>JARHVA010001632.1:67500-687500 GCA_037957365.1 Torreya grandis | reverse complement strand
AGTATACACAAGATTCTCTGAGCTCATAATCATCAAGTTTGCAAATAGCAAGGTTTTTCCTATCGAGATGATGGTGGGTCCCTACAATGATCCATTTGGACAGAGAGGTCTAAAGGAATAAGACCAAAAAATGTTAGTAGAGATCTATAAGTCGTATATGGCTCAGGGTCAAGGTTTTATGCAAGGAAATTCAATCCCAACTCTCGTAAAATTTTAATGTTTTATATACTTTTCTATTATACTATTTTTTCAGACTAAATTAAATTTTTTTGCTTTGAAGTTTTGCATCTTTCTTTGGCGTACTCACTTCAACAATATCAGATAGACAAATTGTAGAGTATACAATGAAAATGAAACTCTATGTTATTGAATTTTTTAAAAAAAATCATCATTACTTCTTGTATCAATTGGAACATGGATGACCGTATCTCTTTCCTTCTAGCCTCCAAACGTCATAATTGATTTGTGGAATTTCATTGTACCAGGTGATGCAAGCTTATTGTTCATGATCCTCAATCCCTTTAAACAGGAAGTGCAAAGTAGAGATTAAATAGATGCAATTTAAAGGTTTGTGTTTCCAATCCAATTACTCAAATTTCTTGTGAACTTCCTCTTATCTTAACCCAAGATGAAAACTTTTTCTCTAAGAGTGATAGGCAGGGTCATTGTAGGAGGAGACTACTACAAAGACTCTTATAAATAGAAATATTTAATTCTTGTAATATCTAAAATATTATACCTTACCACCGTTTGTCACATTTAAATGTGCTAATAAAAAAATCCATTTATAAAGTTATATGGAATGCTTATTTTTAATCCATTCCAATTAGGATGATGAAAATAATGTTTCCAGGATTTCAAGTTTAAATGCAGGGAATGGAAGCAATATTCAACAATAACCAAGCATGTCCCAAGCATCTGTGATTGTACTTGCAATGATTGTGTTTTCAATATGTAGCCTATGAAAGAGATGAATTTATTTTCTACAGAGCACATTATAAATGGATAACATAGTATAGTAAACATTCCCTACAGGATGGCACAGCTTTTTTCTCCTAATTATAATCATTTTTATCCATTACATTGTGGAACAGGGAACCTCATACTAAACCAACTTGCCAACTTAAACACATGGAAGGGGTGACACTACAATGGGAATGACGTGTCTTGCTCATTTGCAATTGGGCTTGATACCCAATAGTATGATTCTCTGAACCATCAAGGAGTCAGAGGCATGTTGTTTGTGCAAGTAATAAGGCAATCTCCAAGCCAACAAATCACCTAAACCTGAAACTACAAACCAGCAGTTTGTAAAGTCATTGTTTAACTCCTCGTGTCAATGTACAAATAATGGTAAACAACATCTTATTTCTTTTTATCTCTTGTAAGATGAATCTTAGGACCTTGCTCAACCATATAAACCTCCGACTAATAAGTAATATATATTATATATTAACATATTATATCTATATATAATTTTTATAATATTATATTGTTTACTATATAATATATTAATATATATTTCTATATATTAAAAACATATTATATTATATAAATGGAAGTTTAATATTATTTTTAATGAAAAATGAATATTTAAAAATGATTAATGCTTGTGGACGAAATTTGAAGATTGACCCTCTTGGTTTTGACAGGGTATCTATTCAACATTGTCTATCAAATGTCAACATAGTTCCCACTAAAAGGAGACATTAACTATAATATAGATATTTATAATAACTGTTTTAAATTTTTGTAAAGGTCTCTGAAAATTTCTACTTGCATCTGCTACAGTGTAAAACTTGACTATAAGAAAAACTTAAATACGATCACAGGCCATCAAATTTAGCCCCAGAATACAATACATCGTTTCACTTTCATCAAAAGAAATTACTAAAATGTTTTTTTTGGTAATTTTTTTCCCCATGATATGCTTACAAAGCGGTGCAGAGAAGCATAGTAGTCAAATAAAAATCCATGGCAGTGATTAAAATAGAACGAACTTTAAAGTTTAAAGTATTGTAGAAAAAGATAGTACCAAATGCATTATGCACCAAAAATGGATAGCAATTAACAAGCCTCCAACAAGTCCCCACATTATGTGAAGCAATTTATCGCCCAAACATGCCTTATATTCATTATCAACAACCACCTGAAAAAAACAATAAACATAAATAATTTATCCTCTTCAATTAAGATTTAAAATGTTCAACTCGCTAAGATTTCCTGAAACGTCCGAGTTTTTCATTTAAATGGCATGATTTTGATCAAAATATAATTCGTAGCAATACTTTTGGTCTAACAGGCACTTATTAGAGCAACAAGTTACAAAGACAACCAAATAAACAAATCAAAACAATGTACTGACAGAATATCCTTTCAAAAATCTCCCAGAAATAGATCCTGGAATAGACGATAATGCTTAAATCCAATTAAACCGCTCTAGTTGGATAAATATATAAGCATGAAAAACATTAAGTTTACGATAAAAATTGAATAAATAACATAGGCACTACAACATGATGGTCGAGGTAAGACGGTGGAGCAAGGCAGAAGCAAAAGCTTCAAAAAGCTTTTAATTATTTGTGATGGCCTTCAATGAATCAACAAACTTATATGCAGAGGATCTTTCAACACTTGTACACTTAATATTCCACTTATCCCTTTCAAAGATCCATGGTAGATATCTTACTTAGACAGTTAATATGTTAAAATTTAGTAAGATTTTCAAAGGTATATTCATTCAAAATCCATAAAGAACGAATTAACATGACGTTATGAAATATACTGTATTAATTTATCCCTTATGAGTTAATCTATGTTTTTTATTTAATTTATATTTAAACCAAAAAATATGAAATATTTTATTTATGAAAACATTTCCTGTGTAAAGATAAATAAATATAATTTTAGATATTTTATACTTTCACAATCTATACAAAATGAATATTATATTTTTTAGAAAAAAAATTGTATTCTTTTATTTTATTTAGATGTTTTAGATTAATTACTTATAAATATTAACTCTTAAATTAAATTAAAGGACTCATAATTTAATTCAAAGTAACAATTTGAAGGTTTTGTATTCATTGTCATATTGAGGTATGAACCAACAATATTGAAAAATTAAGAGGTAGATACATTTTCAAATTTTTGATAATGACTACCTTCTCATTTAATACTTCATGTGACCATTATTCTCTATGTTATTTAAGTAAAGCAAGTTTACTACTTAATCATAAATCCTATTTTCTTGATGAAAGATCACAAATAATAATTAGAAACATCAAAACAAAATAAAAGAAAAAAAATCAAAAATTATAATCATCAAACACAACCTTATTTAATCTTCTTAAACAAATTTAGTTTAAATAAATATTAAACCACATTTTTTATTATTTCATTAATAAATTTTATATATTTTTATTAAATTTTATATTCAAATAATAAAAATATTTTATAAAATAAAATTTACTTATACATACTAAAAATTTTACAAACTAATTTAAATAAAAATTATAAATTTTATTTTATATAATTTATAAGTATATCTATCTTAACTAAATCTACATAAAACATTTTCAAAAATACCAAATATAATGTCAACAACAGAAATATCATTTTATATTTTATTACATCCTATTCAAACAACAAGAAACATTTTTAAAAAGACAAATAAAATTAAACGTATTATTTGTTTGATTAATAATAAATATTTATTATATTTCAATAATTTAAAATTATTTTTTAACCAATCAATCTACAAGATAAAATTTATATGTGTGACTAACAATAAATACTTACTATATTTTAATGATTTAAAACTGTTTTAAACCTTCCCATGAACAGAAATTACAATATTGTACGTAGCCATTAAATCACTAAAATTGAAATAGTGAATCGTACAAGCCTTCTTAATTAGGACAGTTCCATACATATATATATTTGGATATTGAGGGTACTTTTAATTCTATGGGTGAAGTAATTTGGGAATAGAATGGTGGAGTAAATCCTGGGCAACAAGTTGGTAGGTTTTCTGTGTAGGATGAAAGGCGTCCCAAAATATATACTTGGACGCATCCGAGCATGTGAATGGCGTCCTCCTGTTGCACGCATATCCAAATTCTAGTAAACCAGTCCCGCAGCATCCCTTCCTCGTAGATTTTAAATCTGCAAGTTAAGAAATATACACAGTATTACTTCCATGCAGCTTCAAAACACGCTGTAATAATATTATTGCTACAATAATTACCGTATTTAGAAGGGTTTTGCTCCATATCAATCAGCTGGCTGTAAATATCTGCGTAAACAATTCTGAGCGCCGTAAGTTTGGATCTTAGGGATTCAATCGCTCTCTGTAGTTTTATATTGAATTGTATTGCATGTTGATTGAGTTCCTCCACGCATCCTCCTCCTTTGCGGAAAAGTCTGATTGTTCTTTCTATGGGTAGACACCCCAGCGGGGGAAGCCCAGCAATGGCTATTCTCCGTGCTCCATAGCTGTATATCTCCTGCAACCACAACCACAGTTGGATATCACTACAAGTATATGTGGCCAATGTAATGTCAAAGAAATGAGAGCTTCTGGAAAAAAAAACTGTGTGCAGAGTTTATGATTGACATTTGAGATCACACTCAGTGATCCATCGTCAAGACAGGGAGTGTGACAAACTTTGATTAAAACCTTTGCACAGTTTTTTGTAAAAGCTCTCCTCTCTTTATCATATGGACTGTGAAATGTGAAAACATTAGATCGGCAATGTAACATTTTCTTCTACCTTAAGAAGACTGCCACTGATTTGTAACAGATGATCTTGGAATTCTGAAACGTTGTACTGCAATCTGCGGTATGGATTGACGTAATAGTTCTCAATAAAATCGTTGCTGCCTACGCTCACTATGAATATGGCTTCACCTAAAATTTTCTTGGCTTTTTCTACTCCTGCTATTTTCTCCAGCTTTGTTTTATACTCCTTGAAGTATTCCACTTCCTGCCACATCGGTATTGCAGACTAAAAATGCAAGAAAGGAATCTTATCAGTACATGCATTACAGAGAAATATAATTAGATGCTATGCATTTGTATGTTCTTCACAATTAATGTGGCCAGAGTTTAATAAGCCATGGGCATGAACGTTGAAGTATTAATTTGAAACTGCAAAAATTGAAATCTTTTCTAACAAGCATTCTACGTCACTTCTGCTGAAAGGCAGGGGCCTTTAATGTTTGCAGTACTACGCTAATAGATTTTAATAGCGAAATGGCAGGTTTACATGTGGATGGAGATCTCTGCCGGAAAGTTCTATAAGCCATGCCATTATTTTTAAGTTTTTCTTGCAGTATAGAAAGGAAAGAGTAGTAAATACCAAGTGTTTGAATATATCTGAGCTAGCTAATCAAAAACATTAACAAAGAAACTAACAAACTAACATGCCTCAATTCCTAATTTGCAAGAAGTTTGATTGATTTGTTTTTTAATTTGTGGTGTAATGGTTACACCAGATCAGAACAATTAGGTTTAAATTGACAAAATAGAAATACTGTAACGGGTGTGGTTCACTAATCCTACAATTAAATATATACCAAAAACTATAACATACTTATATCAAAAGAAAATGATTAAAATCAACACTAATGCACAGGCACAGGCTCTTTAAGATTCACATGTTTATACTACTTTTAATTTTAGATGTCTAAATACTTAATTAAAATATAGAGAAGTGTGTGAACATACAACAGCCTGTGATGTTGTAATATCATAGCCAGTGCCTGCAGATGCGAAACTAACTCCTGTAAGCAGGTCTTGGTTCTTAAGTCCTGGATCCAGATATGCTGGTATTGCCTCTTTTATACCCAGCCCTTCAGCTATGATTATTGACAAACCAAAAAACAAAAATACATAGGTTTTACCAACCCACATCAGAAAAATATAAGAAGAAGATAAGAGACAATAAAACCAATCATTTGCTCAAAAACTACTGATCTGAAAATCACTTCTTTTAAACTCATTGATTATGATTACCTATGAAATCGGTGGGAAGCCTTCCGTTGCAGAAGCGGCCAGTGGGTTTATGGCCAAGGAAATCTTTTCCGTAGGGAGGGAAATTGCTCTTAATAAGCGTTGAAATATGATTGTTATTGCCTGGATCTACCGTTGAATCTCCGAACACAATCACGGCCGGTGCTAATTGTTTGGCTTCTGCTTGAACACACCAATTACTGCCAATGGCTATTGCTAAACCAAGAAAATTCAATATGCTAAGCGCCATTGAAGCTGTGGCGTAATTCCTTTTGCATTTGCATGCATGCGATTTTGTTCATTAAAAAAAGGTTGTCTGTTTAAGACCGTTAAAAAATCCCAACGTCATCGTGTGCGTCTGTTCAACTGTCAACCTAATATCGCTCAAACAACGTCCAACAGCTCCCCCGGTAATCAGGCCTCAAATTTTTACTTTTTTCAACGTTTGAAGAAAAACAAAGTGACGTGAGTTTAATTAATTTATAGCAGAGAACCATTGATTTTCGTTTCAAGTTTGAAGAAAGCATGCATGAATGAAATCTATCTTAGATTTGAAGAGCTATACATTACTTGCATAGCAAATGATTGGGTAGGTCAGCGTTTTTTTTGGGAATTGCTTCTACTCCTTGCCAAAGGAAAGGCCGGTCAGGTTTAGGTTTAATTATGTGCATTTATGGCAAGTTACTCAGCATTTGCTTGCTTATTTATAAGTTTTTTTTACCTATAACTAACGTTAAATACAAAAAGCTTATGGAAGCAGCTGTCAAGCCATCAGGATGTATTCCTGCAGATCATCTGTACGGCACCTTCATGTACCTTCTATGCAATGCTTTATCGACCAAGTTGTAAACTACGCATATATAACCGTCATTAAATTTAGATATATTCAAGAAAATATAGACTTTCATCCATGTTTCACAATTAAAAGTATTAAAACTTGTTATCATCAAATTCATATATAATAATAGGAATCACCGTTGATTTCGAATTGGCAAACACTCAACCACATTTAAATATTATTATGTTTAAATATTGATATTTTCGAATCATTAATCTTATACTCATATTTCACAAACTATAAACTTAACAGCCTCCTACTATTTTTTTATTACATATATGTTGGGGATCAACTAACAATAGATTACACTTATGAAAGCAATAAACGCGGAATTAAATCAGATAGACAAGTAACTAGAATGATAAATAGCAAGAACAAGCGATACAAGAAACCACCCTGAAAACTTGTATTAAACTCTTTACAAAAGGAATACAATTGAAGAAACTTCTTTCTTCCACACCTCTCTCAGATGTATAGATCTCTCACTAGATCTCTATCCCTCAAGAGCTCTCTCTCTCAAGAACAATCAACTCCAACAAACCTAGATTGATTCAATTATGTACTGTTCTTCAACATACCAATACAATAAGCTAAGAAGATCTAATTCTACATATATGATTAAGAGACTTGAGCATGCACTTACGACCAACAGTTAAGCCTCTTGAACAAGGGCTCTAAAAATAATCTTACTAATAATAGAGACGTGAACTTAAGACTACAACTTAAACTCATCATGCAAACACTCGATTCTGTCCTCGGAAATAGCATTCTGGACGCACAGGTAACCGACGCCGGTTCTTGCCTGCTTGCCTGTGACCGACGTCGGCCGATCCACTGCCGACGCCGTCATCTCTTCAACTGCACCTGACCGACGGCAGTCGCTCCTAACTGACGCCGGTGACTGTGTAGACCCGAAACTGTTAAGTGCGCTCATATGTGAAGCTTTTAGGCTCCACACCTTAACAATCTCCCACTTGGAGATAAACAGCTGCACCAGTACCTGTACAGCAACATCTTCTAGCTCCTCCATCTTCAACTCAATCATGAAGACCAACAAAAGTTGAATGAAAATTCAACTTCTCCTTTGTAACCGGCTTGGTTAACATATCAGCAGGATTCCTATCTGTATGGATCTTCTCCAGCTTCAACTCACCATCTTCCAATACCTGTCGTATGAAGTGGTACCTTAGCTATATGTGCTTTGTTCTTGAATGAAAGGCTGAATTCTTAGCCAAATGGATTGCACTCTGACTGTCACTATACAATCTGCAACTCTCATGCTCCCTACCAAGCTCATCCATGAACTGTGTCATCCATATCATCTCTTTGCTAGCCTCTGTGGCTGCAATATACTCTGCTTCTGTAGTTGACAAAGCAACAACCTTCTGCAACTTAGATATCTAGCTAACCATTGTTCCACCTACAGTAAAAACATAACATGTAGTGCTCCTCCTGCCATCCAAATCACCTGCCATATCTGAATCTACATAACCATGTAGAAAAATATCTGAACCTCCATAGCACAAGTGCCTACTGCTAGTTCCTCTCAGATATCTAAGGATCCATTGAACTGCTTTCCAATGTTCCTTACCTGGATTGGCCATATACTTACTTACCACTCCCACTGCTTGGGTAATATCCGGTCTAGTACACACCATTGCATACATCAAACTTCCTACTGCGGAAGAATATGGAACCTTACTCATGTACTCTACCTCATCATGTGAATTAGGACATTGTTCTTTACTCAACTTAAAATGTCCAGCCAAAGGTGTGCTTACCGGTTTAGCATCCTGCATATTGAACCGTTTCAACACCTTGTCCACATAATCTTCTTGAGACAATATCAACCTGTGATTTTTCCTGTCTCTCTTAATGCTCATGCCAAGGATTTTCTTTGCTGCTCCCAAATCCTTCATAGCAAACGTTTGAGCTAATTTCACCTTCAGCTCAGAGATATCCTGCATGTATGATCCTGCAACCAACATATCATCTACATAAAATAATAGAATAATATATCTACCATTATCAAATCTCTTGAAATACACACAATGGTCAGATTGACACCTACTGTAGCCATGCTCAGTCATAAACCTGTCAAATTTTAAATACCATTGCCTAGGAGCTTGCTTGAGGCCATACAAGCTTTTCTTCAATCTGCACACAAACTTCTCCTTACCCTTGACCTCAAATCCTTCTGGTTGTTCCATATAAATTTTTTCATCCAAATCTCCATGAAGAAACGTTGTCTTAACATTTAGCTGCTCAAGATGCAAATCCTCAAAAGCAACCAAAGATAATACAACCCTTATAGAAGTCATTTTAACAACAGGAGAAAAAATCTCACCAAAGTCAATACCTGGCTTTTGTGCGAATCCTTTCACTACCAATCTGGCCTTGTATCTCATCTATCCATTCTCACCTTCTTTCAACCTGTAGGTCCATCTGTTCTTCAGTGTCCTCTTACCAGCTGGCAACTCAACCAAATCCCATGTTTGGTTCTCTCTTAAGGACTCCATCTCCTCAACCATGCCACGCTCCCATTGACTCTTGGACTCCACCTGTATTGCTTCTTCAAAACTCTCTAGTTCTCCACCATCAGTTAGCAATAAATAAAATAAAGAAGGAGAATATCTAATTGGAGGCTTACTCACCCTTTCTGACCTCCTGATGGGTGTCTGAGACTCATTCACAACACGCTGTCCACCCAAATTCTCTGACAGTGACCGACCTCGGTCACTTCCAGACCTGTTACTGGCTGATGTCAGTTTTGCTTGACTGACGTCAGTGCCTGTCCTGCCGATGTCGGTCTCTGTATGGCTGACGCCGGTCTCTATCCTGCTGACGCCGGTTCCTACTCTGTCGACGTCAGTCTCTGTGTTTTCCTGCAAGTGATTATTTCTTTTTCTCGCGAGCTCATATTGGACCTTCACCTCGTCCAATTCACCATTGCTCTACCCAGATTAATTTAGCTTCCTCAGCTGATCACAATACATCACTCTCTCATTGAAAATAACATCACGGCTCCTAATTACCTTGTTAGTTTCCAGATTCCACAATCTGTAACCAAAATCATCTGAGCCATAGCCAATAAATGTGCACCTCATAGACTTAGCATCTAGCTTCTTTCTATTTTCTTTATCTATGTGCACAAAGGCTTCACAACCAAAAACTTTGAGATATGAGAGATCTACCTTTTTACCTGTCCATGCCTCTTCTGGAATACCACCATCCAGAGCTATAGAGGGTCCTCTATTAATCAGGTACACTACAGTGTCAATAGCTTGTGCCCAAAACTGTAAGGGCAAACCAGCATGCAATCTCATACATCTTGCACACTCCATTATTGTCCTGTTCATCTTTTCAGCAATTCCATTCTACTGAGGTGTCCTTGGAACCGTCCTTTGCCTGCAGATTCCATGTATATAACAATAATCTCTAAACTTATAACTGCAAAACTCACCGCCATTGTTAGATCTCAGGCACTTCAATCTTTTACCTGTTTCATTCTCAACCATAGCTTTCCAAATCTTAAAAGTCTCAAATACATCAGATTTCCTCCTAATACAATAGATCCATACCTTCCTTGTAGCATCATCTATGAAAGATACATAGTACTGTGATCCTCCAATGGAAGCAACCTGAGCCGGTCCCCACACGTCTGTGTGAACAAGCTGCAACTTATGCCTCTTCTTAGTAGACCCAGTCTTGAGAAAACTAACCTTTTTCTATTTTTCAAATACACAGTGCTCACAAAACTCTAGATCTATGCCTTTTAAATCTAAAAGCATACCTTTGAACTTAAGAATTGGCATCCCCTTCTCACTCATGTGGCCAAGCCTTGAGTGCCATAATTTAACATCCACATCTGAAGTAGATAATACAGAAGGAGAATTGTTAGTAACACAATTACACAAATAGAGAGTACCTTCTCTCTTACCTTTGGCCATAACAAGTGCACCCTTGGTCACCTTCCAAGATTCTGCTGTGAGAGTTACTGTACAACCCTCATTCCTTAACTTTCTTGCAGAAATCAAATTTCTCTTCAAGCTAGAAACATGCATCACATCTCTCAACACCCATGTGTTTTTATTCTGCATCTTTATCTGCACTTTACCTTTGCCAATTATTTTACAGGGCTCATCATCCCCTAGATACACTATTCTAAAATCTCCATGGATATAGTCACTAAAATATTCCCTGTTAGGGGTAGCATGAAAAGATGCACCAGAATCTAACACTCAAGATTTTATATTATTATGCAGAGAGAATATTAAAGCATCTTGTGTAATACCTGCAACCTTGGCTTCTTCCTTTCCTTCGTGCTGATTGTCCTCCTTAGGCTTTGACCAGCAATCTCTGCTTATGTGCCCAATCTTTCCACAATTTCAGCATTGTGGCTTCCTGCCATTCTTGGATTTGGATCTTCCTCTCACCTTAGACTTAGATCTTGATCTCCTCTTGCTCTTATCTTTCTACCTCCCCTTGCTCTCAAAACTTAAATCGTTCCCAGATGTCTCTTCTGTGCTTTTCCTATGAATTTCCTCATTCAAGATAACACTAACAACATCCTCTACTTTCAAAATATTTGATGCAGATGCAGTATTACTAACTGCCATTACTAAGTCATGCCAGCTTTTAGGCAAAAAACATAATATTAAAAGAGCTTTTATTTCATCATCAAACACTATATTGACTGAACTTAATTGATTCACAATTCCATTGAAATCATTCAGATGAGTAGACACAGATCCAACTTCATTCATATGCAAATTAAATAACTGCTTCATAAGATATACCTTATTAGAAGCTGAGGGTTTTTCATACAAATTTGCTAAAGTAATCATCAACTCTACCGTAGACTTTGCCTGTGATAAATTAGATATCACAGTGGATGCTAGACTCAGTCTTATAGACCCCAGAGCCTTTCTGTCAAGAACTTTTCATTCTTCATCCTCCATGTCTTTGGGCTTCTTTGCAACCCCACCTAATGGTAAGTAGAGATCTTTTTGATACAGATAATCCTCTATCTGCATTCCCCAATGTTGATAATTTTTGCCATTAAACTTTTCCATTCTTAGTGTACTTTCATCTGCCATTGCTTCTCCCACTCAAACAGAAATCCCTGTAGAAACCCCTGTGAAAACCTGTAATCAATACACACTACACAGATCTGAACCCCCTGTTAGTGAACCTGAGCTCTGATACCACTTGTTGGGGATCAACCAACAATAGATTACACTTATGAAAGTAATAAATGTGGAATTAAATCAGATAGACAAGTAACTAGAATGATAAATAGCAAGAATAAGAGATACAAGAAACCACCCTGAAAACTTGTATTAAACTCTTTACAAAAAGAATACAATTGAAGAAACTTCTTTCTTCCACACCTCTCTCAGATGTATAGATCTCTCACTAGATCTCTATCCCTCAAGAGCTCTCTCTCTCAAGAACAATCAACTCCAACAAACCTGGATTGATTCAATTCTGTACTATTCTTCAACATACCAATACAATAAGCTAAGAAGATCTAATTCTACATATAGAATTAGGAGACTTGAGCATGCACTTACAACCAATAGTTAAGCCTCTTGAACAAGGGCTCTAAAAATAATCTTACTAATAATAGAGACGTGAACTTAAGACTACAACTTAAACTCATCATGCAAACACTCAGTTCTATCCTCAGAAATAGCATTCTGGATGCACAGGTAACCGATGCCAGTTCCTGACTACTTGCCTATGACCGACGTCAGCCAATCCACTGTCGACGCCGGCATCTCTTCAACTACACCTGACCGACGATGGTCGCTCCTGACTGACGCCGGTGATTGTGTAGACCCAAAACTGTTAAGTGCGCTCATATGTGAAGCTTTTAGGCTCCACACCTTAACAATACAGTGATCATGGCGCGCTTAATAATTAATATGTTCCAAACATTCTTAACTACATATAATAATCATTGGAGACCTAACAACCACTAGATTCTTAGTATTATTATTATTATTAATATATAATAATTCCTATAGTTATAAAGGGTAACAAAGTTATTTTCATATATGTTTGTTGGGAATAATAATCTATAAATATAATCAGTGTTGGGAACCTAGTGACCACTAGGTTCTAAAAATTATTCTTTTAATATAATATTTCATTTTATCATTAAGAAATGTCATGTTATTTACAAATGTTTTGTTGAAGAAAGTCATGCTTCTTATATTTTTCTATCATTATTGTTGATTTTAATTAATTAATACATTTGTTTAGAACCTATTGGTCACTACATTCGCAAGATTGTTATTTAGATATTAAGTGTGTTGGAAATTTAGTGGTAGTGAGGTTCCTTTTATTATTATTTGAATATTAATTTTGGGTTATGTGCATGGAATTGGGGGATAATTCTATAGACAAACCCTATAACACGTAAGCTTTATTCACATAATGCTTACGTATTATATCATAATGTATATATATTATAAGATAATGCATGTGTTACCTGTGTATTTTTAAAAGAAAAACATGGTTGAACACTGCCATTTCACATTTTTCCAACTTTTAAGTACTATTTTGCAATCATGTTTCTCTTCTAAAGACCTCAAAACTCACCAGAAGTCCATTGGAAAGCTCGACATGTCCTGAACTTCACAATGTCATCATATAGATGAGGTAAGTGATAAAAAAATACACCTATTAAACTTATATTTTCCTTTTTTTTTTTTACATTGTTTAATTTATAAATTATTTGTTTGAAATAGACCAATCCACTACAAGAGACCATAACCGTCCTCCTAACCCTCCACTTAAACTTGCTAAACCTATGGCTAACCTTCCTAATCCTCTGGCTAACCCTCCACCTAACCCTCCTAATCCTCTGGTTAAACCTCCACCTAACCCTCCTAAACCTCATATTCCTCCATCTAACCCTCCTACAATTCCACAAGATCCCTTAGGTAGCTAGGAGGATCTAGATTTGCACATTATTGAAAAAAAATTAAAATTGAGTAAGTAATCAGGAGAATGAAGGATCCCACATCCACAAACACCCATTGCACCTATCTAGCCAATAATCTAGAGTCAATATTAGGTCAATTTGACTCGATAATGAGTCAAATTGACAGATGGGCATCATATGAGGATAGTTGCAGGGCTTATTATGTTGATAAATTATTAGCTCATGAGATTAAAAAAGTAAAGAAATATCAAAAGTGGTCATTTGTGTGTTATTCATTGACCCAACCAATGCATCATTTTCAATAACTTCTAAACATTTTTCAACCCATATGTGCCATAGAATTTGATCAAATCCAGTTTATGGGACTGATAGTGGATGGTGTTTGATTATCCACCATGTAACAACCACGAGGTCCTGTTATATTTTTTGAGGAAACTCTATTGTGAGCTTATCCTCAATGAGATTCCAAATTATTTTGATTATGATGAGTTTTAGGATCGAGGAAAAGGTTTTACACATGATCAAATAAATGCATGTCATGCACCTAATCGACCTATAAGGATCCCTAGCCAAAAGCCACTTCATCTTGAGATCCCCTCTGTGGTGAAAGAGGTCATGGATATTGACACTCTATATGTGCTTAGTGTGCTTACCAATACACTAATTCAACATACAAGTAGGCTTTTAAAGATTGATGTTGGAGTTATGCCACCTATTGTGTGTACCTGACCCCATTCTTCTAAATCCTATGGATATATATGTGTTGGACCTTTCGATGATGATAGTCTGGTGGTTTAGAGGGATTGGTTGATATAGTCTTAAGTGAAGAGTTTCTTACATGCACATTTGGTATGCAGTCATCAGCCACTACATGGATGCAGGTATTTTTTATATAAATGCCATATCAAAGTTAAGCTATATTGTTAAATTTAAAATCTAGCAACTAATTTACACAAAAAATGAATAATATATATGTAAATTTTTATGTTCTAGGAGGAGACAGTGCCTTCATCATCACAGTCTACATTTGTAGGATTTGATCTTATGCAGTTATTATTTACATATATAGAACTAGCTACTGGCCCATCCACTACTGTATTTGCCTATGCTTGACACATTTTAATTATAAAAAGGTAAAATTTAGAGTTAATCTTACACTCCTAGTTTAATAAAGGAGAAAAAATTGCCATATATCTTTGATACTTTATAAAAACTAAGTGAGATCTTGTTTGTTTAGTTGATGTCTCAAGTAGACACTCCTCCATCACTTTGAGTGGAGATAATTGTTAGCCCATCCACTACTACATCTGCCTATGTTATCATGACACCTTTTACTTATACATAGGTAATATGTTGAGTTAATCTTACACTCTTGGTTTAAGAAAGGAGAAAAATTACCATATGTCTTTGTTACTTAATATAAAACTAAGTGAGATGTTGTTTGTTTAGTTGATGTATACATAGGCATTGTTACAATAATGTCATTTGCACAAGCCATCACAAAGTTACATATCAAATTAAAAAATTTCATTACAAAATAGGTTTTTTAAATAATTTTACTAAATACTTGATCGACAAATATAACTTATGTGAATGTATTGTGTACATAGGGTTGTATCATGACATACGATAGTCCCATTCAGATGATTAGTAAGGAAACTTCTCATGTTTCTTTCTCATTCCAGATGCATGTTCATGTAGGTCCACCTATTATTGACCCAATCGAGTATCAAAATAAGATTAAGAGGGACCATGAGATTGTAGTAAGTGCATGTTTAAATGTTTTTTATTCCATTTTAAAATTAATTTATTAACTTGGTTACATGTATTTTATATTAATTTTATAATAATACTTGTATTTGAACAGGTTCAACTATAAGCGAGCTATGAGCGTAAGACCCATAGTCGGACCTTGGAGCAATCCAAGGCATTTGTGAGATCTCGATCTACCAATAGGGCATCCCATGGAGGGTCATCTTTGAGGAAAGAAATGTGAGGGAATTTATTTTATGATTAGTTCATGTCTTACATGATATAATTTTTTGTATGCCTATATGGCATTGTACGCATTTTTTATATGCCTATATGGTAATCTATGTATTATTGAGATTGTACATGTGCCTATATGGCATTCACTTGACATTCTATTATGTTTTTATTTTGTAAGCCTTTATGTCTTTTTATTAATATATTTTAAAACTAATTCATGAGAAAAGAGGTTTTTTTCACTTCTATTATCAATAATGAAGTGTAATGTTTGACCATTGATCCACATTTGAAACTTTTAGGTGTTTGGAGCACCTACGATGCCCCTGAATCTATCCAAAGTGACCCTAATAATATATGGCCCTTCTTTTAATATTTGCCAAGTCAATATGCACCCATTCTCATGTTCCTTTTTTCACTTTAACTCATTTGATGTTGATTTTGGCACACCAATATGGTCCTAATTGAAATCACTTATTTATAATTATACAAGTATTGTAATTCATTTAGTACAAAGAATCATTAAAAATACATTGAACATTCATAGATAATTATTAATAACTCACAAACATTTTAGAGAGATAAAAAATCATAAGCAAATTAATTATTTTGCAAAGATAGCATTTCCCATGGTATATTTTTAACATCGACCTAAGGTTTGTATATCTCTTGAATTACCTTAATTTATAAAATTTAATGATTTGATGGTGTTGAACAGGAATACTAACCCTCAACACACACCTCTAATGCTCACTTTATTTTCCATAAGATTCAGATATTATGACCATTCTAGGGCAGGGAGAATAATTTATGTTTTCCTATATATGAAATAGATGGTGGCTTGGTAGTTGGTCCATTTAGTTATTATTTCTAAGGGGGAAGGTGTGTTTTTGTGTTTGATTTGCCAACTTATATACATATTAATGATATAATGTGCATCATATAACAGAATTAACAACAACCAAGCATCTTGAGTCTTGATAAGAAAACTTATCACTTAATTATGTATGTACACTAGTGGCATCTTCATGGCAGTCTAATAATGTTGAAGAAACTATTATTTTGATGGACCTGATTACTTTTATCTCTATTACTAATCATCTCAATGGATTTTCTCTTATTTTTGAAATGGATAAATGAGTTAGTCCTGCATATTCCAACAAACCACCTCTAAGTAACTTGTCATTCCCCAAGTTTTACATGGAGTAAATGAGATATATTGCAACTTATCTAATTGATGATAATGAATGCCCCAAAAGTGTTCTACCTAATGTTAATAATGATCAAGTGTCTCAAACCCAGAAGAATTTAAAATTGAGTTTTCTTTATTCCATTAAATTTGGATTGGATATCTCTATAACATATAAGATTTGAGACAGTTTGGATTGAATAATTAGGTTTTATTTATGGTAGGATAGAATTAAGTTCATATGGGAAGCACATGGAGGTGGTATTTATTTTGAGATATTTTTTTATTTGTGTTTATTTTGTACTTAAATTATTTATAATGCTTGAGGGAGATAATTTTACAACTGTAACTATCAATGGCAAAGAAATGATAAGGAAAATTTCTAAATTTTTAGCAATTAGAGATGTCTTGTACCATTCATAGCATGCCATTTAAAGCTCACAATTATATTCATCGAATTAAAAACTTAACCGTTTCCTTAAAAATATGCTCAATACCATATTTTTGCAATTAAAATTGATGAACCCAACCACTTAGTTTGTGTCTATAGATGTATCTTTAAATGAATGTAGAAAATGATATTTAGACATTATGCTATATATTTCCTAACAAATTAGAATATTTGATAACCCAAAAAATGAATAACATTTAAATTTGGTGGTAATATGTTCTACAAACACTATAGAAATATTGAATGATGGTGTTTGCCTTTTAGAAATATGCTTTCTAAGAATAATTGTTCAACCAGATTTTGGGATATGGTACCTCAAGCATATGAGACTACCACAAAAAATACATATTTTTGAATTTTTTAATGTACATGGAACAATATTTAAGCATATCTTTGGCTTTGTCATGTTTGGTGAGGTAAACATAGTAAAAGGTGGGGTGCATACTTCTCATATGCACTTATTTCAAATGATCTAAAGAATCTTTATGCAACCAATGTATCTATCAGAGCCTAGAAGTGCTTCATCTTTATCAAATCTATCTAACATTTTATTCACAACTGTATAGCAAGTTTGGAAGTAGGAAATAAATTATCTAACATATACACTTGTTTCAAGTTTCCTATTAAGAAAGGTAAAAGCTTACATCATTTTGAACAAATATTGGCTCTAAATTGGCAAATAGATTCCTCTGAGTTGGGTAAACCAAATCCTAAAGATGAAATTAGAAAAAGAATGAAATAGAAACCCCCCTTAAGGGTTGGATAAAGCTCAACTTTGATGGATATTTGAAAAGAAACCCAAGACTAGATGGTGGAGGTGGAATCATTAGAGATCATAAGGGCAATTTGATTATTACTTATGCCAGAAACATGGGTGTGAGGTCAAACCACTAGGCAAAAGCTTTGATAGCATTGTGGGGGATGAAATTGTCAAATCAATTGAGAGTGCAAAAACTTATGGTCGAGGGAGACTCTCTAAATATTTTGAACTATTTATCTAAGAAAAATGTAATTAGTCGGTCCAGCAAACAAGTTTTAGAGGAAGTTATGCTTATGTTAGACTCTTTTCAATAGGTTACCATTCAACATACTTATAAAGAATGGAATGCCATAGCAGACTGGTTCACCAACAAAGGAGTAAATACTGTGGGTTTTATGACTTGGATGGGCTATGAAGATCTCCCTAGGGAGTTGTTTCTAAAGATGAAAGATGAAATAAATCCTAATTTTCTTAACTTTAGGCATATTAGAGAAGCCTCTAATTCTTAGAGGGAATAATTGTGGGTCTATTTTGAGTTAGGGACTCATATGGTTTATTTTAATTATTTTAAAACCAATAGAGAAGTTTTTATATGCCCTGAAACATCTACTAGATGGCCAAAACATAAAACACAGTTGTATTTTCTCTCAATACTATTCAGTGAAGTCCAATTTCCATAACAAAGAAAGTTAGAGTGGTTGTGAGGAAAGCAACATGAGATTACCTAATAGAATAGAACCAAAATTACATCCTGAATTTAGGAAAAATGAAAGAATATGGGTAGCTCTACAAGTGGGAGATTTTGTTGGATTTATGGAGAAGATTGAAGGCTATTACAAGGACTTCTCAATCTTGTTTGTGAAACCCTAGGAGGATAGAATAGTTTCAATCAATGAAGTTACCCTCGATATCACAGAGGAACTCATTGCTCACACTATTGGGTTGGTGTTTGAGGAAATAAAAAGTTGTTATTCATTGAGGGATTTTAAATTATACAAAGAGGCTTTTCTCAAGGAAGGAGAGCAATTGGAGCTGCTTCACAATGGTTTTGATTAGAAATTCTTGCCTAAGCCATATGCAAATATTATCTTCCATATAATGCAATATGTAACCCAGGAAGGTAGGTACAATGTAGTTATATGGTCCTTATTTAAAATGTTAAATTATTTTAGGCATGGTGTGCCCTTTAGTTTTCTATTTTTTACTTTGAAATCAATGGAGGTGTCGATCATGAAGTTTAAACATGGCAATTACTCAACTCTAAGACATGAGGGAGTGATCTACCTTATTTTCAAATATTTTAAGGGCATGAATCAAATTAACTCAAACATTCCTCAGCCCCAGAAGGAAAATATAAAGGAAGGGTCTGTTGATATCAAAAAAAATAAAAACATTTGGATAAAATATCCTGGGAGTTCGAGTAGGGTTACTGAGAACACTCAGTATTATGTGGAGATTAAGATTACGGAGGATGAATGAAAGACTCTAAAGCCATAGAAAAACATCAAGAAATGACTTTGGATTTCATCAAATCCTATAGGGATTAGTCAAGGTAAATAGGGGAATCAAGGGCAACAAGACATGCAGAGTAAAATGGGAGATTCAGTTGGGGATTTTATTGATGTTAAAGATGGAAGTGAAGATCCAGAGGAGCGTCAGAAGGAAGTGGAATAGGGAAACAAATCAAATCATAATCTTGTAGCTAAGATTGCAAATAGGGGGCCTAATTATGTTCCCACAGATAAAGGGGAGACCTCTCAGAACAAACAACTAAAGGATCAAAAGGAGGCCTTTAACAATTTGGTTACCTCGTTTAAAGGCAAGGAGAGCTTTGATAAGATAGTGGAAGAGCTCGACCTTCAAAAATATATTATGCATTGGTTTATGAGAGAGATTACAGATCTGAAAGGTAAGGTAAATTCGCTATAGCAAGAAAACTCAAGGATGAGTCAAATCCTTTTAGCCAGGGAGGAGGATCAATAAATTTAGAGTCTCTCATTCAGGGTGGAGATAGTAGAACGGGAGAATCATAAACTTCGTAACAATATAATTTTTTTAGTGAATTGCGATAAGGCTACTATGTAAGAGGGCATCCATACTGTTGAAAACATGTGAGCTCATCTTGGTGTGCTTTTTGAGCCTAGTGTCATTGGCAAAGAGAAAGGCAATAAGGGGAAGTATAGCAGATCTCAGTATGGCATAGACCAAGATAAATTGTTGCTTCAAATTGATACGAACCTTAAAAATATGAAATCTTATTAGGAGGATGTTTGTGGTAATTTATATTTAGACTAGTTTTTGGTCATTCTTTGTTGGTTTTGAGGCTATTCTTTAGCTGTCTTTGGCGCTACTTGGTCCTATTTCTTGTTTGGTCTTTAGTAGACCATGGTTTCTCTTTTCTTTTTACTTCTCTTAGTGTCTGGGGACCCTATTTCAAAAAAATACCCCACTTTAACTTGAATTTTAAAAAATTATATTAACATCTACAATGACCAAAATATGTCAATGGGACTTAAAAATAGAAGTGTTATGATAAAACACCCTAATTTTCTAGAAAACATTTAACTAATGCAACACTATAAATATAATTTAGTAGACATCTAACCTTGTATACAAGGGTTAAATCTAAAGTGGTAAACCTCTTAAACATATGATCCAAGTCCAACTAAAAATAGTTGTTTTATAGAAAACACTCTTCAATGGATCACAAAGCTAATGAAGACCACTACTGAAGTGATGAGCCAAAACTGAAAAGTTAAAAAACTAGTGTTATTACATGTTGTATAAAAGCTTATGCTAAACAAACCAAAATCATGGTCTATCCACACACAAGGGTCAATGCAAGATATAATAATGCTTTTGGGGAAATGTCCAAAATTAATAGTATTATGTTGGAATTCAAAGTAGCCAATTCTGGTACAGGTATGCTGGTATGATGACTTTATGTTTTGTCATGGGTATTTTTTTGTGTCCAACTGCACAAAAAATTATATGAAATATTAAAAATATATCCAAATATATAAAATTAACCACATAGTATGGATAGAGTAAACAAAGGAAGTTAATAACCATAAAACCCCGTGTGTAAGCGAAGAAGGATTAAATCAAGGGCATGTCAACTCCCTTCCCATAAAAGTTGGGGTTTTCTTTCTTCCCATATTTATTTAATATGGGATTTTTTTTCTCACTTGTAATTTCCTACTTTCATGGATAAGCTTGATTAGGTGTACTTGGAGTTACAGTTTGATCAGATGAATAGGAAATAACTCCCTTGATCGACTATTTTGGGTATGGTAGTTACTCTTTTATTATTAACTCTATGGTCGCCATTCTTGGTGGAGTTACTCATGTACTCCTATATGTACATCTCTCTTGGTGAGCTATTGTTCCATGGAAGATTGGTTTTTCTCTTATTTTGTTTATGTAATATTCTCATGTATGTGATTTCATTTTTTTGCAGTTATTATGTTGTGTACATGTTTAACCCGTGTCTATCACAGACTTGTGCATTCACTTGATCTAAATATCTTGGCATCCACTCCAATACTTCCATCATATTATGGCCTCTAAATGGGATGGATGTCATTCACTAATTAGAACCAATTTATTGGGGTGAAAAAATCTTACCATTTTGAATTGATAAAAGGGGTGAAAAACTCTTGAATCTAGGTATATAGCAATCAAAAATATTGATTATTTTTTATTATTCATGGAGATGGAGAGAAAATGAATAAAAATCCAATGAATTTATTTAATATTCACATATAAATTTGAACTTTATTTTATAATGTAATATTTCTTCACATGGACGTGCTTTTCTCTCATATTGTCGAATGGAATAAACTGTAGTAAAATAAAAAAAAGTAGAGTCATGCCAAGATGATGATTAGCATAAAATATAATTTTGGTTCCTTTAAATTAAAATTCACAGTCATTTGTTTCCAACCATAACATTTTTCATTGTGTCTTAGTTGTCTCTCAATTATTTAACTCAATCATTACCCTGATATATTCTTAGCAAGGACTAAATTTGTTGGATGTATGATTGCATTTCTATTTTATTCATAAAATATAGTTAATTTTATTGTTCTAAATGGAATAAACTAATAGAATGTCTATGCATTAAGTATTATATATTAATAGACCATCAAAAACTCAAATTTTGAACATATAGTTAAAAATATAAGATTGTATTATATGCAACATTAAATTTTGAACAAACTATAAAAAAATTTAAAGAGTTATAATAAATATATAAATGATTTTTAATATTACTTTCTTCTATTATGAATTATATTAATATTTAAAAAATAAAATAATTATCAATAAATAATAATCATCCAAAAATTTCATGATAGGTAAAGTTGATGGTGTAATCTATATTAATATTATTTTTTAATTTATAAATATATAAAATTATATATATTAAAATATATAATATTAATTTACCATATTTAATTTTATTTATTTTTAATTAATTTATATAATCAATATTTAATCATTTTTTGCTTAGATAATTTTATAATTTTATTTTTATTTTTTTGATAAAAAATAAAATAAAACATACTAAAATGTTTTCTTTCTTGTTATGTATTTATTCTTCAAATATCACAAATAGTTTTTACATTACTTCAATTTTTAATTTTTTTTATTCACGTGATAAATACCATGTAAATTTATTATATTAAATATTTGTATAAAAATAATAAACCATATTAAAAAAAATTAATTTTATATTAATTTAAAAAACAAAATTACTAAAAAGTGAAAAAATTCTATGGATTCTTTTTTGGATGGGAGTTATGATGTTGTGTTAGATTATTTTGTTAGAATTTATTATGTTTTTTAACAATCAAAAAAATTATATAGAATATTATGTTTTTGTTTTTTAAATTTAATATTTAATATTATTTATATATATTGATTGAAATTTTGTTTTTACACAGATTAAGTGTGTATAATGTTTCTTCGATTTAATATTAAAGATTGAATTTGAATTTTGAGAGATAAAATAATTTAATGATTATTTAAAAAAATAGAAAGTATTGTGAAAAGTTTTTTAATATCTTATTCGATCCCCACAAGTTAATCTATGTAATTAAATAATTTATTATTATTTAAATTTAAAATATTTTTAAAATAAAAAATAAAATAAATTTTAATAAATGTCTTAGGAGGCCCATTTTATATCCAAATTTCTCCTAATGAGAGTTGGAAAATTAAGAGCAATATTGGGTCTAGTCAAGGCTTGTAATTGGGGTTCAATTGTCAGTCAATGTTAACAGCCTCAACATAGGGTAATGGTATGTAGTAATATTAGACACTTTGCGAAAAAATTAAATGTCAGAGAATCAAAGGTGTTCTTGTACATTTCAAGGGTTAATGTTTTATTGGTTTTATAATCAGCATCAACTCGGTTATAAATCTTTTGGAATATTATGTTGAAGGCTCTAAAAGGACTATTTTAAATAATAGGGACTTATGAACAGTCCAAATTTTTGAAAACTATGAGAAATAAATTGGACTATATCAAGATTAAATTGCACTGTATAGAGATTAATTTGAATTTATTACAAATAAATCACATATGTCTAATGTATTTGTGATAAGTCCAAATAATTTAAATAATAATAATAATAATTATTATTATTATTATTAGTTGAAAACTATCATAAATAAATTAGACTTCATCAAGAATTACTTGGACTTATTACAAATAAATGACATCTATATTATATATTTACAATAAGTCCAAATTATACAGCCATTCAAACTAATTCAAAGGCCATGCATTTATAGATAATAAGACTTGGTGGTTTATTTATTAAAGAAAAATAATCCATACATCAATTGGGTGCTTGGGTGATTTGTGATTTAGAACACTGGGATGATTAGGATGCCACATGTCATCAGTTGGTTGGATCAAAAACTATGTATTTAATTTGATTCAAGTGATGTCCTTACGATCATCAAATTTTATCTCATATTTGTATACATGCCATGTGTCGATCACAAGTTTTCTATTATTATATTATTAATATAATCTCCCACAGTCGAGTTACTGAGATTGTGACACGCGTTGTAATCTCATGTGCTTGCATTGTTCAAAACTTTTGTTTGGACTGGTCATTCTTACACATAGCTAAGTCATCAAGATTGTGCCACATGGCACAATCTCAAGTGCTTATATGAAGTGTAATTTAAAAAACTGAAAAGCTGAATAAAAAAATTTGTCGATACATAAAATTACTAAAGAATAAATCTTGATGCACAAGTGGTACATTTCAAGGCATAAACCCCAAAGACCTTTTTGCATACACAGGAATGCCAAAGTGTATTTTACAAAACACAAAATCCAAAGTGTAAATTCTCAGATATGCAAATTATGAAGACCATTTTGAAGGATGTAAAATGTGAAGTTTAATTTTAAAAATTGAAAATTCAAAGAGGTTTTTGTGATTCACAAAATATGATCTGGCTTTTTAGAGTACACAAAAATCGAAGACCATTTGAATCAAAAAAATGTGAAGTAGACGTTTCAACAGTCAAATGCTATTAAATAGATGCATAGTTATCAAAATATTGAATTATCATAGTAGAAAATATAAAACTCAAATGTCAAAATGTATTTTCCAAGACCCAAAATGTGAAGTGCCACTAGAAATAAATATAAATAAAACAATAAAAAATTATACATTCTCAAAAAATGGACTAAATTTTGAAAAAAAAACACTCATATTTCTCATTCCAAAATTAAGGAAACACCATTTCAAATTTTCCAATCCTTTTATCACTATTTTTGTTAGTGCCTAGTGGTACAATGCATTTAAATAGTCTGTTACAATGCCTTTAAAAAAATAGTGAGAACAAGTGTATGACCTTTCCAATTTTTATTTAATTTTCAAGCATAGATGATACTATCTATGAGTATGGATGGTAAAGATGTGTCAGTTGGGTTTGGCTTCCATTTATTATCCAAGTATTCTGAATAAATTTCTACTTCTTCTATATCTTTTTTTCATGCATAAACTGGGATGAACCAAGCTACATTGATCCTTAATTATATATTCCCATTTATTTATAGTATCTCAATATTGATTTTAACTCTAGCAACCAATATTGTGTAGTCCACTCCAGTAGAATCATCAAGTTTGACAAATGACATATCTCTGATTTACACATCTTGAGCTAGATTAAATGCAATTTTTTTTCCTCTGCTTCTTGGACCAACATATGTATCTGTAAATGCCACTCCAAAATCAAGGGTCCTATCATGAAACATTTTATACAAATCTCTGTGCAGGGTTATGCCATGGCAAGTTCTAGGCCAAAAATCTCACGTGCACTCAACTTCAAAAGGGAACATGTCTTCTTTCATTATGTCGTGAATGTTTTGGAAGTAATATGCTAGATCCTTCCATTTACTATTTCTGATCAAACCAAATTCATAGAATTGTTGTACATACTTATTCAAGTTATATTTAATTTTTTTCACTCTTTTTTCTACTTTTATCTGAGTCTTTTGCAACAATGGAATCTTGAGACATTTCTCTATTTTTCAAGTCTTTGAAATATATTTTTGTCAGATTACCTTCTAGAACATTTGGCTTACCATTTTCTTTTATTCCCCATAATATAATCAGGGGTGACTAATTTCTATCTCTTATAGAGTTTTTGCAATGCATAGTGGGTTACCCTTGCTCCATGCATAGAAGAAAGTGTTGACCTTTTTTCAAGCCTACTATTTTGTTTCTTCCCTTTAGATACTAACCATTAACATTATCTTTGAAATCCACTACCTCTTAATCAAATATGGCATGAATTTTCTTGTATTTCACATGTCCTATAAGTGTTCATCATCTCTGCTACATTCCATACATCTTTCCTATTTATACATTCAGATAGGTTATCAAAACTATAGAACATTTTAAACCCAAAATGACATTAAAAATATACTTAAATAATTAAAAAAAACTTTATTATCAATGACCAATACACCAAATTATAACTAGAAATTCTTTAGCCTTTTCATCATAACAATAAGGCCTGTTATATACATAACGAACACACATGCAAATTGTTATCTAATCATGTTGAGATATCAAAATTACGTGTCATTTTTATCAAAAACCATTTTCAATGTCCACTCTCATATTTGAAAAAACAAACATTGCATTATCATCAGCTAATAAACCAAATCAAACAAAAATTATTTTGATATTTATGGATCTCACCTTTGAAAATATATTATTTATTCTATAAGAGACAAATTTGATTTTGTCATTGATTGCAACATTGAATAATAAAAATGAATTATTTTTTATGTGAAAATTCAAAAAAAAATTAAAAAAAATTTGCACAGCTTTGCTACCAACAAAAAATCATAATAAATGTCATTAATAAAATTAAAAACTTGTCAATATTCCCTATATGCCACTTATTCGCTAACAAGCCAACACCTCTCTACTAGCCATTGAAAGACCAAGGCTTTGCTATCTTTCTACATAAGCAAAATGAATTGTTTCACTTGTTCTCATACATAACACTTCATATATAGATTTTTTTTAAATCAATATTAACAGAATTAGTTTGAGTTAATAACACAAAAATCTTTTCATCCTTATATTTGTATTAAAATTGAAGACAAATAATTTTTAATAATAATAATAATTTGATGCACTTTAAGAGTTAGAGGTGCAATCATTGGGGGTGAATAAATGAACCCGAATAATCCAACTTCAATTTAAATCTTTTCAATTCCTTAATCAATCAATACATACATTCATGAGACATACATCATTCATAACAATGAATCAAGAAAGACAATCCAAGATCAACCACATAACACATGACATAACATAACACATGACATACATGGGAAACCCTCTTGGGGAATAAAACTCACTAGAACCTAAAATTATACTACTATCATATATTAAAAATATCAATTTAGACCATCTACACATGAACAAGGAACTACCATTCTTTATTTTAATGAGACTGCAATCCCACAAGGAGCTACCACACCTGTCTAGCTGAGCTACAATAATAACCAGAATTTTAGAAAGTTTCACCTTGCAAGGAGGCTAAAACCATCTTATATGTTGAGCTAACACAATAACACCTATGAACACATCCACCTTTTCATTGATGTATTTAACACCTGATGATGGACCTTTGCTTATCACTCTTCACCTTCGCTCATACTCAAACAATAAGAGCATTATTTTGCTAGAAAAATTATGACCTACATGTCATAAAAATATTCCTCAATATATTATGCTCTTCAAATCATCCATAGGGCACTCTACCCCTCCTTCGCTCCATAATCCACACACACACACACACCTCTCAAATCTCTCCTGAGTATTTCACTATCAAGTCTATAAGAGAATTATTATGACATCAAAAATATGACCTAAAATTCATACACACCATCATCAACCTATTCTACCCTTCAACCCATCCATTGAGCACACACAACCTTCACCTTGCCTTTTCTCACCATACACACTCTCTCAAATAGCCTCTTGAACATACTCACAAATTTTGCCTCTTCTAGGCTCATTAAGTCCAATGACCTATGTTTCCTCTTGCACCAACTTAATTATACAAGTATGTCTAATCCTCTTCACTCTCTAATATTCCTCATTAACCTATACCTTCTCTTTCAAAGGTTCTTATCGTCACTTGGCTCCATATTTGCACTCCCTCGTACATGTCTAGAAACCAACATGTTTGGTTTCACTATATATAGAGCAATCATGATCATCACCATCTTGGTCAGCCATTAGGCATGTCTTAACCCTTAAGGTAATTCACTCATTGAGACATATCTCAATATAATCTTCATATGTCATCCATAACATCTATGGGTCACCCTTAAGCAACTACACCTTTTAATAAGGCCCTTGTAGCTCTTATTGGTCTCATGGAGACATATTCACCCATTTAGCACATCATCAAGCAAAAAAAGAGCACATGAACACTCTCAAATACATGATTCCACTCCTTGTTTCCCCTTTGACACCCTCAAATAATCACAATCATATTTTCTCACCTCTGCATATGCTCAAACACTAACCTAGTGCACAAGAACATTATGAACAAAAACATAGTCAACTTATATACCTTTGTTCATATTTTTTATGAATTATAAAACCTTCATAATGCACATAGAGTATCCTCATAGAGTATACAACACTCCTCAATATCCAATTCATTATGAAACATCAAAACAACATCTACACAAGCTCAATTATCCTTCTCGAGTCACTTGCAAAATAAGAATGAATAAATAGTCAACTTTGAACCTTAATATATTTGACTATATACACCTATAAATCTTCAAATTAGGTTCATTAGATGCACCATGGATTCCTCTTCATCTTTTATTTTTACAACATGAGAAAATTTTGTCTAAATTTAAAGATATGGCCCAAAGACTAGACAATGGTTTTTCCCTTGTTAAATTTGAATATTTAAATGACAACAGTCATAGTTAAACCTCAAACACTAAGATCACATCTTGTGTCCTATATACTAAGATCAATATCACACCATCTATCTTCTCTAAACTTTAAAGCATAGATTCCAATACTCAAATGTTAAACCTTAGTCACTTTGACCTCATCTCCTAAAATATTGTAATGTTGACTCATCACACACCATCGATCTCCTATACGTAGCTTAGTCTCTAAAAATGATAAACAACTATAACTTCAACCTCTTTACTTTAATATTCATTGTTGATAACTACTTGTGCAATCACCTACTCACCGTTGATCCTTGGAATAAGCTCAATCTTTATCTATGCTTGGCGTTAAACATAATGCACTTGTCCTCATCTTGTTACTTCCTGACATCTTGGAGAAAATGTGCTATGTCAATCTTGATTGAACATTAACATATGCAAATTTGACTAAATATGGGAACCTTATCTTCTTAGAAGGCCAACTTTGTATAATCATATCTTTTGTTGTGCTTGGATGCATGATCTATAATTTGGACCATATGATCTCTTTACATAGGAAAATCCAACCATATGTCAAATTACTCCTGAAGACTTCATATGTGTGAGATATAACACCATTAAAATTTCTTATCAAAATCTTATGTCACAGAGCCAACTATGATTATAACTTTCTTGGAAGGCCAACTTTGCACATGCATATATTTTGACGCACTTCAATGCATGATATGAAATTTAGAGGAAATAAAGTAGGTACAAAACTGAGTAAAACCATATGATCACTTCTCATTAAAAATACACATGTGAGAGATATTCCACCATTAAATTTCTTACTCAACTCTTTCTTGCCTCATGCAAATTCGACTAAGTATGGGAAAATACTATCAAAATGCCTAGGATCTTAACTTTGCACTTGCATATCTATTAATACGATTAAGTGTATGACTTGAAATTTAGTGCATAACAAATAGGTACTAATTTTATCACAACCATATGACCAACTCCCCTTGAATCATCCACATGTGGCAATGGTGTTTTCATCAAACTGTCTACTCAAATTTTCTACCACTGGACCCAAAGTGTCTAGATAAAAACTATGGATAACCAGATAAATTCCACTTATGTACACAAGCACTCAAAGCATATAATACTTATTAGGGACCTCTTTCACATATTTACACATCCTAAATGCTCCATACTCATCCCTGAACATCTCTAACCATGCCAAAATAGAAGATCAACCAAGCATACTTGAAGCACACTTGGACAAGCACATTGCACACTTTGTCATTGTCACTTAGACTATTAAATCACTTTATCCACTCACCATGACACCTCCATGACATCACCATGACATCAATTATAATACTTCAACAATATCTTCCTTTATCATTGATGTCAACAAACATCATATATAGAAATATACAACTCACCTTTTGTCTCTTCAAAGCACTCCCACAAAAGGAACTTTCTCTCCCTTTAACACAATGAAAAAGTGAGAACCAACTGATTATAAGGACCTAAAAGTACCATAACTAGGAAATTACCACCTTATAAATATTATACAAACTCCCCCTTACCTTGAGCCTACCTCTTCTTACCTTGACAAAATTTTTCTTTCTCTATGCCAATACTCTCTTCAATCAAGCATTGCAACCTATGAATAAATAACACATAAAAAAACTAAAATATAATGGAATTCACCAAGAAATATCTGAGAGGGTCTCCCCCTAAAATTTATTATCCATTTCACATCTTGAGTATATTCATATCTCCACACACCATGAAGAACCAACATACAGGTTTACTAACCTTTTGTATCAAACCACCATAAGGACCACCAACAAAACTTCATTCCACTCACCAAATACGAAACATGATATCAACCAACCTAATAACTCTCCTTTAAATAATCATATCTTTCTCTTTTGGATAAAATGAGTAAAAATCACTCTTCTTCAAACTAGGCATGTTTAGCCTCCTTGTAGCCCTACTTGAAACTTGTAGATCTCGTAATTTTTAGTAGACACATCTTCAGGACCTAAAACATAATATTTGGATCATACTCATATGACCCCTCAAGCACACCAATTTTCATCACCAAGATCATCCTCTACAACATACTTCATTTACAAACCTACTAGCTAATTAGCCCTCCATATTGACAAAAACATAAATAAGTTGAGAACCACAAACCTTCAAATATATGTGAAGCTTTATTTGACAACCCATTTGGCCCATTCAACAAATTAATGATCCAAATACCTCAATTCATAAGGTATACCACTTTTTTAACATAGCCCAAAACCTAGAATATCAAAACAAACAAGGTCAACAAACCTCCTTCTGGTCAACGCACACCTATGAAACTTTTTCACACTTGGAGACACCCATCACACACTTATAAACCAATATTTAATCCTTAACACCTTTGGGAGACATGACTTCCTTTAAACCATTTTAAGTATGCTTGCCTTTAATCCAAAAACAAAAAAAATTGAGAGTACTCAAAACTATTCAATTTGGCTTCAACATACCATTAAACCATAAAAAACTTGGATCACATCAAAAAGAAGTGCACAGACCTTTCTGAGTACCAAACACTTCTTGACAATCCATCAATCTCATTAAGCCACCTGGAACCACCCATTCTAACCCTATATTATAGCTCCTTAACAAATCTCTGGAGAAAACACATGAACTTATTGCTCCCCCTAACTTCATGATTCACCAAGAACATGACATATTCAACAATTATTTAAATACTTTCCAATCACATTCAATACTCACATAGAGATACGTCATCTTCAGAACACTGTGAACTTTCATGGCATACAAAATCATTCAACAAACTTTTAATAGGCTTAGCAAGATATAGAACATAAGCCTAGAAGAGAGGCCTTCAACTTATAGGTTCACATAGAATATACCACAAATTGATATGCAAATAGGTATTTGAAACTCACCTCTATACTAGAGCATCCAGACCATGATCAATAAGCTAACTCTTTCTCAAAATAGGACCTCTGATATTCTTCACAAGCTTCTTTTCTCCAACAAAACATATATATAAAATAAATGCATAAACATACCTTGTTTCATACCTTCTCATCAAACAATATCTAATAACCACCAAGCTTCCACTAACTGACAAGTGTCTTCTTGAAGCCTAGATAGAGACACCCTGACCCACAATGTCCTAAAACAATGTGAAACCAAGAGTTGCCCACAAATCCTCATATTCCTTTTTCTCTTTGGTCATTTGATATTGATATTTCTTCTTCTTCTTCTTAGGCTTATAACTAACCTCAATCAGTACCTTGGCTTTCTCCTTGAGCTTAAATTGAACTAACTTTTTATTTTCCTTTTCTATCTAGATAGTTGACATATTCTCTAATTAAGACATGTCAACAATTGCTAACAATAGAAACTCTTGACTCTCCTTCATCTCTGATTCTTTTTCCACCTTGGTAAATAATCCATCAAGACTCTTTGACTCAATAGAGATAGTCTCATTATTCTTTACTACCTCATGTCTCCATACCAAAGTTTGACTCTTCTTGTCCTCTGCATCTATCTTACCCACTTTATCTTTGAGTATAGACTGATCTATAACATAGCCTTCTAGATCAACTTTCTTATCAACCTTATGACTAGAATAATTGGAAATTATTGCCTTTGGTTTACATACCTAAGTTTGTCCTTTCTCAAACCTTCTAGGAGATCTATATCATTTGACATACCTTGAAGACCTCTTAACAATATTTGGATAGAATCTAGCAATATGTCCACTCTTATGACAACTAAAACAAATAACATCATTCGTACCTTGTGTTAGATTTAAAGTGTGATCAATCCTTGGCCAAAACCTCCTTCTATCTTTGCTCCATGAATGCCCATACTTGATTGACTTCATTCTATAGTCCTTAACTCTATGACCATACATATTACATGTACAATAATGACCATGAAATAAACTAGCATACTTTAAAGCATTTAGTTGTCTAACTGGTCTTCTTTTATTGCTCTTGACCTGATCTGACTTCTTTTTATCTTCTTCAAGATTACTTATCTTGACAACAAATTGTTCATGTTCATCCATAAATAAGTCTAGCTTGGTTTCTAATTGAATGTTATCATCCTCTTTATCTCTTACACTTGAAATTACAGCCATTAACTGACCTCTGAGAACTTGGATAGTCTCCTTATCACTCTTAGCTTCTTTAGCCATGTCATCCTTTATTATACATGTTTGCTTTATCAAACTTCCCTCAAGAGAACTGGTTTATGCTTCAAGACCTTTGATCATATTTCTCATCTTATGATTCTTCTTCTTTTGATCTTTCAGTTTACTAAGTGCACCCATGAGCTCAACTTCTAAATCAACTTATTCTTCCTTGCTGTCATCTTTTTTATCAAACATGATGTCATTTTATTTTGAACACAAACTTGTCTTGGCATCTAATAGCTGAACCTTGAGATCATTGATAATATTATAATCCTCTTTGGCATCTTTTTTCAAAGCGTATATATGTTCTTCAAGTTCCTTGATCATATCCTTCCACTATTGATTTTCTTTCTTCACCTACTTAGTCATCTTTGTACCTACTTAGGATCACCTTCAAGCTATTAGGCTTCCTCCAAAGGACTTGATCTAATACCAATTTGTAGAGGTACAATCACTGAGAGTAGAGGGGTGAACTAGTGAGCCCAAATAATCCATATTTAATTTTAATCCTTTCAAGTCCTTAATCAATCAATACATACATTCATGAGGCATACATCATTCATATAAATGAATCAAGAAAGACAATCCAAGATCAAGCACATAACACATGACATACGTGGGAAATCCTCTTGGAGAATAAAACCATTGGAACCCATGATTGGACTACTATCTTATAATAACATGATCTAATTTATACCATATAAAAATGATTAAGGAACTGTCATTCCTTATTTTAGTGAGACTGCAATCCCACAAGGAGCTATCGCAACTGTCTAGCCAAGCTACAATAACAACCAAACTTTTAGCAAGTTTCACATTGTAAGGAAGCTACAAACACTTTACATTCTAAGCTACCACAACAACTCCTATAAACACATCCACCTTTGCACTGATTTCTTCAACACCTGATGATGGACCTCTACTTATCACTCTTTAACTTCACTCATACTCAAAAAATAAGAGCATTATTCTGCCAACAAGATTATGACCTATAGATCATACAAATAGTCTTCAATCTATTTTGATCTTCAACTCATCCATAGGACACTCTACCCCTCCTTCACTCCATAATCCACACACACACACACCTCAAATCTCTCCCAAGTCTCTCTCTACCAAGTCTACAAAAGCACTATTATGACATCATAAATATGACATATAGGTCATACACACCATCATCAACCTACTCTACCCTTTAGCCCATCCACTGGGCACACACAGCCTTCACCTTGCTTTCATTCACCATACACACTCTCTCAAATAGCCTCTTGAGCATACTCACTCATTCTGCCTCTTATAGGCTCATTAGGTCCAATGACCTATGTGTCCTCTTGCACCAACTTAATCAGCCAAGCATGTCTAATCCTCTTTTCTCTCTACTGGTCCTCACTGACTTGTACCTTCTCTTTCAAAGGTTCTTACCTTCAATTGGCTCCACATTCACACTCCCTCATACAAATCTTACAAGTCTAGAAACTAACACATTTGGTTTCACTATTTATAGAGCAATCATGATCATCACCATCTTGGTCGGTCATTAGGCATGCCTTAACCCTTAAGGTAACTAACTCATTGAGACATAGCTCAATACAATCTTCATAGGTTGACCATAACATCTATGGGTCACCCTTAAGTAGCTACGCCTTTTAATAATGCCCTTATAGCTCTTATAGGTTTCATGGAGACCTATTTACCCATTTATCACATCATCAAGCAAAATAAAAACACGTGGCCACTTTCAAATACATGATTCCACTCCTTATGTCCCTTTTGACATCTTCAAATGATCACAGTCATCTTTGCTCACCTCTGTGTATGCTCAAACATCTCAAACACCAACTTGGTGCACAATAACATTGTGAACAAAAACATAATCAACTTATATACCTTTATTCATACTATATATGAATGATAAAACCTTCATAATGTACATAGATAATACTCATAGAGTCTAAAATACTCTCCAATATCCAATTCATCATGAAACAACAAAATAACATCTATATAAGCTCAATTATCCTTCTTGGGTCACTTGCAAAACAAACATGAACACATAGTTAACTTTGAATCTTAATATCTTTGACTATACACACTTTGAAATCTTCAAATCAGGTTTATTATATGCATCATGGAGTCTTCTTCATCTTTACTTCTTACAGTATGAGTAAATTATGTCTAGATCGAAAGATATGGCCCAATGACCAGACACTAGTTTTTTCCTTGTTAAATTTGAATATTTAAATGACAACAGTCACAATTAAACCTCAAACACTAAGCTCGCGTCTCATGTCCTTGTTGCTCAGATTAATCTCACACTATTGTTATTCTCTAAACTTTAATGCATAGGCACCAATGCTTAAATGTTAAACCTCAATCACTTAGAACTCATCATGTGTAATCTTATAATTTTGATTCATCACACACCATCGATCTCCTATACATAGCTTGGTCTTTAACAATGCTAAACATATATCACTTTGACATTTTGACTTTAATCTGCATTATTGGTCTCTATCTATATAATCACCTGCTCAGTGTTGATCCATAGAATAAGCTCAATCTTTATCTCTGCTCAGCATTAAATGTCATGCACTTATCCTCATCTTGTTTCTTCCTGACATCTTGGGGAAAATGCTCATCGATCTTACTCAAACTTTAATATATGTAGATTTGACTATGGGAACCTTACTTATCTACTTGGAAGGCTAACTTTGCATAGTCATATCTTTTGTTGCACTTAGATGCATGATCTACAATTTAGACCATATGATCTCCTTACATAAGAGAATCCAACCATATGTCAAATTGCTCCTGAAGCCTTTGTATGTGTGAGATATAATTCCATTAAATTTCTTCTTAAAATCTTCTATCATAGAGCCAATTATGCTTTGAACTTGCTTGGGAGGCCAACTTTGCACATGCATATCTTTTGATGCACTTTGGTGCATGATCTAAAATTTAGCACAAATAAACTAAGTATAAAACTAAACAAACCCATATGATCACCTTATCTTGAAACATCCACATGTGCAAGATATTCCACCATCAAAATTATTATTTGACTCTTTCTTACATCATGCAAATTTGGCTAAGTATGAGAAAATATTTTCAAAATGCCTAGGAGCTCAACTTTTCACTTACATTTTTTTTATGTGCTTAGGGTCATGACCTAAAATTAAGCACATAGCAACTAGGGACTAATATGATCATAATCATATGACCAACTCTCCTTGACTCATCCACACGTGGCAATAGTGATGTCATCAAACTGCCTACTCATATTTTCTACCATTGGACCCAAAGTGTCTAGATGAAAACTATGGACAACTAGATAAATTCTACTTATATACATAATTACTCAAAGTATATAAAACATCTTAGGGACATCTTACACATCCTTGAACATCTTCAATACTCCATACTCATCCCTGAACATCTCTAACCATGTCAAAATACAAGATCAACCAAGCATACTTCACGCACACTAGGACAAGCACATTACACACTTTATCATTGTCACTTAGACTATTAAGGCACTTCATTCACTCACCAAGACACCTTTTTAACATCATCATGACATCATTGACAATAATCTAATATTAAAAAAATAAATTATCATATTTATAATTATTTATAAATATGTAAATTGTAAATATATTTTAATACCACACCATAACACCATATTTCATTATATATTTATACTTGTATAACATGCAAAAGAAAAATTAATGTATATGTGTGGCATGGATGTATTCATATTCTACGGACTTCTATATTTAGTGTAAAAAAAAATTCAATGTTTCTCATTCATTTTAAAATATATATAAAAATATTTTTTTATATAATTTTAAATATTTATTCACACAATTTTTTTTTAATGGTATATGATAATTATTGAATAATTTTAATTGAGTTTATATTTCGTTCATTACATTAGAATTGGTTTCGTTTTTTCTTTAAAATATTATTTTAGGTATTTTTTCCAATCTTGAAAAGTCTGTAAGAAAGATATATAGATGGAGAATAGAAATGCATTTCCCCTTATTAGTAAACATAAACGATGAATGTATTTTTTGAGATGATAATAATATTATTATAATTTTTAAGGTCTACAATATCAGGTAGTGTCTTGGTTATGGTTTGTAAGAAAACTTATAGTATATGGGATCACCTCGTACTCTCATCGTGGGGAGGCACCTTACTATGCTACGAATACGAGGCGTGCATACCTTACCCCTGCATGATTTTAACTTGTGACCTTTCTTTCAAGAGCACATGTTCTTCACCATTAAACTAACTCAAGATGCACATCATTCACTTTATTCTTCAGTTTATAATAATTTACATGATTATTATTGTGTGATGAAATGTTTGTTTGTCTAATTTGAATTAAAATTTTAAGATATATGACTGTGTCACTATTTTACTTCTAATAATTAACTCTATAATATTTATGATATAAATATTAGCATTTGATCTCTACGTTGTTATTAGAATGGATTCGTGTTCTCTACTTTGAATGGTTTAGATTTATTTGTGCTTGAGTTTTTATATATATATATATATATATATATATATATATATATATATATATATATAAAAAGAAAGTGTTATATATATTTGATTGAAGTCACGAAGTTTTATTATAGTTTATTTAAATTTTTAATATTATAATTTTGTTGATATGGTATTAATTTAATTTAATTTTGGGTAGATTTGATTAAAAACATTTTTTTAAAGAAGAGAGAAATGCATAATGTTTTTCAATGTTTGAACATCATCAAGGTACGTCACATGATATTTGTTAATTGTGATGTATGAAATGTGATTAGAATTTTAAATATAGGTTAAATTTTATTAATTGCACTTTGTATAAATTTTGGTTAATGTTTTCATTTTTTTTTCTCTTTTGAAAAATTAACACGCTTATTGTGATATATCGGCATTTGACATTTCTATCGCTTTTATTTTATGGAATTGAATGTTACTTTTTATTATTATTTGAACAACAAGAACAATTTAAAAATCAAGATCAATATAAAATTAAAATTAAAATTTTTAATTAGTATAGATATCTTATGTGAAAAATAACAAGAAATATTAATATAAAGGTCTTTATTTTTTATTTTTCACATACTATAGTTATTAGTAACTTTATTAAATTCTTCACAAATTTTTATATATCAAATTCAAAAAAAAATATTTCTAAAATAAAACGACTCCAAACTCTACCTCATAATCAAGATATTACAATTTTTTTATTCACTTCTCAAAAAAAAAAAAAAAAAGGAAAATTCTAAAAGATAGTTAACTGAACATCAAATTTAAAATCAAAATTAAAAATATTCAACACTTCTAAACAATACAACTAACCACGACGAATTGCCATTATAAAACACCTCTCCACCTCCACCTAAACCTAATATGTTAAAATTATTTTTTAACGCATCGATGTACATCCCATCAAGATGAAATATTGTTGGTAACCACTTAATCATGAAAATGTTACTATTGAATGGAACATGCCTTATCAATTAGGACGGTTTCATAATTCTTCAATGTTTCGGCTTGACAACGATTTTATTTTGAAGTTTCAATGGGGAAGAGGATACCGAGGGTAATTTTAATTTTAGGGATGTAGTAGTTTGGAAATAGAATGGTCGAGTAAATCCTTTGCAATAAGTTGGTATGTTTTCTGTGTAGGATGAACGGCATCCCAAAAAATATACTTGGAGGCATCCGAGCATGTGAATGGCGTCCTCCTGTTGCACGCATATCCAAATTCTAGTAAACCAGTCCCGCAGCATGCCTTCCTTGTAGATTCTAAATCTGCAAGTTAAGAAAAAACAAACAATATTATTTCCATGCAGCTTCCAAACACGCTGTAATAATATTATTGCTATGATATTTACCGTATTTAGCAGGATTTTTCTCCATATCCATCAGCCGGCTGTATATATCTGCGTAAACAATTCTGAGCCCGGCAAGTTTGGATCTTAAAGATGCAATTACTCTCTGTAGTTTTATATTGAAGTGTATAGCATGTTGATTGAGTTCCTCCACGCATCCTCCTCTGCGGAAAAGTCTGAATGTTCTTTCTATGGGCAGACACCCCAAAGGGGGAAGCCCGGCAATGGCTATTCTCCGAGCTCCGTATCTGTATATCTCCTGCAACCACGATCATAGTAGGATGTCACTACATTTACACCAGTGTAATGTTAAAGAATTGTACAGAGCTTAATCCATCTTACTCACTCTGTGAACGTTTTTGATATAAAAAGTCTGCGAAAGTTTTTGGAAAAGATCTCTTCTCTATATCATAATGCAATGTGAAAAAATTAGATCTTCAATATAATATTTTCTTGTACCTCAAGGAGATTGCCACTGATTTTTAAGAGATGATCTTGAAATTCTGAAACGTTGTACTGCAATCTCCGGTATGGATTGAAGTAATAGTTCTCAATAAAATCGTTGCTGCCTACGCTCACTATGAATATGGCTTCACCTAAAATTTTCTTCGCATTTTTTGCTCCTGCAATTTTCTCCAGCTTTGTTTTATACTCTTTGAAGTATTCCACTTCCTTCCACATCGGTATTGCAGACTAAAAATTCAGGAAAGGAATCTTATCAGTTCTTCAGGAATTACAGACAAATATGATTGAATGCTATGCATTTGTTGTTCTTTAAGATTCACATGTCTATACTTCTTTTAATTTTAGATGTCTAAATACTTAATTAAAATAAAGAGAAGTGTGGGAACATACAACAGCCTGTGATGTTGTATTATCATAGCCAGTGCCTGCAGATGCGAAACTGACTCCTGTAAGCAGGTCTTGGTCCTTAAGTCCTGAATCCAGATATGCTGGTATTGCCTCTTTTATACCCAGTCCTTCAGCTATGATTATTGACAAAACAAAAACACATAGGTTTTACCAACCCACATCACAATAAAACTAATCGTTTGCTCAAAAAATACTGATCTGAAAATCAATTCTCTTAAACTCGTTGATCACATGATAATGATTACCTATGAAGTCGGCTGGAAGCCTTCCGTTGCAGAAGCGACCGGTGGGTTTATGGCCAGGGAAATCTCTTCCGTAGGGAGGGAAATTGCTCTTGATAAGCGTTGAAATATGATTGTTATTGCCTGGATCTGCCGTTGAATCTCCGAACACAATCACAGCCGGTGCTAATCGTTTGGCATCTGCTTCATGAACACACAAACTACTGCCAATGGCTATCGTTAAACCGATAAAATTCAATATGATAAGCGCCATTGAAGACCCTGTCGTATTTCTTTTTTCTTTGGCGTGCATAGGATTTTGTTCATTAAGAAAAGGTTGAATACTTACGACCATTACAAAATCCCAACGTCATAATGGTGTCTGTTCAACTGTAAACCTAATCTCGCTCAAACAAAGTCCAACGGCACAATGTGACGGGAGTTTAATTAATTTATAGCAGTGTGCATGCATGTATGAAATCTATCTTAGATTTGAAGAGCTTTACGTAACTTGCATGACAAATGATTGAGTAGGTCAACGTGTGTGTTTTTGGAATTGCTTCTACTCCTTGCCAAAGGAAAGGCAGGTCAGGTTTAGGTAAACGTGTATTTATAGGAATTTACTGCATAACGAACATTAAAAGACCAAAAGCTTCTGGAAGTAGCTATCTAAGCTATAGGGTGTACGCGGACATACCTTGTGTATGATACCTGTATGTACCTTTCGGGCAATATTTTATCCACCACTTTGTAATATATATATATATATATAATCATCATTCGAATTTTTTTTTTTTTAATAATTTATTTTAAAATTATAAATATTAAATTTTGTTATTATCAAATTATTATATTGTTATTATTGTATTTGTAATTTAATAAATATGAATTTAGTTCTATTTAAATTTTCAACATTTTTAATTATATATATTTATATTTAAGTGTTTGGTTACTAAGTTCTTAACATTCTTATTTATATATAATAATTATTGGAGGCTTAACAACAACTATGTTTCCAACATTACTATTAATATATAAGAGTTTCTATTATTATAAAGGGTAGTTATGTTATTTGTATATATGTTTGTTGGGATCATTAGTTTATAATGGTTGTTGGTAGCCTAGTGACCACTAGGTTCCTAACAAATTTTTAAAAATATAATGATTTTGTTATTATCAAGGGTAGTCATGTTAGTTTAAAAAATTTGTTAAAGACAAGTATATTCCTTATAATTTTTTATCGATAGCATTGATATTAATTAATTAAAAAGTTTGTTTAGAACTTAATAGTTGCTAGGTTCCAATATTTTTATTTAGATATTATATTTGTTGGGAATCTAGTGGCCACTACGTTTCCATTATTGATTTAGATATTAATTTCAATATATTAAAGGATTCATATCTCTAAAAGTATGACAAATAATGTGTTGAAATAAATATTTATCTGAACATTCATATTAAACAAAAGTAAAATTTTAAGGTCATGTAGTTTCACATATATGCCAAATAAATTGATGACTAAAATATTTTATAGTTTTATAGTCCATAAAATGGTAAAAAAGGATTTTGGATAAACTATGTACAAAAATATTGATCAATACATTTTAGATCACAACCGATGATCCATTATAAAAATATATATATGTAAACAACAAATCGGGACTCATAAATTTTTTATCATTTCAACAGTGTAGCTAAACTATTTTTATTAATTGTTATAAATCATATTTGATCAATTTTAGTAAAATTAATAAACTTAATCATAATGAAAACCTAAGCTTGATTTAAATAAAGCATTCTCTATTTTATGTGATAATGCATTTTAACCTATTAATGATAGATCTTTAAGATGACTAAGTCCTATGTATTGATTGTGATTCAGAATCGTCATGTGCTATATTATCTCTAAAAAAATTATTTGACTTACTCTTTTGATTGAATTTTTATAGCCATGATACAAAAGCATCCAAGGTGCAAAATAATATTACACCATTAAGGATGGCTAAGTCTAGTTTTGTGAAGGTTTTGACTTGAAGGTGTAGGGTATAAGGATGTATATGTTTAAAGTACAAAAGTTAATGCATAAGAAAATAAGGTTAAACTCATTTGTGTAGGTTGGATCATTAGATTGCATCAAGGTTGAGGTTTTAGTCATGTAAAGTATCACAATGCACAATATCATGTAACATTTGGCACAAGGGCACTATGTGAACGAGGAGGAGGAACTTGACACAGGTGAAACAACACACACAAGCAATGAGGAAATTATCTCAGAACAATGCCACAAAAACTATGTAGTGCACGAGTTGGCACAAGGGTAGGCACAAGGAAATTAATGCACATAACATTTGGCATAGAGGAATAATTTGCAAGTTTGAGTACGAAGCCATATGAACATACCATAAACATATATAGACCCTATAATAGTTTCACGAAAGACAAGTAAACACAGAGTGAAGGAGTTGGTCAAATAATACACACATCTATCAAGTAATATGAAATTAGGATTTAGTGTCCCAATCTTTATAGGTGTTTACACCATGAGGGTATACATGAATATTTGTATAGATTTAGGCTTGTGAAACAAAATACTACATTGAACAAATATTTTAGCTTAAAATACTGCCCAATAGAGCTACCAAAAAAGGCATAATAACATAAGTTGAATTCTATATTGAACAAATTTTTTAGCTTATCTGACATGAGGGTGAAAAATATTTGATCAAGGAGGGGGAAAAGGATTCCAAGAAACATGCTTCAAATTTGTGCAGACTAGGCATAGAAAATATGAGTGTTCACAGGCATATAACAAAGGTGGAAATCAGAGGATGAAAATGAATGTGCATATAACACACATAGACAAAGAGTCTATTGGGTCAGTAGAATCCCTAATGATGAAGAGGGTGTTTTTAAAGTTTTTGAGAGTAGATAATTATCTAGAGTAAATAAAGATCTTTTTTTCTGAATGGTGTAAAACTTTGGAAGCAATTATTGTAAAATGATCATTGATAGTGAAAACATGGATACCCTGGTCTCATGCAAAATCATGGATAATTTCGGTTTGAATAAAGTAGCACATCCAAACCCATACAAGGTATCATGGATAAATAAAGGCCATCAAATGTTGGTGAAAGAGCAGTGCCTTATGAATTTATAGATAGATACACACCACAATGAATTTTGGTGTGGCGTGATGCCAGTGGACATGTGTCATATACTCTTATGGAGGCCTTGATAGTATGGCATAAAGGATATGAATAACATAAGAGCAAATATCTATCACTAGGAAAAAGATGACAAGATGAGGAAGAAAGAGAGTGTAATAATGTTTGCACATGTGTACGAATGGTATTGGTAAAATAGATTCTGAAGAAGGTGGAAAATGATAAATAATATTATGTGTTTATGCCAAATACAGTGCAAGAGTGATAAATAGGTGAAAAATAAGAGATGGGATAGTACCATGTGAAGAGAAGGTGTTATTGGAGGAGTTCACATATATTGTCTAGTGTGATCTTCTAGAAGGATTTTCATTAATATAAAGTATCAACTAGTACATGGACCTAATAAGAAATTTTTTACAAATAAGGTTGTATATAGGATGATGCCTCAATAAAATAAAGAGGTATAGAGGTAAGTGTGAAAGTTTTTGGATATAGGGTTGATTAGATAAATCCTAAGCATGTGTTTCATACTTGTAGTGTTGGCATCGAATAAAGGATGAGAGTGACACATGTGTGTTGTGCCCAACATGCCCCCTTTTCTTCAAAATGGGGGAACCCTCTAAAATTTTCATGAACCAGAGCTTAGAGCTTTAGATTTCTTTATTTTGTTCTTGTCGGTGATGCTTTTTCAAATCTTTAGAATATACACTACCTTGATTTTCTTCACACAGTAACAAACCTCTTTTAATTTCTCTGAAAACAACTAAGTAGTTTTTGTTCTCTTTTAGTATATCACGGCACTAACATTACAGGTTGATTTTCACAAAGTGGTGTTCCTAGAGTCTATTTCCCTTCCCTGAACAACAAACTTGTTATCCTCTATGGAAAATTGAGTTCTTCGTGTCTGACGGGTAGGATTTAATGAATAATTTTATTTTTATCTTACTTCATTTTTTGAATCTCACAAAGCCAGACTGAATGGGAAGCAACCACATCATTTGGAGTCAAAGAGGCCAATACCCTAGACATGTTAGAGATGTCAAAACCCAAGAGATCTCATCCAAATGGGAATCTGCCACATCATTCAGAGTCAGAGTGGTTAGTCCTTGGCATCTGATAGAGATGTCAGATCCTGAAAGAGCCCAACCAAATGGGAAGTTACCATGTCATTTGGAGTTAGAGAGGCTAATCTGCTAGACCTATCAAAGATGTTAGAGCTTAAGAGAGCCTAGTCGAATGGGAAACTATGATGTCATTTAGAGTCAAAGCGACCAGTCCCCCCAACCTATCAGAGATGTCAGAGCCTAAAAGAGCCTTATTGAATGGGAAGTTGCCACATCATTTGGAGTCAAAGGGGCTAGTCCCCTGGACCTGTTATAAATGTCAGAGCCCAAGAGAGCCTAATTGAATGGAAAGTTGCCATGTCATTCACAGTCAGAGTGGCTAGTCCCCTAGACCTGTTAGAGATGTCAAAGCCCAGGAGATCCCTATCGAATGGGAAGTTACCATGTCATTTAGATTCAAAGTAGATATTCCCCCAGACCTATTAGAGATGTTAAATCTTGGAAAGCAACCACATTATCTAGTGAGAAGATTAACTAGTTTCCACTTGTGACTTGAGAGGCTTAGAATGAAGTATGGAAGAGACTCAAGGGCTAATTAAGGTGTGACATGTGTCCTTAAGTGACACATCATCCATACTAGGGGAATGATGTAAAGTAGATAACCATGTCTTGGTGTCAACCATTAATGAAAGGACCAATAAATGTCTGACATGTGTCAAGAAGCAAGAGTTAGTTAAGGGGGATCTAAAGGATGTGACTGCATGCCTACCATGCATAGGGCATTAACAAAATGGGAAGCTGGACCCAATTGGATAGTTTTAGAAACATCCCATCACCATTGTTATATCAAACTAGTATCAAAAGATCATGGGCTCTAATTCTAATTCTATCTTTAGAAATAAAGGGAGAAAATCCATCCACCAACTTAATTTCAAATTCACAAGTGAACAGAAAAAATCCATTAATGTAGGGAGGTGTATGCATATGCTTATAAAGCCCAAAGGAGTCCCATTAACGATTACCATTGCTACCATAGATGAAATCTTAGACTATTTGATTTCAAAATTACACAGATCCCCTTTATCACATGCCTATAATGCTCAAAGCTTCATAATTTCCCCTTTATCCTACTTCCATGGCTATTACATCTTCAAAACCAAAGGTTGATCCTGATTATTAAGACACCACTTTCCTAATTGGTTTAACTAGGTATAAACACTATAATGACATATTTAAAATAATTGAGTAGGTTCCCAGGGATTCTACTAACATCAATGACTAGATGGCTAAGTATAAGGATGTACTTCGGTCCTATAAAAGGTGTGGACTTCATAGAGTAGTGGCCAAACAAGAGGCATTTCCTTGAATTGACCTACTGGGTCACATCCTCCAAAGGCTATCTACATATAGGATGTTGTCAATGATTATGTGTGTTCACCCACCTCTTGGCACCAAATTAATGATATATTTTTTAACACCTTCAAGGCATACTACTCCCTCCCAAACTTATCTTTCTCATATGATGTAGTGATAGTGTCAACTTGGGTGAATGATTACCAAATTTGTGACATCTTCTATGACTAGGTCAAGAACCCTAACTCCAAGTGGGTTAATAAGGAAAATATCAATGCCTACATAATCTAAACCTTTCAATAATAGGTCTGAGTAGGTTTGATCCTACTGTATAGGTTATTTAGAGACCTAGACTACCAACATGTCAACGAGCTGTGGGTACCCCTTCTACACATGATCTTAACTCATTATGACATCGTAGACATTAGAGGTTTGATCAACTTCAAGTTGGTACATGCCATTATTGATGCCCAAAATAGGGGAGACTTATACATGATGAGCTACCTACTCAATGCAATTTGTGGGATACTCTCATTCAAGCCTTCAGCCTTTCCTACATGGGTTCTAGGTCACCCAACCATCCACAAGGTCTTCTACAAGTTATATGGCCACCAGTTCCACCACCATGTCCTAGAATTATATGACCACTTCTACCCAATGGTATACTAGGTAGTCAATGAAGCTCTGATGCCCCAAATCTCAAAGATAATCTAGGACTCTATCACAACCATTGGGTACTACTAGATGTACAAAGATGATACAATGATCCAATTCTTGGGCTTCCTCCAAGACCCCCTATGCCTACCATATTATGTACCTAATCACTTAGCACAATAGGAGATCACCTATTAATTGGTGAATAGAATATTCAACTTTTGCATACAATATTAGCAAAAGGTGTGCTCATAGTTCTTGATCACCATGTAGGGCCACATCTACAGGAACTTCCCTTCTATATAAAATATGATGGTCGAGAAAGACTCCTTCACCTTTTTGAAATACAATATTTGGTAGTGGGACCCTGAAGGGGTGAATTAGACCCATTTAGCATAATTTTCAACTTGATTAAATATCAACTATAGCCATCAAGCTGAAGATGATTATGATCTCTATTTGAACACCATTGATGACTAGGAGGTGTTATCCTAGATAGCATCAAAGAGTAATAATAAAGGAAAGAAGTCTTAGGTTGACCCCTATACAACTCTTCCATATCCTACTCAGTCTATGGAGGACCCAACTCTAATAGCTCCATCCATCTCTCAGAGAATCTTATAAAGAATCTCACCACCTTCTCCTCAAGCTCTAACCCCAGATCAAGCTCCACTTGTGTAAGTGGCCACACCTCCTCAAGCTCCATCCCTACCTCTTAAATTTTCTCTTCAAACTCTGTTTCCACCTCCTCTAATTTCTCTAGAAACTAGGCCATGGTAGAGCTGATCCTAGACTACATAATGCTAAGCAGCCCAAACATAGCCTGTTCAACCATTAACACTACAACCTCTAAGATTTGTTCTAGCTGGAAGCTTGAGAATGAGCCCCAAATGAGGCACCTAATAGGCACCCATATAAGTTCCCCCACTCACTCCTCCATTTCCTCCTATTTCCCTTCCACCCCTTGCTCCTATCATATTCCAACTCCCTATTCTAGTGCCCACTAATTTGCCTCCATCTCCCCCTCTATTTATCATTGTTTCCCCTCCATATTTTTCCCAAGTACCCTTAGCCTTGGTTCTTATAAGCATCTTCACTTCCACATTCCTTTTTCTTCCTCCCATCTCATATCCTATAGTCCTCTTGGTGCCTCCTTTGGGCATACCCTCAACATCAGGCATGACTATAGCCTTTGGAAGCCTGTTACCTCTAGTAGGGACCCTCTCAATCCCCACTCCAATTACCTTGGCACTCTCCTCTATGACTCCAAGTCCTCTACCATCAACCACTATATCCCCCACCATCATGATTGAACCATCCATTGTAGTACCCACATCTGACTTAGGAAAGAGGCCAAATAATAAATAAAAGGTGAACCATACTCCAGCTTTAGCCTGAAGGCCTTCATTTTTAGCTCCACCTCTTTTTTAGGTCTTAATGACCACTCTGACCCCAGTAGCAAAAACCTAGCGATTGTCTCCCTGGCCCCCTCTCTCCCTTACCCAAGGCTCCACTGGTTTCACTTTTAACCAACCTATCTCATCCTGGTTGTTTCACAACCCATTCATAGGGGCAATCCCACCTTAGGTGAAACTCACCCAAGAATAATGGTGAGGTCAAATTTTCCCATGAGCCTTCCCTTTCATTCTCCCTCCTTTCACTCCCATGCCCCCTTTGCCTCCACTCCTTTCCTCTTTCACTCCTTCCACTTATTCCATCTCCCCTCCACCTCATCCTCCCCCATTTCAACCATACCCCCAACAACCCAAGGGTTGGTCTTGGGGTTACATACAGTGCCATAGATGGATGTCCAAGGCAACCCATACATATAATGGAATTTTAACAGATCTTCTAGGAGCATGAAGAGGACAATTAATCAGAGATTCATCCAAGAGGGGAACCCAGTGATATGACAAACCCATAAAGATCTATTTTCCCTTACCAAGGTGAGGACTACTAGTGGAAAAGAGAAAATGGTTGAGGACCCACTATTCATCCTCTAAGCTACCCACAATATTTTTGAGAAACTCCTTGAGGACATGCAAATCCAAGTCTAGACTCTTGAGGCCCAAGTGAAGAGTACATTCCTAATCAAAATAATTGGGCATGTTAATAACTCCCTCCTACTACTTTTCTCAATCTTTGGGAGAGTAGTGTGGACCTGGGTTGAGATCAATATGATTATACAGTGAGCACAGACCTACTTGGGGAGGATCACAAAAATTAATAGGAAGTGTCAGACATTATAGGTTGTGGTCAACAAGGGGATGTTCTTAGAGTTCAAACTGATGCCAACCTCAGATTTGGGGTTGTACCAAACTTATGTTGGGAACATGAAGAAATAATGAACTATTGGTTAGCTTTGGCCCACACTGTAATAAAACCCTTGGAAGAAGGCAAGAATAAGATATTAACCTACTTTGAAGAAGTCAATATCTTTGTGTTATTCCATTCAGATGGCACTCTACTCAACCAAGGGTAATTTGAGGTCCACCTAGGTTAATTTGACTAGGTTATGAGGGAGAAAGTGGCCAAGGCAAACTAGGAAGGAAATCAGGTGGTGATGGACCTATCAACTCAGTCCACTATGAGTATAAACCATGTCTCCAAAGTCTAGGCCTCAATTGAATTTACTTTCTAGACCTCTTAGAGACTAGTAGCTTAGGCCGAGGTGATCTTCAGGGAGCCTCTAATGAACTTGGCCAAGTTGGACTATGATTTCAACCTCATGACATCTTCACTGGAAGTTGAGATCACCTAGTTAAAGCATTAAGAGTTGGCCCCTCGTAAACACCTTTGCATGTTTACTAGTGATCCCCCATAGATATTTTGAGGGTTTGTAAGAATTTATTTTGGTTCAAATTTTGAAATAGGTTATAAATCTAATGAGTGGCCATCATGGCATAGGATGGGATTCTCATGTTTTTTGAAGATGAGCCCCAATCCTTATCTATTTATAAAAGAGATATTGTATTTTAGGGTTGACCAAAAATTTATGAAAAGTGTTGTTGGATTATTTCCAAAAGTTCACCTTCATTTCCTTCTTTAGTATAGATTTTGATAATGGACCAGATCGATTATTGTAGTTGTTTTATTCTTTTAATAAATACAATATCTATTTTTACACAAGGGTCTCTTATGTGTTTAGTTTTCTTAAATTTCCATGTTTAAATAATCAATAGTGCTAGGTTGATGGGAATAATACTATGTCATTTTATGTATGTCATGATTATGATGTGCTTAGTTATTATAATCTTTTTGTGAGTTCTTTTGTTTATCTTGTGATAGTGCTGATAATTTATGTGCCTAGCTGCAAATTCTCATATGGTGGTTTTGTGTCTTAGTCAATAAACCCCTAGTACTAATATTTAGTAAGAATTCACATTGAAGGCATACTACCAATTCCATTAGACTCTCCCCAATGTATGTTCTTGGAGGTATAACTTTAGTGAAACTTGGTCAATAGCGGTATAACTGTGGCAAAGTCATTTGGTTCAATGACCATTGCATTGATCTCATTTTAGACATGGATGTTTCCATTCTCTGTCTTACCCTTACCCTCTTTTTATGTTTATTAATTAGATCTAAAATTCCCCTTTCCCCTTGTATTTAGATAAAATAAACCCAACACTCATGTGTCAAGAACTATCCTTGACCTATGTGAAGTATAGTGTATTGAACTTCTAGTGGTAATAGTACATCTCTTGGAGACTATTTATGAAGACTCTATTTGTCAAGTCTAATACCTAAAACCATGCCCTAGGCTAATCCTAGATCAGTCCTAAAATGGAGGACAAAAGTCCATAGTTGTCCCCACATTCCCATTTTCAAATAATGCCCAATCTCATGGGTGTCTCGTGATAAGGAGCAGATTGGAGTGAAAATAGTTGGCGCTATAAGGAGGGACATATACTTCATGCTTATTTTAATTTTAGATCATTTTATGAATATTTTGAGTTTGGTTTATTGGTAATGGCATGTTAACTATTGTTTGACTATGCATCATCCTAGAGACTAATTTACCTATTACCAGGGCTAGGTCCCACTAAGGTAGAATTGTAATTTCCCCCTTTTTTGTAGAAAACCCAAGACCAATCAACCCAAACATATTTTGATTCATGTCATCTCCTCTCTGTAACTTATCCTAAATACACAACCCAAGATGTCTTGGTTAGCTAGCTCAACCATTAACATCCTAAGAGTCATCCATGATCTACCCAGGAATCCTGAGAGGTATCTTCCTCATTTCACCCCTAGTGTAGGATGAACCATAGAGGAACACATAAACTCATATAAGACTACCTTGAGACTCTTGAATGTAGAACATGAGGATGTGGCATGCAGGTTGTTCCTTTTTACTCTAATAGACTCTGTCTATGATTGGTTCCTAAACCTTCTTCAAGACTCTATACCGAGTTGGGACCACTTAAGCTCTATATTCCTTGCCCAATTTGGACAATTAATAGACCCTAGTGTCTTATATAAGTAGTTATCTTTTATCAAGAGGGAGCCCAATGAGCCCATTAAAAATTTTAATTCTAGGTTCCCAAAGATGTATAGCCAAGTAATAATGTTTTACGAACCAAATCCTCAAGTATTACTTGTAGGCAAATGAATCTTCAAGGATACACCATGAACCCTACTCCTAGAATGCTACCATAAATTCCCACATTGAACTTATTACCTATATAAAACTAGAATACACTTATGCCTCAGTTGTTCCCTGTAACACATCAACTCCCACTGGGCCATCCCACTTCAAACTAACAATAGGGTTTCCTAAACCTATGGGGTCTAGATATAATTCCCTAAACTCAACATCAAGTTATGTTAGTTGTGGCTAACAACACTTAGACCTCACCTTAATATTCCACTAAAACTAATCTAGATGTCATTCAATGAATGGTACAAAATCTTAGTAATGACTTCTTAGGACTATAAAGACATATGAGTAACTCTAACACAAAAAGCTCCAACAATAACATCACATATTAAATTCAAAACAGGACCTACAACCACCCTCACAACCCCCCAAAACCTTCACCTAATAGGCTACCTAAGATCAGTATCTTCAAGATAGCCTTATCCAATTAGTGTTTAGTGCATAACAAAACAACACATAGAGATCTAGACTGCATGAAGTTTGGTTCTAATTTCGAATCTTCCAAAAAGAAATGGAAGAATATGAGGTAGTTCCTAATCATCCAAAATCCTCCAACTCAGGTAAAGACCCTAGTACTACTATGGTATTGGAAACCTTATATTTCCCTAGACAAGAAGAAAATAAACTGAAAGAAGGTATTAGTGAGGTGCAAGAATTTTAGAAGTTTTAAAGAAACAACTATGCCCTTAGGAGTAGGTAGCAACAACATCCCCTTACTACCTTGATGCCCCTAAATAATGGTGTAACCCCACCAGAACAAAATGATAGCAATGATCCTCCACCTCCAAGACCTCAAGAGCCTATTGCACCTATGGAAACCCCACCAGTCCAAAGCAAAGGGTGTTACAACATAGTAGAGGATATGAAGAAAATCAAGGCTAGCATTACCCTTCATGAGCTTACCCAAAGCATAAAGCATCAAGATCTTTTGTTAAAATATTTTGACTTAAAAGCTGACCCCATAGGCCTAGCCAAAACTGTGAGTAGTACACACCAATGTGCTTATCCAAGAGAATAATATGGAGGTTCCCCCATTCCTTTTGACCATCTAATTATTAAGAAAGAATCTACATAATATCTTAGTATATTCTAGGGCCTTAACCAATGTGATGCCAATAGGCGTATGCAAGAAACTCAGTCTAGCACCCATAAAATCATATAAGGTAGTGGTCCAGTTAGACAAGTTAGTAGTAAAAGTGATAGATGAGTTGTTAAATGCCCACATCTAATTACAATTTAAACCTAGGATTCAACACTTTATAGACATTCAAGTGGTTGACATCCTAGAAGCTTATGGTATGCTCCTCAATAGAGATTGGTCCAAAGCCCTGAATGGGTTTATGGCCACATATTTCTCACATATGTGGTTGCCTTAGAGAGGAGTAGCCAACCAAATATGAGTAGATAGGGAACCACACATGAAACACATGATCACTGAATACAACATTGTTAATGAGAAGATAAACCTAGTTTCCTTGGACTTAGGCATCTACATGCTAAGAACTAAGCCTCCGAAAAACCAAACGAGCCATATCCCAGGTCTACTTGGCCTATGATGTCTTTATGTAGATGGAGCTCACTCCAAACAAGGTAATAGAGCGAGTGTTTTAATTTTAGATCCCTTAGGGAAGAAACATTTAACATCCGATAGTTTAAAATTCCCTTGCATGAATAACTTAGTGGAGTATGAATCTCTAATCCTAGGATTACAATTTGTATTAAGACATGGGGAAAATAGACTAAGAGTATTCAACAACTCTAAACTAGTAGTCAACTAGATCAAAACTAAGTTTCAATGCAAACTATCATACCTTAGAAGGTATAAACAAATATCATGGAACCTGATTGAAATGCTTAATGCATTCAATATCATCCTTATTCCTTGGGAGGAAAACTAGGTAGCAGACTCACTAGTATCGATTGTGGTGAACTTAAACCCTCAAGATGACACTAAACTACAAGAGTTATTTGTGAAACTTGTGCCCTATCCTTATATCCCAAACAACATGACTAACTTCCAAGTATTTACAAATGCCTAGCAAATCATCCATCTCCTTGACAATGAGGGGATATTTGAGGCCCAAATCATAGATGAAAAGGATAGATATAACCCCAAGACTGAGTTGGATAAGGATGAGATCTTGAATATTCATGGGAACTAAATCCCAAAGGGGATGATTTTATTAAAAATAGTATTTGATGCACTAGACCCAACCTTCCATGCTAAAAGGCCTAAGTTCAAAGACCAAAAGTGTTAGCTCATTAATCTCGGCCCTATAGACAACCCCTAGACAATTAACATGGGTTCAGATTAGACAGACCACAAATTAGAAGATTTACAAAGATTATTGCTAAGGTACAAGGATGTGATTACTTGGTATTATGTAGACTTTAAGGTCTTCAACTCGAGATTATTTACTCACACCATCCCCTTAAATCCTGAACAAAAAACCAAGACAAAGACAGAGGCCAATTAACCCAATCCTAGAGCCCTTTATTCATAAGGAGGTTCACAAATTACTCTCTGACAGGATAATTTTTTGAGTTTGCCATTCCACCTAGGTGGCTAACCTGGTCCTGGTGTAGAATAAAAATGGTAAAATTTGCCTTTGTGTGGACTTTTAGAATATGAATTGGGCCTCGAATAAAGACAATTACCCATTACCCTCATTAGATGAGGTGATCCAAATGGTGAGCAATTCCTAGATGATGTCCTTGAATGGCTTTTCAGGCTATAACCAAGTCCTAATCAATCCAAGAGATAGAACTAAGACCTCTTTCACCACTAAGTGTATCACATTCACTTACAAACAAATGCCTTTTGGGCTAATAAATAGTGGTACAACCTTTTAAATGGCAATGGACTTTGCCTTTGAGGGCCAAATAGGTAAGTGCATAATAAAATATATGGATGACCTAACCGTGTTCTCTAAATATAGGTTAGATCATGTGCACCACCTTAAAATAATTTTTGAAAGATGCAAAAGGTATGGCATCTCTTTAATCTCAAATAAGAGTGTTTTCGGTGTTACCAAAGGTAAGTTTCTTGGTCACATTATCATGAAGGAATGTATTGCTATCAACCCCAAAAGGGTGGATGTAATCTCTAAACTAAATTTACCTAACATCAAGAAATAACTAAAATCCTTCTTTGGGAAATTCAACTATGTGTGTAAGTTTATTTTTGGATTTATTAAAATAGTGAAGCCTTTGCATGTAATGTTAAAATAGGATTCTAAGGTGGAGTGGCAATTAGAGTCGAGGAAATATTTCTAGGATATCAAAGACACTATCATGTAAGCCCTGGTCCTTATCATCCCAAACTATACATAGGACTTCTATGTTTAACCTTTCACTTCACAGCACACCATTATCACCTACTTCACCTAAAGGTTAAGAAGAGAAGAACACCTAGTGGATTTTATGAACACTAATCTTAAGGACATTGATATTTGGTATTCTACCCTGGATAAGCATGCTTATGCCCTGGTCAAAGTAATGAATAAATTAGGCATTACATCCTTCAGAATAGAGTGCATGCCATTATCCCAGACCCAACTATAAAGAAAATTTAGGACACAATGAGCTAGGGGAAAGGAGAGGTTGGTGGATAATGAAATTACAAGAGTGTGACTTGGAGATCAATTCAGCCAAGCTGGTCAAGGGACAAGGCTGAACCCAACTAATCACAAAGATAGACCCAAAAAGCATGATTCATCAGGTGGACCAATAAAGGGTGCAACACTCAAACTAGTACACCTTGGTTATGCACTTTTTAATTTATGGAAATGCACCCCTAAGACTCAACCATATGTAGATAAGATCCCTCTGATTGAAAGCCACACATTATATGTTAAAGAAAGGAGTTCTCTTTAGAATAATTCATGAATGGATCTACTTCTAGTATGTATCAAAAAAAGAGGCCACATAATGTTGAGTTTCCATGAAAATTGGGAGACGATCATCCCATAACAAATTCCATGGCTCACAAAGTTTTCCAAGTAGGTTAATATTTTCCCACATTGTTCAAAGATGTTCACACTCATATTCATTTCTATCACCAATTCCAAACCTTTGCTAAAATGGAAACACATGATGTAATGTCACAACAACCTATTATAGAGTCTATCATTCACATAATGGGGGATATATTTGATGGGGGTGGTTAACCCGAATTCATCAGCTAATCATAAATTCATCCTCATAGGTATGGATTTCTACACCAGACAGTTTGAGGCAATTGTGACCAAAAGGATCACTGCTTCCGAAGTCATCAAGTCCCTGGAGACTACCATAGTCACCTATGTTTAGGTCCCTATTTCTTTAGTATGTGACAATGGCCCCACCTTTCAATATACAAAGTTTATATAGTGGGGATATGATAATGAGATCACACTGAAGTTCTCCTTCAATCACTACCCACGAGGGAACAAATTGGTAGAATCCACCAACAAAAGTTTGATCAATGCTATCAAGAAATTAGTTGGAGAGAAAGAATGGCACTCATTACCAAAATTTGCTTTATGGGAAGACCATACCTAATATAAATAATCCCTCAAAATCTCTCTTTTATTTCTCATCTATGGATTGGAGCCAATCATGTTAGTCACTCTCAAAATGCATACTTATAAGTTCATGCATTAATTCATAGAACCAGATGACAAAGTGAATTAAAGACTCCTAGACCTGATTCAGTTAGAAGAAGCTTAGGATAAAGCTTTATTGAGATTTAACAAGCATCAAGACACAATCAATAGGTGGTTTGATAAGAGGGCGAAGGTCAAGACCTTCAAAATATTGTACTTGATCCTAATGTCGGACAAGGCCCATGAGAAGAAGGGCCAACATTCAAAATTTGATCCCTTCTAGATCGACCCATACTAGATAGCCAAAATACTGGGTTGAAACACCTTTTAACTCAAGGATATCGAGGGAAATGACTTAACACTTCTAGTAAATGCGTAATTCTTGAAGCACTATTTCTCAGTTATCCCCTCCAAAGTGATTTTTGACTAATCTGAGTAGAAGGCAATAATGTTTATATTAGATATATTTGCTTTAGTTGTGTGTTTTCTTTTGTCTTATGTTTGTTTATGTTGTGTGTTTTTTGTGTTGCATTTTGCCCCTATGGCCCCTTTTTCATTCTGCATTGTTCCTCTGATTCTTCACCTTTGTTAGTAATTATTTTAGGTGGTGGCTAAAACCTAAGAGGATTGCTGAGAAACTCAAAAGCATAGGATGAAACCTTCGATCTAAGTGATTTTAGGACTATAAAAGGAGAATCTTTAAATCCCATATCTGAGAGGCCAATGATTCTAAACTAAGTGAGTGGATTATAGAATAGCCTACTCCCATGATGGACACCATTCTACACTTAAAATAATAGCTATAGAATATATTAGATTATTCAAGTTGATTAAGGACTAGTTGGCTATTTAGAACTTCCCCCCTTAGTCTTTCACCCTTGGCTTCATCCTGAATTCTCAATGGATAAGACTAATAATAAATTATCTCTTCTTGGGAAACTTGGAAAAGAATAAATAAAACATGCAAAATCTAAATTATGAGTCCACCTCAAAAGGGTTATATAGGAAATCTCCACCATAGGCTTTTCAACTTGGTTGGCAGTGGAGCAAAGCCATGAACAAGACCACAAGCATCTTTTTCATGGCTATGGACACCCATTTGGTAGTAGACCAATGTCGTAGTCACCCCCCCCCCCCAAAGACATCAAGACAACAATACCCCAGAGGAATTTTGATAACTAGTCTAGCCTTGATTACTCGAAGGTAATCTAAGAATGAATTGGAATGAAAATCACTTCTCACACATGTTGGTGGCATATACGGGTGGAGGCTTAGTATTATGCATGATATTTTGAGACTTTAGTGCCTCATCTTTTTTTTGGACAATAAAATACCCTCAATCATGATTTGTGATGAGCAAGGAAAGAAGAAGAAACTGGTTAGGTTCTAAGTGTCTCTCAACACTTCCCCATAGAAGTTATCATTTATTGTGGCCAACATGCCTCCTTTTTCCAAATGGGGGACCCCTCTAAAAATTTCATGAACCAAAGCTTGAAATTTATTTCTTTTCTTCTTATCAACAGCGCTTGCTCAAATCTTTAAAATATACAATGCCTTGATTTTCTTTAGGTAATGATATACATCTTTTAATTTATCTTAAAACAACTAAGTAGTCTTTATTCTCTTTTAGTATATCATGGCACTAACATTATAGATTTATTTTCACAAAGGGATGTTCCTGGAGTCTAGTTCCCTTCTCAGAGTAACAAACTTGTTATCCTCGATGGCAAATCAAGTTCTTCATGTTTGATGAGTAAGTTTTAAATAATCATTTTATTTTTATCTTTCTTACTTCATTATTTTTTGAATCTTACAGAGCACAGCCAAATAAGAATTTCACACATCTTTAGATTTAGAGAGGCCAGTCCCATAGACCTATCAAAGATTTCAAAGCCTAAGATATCCCAGATGAATTGGAAAATGCCACATCATTCAAAGTTAGAGCAGTCAATCCCATAGACCTGTCAGAGATGTTAGATCCCAGGAGAGCCCAAATGAATGGGAAGCCACCACATCATTTAGATTTAGAAAGGCCAGTCCTCTAAAACTATCAGAGATGTTAGAGCCTAGGATAACCTGATCAAATGGGAAGCTACTACATCATTCAAAGTCAAAGTGGATAGTCCTTTGAACCTGTCATAGATGTCAGAGCCTAGGAGAGCCCTGTCAAACATGAAGCTACAACATCATTTGGAGTTAGAGAGGCCAATCCCCCATACCTTTCATATATGTCAGATTCTAAGTGAGCCTATTCAAATGGAAACTTTCCACATCATTCAAAGTTAGAGCATTCAGTCCCCCAGACCTGTCAAAGATGTCAGAGCCCAAGAGATCCCTATCGAATGGGAAGTTTCCATGTCATTTGGATTCAAAGAAGCTAATCCCCTAGACCTTTTAAATATGTAAGAGATCAGGAGAGACTGACTGATTAGGAAGCTACCACATCATTTGGAGTTAGAGCAAATAGTCTCCTAGACCTATTAGAGATGTCAAAGCTTGGGAGAGGCTGATTGAATGGGAAACAACCATGTTATCTAATATAAAGATGAACTAGTTGCCACTTGTGACCCAAGAATATCTAATGAAGTAAAAAAGAGACTCAAGGTCCAATTAAGGTGTACCACATGTCCCCAAGTGACATGTCACCCATATTATAAGAATAATGTGAAGTACAAAACCATACATAGGTATTGATCATTAATGAGAGGACTAATAAATGGATAACATGTGTAAGTAAATAAGAGTTAATTGAGGGGGATCTAAAGGATATGATTGTGTTCTTACCATGCATTAGGAATTGATAGAATGGGAAATTAGACCTGATTGGATAGTTTTAGAAACATCACATCACCATTTTTATATTTGGTTGGTGATGAAGGGTCATGGGCTCTGATTCCAATTATAGATTGAGAAATAAAAGGAGAAAACCCAACCACCAACTCAATTTCAAATTCACAACAAGTGATATACCAAATTCCATTAATGCAAGGAGATGTATGCATATGCTTATAAAGCCCAAAGGAGGCCCATTAACTGTTACCATTGTTTCCTTAGAGGAAATCTTAGACTCTTTACTTTCAAATTTATACAAAACCACTATATTTGATGCCTTTAAAGCCCAAATTTTCCTAAGTTACCCTCTATCTTGCTCCATGGCTACTAAATCCTCAAATCTGAATCCTAATCCCAAGTACCAAAATACCACTTTCCTATTGGTTTAACCAAGTATAAATACTACAATGACATTAATGAACCACTATTACTATCAAGACCAAAATTACAATCAAGGCCAAGATCTAGGACAATAACCCAAAATTGATTCATATTGATCCCATAAATGAAATAATTACAAAACCACTCATAAATAAGCCTCAACTCAAAATTAGAGTTGACATGAAAAATTTAAAAAAAAAACTAAAATCTAAAAAAAACTTCTATTTTTAGTAGCTACTATTTTTTAGTAAGTTATGCTTGCAAGCAAGTACAACTCTAAAAATGTCTCTAAATACTCTAAACACTAAAATTAGCCTATAGGATGAATTTCAATTGAAGTTCACTTCTGGTCATAAAAATATGCAATTTCTAAAAATTAAAAAAATCCCAAAAAAATCATTAAACTATAATTTTGGACCCTTAGATGGTCTATTTTTCCCTATGAATTTTTTTGAAAAATGCCTCTAAGAGGAAAGATCAGCTTAGGGAAGTAATGAAATTTTTAAGATGGTCATTTTGGTATGTGAAATAGCTCAAATGGAGCTACGGATCAAAAGTTATAGCCTCTAGAAGTTGGTCTATTTTTTCTACATCATGTTGGGTGAATATTTTGTCAATAAGCGTATTGATCAACAAAATAGGTCTGATCAACCACAGCATAGGAAGATTGGCCACCCAAGTGTGCAGCTTTACTACATCAACCGGAGACAAATCTCTCCTCTCATTAAGGGGAGGTTCCCTATTAAATATGCAGAGGCTATATACTATATAAATAAGCAAAAAGTAAGACACAGGGGCAGAATACATCATCCATCTCTCTTCTTTCAGAGATGATGCTCACAAATAGAGGAGAAATCTTGGGTGATTGGTGAAGGTACTTCTCTTCTTTCAAAAGTAACATTCAGCCAAGAGCCATATCCCTTCTTGGATAGTAGAAATCTTGGTGAAGTGATAGAAGGCACTTCTCTCCTTTCAAAAGTGCTTATTCTTGTAGGCAACATGAATCTTTCTAGTAACAGGTGACAAAAGGGCATAGTAACCAGCAGTATGAAATAGAAAACAAAGTTTCCACCTCAACTGCCCAAGAGTGAGATATGAAGAACAAAGGGGGCACAAAGTCATCCCAAGGTCCTTTACACAAAAATAGAAAATAAACACACACTGAAGACAACTATGACAGTGCAAAGTTTGAAATTAGCTGGCTTCAAGACACCTTCCTTATCACCTCCACTAGTTCTACTTGTTAAATCCAATAAACAAGAATGCTTTTAGAAGACAGATATAAGAACAATCTCCTAAAGTAGCACAAGCTATCACAACACAAAGTCTACAAGTGACTTGCTTTCTCATTCAATCAAAGAAATATGAATTACAATCTGAGCTCAAAGTCTCAGTAATGCCTTTCAATTCACACAGAGTTTTGCTTCTGGTAAGGGAAGATCTCCCTTAAAAATGAGAGAATTAATAAACTTATAGCTACTACGCAAGGATTGGCACCCTTTTCCATGAGACGGCCCATGCTGCATTCAATGTCTTTAATGCGTATCCAGTTTTGTCTGGAGAGACCATGCTAAGAAGAGTGTGTTGCCATAACTATGGCATGTCCCTTCATCTAACATGTCTCCTCCTTAATATGGACCATCTAGTCCTTTACATATTTGTCTTTACTTCATGGAATAAAATAGGCCACATCCTTGGTTTGGTGCACTCAGAAGTCTACTCGATCCACTGTTCCACCTACTAGAAATAACTCTTTCGAAGACATTTCTGGTCATTTTCCCTCTTTCTGCTTTTGTCTTTTCCAGCTTCTATTTGAGCTATCGAGCTCTCTTTTCATTTAATCACTTGGTTCTTCCTTTAAGTTGCGTGCTCTATTTAAATTTCCATGGATTTTCCCTCATTTTAAATTTGACGTCTGAAGGGCCGTCAATGATTGCTAGCTGCTTGAACCATGTTGAACATTGAACTTGTGAACCATTTGAAAGTTCATTGGTTTAAAGCTTCGTCGATTCACTCTGTCTCTTTTGGTCCATCACTTCCCTGCTTAAGCACTTCTTTGCTCTCTAGTTGAACCATCACTTTCATTGAACTTGCCTTTGGAATCATCCATGTTGCTTCTTTCTTTGCTTGAGGTTGCCTTTGAACTGCTTGAACCTGTGAACCATTGAACTTTGAACTCTTTTGGTTCAAGGTTCAATCGGTTCATTGGTTCTGCCCATCGTTTGCTCTTCCTAAGCTCTTTGATCTTCATCATGCTTGGTTGAACCCTTGAACCTATGAACACGTTGAACCATTTGGTTCAACGGTTCAATGGATCAATCAGTTCATTCTTTGAAGCTCTTTGTGTCTAAGTCTTTGAAGATTCCTTTCTGCGTCTTTGTTCAGCCTTTAGAATGTCTCAAAGGGAAGGTGTCCCTTTAGGTCCTTGGAAAAGGTCCTTTTTTTGACTTCAAGTGTCCCCCACAAGGGTATCTACCCTTCAAGATTTTTCATGTGACCTTCAGGCTTTTACTTCCCTCGCGGGATCTTAATTCTTCGATGGGCTTTTGGCTCTCAGGATTTTCCTCTCGGTGGGCTTTTGGCTCTCAGGCTTTTCCTCTCAGTGGGCTTTATTCTTTATGTCCTTCAGACAAAATTTACAAAGGAATTCCTTCAGACAATTTGTCCAAAGGAAATCTTCCTTGCCTTTGCATCTTTCTCGCCGGGCTTTTACTTTGTCTTTCGAGCGAATTCCTTCGAATAATTTGTCTGAAGGATTTCACTTTTTCTTTTGCCTTGTTCACTTTTATAAAGGAGTTTACTTTTTCTACTTTTGCTTTCTACCCTCTACAAGGGCAGTTGTCTTTGTTCATAGCCCTCCGTAAGGGCACTTGTTCCTTTGGCTTTGGGGCAGCCCCTTGAACCTACCGATTGAACCAACTTTGGTTCTACGGTTTAATGGTTCAATCTTGCGTTTGATGCCATATTTTTGTATAAGTCTTTTTATCTCTTTAAACTGATTGAACCCATTGAACCCATTGAACCAAAATGGTTCAAGGTTCAATGGTTCAATGGTTCATTCCTTGCTTAGAAGCTTGCCGATGAACATTTTTAGTTGAACCAAGGCGTTGAACCAATCCTGAAAATGACTAAGCATTAGAAACTTGTTCTTTTGATTGAACTCATCTGTAGAAGCCTTTGAACCTATTGAACCTGCTAACTTCAAGAATGTTGAGTCCATAGAAACATATCTGGAGAGTCCGTAGATTTGAGTCCCTTGAAAGAGTCCATAGAAATGCGCCTGCGGAGTCCATAGATTCAAGCTTGCATAGTCTGTAGATTCAAGCCTGTAGAGTCTATAGATTTCTGAGAAAGCTTTGAAAATGAAGAACTTGAATGCTCAGAATAATTTTTGAAAGGGGAAGAGAGGATTTTGATCTGTAGGACCAAAATAGTTTAAATGTTGTCCCAAAAATGAGTGATATTTTTGGGGGATAACACATCAGACATATTTTAAGTAATTGAGCAGGTCCCTAGGGATTATATCAATGTCAAAAACTAGTTGGATGAGTACAAAGATGCACTTAGGTCTTATAAAAGGTGTGAGCTTCATAGAGTAGTGGCCAAACTAGAGGCATTTCCCTACACCGACCTACTAGGCAACATCCTCCAAGAGGTTATCCATATACAAGATATTGTCAATGATTAGGTGTGTTCACCCACCTCTCGGTACCAAATTATTGAATAATCTAGGAACACATTCAAGGCATACCACTCCCTTCTAAACTTCTCTTTATTTTAAAACACAATGATAACGTCAGCCTGGATGAATGATTACCAGATCTATGACATCCTCCATGACTAGGCCAAAAAACTCAACTCCAAGTGAGTTAACAATGAAAAGATAAATGCCTACATAATCTGTAGCTTCTAGGAGGAGGTCCAAGTAGGCATGATCCTATTAAACTGGATGTTTAAAGACCTAGACTTCCAACATGTCAATGATATGTGGGTGCCCTTTATACACATGATCTTGACTCGCTCTGACATCCCAAACATTGGAGGCTTGATCAACTTTAAGTTGGTTCATGCCATTATTGATGTCTGAAATGGGGGTGACTTATACATGATGAAATATCTACTCAACATAATATGTGAGATGATCTTAATCAAGCCTTTAGCCTTTCCCACATGGGTTCTCAATGGCGCAACCATCCATGTAGTCTTATACAAGCTATATGACCACCTATTCCACTAGCATGTCTAGGACATCTGTGACCACTTCTACTTGGGGTGTACCAGGTTTTCAATTAATCTCTAATGCCCCAACTCTCAAAGATAATCCATGACTCTATCATATCTATTGGGGACTACTCGATGTATAAAGATGATATAGTGATATGAGTCATGAACTTCCTCCAAGACCCCTTACACCTACCATATTATGTACCTAACCATTTAGTAGAATAGGAGATCACCTATCAACTAGTGAATGACATCTTCAGCTTCTATGTATAGCATCAACAAAAGGTGTGCCTATAACTCCTAATCACCATATAAGGTTGAATCTACAGGAACTTCCCCTCTATATAAAAGATGGTGGCCGAGAAAGACTCCTTCACCCTCATGAAATGAAAAACTCGATAATGGGATCCTAAAGGGGTGATTTGGACCCATTTGGTGAATTATTCAACTCATCTCAACATCAACTACAACCATCAAGCTGAAGATGATGATGAGCTATATTTGAATGTTGTTGATGACAAGGAGGTGCTATCTTAAATAGAAATAAAGAAGAAAAATAAAGGGAAGAAGGCTCAGGTAGGCCCCTCCACAATTCCTCTAGCTTTTGATCAGTCCATGGAGGACTTGACTCTAACATCTTTGACCATATCCCAGTGAATCTTACAAGGCATCCTTTCACCTTATCCTCCTCAAAATCTAGCCCCAACTCAAGCTCCACTTTTTTTAGTGACTCCAGCTCCTCAAGCTCTACCCCTACCTCCTCTAGTTACTCCTTGAGCTCTACCTCTACCTCAGCTGGCAGCACTAGTAACTAGGCCATGATAGAGTTGAGCTTGGACTACACAATGCTAGGCATCCCAATAGTATCCCACTCAACTATCAACGCCAATACCTATGAGATTTGATATGGATGATAGTTTGAGAATGAGCCCCCAATGAGGCACCTAAAAGGCACCCATCTAGGTTTCCCTGCTTACTCCTCCATCTCTTCCTATTTCTATTCCACCCCTTGATCCTATCGCTTCCAACTCCCTGTTATGACACCCATTAGTTCACCTCCATCCCCCCTTTGTTTCCCATTATTTACCCTCCATCTTTTACCCAAGTATACTTGGCCTCAGTCCTTCCAAGCATCTTCACTTCCTCATTCCCTTTTGCTCCTCCCATCTCATAGCCTGAAGTCCTCCTAGTGCCTACCTTGGGCATGCCCTCAATAGTACGTGTGACTACAACCTTTGTAAGCCTACCTCCTCTAATAAGGACCCTTTTGATCCCCACTCCATTCATCCTGGTACTCCCCTCTACAACTCCAAGTCCTCCACCATCAACCCTTATATCCCTTACCATCACAATTAGATCATCTACTACATCACTTGAAGCTAACCTAAAAAAGAGGCCAAAGAAGAAATAGAAGGCCACCCATACTCTGGCTTCATCTTAAAGGCCTTCAGTTCTAGATCCACCTCATTCATTATTATCGATGACCCCTTTGGCCCCAGTAATAGAATCTTGATGATTGGATCCCTGATCCCCTCTTCGCCTTACCTAAAGCCCCACTAACTTCACCTTCAACCAGCCTATCTCATCCATGTTGTTTCATGACCCATTCCCAAGAGCAATCTTGCCTCAAGTGAACCTCACCCAAGAATAATGGCAAACTCAAATGTTCCCATAGGCATCCCCTTTCATTCTCTCTCATTTCACTCCCATGCCTGATCTACCTCCACTCCTTTCCTATTTCACTCCTTCCACTTCCTCCATCTACCCTCCACCTCATCTTCCTCCCTTCACCACCATTTCAACCACACCTCCTACACCACCAACAACCCAAGGGATGGTCTCAAGATCACATGCACCATAGATGGATGTCTAAGGTGACACAAGGTTATAGTGGAGTTTTGAAAGAGTCTCCAAGAGCATGAATAAGATGTTTATGTTGACCATTTTTGGTCTAAAAGGCCGAAAATTGGTCTCCTTCTTTCCCTGCTATTATGAGCCAGTTCATTTTTTGATTTTGCATAAGTCTTGGTTTCTACGGACTCTGTAGGTTATTTCTAAAAACTATGAAGGTTATTTCTATAGACTCTACAATAAATTTCTATAGACTCTGCAGGTTGTTTCTATGAACTCTGTAGGCTATTTCTACAGACTCTGTAGGCTATTTCTACAGACTCTGCAGGCTATTTCTATAGACTCTACAGGTTGTTTCTACGGACACTATAGGAAAGAAATAGGTTCCCAACACTTAGGCACAAAATGGACCATTCTAAGTGCCCTTGTGGAGGGCAAGGAACACTTTCAAAGGGATCAAAGAGAAGACTGAAAGGGTAAGTTGGAGTTCCTTTGGAAAAGTGAACAAGGCAAGTTGGAATTCCTTCGGATTTGTTCAAGGCAAAAGGTGGAGAATTTCTTCGGACCTTTTTGTCTGAAGAAATCCTTCAAAGAAAAATATCATGGAAATAAATAGGATTAAGGCAAAGGCAGGAATGATTTCTTTCAGACTTTCATCTGAAGGAATTCCTTCAGACAAAAAGTCTGAAGAAATTCAAAAAGAGCCACAGGAAAAATAGCTAAAAGAAAAGCTGAGGAAATAAGTGGAAAATATGAAGGAAGAAATCCTTCAGACAAAATATCCAAAGGAATTCCTTCGAACATTTTGTTTGAAGGATTTCAGGACCAATGAACCCAAAGGACCCTGAAGGGCAAGTGCCCTTGCGGGGGACTCTCAGCGAAAAAAAAGAAAGACACTTCTCCAAAGTCAAAGGGTCACCTTCCCTTCGGGAGGGTCCAAAGCAAAAGCCTAAAGGAAAGGGAGCAGAAAAGGTCAAACCAAAGGAAAAAGCTGAAGGAGTTGACCAAGGGAGGGTGACGAGTGTATAGACGTCAAAGTTGGGCACCATGAACTAGCCATTAGTTTTCAAATGGTGACGGGCCTGTGAACATTAATTTTACGGCAATGAAATAGCCATTGATCTTTTGAGCACCAACCAGAAGGGAGCCCAAAGAGCCAAAGAAGTCACATAAGATAGCCCTTGAGAGTCAAAGGAGATAGAAAAGATGAAGCAAAGAAGAGACAAAAGAGCCAAGTGCAGAAATGGACAAAACAGTCTAGGTGGCAAAGGGGGAGGAGTTACTCCAGCGGTTGGAACAATGCCTGCCAAGTGGTCATCAAGGGGCATGAACAGTGAATGGTGTGACCCATTTTTCTCCATTTTACATTAATGAGCAGACAAACCACATGAATTCCTTCAAGGAGAGGTCTTGTTTGTAGACAAACGGTGTGGTTTATATTTTTAAACACTTGAAGTCAAAATTAGAGCTGACAAATCATTATTTTTTAGCGGCTTCCTCTTCCCAATGCCCTCAACACATGTGGGCCACTTGTTAAATGGCACCAAAAGTCTTTTCCAAAAGAGGCATTTGTGTTTTCCCTCTTCTTTATATATATTTTAACTTCTCATTTGAGAAAGATAACTCTTAGCCTATAAGGCAAAGCTCTACCCAAAAATCTCTTAGTTTGTAAGGTGGAACTCTGCCAAATTTTACCTTGAATCAAGACTTAGCCATTTTTTTACCTCCATTTGGACTTGCACTCATGCATATGTCTATGATTTCATTTTGTGTTAAGTCATTTTTCCTTTATGCTTTCACAGAATGATTCCATCATGTCTAATGCATTGTGAAGTTTCTTCTTTTGCAAGTCTGCCAAAAGTGTCTACAGTAGGAATATAGGTGCATGTGAACAGGCTACCATAGAGTGTCTTAGAACACCTCTGGTAGTTTTTCCTTCCTATATCTCGACAGACCCATGACTCACTGATACAGAAGAGTTTCCCACATCAAATGAAGTGTATTCCAGCTTTTTCTTGATAGAAAGTGTATGCTCAAGCTAGGTAGATCAACTTTTTGGTGTATCACCATTTAGTTTAGGTTCTATTTTCAGCATCTTTCTCCCTTTTCACCCCCCCCATTGTTAGCAGTAGGAAATCTAGGACCTCAGAGATGCATCAAAGGGAGCTAGCCCTTATCTAGAGACTCTCCCCTCAATTTTGCCAGGCCCATAGGCAAGAAGGGAGTTTCCATTTTGACGTGTGGAAGGTAGGAGCTCAGCCTCCTATCAAGGGTGCAGTCCACTGCATCAACAGTTTTTGGCACGCTCGGTGGGAATCAATTTTTACACTTAGTAGATTTTTAGTATTGATGTTGGTCCTGTTACAGCAAAATCAACCATTTTTAGCATCTGGCGACTCCACTAGTAAGAGCTTCAGTTTCTAATCAAAGACCAGTCTGACCTCCTATGCCTAAAATCACCACATGATCTACTATTAAGGGTGTCCCTTTCAAATTCATTGAATTTCCTTTAAACTTAGCAAAGTGACTGAGGTTTGAGAGGACTCATCCTTATTTAGCAAATCACTTTCCCAAACCTATTATTAAAAACACCTACACAAGAAGGCCTCAGTTGCATCCTGTCATAGCTATGGCATTACCTTTTGTGGCCTTTCATGGCTAGAGTCCTTTGAATCTCTAGCATTATGACCCAATTCCAATAGTAGTCCTTAAAAATGTGCCTTCCTTTAATGGAGAGGGGCCCATTACCGCTATTAAACACATCAAAAATATTGCTAATCTCTACAATATACACAATGTCACTGAGAAAAACATTGCGATCAGATTGCTGACATTGTCTTTCAAGGGCAAAGTTTTGGACTGGTATGGGACTTTGCCCATGAATTCAGTCAATTCCTAGAATAAATTGGGCACCCTCTTGATGAACCGATTTGGGGAGAAGAGTGACCACCTCTCACTTTCTAAGCAGCTGACTACTATGAAAAGAGCCCCACATGAATACATGCAGGATTTCAACACTCATTTCCAGAAGACATGGGATAGAATCCCCATTTTGGTAAAGCCAACTCTGAGCTATGCTTTCCTTTATTATTTGAAGGCATTAAATAGTGACATTGTTTTTATTATACAATCCATGGGAGGACATGTGCTACCTATTGCATATGACATAGCTATAGCAGCCAAGAATTTCCTGGTGTAGGCTGGAAAGATAGCCCCCATGCCTCATATGTCAGTTTTTCTTGAAATGCTACCTCCAATCTAGACTGTTGCACCCACCTCGGCTCTTTTTCTTGGCATAGAAAATCTGCCTGCTACTTCATCAAATGACCTCCATGAAGTCAAAATTCTGTTACAAAGCGTAACAAATGAACTAGTGGCTATTAAAAGGTAGCAAGCTCAAAACAATCGACCAAATCAAGGATATCAGTAATATGGTCAAGCAAATAGACCCCCTTTCCAAAATTACAATCAAGGGTAGGGTCAGTTTACACAAGCTAGACCTTTTCAAGACTACAATCTAGGCACTCCTTCATCATCTAAGGCCATGGTGCTCGTTCAAAATAATCTAGTACAAGAACAGCCCAGTTGCTCAACCATGAGATATGGTCAAGATCAGGCTATTTATACGAATGAAATGCTAGGTCACTACACAAATGTACAAGATAATTAGGCATCCACCCAATTCCCAAGCTTTGAGGCTTCAGTGCAACCTGTCATGAGCAACAGTCAAACTTAGCCTGATTCCACTCTCATGAATCACCTAGAGGGTGAGTTATATGCAGTCAATTACATGGGTAGTGTAGACAATCAGGGTGACTTTTTCACAGCCAACACAAGGTCTAAAATGGTAGCAATGGAAGAAGCTCAGGCTGCTACCCAAATCTCAACAACACCTTCTTCATCACATGTAAACCAAAAGGTTCCAAACTTCATACCACTGATTGTACCTTTAGTGCCTCAGCCTGTGCCTCAAGTCGTAAGTAATCCCAAAGAAAATTTAAAAGAAGGCAACCCTCGAGTCAATGTGGTAGACTAGATGAAGAAGCTGCACATGAAAATATCCTTGTGGGATTCATTATCAATACCAGGATAAAAGGACGTGCTGTAAAATGAATTGCATGAGCTGAATGAACAAGTTGTCCCATTAAAAGTTGATAATGTTTTGATGATGAATAAACAGCCTTCCACATCAAGCCAAGTTAGGAAAGAAGAAAAGGTTCCCCCCTTTTATTTATCCTTAGTCATAGGATATTTCTTGGTGCACAATTGCATCATTGACAATGGAGCAAGCACCTCGGTGATGCCTAAATGCATAGCTAACAAGCTGGGGCTAAAATATGAGGAAATGACTAAGGGAGTCTTACAGCTAGATGAAACACCAGCAAAGATAGTTGGGGTGGTGAAAGGTTTGAGCTTGATGCTACATGCTTTCCCAACCTTCTTAGTTCCTAATGATGTGGTAGTGGTGGATGTCCCTCCTTACTTTGCTATTTGCTTGTCCAGGGATTTCACATCCAAGATAGGTGGCTACCTAGCAGCAAATTGGTCCTATCTAGTTTTTAGAACCAAGTATGGGACTAAGGTTAAGATTGAATTAGAGCCACTCCATAGATATCATTTAGAACCATACTCGCTCAAGGCAGCAAATGTCAGCTATGCCATTATTGACTAGGAAGAGTTCCAAGTGGATCAATCTCTATCGTCTACCCTCGAAGGAGTTGCTGACCTGCTCTTAGACGAATGGAGAAGTGACAACTTCGAGCATGATCCTTACAAGTTCATAGAGGAGGTAGGCCTTGGAATTTATTGCATGCATGAAGAGGGTACTTTTGTACCAAATGTGATGAAAGCAAGCCAAGAAAGCTCAGGGTTATGGCAGTTGTTCTTTGATGGCTCAAGAAGTAAGTTAGGAGCTAGTGGTGGAGCGGTGTTAGTTTCTCCTTCAAAGGAGAGATACTTTTCAGCTTTCTAGTTTCAATTTTATTTCATGAGAAATGTTATGGAGTATGAATCCCTCATCCATGGTTTGGAGTGGGTGAGGAAAAGAGGAGTCAAAAAGCTACAAGTTTTTTGGTGATAGTGAGTTGATTGTCAATCAGGTAAGAGGCCAAAATTTGACAAAGAATTCTTTGTTGAAGTCCTACAAACATAGGGTATGGGACTTAGTGGAGAATTTCTTTACTTTCAATGTTATCTTCATTCCTAAAGAGCAGAACAAGCAAGTAGATAGGCTAGCAATAGTTGGTGCCCAGTTTGATATCCCTAGGGAAATAGGTTGAGACCACACTTCACGCCACTTGAAGGTAGTAATCCGTCCCTCTGTACCTGACAACATCACCAACGGGTAGGTCTTTGATAGTGACCAAAAAATAACACTCTTCTTGTAAGAAGAAGCTGAGTTCACTACTAAAAACTAGGCAAAGCTATAGCAGCAATATGGCAGCCAAATTTTTTAGCTAAAGAACAATAAACTCCCCAAAGGCTTGGTCACTCTAGAGAGTATCTTCAATAGAGATGACCAATTGAAAAATGACAAGGCATGCATCACAATGAAGGAGGAGAAATATAAGGTTGAAATATTCAAGGATAAGCTACTTGCACTTGGGAAAGTGTGCATGAATCATGAAAGGCAAGCCTTCATTTTGTTGTGCCAAGAGTTTGTTGATGTCTTCACTTGGGAATATAGTGATTTGAAGGGTTTTGACCCAAGTTTGGCCTAACATACCATTGAGCTAGAGGAAGGCACCAAGCTGATCAAGTAGAAGCAAAGGCCTATCAACCCAATGATTGAGCCTCTCATGCGAAAGGAACTCACCAATTTGATTGAGTATAGGATAATATTCCCAATCAAACACTCTTCTTGGCTAGCCAATCTTGTTCTTGTCCAGAAAAAAATGGGGAGATCAGACTATGCATTGATTTTAGAGACCTTAATAGAGTCTCTTTAAAAGACCATTATCCTCTCCCAAACATGGAGCAGATCCTTCAAATGGTGATAGGCAGTGAGCGTTTCTCCCTCTTGGATGGTTATTCAGGATATAATCAGATTTCAGTGCAAGACTATGATCAGTACAAGATAGCCTTCACTACCAAATGGGGGACATTTGCTTATAGGAAAATGCCATTCAGCCTGTCTAATGTTGGTGCCACCTTTCATCGAGCCATGGACATGGCCTTTCGAGGCTTGATAAATAACATTGTTCTGGTGTATTTTGACGATGTGATAGTTTTCTCCAAGGAGGCGGGCCAACACATGAAACACCTCAGATAAATCTTTGAGAGGTGTAAAGAGCTCAGTATCTCTCTCAACCTGAAGAAATGTGTGTTCATTGTCCATGAGGGTAAACTCCTTAGCCACATTATTTCCAAGAAAGGCTTAACCATTGATCTGGAGAGAGTTTGCTCCATCTTGGAGCTGTCCCTGCCTAAACACAAGAAAAGCCTATAGAGCTTCTTTAGCAAAATTAATTTTATTCGGAGGTTTATTCCAAATTTTGCAGAGGTAGTCAAGCCATTGACCTCTATGCTAAAGAAGGATAAGAATTTCACGTGGATAGCACAAAGAAAGGACAATTTTGAAGAGATCAAGTAGGTTATAGCCTAGGCTCCTACTTTGATTAGCCCTAACTTCACCAAAAATTTCAACCTCTACACCTTCAAAAATGAAGAGGTAATCTCCGCCATGCTTACCCAAGTGAATGGTGATAACCTCAAGCAAACACTTACATTTTTTAGCAAAGGCCTAGAGGGTTTCAAGGTCTGGTACACATATGTGGAGAAGCAAGTCCTTGTAGTCATACGAAGTCTAAATAAATTCAAGCATATGTTGTCCAGTAGCAAAATTCACCTCATGGTTTCACATCTCAGCATCAAGGATTTCTTGACCAACCATGACCTAAATGAAAAGAAAGCGGGGTGGATCACTAAGGTGATGGAATACGATGTGGATATCAAGATCACCAAGGTAGTAAGAGGGAGAGGCATGTGTGAACACCTTGCTGTAGACCTTAAATAGCAAAGAGAGGATAGTTTGCTAACTCATGATGTAGCTACAACAGAAGAACCAACTGTCATGAAGGATTGGACATCAAACTTGAGGCATTTCCTTCTCACTAGTGAGTGCTTACAGAGCCTCGATAGGACCAAGAGGAGATATTTTAGACTCCACTCTCTCCCTTATGTCTTGATTAATGGAGTGTTGTTCAGAAGGGATCTCTTAGGAGTCATTTTAAGGTGCATAGACCCAAGTCAGGCCGACAGGGTGCTATCTGAGTTCCATGATGGGCTAGCCGATGGCCACTTTGATCCTAGACCTACAGCTGCAAAAATAATGAGAGCTGGTTACTTCTGGCCTACTCTATTCAAGGACACCCATGCCTAGGAATAAAAGTGCTAGAAGTGTGCACTCTTTGATGGGAATCAATGGTTGGCTACCATGCCTTTACAGCCTATTCAAGTGGAGCAACCATTCATGCAATGGGGCCTTAACTTTATAGGGATGATTAATCCTCCCTCCAGTGCTGGACATAAGTGAGTCCTGATCACCATAGATTATTTCACAAGATGGGTAGAGGCTATTGCTTTGAAAGAAGCCAACGAAAGTGTAGTCTTGGATTTTTATGAAGACTTGGTGGCAAGGTTTGGGGTTCTAGCTACTATAATCTCAGATAATGCTCTAGCTTTTTTGGGAACTAAAACAAGTGAATGGGTGCTGAGATATGGTATCTATCTTAGCACTTCATCTAATTATTACCCATAGGGGAATGGGTTGGCTAAATCCACCAATAAGAATACGATCAGGATCATCAAGAGAATAATGGAGGAGAATCAGAGGACTTGGCATACCAAGTTGAAAATAGCCCTATGGGTAGATAGGGTCACTCTAAAGAGGGTAATTGGCAACTCATCGTACATGCTCGTATATGGAAGTGAAGCTAGGCTTCCCCTTTTACTTGAATTTCTAGCCTTGGACCTCACTCACCAGCTATAGTTAGAAGAAAGAAACAGCATGGAGGTTAGGCTAAGCAAGCTGATGGAGCTCCAAAAGACAAGGGACCAGGCTATGGCTTCTATGACCAGCTGCCAATAGTAGACAAAGAAACACTTTGACAAGAAATCTTCATCAAAAGGTTTCTATGAAGGAGACATCATCTTGAAATGGGATGCAGACTAAGCTAATCTTGGAAAACATGCAAAGTTCGATGCCCTATGGAGTGGTCCATACGTCATCACTCAGTGTAAGCAACATAATGCATTCCAACTCTCCAAGTTGGATGGTGAAGAACTACATATCCCAATTAATGGGATACATCTTAAGCATTATCACTGAGCCCTCCTCCCATCATGTATATATATTCCTTGCTTTTTTCCTACTTTCCCTAAGTGATTTTGCACATGTTAGTAGTTTTGTTAGTCTTGTGTGTGTTTTCATTTCCTTTTGGGGTAAACCTTCGTGATTGATTCTTGGATATCTCAAGGCTGTTGCTAACTTTTTCAAATTACATTCTGACTCTATGCCCAATGGATTTTAAGGCAACTGGTTTCTAAGCATAGCAGGCATGCTTCCACTGGGAGTTGCTAATTTGTTAACCACTTTTGGTCCAAAAGGCCAAAAATTGGTCTCCTTCTTTCCCTACTATTCTAAGCCAGTTCATTTTTTGATTTTGCATAAGTCTTGGTTTCTACGGACTCTGTAGGCTATTTCTATAGACTCTACAGGCTATTTCTACGGACTCTACAGGTAATTTCTATGGACTCTGCAGGCTATTTCTATGGAGTCTGCAGGTTGTTTCTACAAACTCTGCAGGTTATTTCTATGGACTCTGTAGGCTATTTCTATGGACTCTACAAGAAAGAAATAGGTTCCCAACACTTAGGAATAAAATGGACCATTCCAAGTTCCCTTTCAAAGGGCAGGGAACACTTTCAAAGGTATCAAAGAGAAGACCAAAAGGGCGAATTGGAATTCCTTTGAAAAAGTGAACAAGGCAAGTTGAAATTCCTTCAGATTTGTTCAAGGCAAAAGGCAAAGAATTTCTTCAGACATTTTTTTTGAAGAAATCCTTCAGAGAAAAATCTTGTGGAAATAAACAAGATTAAGGCAAAGGTAGGAATGATTTCTTTCAGACTTTCATCTGAAGAAATTCTTTCAGACAAAAAGTCCAAAGAAATTTAGAAAGAGCCACGGGAAAAATAGCCGAAAGAAAAGCTGAGGAAATAAGTGGAAAATATGAAGGAAGAAATCCTTCAGACATTTTGTCCAAAGGATTTTAGGATCAAGGAACCCAAAGGACCCTGAAGGGAAGGTGCCCTTGCAGGGGACTCTCGGCCAAAAAAAAGAAAGACACTTCTCCAAAGCCGAAGGGTCACCTTCCCTTCGGGAGGGTCCAAAGCAAAAGCCCGAAGGAAAGGGAGTAGAAAAGACCAAACTAAAGGAAAAATCTGAAGGAGTTGACCAAGGGAGGGTGACAGGTGTACAGACATCAAATTTGGGCACCATGAACTAGCCTTTGGTTTTAAAATGGTGATAGGCCCACGAACATCAATTTTACAAAAATGAAATAGCTTTTGATCTTTTGAGCGCTAACCAGAAAGAAGCCCAAAATGCTAAAGAAGTAGTAGAAGATAGCCCTCGAGGGCCAAAGGAGACAGAAAAGATGAAGCCAGGAAGAGACAAAAGAGACAAGTGTAGAAATAGACAAAATAGTCCAAGTGGCAAAGGGGGAGGAGTTACTCTAGTGGTTGGAATAGTGCCTACCAAGTGGTCATCAAGGGGCATGAATAGTGAACGGTGCGACCCATTTTTCTCCATTTTACATTAATGAGCAGACAAACCACATGAATGCCTTCAAGGAGTAGTCTTATTTGTAGACAAATGACGTGGCCTATGTTTTTAAACACCTAAAGTCAAAATCAGAGCCGACACAGCATTATTTTTTAGCGGCTTCCTCTTCCCAATGCCCTTAGCACACATGGGCCACTTGTCAAAGGGCACCAAAAGTCTTTTCCAAAAGAGGTGTTTGTGTTTTCCCTCTTATATATATATATATATATATATATATATATATATATATATATATATATATATATATATATATATGTATATATATATATATATGTATATATATATATATATATGTATATATATATATATATGTATGTATATATATATATATATATATGTATATATATATATATATATGTATATATATATATATATATGTATATATATATATTATAACTTCTCATTCAAGAAAGATATCTCTTAGCCTATAAGGCAAATCTTTGCCCAAAAATCTCTTGGTTTGTAAGGCAGAACTTCGTCGAATTTTACCTTGAATCAAGACTTAGCCATTTTTTACCTCTATTTGAACTTGCACTCATGCATATGTCTATGTTTTCATTTTGTGTTAAGTCATTTTTCCTTTATGCTTTCATAGAATGATTCCAACATGTCTAGTGCATTGTGAAGTTTCTTCTTTTGCAGGTCTGCCAGAAGTGTCTACAGCAGGAATATACGCACATGTGAACAGGCTGCCATAGAGTGTCTTAGAACACATCTGGTAGTTCCTCCTCCCTGTATCTCCATAGACCCCTGACTCACTAATACAAAAGAGTTTCCCACATTAAATGAAGTGTATGCCATCTTGTTCTTGATAGAAAGTGTATGCTCAGGCTAGGTAGATCAACTTTTTGGTGTATCACTATTTAGTTTAGGTTCTATTTTCAGCATCCTTCTCCCTTTTCACCCCCCATCATTATTAGCAGTAGGAAATCCAAGACCTCAGATATGCATCAAAGGGAGCTAGCCCTTATATAGAGACTCTCACCCCAATTTTTCTAGGCCCACAAGCAAGAGGGGAGTTTCCATTTTGACGCGTGGAAGGCAGGATCTCAGCCTCCTGTCAAGGGTGCAATCCATTGCATCAACAATTTACTCAAAGATTTATCTAAGAGGGGACCCTGATGACATGGTATACCATTAGGATCTATTTTCCCTCACCAAGGTGAATACTTCTATTGGAGAAGAGAAGATGGTTGAGGACCCAATGTCCATCCTCTGAAATACCCATGACATGTTTGAGAAACTTCTCGAGGACATGTAGAGTCAAGTCTAGACTCTCGAGGCCCATGTAATGAGTATGTTCCTAATTAAACTAATTAGGTAGGTCAAGGACACCCTTCTACTAATTTTCTCAATATTTGTTAGAGTAGTGAGGACTCAGGTCAAGATCGATGTAATTATACAATAAATGTAAACCTACCTGGGGAGGATATCAAAAATTGATGGAAAGCGTTGGAATCTACATGTAGTGGTCAATAAGGGGATGTTCCTAGACCTCAAATCGATGCCAACCTTAGATTTAGGTTTGTATCAAACTTATGCTTAAAACATGAAAGTGATAATAGAGGAGTGGTTAGCCTTGGCCCACACTATAACATAACTCTTAGAAGAGGGTGAGAAGAAGATATTAACCTAATTTAAAGAGGTCAATATCTCCATATTATTCCACCTAGATGGAAATCTAATAAATTAAGGGTAATTTGGGGTACACCAGGGTTAATTCGACTAGGTTATGAGGGAAAATGTGGCCAAGACAAAATAGGAAGGATCCCAAGTGGTGTTGGATCTGTCAACTTAGTCCACTGTAAGCATCAACCAAGTCTCCAGAGTTCAGGCCTCAATGGAAGCTACTTTCTAGATCTCCCAAAGACTGGTATATCAGGTCAAGGTGATCTTCAAGGAGCCTCTAATAAGCTTTTCCAAGCAAGATAAGGATTTTTACCTCATGGTAGCCACACTGGAAGCTAGGAACCATTTAAAGCAATCAGGGGCTAGTCTCTCTTAGCTTCCTCCACATGTTTACTAGTGGCCCCTTGCAGATTTGTAGAGAATTTATTGGGATTTATTTTGGTTTAAATTTTTTAATATGATTATAAATATAATGAGTGGCCATTATAGCCCAGGATGGGATCTTCATGCTTTTTGGAGGTGATCCCCAATCCTTATCTATCTATAAAAGAGTCATATTGTATTTTAGGGTCAACCAAAAATTACTTGGAAGTGTTGTTGTATTATTGCCATGATTTACTTGTGTTTCCTTCTTGATTATAGAATGTAATAGAAACCTAGATTGATTATTGTATCATTTTTACTCTTTTAATAAATACAATCTCTATTTCTACAAAAGTGTCTCTTATGTGTTCAATTTTATTTCATCTCCATGTTTAAATTATCAATAATACTAGGTTAATTGGATTAATACTTTGTCATTGTATGTATGTTGTGATTATGATGTGCTTAGTTATTATAATCTCTAAGTGAGTTATTTTATTTCTCTTGTGATAGTGCTAATAATTTGTGTGCCTAACTGCAAATTCTCATATGGTGTTTTTGTGTCTTAGACAATAAACCCCTAGTATTAATCTTTAGTAGGAATTCACATTGAAGGCATACTCTTGGCTCCCTTAAAATCTCCCCATTTTATGTTCTTTAAGGTAGAACTTTAGTGAAACTCAGTCTATAATGGTATAACTATGTCAGAGTCACTTGGTTCAATGACCATTGCATTGATCTCATTTTAGACTTGGAGGCTTCCCTTCTCTGCCTTACCTTTCCCTCTCTTTTTGTGTTTGTTGAGTATAAATTAAATGTCCCTTTCCCCTTGTGTTTAGAAAGAATAATCCCAACACTCAAGTACTCAAAACTATCCTTGACCTATGTGAAGTATAACGTATTGAACTTCCGATGGTAATACAACATCTCTTGGTAACTATTCATGCAGACTCCATTTGTGAAGTCTAATACCCACAACTATGCCTTGGGCTAATCCCATATCAATCCTAAAATGGATGAATAAATTTTCTAGTTATCCCCACCTTCCCATTTTCAAGGAATGCCCAATCTAATGGGTGTCTCGTGATAAGGAGCAAAATGGAGTGAACAATAGTGTGCATAGACTCAAGAGCCATTAACAAGATCATGATAAAATATAAATTCCCATTAATACACATGGATGACTTGATGTATTCCCTGAGTGGTACATGGTATTTTTCAAAAATTCATCTGAAGAGTTGATATCACTAGATCCAAATTAGAGAATGTGATGAGCGAAAGAAAAACTTTAAGATAAAAGAAGCAATTTATGAGTGGCTAGTTTCATTGTTTGGGCTAAAAACATGCCAAACACATTCATGAGGCTTAATATTGAAGTGTTGGATCCATTTGTTGGAAATTATGTCATAGTATATCTAGATGATAATCTAGTGATTAGAAAAATAAGGGAGGAAAATTGTGCATATGTTGAATGTGTTGTTTATGTAACGAGAAATTTATAATCAATGTAAAGAAGTTTAGGTTCATGAATAAGGAACTTGTATACCTAGGTTTTTTAGTATCTAAAGAAGGTGAAAAGATGGACCCAAATAAAGTGTGTGAAATAATGGAATGGTTATCACTAACGAGTGCATTCGAGGTGAAAATTTTTCATGGTCATACAAATTTATACATAAAGTTCATAAAAAACATTAGAAAAATATGGTTACAGATCACATAGGTTTTACAAAAATATCTCAAGACATTTTTTTGGACCAATGAAACAAAGTGCAACTTTCAAGAGAAGAAGAGGAAGGTGACTTGACAACCAATGTTGGTGCTTTCAGAATTTATCAAAGTATCCAAGTCGATTGTGATGTGAGTGGCATAGTGATTAGAGTGGTTTTAGGCCAAGAAGGTATGCCTATATATTAATTTAGTGATAATCTGAATGACACCAAGAAGAATTATTCAGTCTATGACCAAGATTTTTACATCATTGTGTAAGTACTAAATCCTAGAGGCACTATTTATTGCCAAAGGATTTTTTGTTGTCATAAACCATCAGGGACTAAAATTTATCAATATCTAAGGGAATAACAATTATAGAAACATAAAATAGGTAGATTTCATGTAAAGCTACACATTTTTATTGAAGCATCGGAGTGAGAAATCAAAAAATGTCATAGACATGTTGAGCATAAGACCCCTAATATTAAATGAGATGCAAGTGCAAGTCATGGGTTTTGATTCCATAAAGGATATTTATTCTAAATATGAATATTTTAATGATGAACAAAGATCATGTATAGAGCTAACGAGTGAAAATAAAATGACATGGTTATATTATTTGATACATGAAGTGATGTTGTTTAAAAGAGTGTAATTGTGCATACCTATAGGGTCAATGTGTCAAAACATGATAAATGAGAATCAAAATATATGATTAGAAAGACACTTTGGGTTCAACAAGATAATAACACAATTAGTAGAAGGCTAATATTGGTTGAGAAAGGGTATATGTGTGCATGGGTATGTGCAAAAGTGAATAATTTTATAGATGGAACATGGAAGTTTCATAATGTAGGGTTATATGAACCATTACCTGTACCATAAAATCATTGGGATGATATTATCATGGATTTTATGATAGGGTTTCCAAGAATGCATATATGCAATGATTCCATATTTGTAGTGATGTAAATATTCTCTTAAATGGTGTATTTAATGACATGCAATAAGAGAAGTGATGTGAAAAACATTTCCAACTTATGCTTCATAGAGGTGGTGAGGTTGCATGATTTTACATGCATTATAGTGTCAAATAGAGACACCAAAAATTTAGGCCATTCTTTAAACACATTATGGAAGAACCTAAGAATAGAATTCAATTTCATTTCAACATGCCATATGAAGATTGATGGAAAAATTGAGGTGTTAAACAAAAACATTTGAAACTTATTGCGATGTTTGGTTGGATATAAGCCCAAGTAGTGAGATATGGTGTTGGTGTAATTGGATTCACATACATCAATTCTATTAATAGTATAATAGGGAAAATAACTTTCAAAGTTGTGTGGATGAAGTCAAAGAGGAGTCTCTTAGTACATGATGTAAGTATTGTGCATGGAAGGAACACATAAGGAGAAGACTTTATAGATTTTATGTGTAAGATACATGAGTATGTGCGTAAATTTTTAGAGCATATAATTTTATGGTATAAGGATTATATATGTGAGAGGCATAAGAGAAAGGAATTTAAAGTATGAGACCTAGTGTTGGTACATTTTCACAAGGACAGATTCCCATGAGGAACATATAACCAACTAAAAATTAATAAGATAGGGCCACTTATATTAATGCAAATTTTTTTAGTTAATTTGTACAATATTGAGTCTCCTAAAGGCATGAACATATCATGCATTTTTAATGTTGTTGATTTGTATGGCTACCATGAAGGGCTAGATGATGATGATGAGGAGCATGGATTTTTGATTAAATAACATAGATACCAAAGAAGGAGAAGGATGAATTAGAGGCCATATTATAATCTAAATTAGTGAATATAATTTGTTATAAGAAATAAATACAATATTTGGTGAAAAAGAAGAATCACATTGTTGAAGACTCAACATGGTTGGATCTCGTAGAGATTGGTCACTATGGCCGTACTCTCAAAGATTTCAATTTGTGAGCTAGAACTCATGATTTCATTTACCCAAGGTGTCTAATTCAATTTCATCCCAATCACAAACTAGTATTACATCACCAAGGGTGGCTAAATCCAATTTTATGAATGTTTTGACTTGGAGGTATAGGGTGAAAGATCATATATATTTAAATAGCAGAATCCATTGCATTGGAAAGGAAGGCTAAACTCACTTGTATAGGTTTGGACCATCAAGTTGTATCAAACTCAAAGACATGGATCATTTAAAGTGATATTATGTGTAATTACATGTAACATTAAGTGAAGGGGCATGAAGCAAATGAGAAGCAAGAACTTAGTGCAAGTGAAATGATGCACCTAGGCATAGAGGAATATCCTTCAAAGTAAGGTTGTACAACATCTTCACACCTTCTATGGGTCTATCTTTCCCAGTTTACTCTCAATCACCTTATAAAATCCCATAGTTTGTGTCAAACCAAATATTTATCTTACTTATATGTCTCCAAATCATCATATCAATATTCATATCTCTTGAATGGTAATGTCTATTGGGTGAATATTTTGTCACCAGCTAACTGGTGAGCAAAATAGGTCTCTTCAACCATAGCATAGGGAGATTGCTCATCTAGATGTGCAGGTTTACCACATCAAAAGGGGACAAATACCTCTTCTCATCAAGGGGAGGTTCCATTATAACTATGTGGAGTTATATATATATATATATATATATATATATATATATATATATATATATGCAAAAAATAACACTTAGGGGTAGGATAACACCATCCATCTCTCTTTTTTCAGAGATGACATTCACAAGCAAAGGAGAAATCCTGGTGAAGACATTGAAGGCACTTCTCTTTTTTAGAAGTGTTCTTGCAGGGAACAACAGGAGTTCTTTCAGGTAGGAAACAAGTAACTGGTAACAAGGGTGTAGTAACCAATAGACTGAGATGTAGCACAAAGTCTCCACCTCAACTTCCCAAGAGTGAAATATGAAGGATAATGAGGGCACAAAGTCATCCCAAGATCCTTTACACAGAAACAGAAAGAAAACACACTAAAGGCAATTGTTGGGGCACAAAGTCTCTCCACAGTTGGCTTCAGGACACCTTCCTGATTACTTTCACTAGTTCTACTTGCCAAATTAAATAAACAAGAACACATTTAGAAGACAGACATAAGAAAAATCTCCTAAAATGATATAAGCTATAACAGCACAAAGTCTGCAAACAACTTGCTTTCTCATTCAGATAAAATGATATGAACAACAATCTTAGCTCAAAGTCTCATTATTTGCCTTTCAATTTGGGCAGAGTTTTACTTCTATATTGGGAAGATCTCCCTTGCATAAAATAAGAGATTACATTATATAGTAGCCAAGAAATGCTTGGCGCTTTGTTCCATAAAATGGCCCATGCTGCATTCAATGCCTTGAATGCATTTTCAATTTAGTCAAAGAGGGCCATGCTGGAACAGGGTGGCTACCTTAACTGTGGCATGTCAAATCATCTCAAATGTCTTTTACTAGGCCTAAGTCATCTGGTCTATCACGTAATGTCTACACAGTTGTCCATTTCATCTTTACTCCAAGGGAGACAAACAGGTTGTGCCTTCAATGTTTACAAGCAAAAATATCTGCTTGGTGGACTATTCCACCTAATGGAATAACTTATGGATAGATATTTTTGGATTTTCCCTCTTTCTACTTTTGTCTTTTCCAGCTTTGTCTCTTCCTAGAATTTGAGCTCTCAGGGATACATTCCCAGCTTTACTAGCTCTTTCAGCTTCACTTTTTGTGGTTCTTCCTTTTGGCATTTTGGCCTTTTGCATTCAGGTCCACGCTCAAGCCTTCAAATATCAATGGCTATTTCATTGCCATGAATTTGATGTCTTCAGGCCCATCATCATTTGAAAGCCAATGGCTAGATTATTGCCCTAAATTTGACGGTTGCGGGGACGTCACCAGATGTCTGGATCCCAATGGCTAGTTCACGATGCTCAACTTTGACATCTGTGGGCCCGTCACTCTCCTTGGCAATTACTTTAGCTTTCTTGTTTAATCCTTTCTAAAGGGGACCTGCCCTTCAGGGTCCTGAGAAAGGTCCATTTTGGTCAGCAAGAGCCCCCCTGCAAGGGTACCTACCCTTCAGGGTTCTTTGGGGGGTCTTCGGGCTCCTTCGGGCTTCAATTCCTTTAGACAAAATGTCTGAAATAATTCCTTCAAACATTTTGTCTAAAGGAAATCTTCCTTCATGCCTCTTTCTGCCTTTGTTCACTTTCAGTTGGCTTTTCCTTCAAGTGAATTCTTTCAGACAAAAGTTGGAAGGAATTCACCTTGTCCACTTTTTTAAAGGAAACTTTACCTTTTCAGCCTCTGAAACGGTCCATTTGCTCCTCACCTACCCTCCACAAGGGCTGTTTGATTTCCAAGATTGCCTTTCAAAAAAGTTGCAAGGGTCCTTTTAGCTCCTAAGTGCCCTCTACAAGGGCGCTTGTTCTTTGGGCTTTGGGGGACTCCTTTGAAGCATTTGATTGAACCGACCGATTGAGCCAACTTTGGTTCAACAGTTCAATCTTTTGTTTGAAGCTTTCTTTTGGTTAAGTCTGTTAAACTTATTGAACTCATTGAGCCTTTGAACCTATTGAACCATTTTGGTTCAAGGATCAACGGTTCAACGGTTCATTCTTTACTCTTTGAAGCCTTCTTTTCTTCTAAGTCTTTTGAAGCCGTTGAACTTGTTGAAGCAGTTGAACTTTGGAATTTTGTTAAAGTACTTGACTCTTTAAGCTTGTTGACATCATTGAAATTTTGAACCCGTTGAACCTATGAACCTATTGGAAGCGGGGTTCAATGGTTCAATCCTTTTTTTGAAGCTTGCTGATGAACCTTTTGGTTGAACCTTAGCGTTGAACCAACCTTGAAATTGCCTAAGTGTTGGGAACTTGTTTCTTTCCTGCAGAATCCATAGAAACAAGCCTGCAAAGTCTGTAGAAACAAGCCTATAGAGTCCATAGAAACAAACCTATAGAGTCCGTAGAAATCATCTTGTAAAGTTTATAGAAATCAGCCTGCAGAGTCCGTAGAAATAAGCCTGCGGAGTCCGTAGAAATGAGCCTCTAGAGTCCATAGAAATGAGCTTGTAGAGTCTGTAGAAATCAAAATTTGAATGCCCAGAACAATTTTTAAGAAGGAAAGAGAGAATTTTGGCTTGAAAGACCAAAATAGTTCATATGTTGTCCCAAAAATGAGTGATAGATTTTGAGAACAACAGCTGGCTCCAGTTGGGGAACTTCTTTCAGTTTAAATTTTGGAACAGCTGAGGGGAGTAGAAACCAGAATATCCAGTGCCTTTAAGTGTGCCATTGGGCTATGGAGTCATTCTACCTAAAAAATAAAGGTGCCAAAATGAAAATGAAAATGAAAAGCAAAAAATAGAACTAAAGACTATACAAATATACATATGTATAGATGTGTTGGTCCCTAAAAATGTCACTCATTTTTGGAACAACATATTAACTATTTTGGTCTTGCATGACCAAAATTGTCTCTCCCCTTTTCAAAATTGTTCTGAGCATTTAGGTTCTTCATTTTTCAAAGCTTTCTTAGAAATCTATGAACTCTACAGGCTTGAATCTACAGACTCTACAAGAAGAAATTTACGGACTCTGCAGGCTTAAAAATACAGACTCTGCAGGCTCATTTCTATGAACTCTTTTAAGGCTCAAGAGAAAACTTAGAGAAAACTATGGACTTGGTTTCTACAGACTCTGCAGGCAGGTTCATTTCTACAGGTTCAAAGGCTTCTATAGGCGAGTTCAATCAAAAGAACTAGTTTTCAACACTTAAGTCATTTTTGAGATTGGTTCAATGCCTCAGTTCAATCAAAAGAGTTCAATCGGTAAATGATAAAGAACAAAGGCTTGAACCATTGAACTTTGAACCACTTTGGTTCAAAGGTTCAATGGGTTCAACGACCAAGTTGGTTCAATGCACTTGCTGCAAAAGGCTTGGTGCAAAAGATCAAAAAGACTTATCCAAATAACGAAGAATGAGCCAATTGAACCATTGAACCATTGAACCAAGGTTGGTTCAATCAGTTGGTTCAATTGGTAGGTTCAAGGGGCTGCCCCAAAGCGAAAAAGGCAAGTTCTCTTGTGGAGGGTAGGCAACATTGGTTTGAAGGTCAAAGAAAAGATAGAATTCTTTTGAATTTGTTTAAAGGCCCAAAAGGAACAATTCTTTCAGAATTTTTGTCTGATGGAAATGATTAAGTGAAGAAGGCCGAAGGAATTCACTCGAGAAGAAATCCCGAAGAAATTGAAAGGAACAAACGGCTAAGGAAAAGAAGCTTTCTTTCGGACTTTTGTCTAAAAGAAAAGCCCAAGAGCTAAAAGCCTGCCAAAGAAGCAAGAACCCGCTGGGAAAATTGAAGCCTAAAGTCCACCCAAAAAATCCCAAAGGGTAGATACCCTTGTGGGAGACACTTGACATCAGAAAAAGGACCTTTCCCAAGGACTCGAAGGGACACCTTCCCTTTGGGACGTTCCAAAGACTGAACAAAGATGCAGAAAGGAATCTTCAAAGACTTGTATAAAAAGGGCTTCAAAGGATGAACTGAATGAATCGATTGAGCCATTGAACCATTGAACCGAATGGTTCAACTAGTTCAAGGTTCAAAGCTTCAACCAGAGCTTAAAAAGATAAAGGAAGCAATGATTGAGTGAGACACAGAATGAACCAATGAACCAATTGAACTTTGAACTGAAAGAGTTCAAAGTTCATAGGTTCATAGGTTCAAAAGTTCAAAGGCAGCCTCAGTAAAGGAAAAAGTAGCAAACAGGTGGTTCAACGGATGGTTCAACCAGGGAGAGAAGAAGTGATTGAACCAAATAGTGATAGAACAAAAGAGACAGAATGAACCAATGAACTTTCATAGGTTCACGGGTTCAAGGTTCAACATGGTTCAAGCAACTGGCGACCATTGACGACCCCTCAGACGTCAAATTTGAAGTGAGGGAAAATCCATGGAAATTCAAATAAAGTGCAAAACTTAAAGGGAGAACCAAGTGATTAAATGAAAAGAGAGCTCGAAGACTCAAATTGCTATAGAGAAGAGAAGATCAATGCAAATAACTAGAAATTTCTTTGAAAGAGTTATTTCCAGTAGGTGAAACAATGGATCGAGTAGACTTCTGAGTGCACCAAACCAAGGATGCGGCCTATTTTTTCTTCCATGAAGTAAAGACAAATTGGAAAACAACCAGACGGTCCATACCAAGGAAGAGACATATTAGATAAAGGGACATGCCATAGTTATGGCAGCACACTGTTCTCAGCATGGTCTCTCCAGATAGGACTGAAGGCGCATTGAAGATGTTGACTACAGCATGGGCCATCCCATGGAAAAAAGTGCCAATCTTTGCGTAGTTGCTATAAGACTGTAATATCTCTCATTTGTAGAGGAGACTTTTCATTTTTACAAGAGCAAATCTCTACCCATTTTGAAAGAAGAAGACTGAGACTTTGAGCTCAGATTGTAATTTCATTTCATTTTATCTGAATGAGAAAGCAAGTTGTTTGCAAACTTTAAGCTGGTTTGGCTTGTGCTACTTTAGGAGATTGTTCTTATGTCTATTTCCTAGAAGCATATTTATTTAATTAATTTGACAAGTAGAATTAGTGAAGGTATAAAGGGAGCTATCCTGAAGCCAATTGTGAGAAGACTTTGTGCTTTCACAATTGTTTTCAGAGTGTGTTTTTCCTTTTCTTTCTATGTTGAGGATCCTGGGATGACTTTGTGCCCCCATTATCCTTTGTGTTATACTCTTTGGGCAGTTGAGGTGGAAACTTTGTGTTTTTTTTCATCCTGTTGGTTACTACGCCCTTTGTCACCAGTTACTTTTACTACCTGAAAGAAACTCCTGTTGTTTCCTACAAGAACACTTCTGAAAGAAGAGAAGTTCCTTCAGTGTTTCCACCAAGATTTTCTCCTTTGTCTATTAGCATCATCTCTAAAAAAAGAGAGATGAATGGTTTATCCCACCCATGTGTCTTACTTTCTGCTTATTTATATAGTATATAGCCTCTGCATATTTAAAAGGGAACCTCCCCTTGATGAGAGGAGAGATTTGTCCCCTTTAGATGTGGTAAACCTGCAACATTGGATGACCAATCTCCCTATGCTATGGTGATCAGAACTATTTTGGTCACCAGTTAGTTGGCTGACAAAATATTCACCCAATAATTTTTGGTGAATCTGTTGGGGACACAGTAATTTTGTGTAATTTGGAACCTCAAGTTTCAAATTGAAACATCACCTGTGTCTTACCCATTATCATTATAACTTTATCCATGCTTTCTGTTGTGGATGAATGAAATACTCCAGTGCTTTCCCATTGTTAATTTTTCCTCCCTAGCCTTGCGCAACAATTTTTGGCAACTCTACTAGGGATGAATGTGTAGTCTAAAGCCTCAAGTTTCATATTGAAGTAGTTCCTTCCCTTATCCATTATACAGACTCTGGCGACTCCATTCTGTGTCTTACCCATTATCCATTTATATCCTTACCATTTTCCTCCACCTCCATTATTTTATCTGGTCTACAAAACTAGAGCTGCTGGAAAAGAGTGCACAGTTTGAAGCCTCAAGCTGAAGCAAGGCCAATTCTTTTCCATTTTTTGTTTTGCAATCTGGCCACTCCACCTAGATTTGTTATCCCTATTTGTCATAATTAAATCATGGCAGTTTGAGGCCCCTAGGGTAACTCTTTTGGCCCAATCAACTTGACTCCACCTCTACATCAACTTCCACATAGTTTAAGAAAGAATTTCTCCAAATTCTTTGGTGATGGGAAGGTTCATCCTGATGAACACATTGTAGCTTTCAGCATAGCCTACAGTGTAATAGGGGTGGAATTTGAAGACATAGCAGTCAGGCTATTCGTGGAGACACTATAAAGCGCTGTTACAGACTGATTCTACCATCTACAAGCTAGATCAGCGACTGACTAGGATACACTCAAAGCCAAGTTTGAAGCTAGGTTCAAGCTTGCAGAGGATGCACATGCTTTGCTAGCCCAGCTCACTTAGATGAAGAAGGAACCTCATGAGCCTATGAGGGATTTCATTGCCAGGTTCAATAAGCTGAGGCACAGGATTCTCATGATCACCCAGCTAACACCTCAAAATCTCAAATGCTTCTTCATCAACTCACAACTACCTAAAGTGAGTTTTTTGTTGAGACGGGCTAGACACATAGACCTTAAGGCTACTCAAGACTTGGCTACTGAGCTAGAAGATGACCTTATCTTGATAGGAAAGATAAAGAGAGATTCTAATAGAGGGAAACCCTCTTCATCTTCTAAATACTCACCCACAGCCACCATTAACCCAATGGTACAAAAGCTGGCAAATGAATTACTAGCCTTGGAAAGGCAAATTGCACAAGGTATGTCTTATACTCCTCTATATAAAGATATACTAAGGAGGACATTCCCCAATCATCCATATCAAGGCAACGCTGCCAGAAGTCAAGGGCAACCAAATCATCTTCCTCCCCCACAGAGGAACCTTGCCCTTGAAGCACCTCCAACCAACTCAGTAGTTGGATATCTAAAAACAAAACATGTTTCCTATTTCCAACCTAAGTTTGAGCAAGAAAATGGCACTGATCTCTTTAGGGAGGATCTAGAAGAATCAGCTAGCGACTCCCACATTGGTTTCCTAAATTACCAGGATGAACCCAAAAGTGAAGGTGAACTAGTTGGACGATCATATGCAGTACTCACCTGGTCTGAGAATCAGTCAGCCCAACAGGTTGACAAAGAGAAGACAAAGGAGCAAACTTAGCCTTCAATTCCAATTGCTAAGTAGGGAACCACTCTGCCTTTCCAATCAAAGGACCCAGTGATTGCCAAGAAGGTTAGTACATTAAATATCTTTGCACCTTCTACTTCAAATTCACAGATCAGTCCTCCCCCTCCCAAAAACCAAAAGGATGAACTCCCATCCTCTCTTCCAAGTCCATCTCAGTCATTTGACATGATTGATCATGTTAAGAAATCCAAAATTCAAATGACTGAGTTTGAATCCCTGCAAGCCAATCTTGAGCAGTTAAATATTGGTGAAAAGCTAGGTGTGGACTTGTCTGAGGCAAAGATTGTGGTCACCCAAATGTCAGTCCCTACTACTCAAATTATGTTTGAGCCTTCAGGTAGGGGTAATTACTCCTTGACCACAGAAGATGCTCATGTCTCAGCTGATCAAAGTCCTGTGGCTAGCAATCTAGGATTTCATCCAAACAAGGCATCAAAAAAATTGGTAGGGCACAGTACAAATCAAGAAGGATCTTCCATCTCCCATGAAGAGAAATCTGATAGAAGATTAGTTTTTGATGATGCTTGGATCCTAAAATCCGATGGCAGCAATTCTTCCACAGCTGGATGTAGATCTCTGTTGCTCAAATTGAAGATTGCTCAGGGTGAAGAGGTCAAACTCCTTCACACCAAAGGAGATACTGAGCTGATGGTTCGTCAAGAGTTTGATGTTGACAATCAAAGCATGTGCTAGACTGAACTAACAGAACAATAAGCTATGGTGGTGGACCATACTATTGTATTCTAAAGTCAGCAAAAGGAACTCTTCACAGAGAGGGCAAGGAGTTATGGTTTTTAGTTTGAAGACCACGTCCCGCCATGGGGCAAGAAGAAGAAAGAGTCAAGAGAAAGACACAGAAAATTGGTTTTCTGGTGGAGAGCTCCATTCACCTGTCACCATTTCTGGGGACAGAATGGTTTTCTATTGGTTTATCAGGATAGCATCCCCTTTTCTTTGACTCACAAGGAGCAGCATCTGAAGTACTTCAATTCTTGAAGTATTAGATAAGTTTACCTGTACATATGTATATCTGTATAGTCTTTAGTTCTATTTTGTTTTTTTTATTATCATTTTTGGAGCCTTTCTTTTTGGGTAGCATGACTCCGTAGCCTAATGGCACTAGATATTTTGGTTTCTACTCCTCTCAGCTATGTTTCAAGTTTTCACTTGAAGAAAGTTCCCCAACTGGAGCCAGTTGTTGGTCCCCAAAAATGTCACTCATTTTTTGAACAACATATGAACTATTTTGGTCTTGCATGACTAAAATTATCTCTCCCCTTTTCAAAATTATTTTGAGCATTCAGGTTCATCATTTTTCAAATCTTTCTCAGAAATATATGGACTCTATAGGCTTGAATCTATGGACTCTGCAGGAAGAAATCTATGGACTCTCAGGCTTAAAACTACGAACTCCGCAGGCTCATTTCTATGGACTCTTTCAAGGCTCAAGAGAAAACTTAGAGAAAACTACGGACTTGATTTCTATAGGCTTTGCAAGTAGGATCATTTCTATAGGTTCAAAGACTTCTACAGGCGATTTCAATCAAAAGAACCAATTTCTAACACTTAAATCATTTTTGGGATTGGTTCAGTGCCTCAGTTCAATCAAAAGAGTTCAATCGGCAAATGATAAAGAACAAAGGCTTGAACCATTGAACTTTGAACCACTTTGGTTCAATGGGTTCAATGACCAAGTTGGTTCAACGCGCTTGGTGCAAAAGATCAAAAAGACTTAGCCAAATAACGAAGAATGAGCCGATTGAACCATTGAACCATTGAACCAAAGTTGGTTCAATCGGTAGGTTCAAGGGGCTACCCCAAAGTGAAAAAGGTAAGTGCCATTGTGGAGGGTAGGAAACATTGGTTTGAAGGTCAAAGAAAAGATAGAATTCCTTCAGATTTCTTCAAAGGCCCAAAAGGAACAATTCTTTCAGACTTTTTGTCTGATGGAAATAATTAAGTGAAGAAGGTCGAAGGAATTCACTCGAGAAGAAAGCCCGAAGAAATTGAAAGGAACAAATGGCTAAGGAAAAGAGCCAAAATCCCATCAAAGAAGCAAAAACCTGCTGGGAAAGTTGAAGCCTGAAGTCCACCCAAAAAATATTGAAGGGTAGATACCCTTGCGGGAGACACTTGATGTTAGAAAAATGACCTTTTCCAAGGACCTGAAGGGACACCTTCCCTTCAGGATGTTCCAAAGACTAAACAAAGACGCAGAAAGGAATCTTCAAAGACTTGGACAAAAAGGGCTTCAAAGGATGAACTAAATGAATCGATTGAGCCATTAAACCGTTGAACTGAATGGTTCAACTAGTTCAAGGTTCAAAGGTTCAACCAGCGCTTAGAAAGATAAAGGAAGAAATGATTGAGTGAGACACAGAATGAACCAATGAACTGATTGAACTTTGAACTAAAAGAGTTCAAAGTTCAATGGTTCATAGGGTCAAAAGTTTAAAGGCAGCCTCAGTAAAGGAAAAAGCAGCGAATAGGTGGTTCAATAGATGGTTCAATCAAGGAGTAGAGAAGTGATTAAACCAAGAAGTGATAGAACAAAAGAGATAGAATGAACCAATGAACTTTCATAGGTTCACGGGTTCAAGGTTCAACATGGTTCAAGCAGCTGGTGACCATTGACGGCCCCTCAGACGTCAAATTTGAAGTGAGGGAAAATATGTGGAAATTCAAATAGAGCATAGAACTTAAAGGAAGAACCAAGTGATTAAATGAAAAGAGAGCCTAAAGACTCAAATTGATACAAGGAAGAGAAGATCAATGCAAAGAACCAAAAATTTCTTCAAAAGAGTTATTTCCAGTAGGTGAAACAGTGGATCGAGTAGACTTCTGAGCGCACCAAACCAAGGACGTGGCCTATATTTTATTCCATGAAGTAAAGACAAATTGAAAAAGAACCAAATGGTCCATACCAAGGAAGAGACATATTAGATGAAGGGACATGCCATAGTTATGGCAACACACTTTGAAAGAAGACTGAGACTTTGAGCTCCGATTGTAATTTCATTTCATTTTATCTAAATGAGAAAGCAAGTTGTTTGCAGACTTTGTGTTGTTTTGGCTTGTGCTACTTTAGGAGATTGTTCTTATGTCTGTTTCCTAGAAGCATTCTTATTTATTTAATTTGACAAGCAGAATTAGTTAGGGTAAAAAGGGAGGTGTCTTGAAGCCAACTGTGAGAAGACTTTGTGCTTTCACAATTGTTTTCAGCATGTGTTTTTCCTTTTCTTTCTGTGTTGAGGATTCTGAGATGAATTTGTGCCCCCATTATCCTTTATATTATACTCTTTGGATAGTTCAGGTGGAAACTTTGTGTTTTGTTTCATCCTACTGGTTAATGTGCCCTTTATCACCAGTTACTTTTACTACCTGAAAGAAACTCCTATTGTTTCCTGCAAGAACACTTATGAAAGAAGAGAAGTGCCTTTAGTGTTTCCACCAAGATTTTCTCCTTTATCTATTAGCATCATCTCTAAAAAAAGAGATGGATGGTTTATCCCACCCCTATGTCTTACTTTCTACTTATTTATATAGTATATAGCCTTTGTATATTTAATAGGGAACCTCCCCTTGATGAGAGGAGAGATTTGTCCCCTTTAGATGTGATAAACCTGCAACATTAGATGACCAATCTCCCTATGCTATAGTGATAGGAACTATTTTGGTCACTAGTTAGCAAGCTAACAAAATATTCACCCAACAAGATGATCTTATCTGATGCTCCAAGAAATGAAGCACTTCAGATGCTGCCCACTGTGAGATAATGAAAATGGCATTCCATCCTAATAAACCAATAAGAAACTATTTTCTCCCCAAAATCGGTGATGGGCGAATGGAACTCTCCACTAGGAATCATATTTTTTGTGCACTCCTTTTGGTTCTCTCTTCTTACCCCATGCCATGGCAAGGCATGGTCTCTAATCTAAAAACCATAAATCTTTGCTCTCTTGGCAAAGAGTTCCTTTACCCAATTTTGGCATGCAGCAGTATGGTCCACTACCATAGCTTGTTGCTCTTCTGGTTTAGTCTAGCACATGATTTGATTATCAGCATCAAATACCTACCAATGATTAGCATTGTCAGGCATACTTGGTTGAAAGACCAGCTTGATAGTGTACTTTTGCTCTTCAAATTCTTTGTGAGGAACCAAGAGGGTTGTAGAGACAGCCAATGAACCTGCATGACTATGAAACTCTCTAGGCACTATGGATATATTGAAAGCATCAAAACTCTCAATATAGTCTCATACCAAATTGTGGTGATGGCACAATTTTTTATTTTTGGTTTGACATAGGTTCCTTACCTGACAAACCATCAGCTCAGCAACTCCTTTGGTGTGAAGGAGTTTGACACCTTTGTCTTAAACAACCTTCAATCCAAATAACAGAGATTTGTACTCGGCATTGTTATTGGTGTTACTAAACTACAACTTGTATGAAGAGAGAAAAATATCTCATTGAGGAGATATCAACACAATTCTAGCCCCTAAACTGGTAGAGGAGTAGCTACCATCAAATTCTAGAATCCATACCTCATCTGAGACTAATTTTTATTTAGATCCTTCTTTGTTTGGAGGGGGAGGTTCTTCTACACTTACACTGTGTTCCACCAATCCTTCTGCTATTCCATCTGAACTAATTTTCAGATGATCATTGTTATAGGTTCCATTAGTTGCCACATGAGCCTCCTCCGTGAACAAGAACTAGTTACCCATGCTTGAAGACTCAAATAGAATTTGAGCTTCAGGTGCTGATATTTTAGTGACCACATATTTTGCTTCCTTCTCAGAGAGCAATCTCTGCATAATGCCTTTGACTGGGATCCTCACCTCAGATAAGTCCATGCTCAATTCACCACCAATATCCCTACATAAATTTTGCCTAAGAAAGATGCCATATGATGTTGGGACGTCAGCTACCAAGATAGTCATCTTGATTCTTTTGTCCGGGAACGCTGCAAATGCAAATTGGGCATCCTTAATTTTTTCCATTAGAGGTACTTACTTGTTCTCCATGGAGAAGCATCTACCAAACATCTTGGTTAGTGTGAGGCCAAGAGATTTAGCCACTTTGGTAGGCATGACATTGTCTGAAGCTCTAGAATCAATGATGCAATTGTTCAACTGATGTCCATTTATCAACAATGAGACATAGAAAGGTTGAGTCCTACCAAGAGTAGCAGGAGGAGTGATGACAAGGTTTTTCCTGGTGAGTGAATTCTTGGGAGAATCATGAGTCACCTTTAGAATTGCTTGTCCTATAGGGACAGCTTAGTTTTTAACATATTGAATCAATTTGTCTAATTGCTCGAGGTTGGACTATAGAAATTTAAATTTAGACATTTAAATTTTAGTTTTATTTATATGTTCAATGATATCAAATGTTGAAAATTAACTAAGCACAGAGGATGGGAGTTCATCCTTTTGAGTTTTAAGAGGGGGAGAACTGGACTACAAATTTGAAGTTGAAGGTGCAAAAATGTTTGGGATACTTACCTTTCTAGCAACTACCGGGTCCTTTGGCTGGAAAGGCAGAGTGGTTCCATGTTTAACAATTGAAATTATTGGTTGAGGTTGCTCCTCTATCTTCTTTTTATTAGCTTGTTGAGCTGATTAATTCTTAGACCGGGTGAATATAGCATATGATCCATCCACTACTTTACCTTCACTTCTAGGTTCATCTTGGTAATTCAGGAAATCAATGTTGGAGTCACCAGCTAATTCTTTTTGGTCTGCTGCAAAGAGATTAGTGTCATTTTCTTGATCAAACTTAGGTTGGAAAGAGAAATCATGATCTATTTCTAGATATCCAACTGCTGAGTTGGCTGGTGGTGCTTCAATGGCATGTTTCCCCTATGGGGGAGGTAGATGATTTGGTTGCCCTTGACTTCTAGCAGCATTGCCTTGATATGACTAGTTCTGAAATGTCTTCCTTGGCATATCTCGATAAGGAGGAGCAGACATACCTTGGGCCACTTATCTTTTTAAGGCTAGCAGTTTATTTGCCAGCTTTTGCACTATTTGATCAAAGGTGCCTATAGATGAATTCTCAAAAGATGAAGAAGATTTGCCTTTGTTACAATCTCTTCTTATCCTCCTTGCCAATATGATATCATCTTCCACCTTAGTGGCCAAATCCTAAGCAGCCACAAGGTCTATGTGGCCAGCCTGTCTCAACAGAAAACTCACTTCAATCAGTTGTGAGTTTATGAAGAAATATTTAAGGTTCTCAAGTGTTGGCTGTGCAATGGTAGGAATCATATTTCTTAGCTTGTTGAACTTGGATATGAAGTCCCTCATAGGTTCATGAGGCTCTTTCTTTATCTATGTGAGCTAGGCCAATAGGGCATGTGCATCTTTTGCATGCTTGAACTTGGCTTGGAATTTAGCTTTGAGAGTGTTCTAGTCAGTCACTGATCGAACCTATAGATGGTAGAACTAATCTGCAGTACTGCCTTGTAGTGTTTCCACAAAAAGCTTGACTATTACATCCTCATACTCCATGCCTATCACACAGCAAGCTATGCTGAAGGCTACAATGTGTTCATCAGGGTGAACCCTCTCATCACCAAAGAATTTGGAGAAATTCTTCCTTGAACTGCATGGTAGCTTATGTAGGGGTGGAGTTAGATTGAGTGGGCCAAAAGAGTTACCCCAGGGGCCTTGAACTGCCATTATATGGCTATGAAAAGGGGGGATAATAAATCTTGGTGGGGTATGTACGGGTAAAGCTCTGCTAGCAAAGGAAAAAGAAGCTCTACCTTTTATTGGTGACCTGGTGTTGGTAAGATAAAGACTCCTAGTTTGTTGAAGGTGAGGTTGTGGAGGAAACAAATCAAAATTGCTCTGTTGCACCAACTCAAAATTAGGGTCAACAACACCTTGTGATTTTTGGCTTCTTGTATAGCATGGAGCTGCTAGATTGTAAGATAAAAATGAGAAAGAATTGGTCCTACTTCAGCTTGAAGCTAGAGACTTCAAATTGTGTGCTCTTCCCCAGTGAGGTCACCAAAAATTGTAGCGTGAAGCTGGGAGGAAAAATTAACAATGGGAAAGCACTAGAATAATTCATTCTTCCATAGTAGAATACATGGATAAGGTTATAATGATAATGGGTAAGACATAGGTGATGTTTTAATTTAAAACTTGAGGTTCTAAATTGCACAAAATTACTATGTCCCCAGCAGAGTCACCAAAAATTGTTGGCATGAATATGGAAGTGTTCATTCCTACTTCACATTGTTCCCCAGTGATATGAAATGCTTCAATTTGAATAGACTAGAAAAAGACTGGAAATGCTCATCATTCCCCAGTGGAGTTGCCAAAAACTATTGGCGTGAAGCTGGCAGTGTTCTTTCCTACTTCACATTGTTCCCTAGTGATATGAAAATAGATAAGGAAAAGAACTAAAACTGCTCATTATTCCCTAGTGGCTCTGGTTTGCAGACCAGATTATATAATAGAAATGGATATAATATAAATGGATAATGAAAATGGATAAGGATAGGAATTGCTTGTTTAAATCCCTAGCAGAGTCACCAAAAATTGTTGGGTGAATATTTTGTCACCAGCTAACTAATGAGCAAAATAGGTCTCTTCAACCACAACATAGGGAGATTGGTCATCCGAATGTCCAGGTTTACCACATCAAAAGGAGACAAATATCTCATCTCATCAAGGGGAGGTTCCCTTATAACTATGTAGAGTTATATACTATATATATGCAGAAAATAACACTTAGGGGTAGGATAACAGCATCCATCTCTCTTTTTTTAGAGATGATGTTCACAAGCAAAGGATAAATCTTAGTGAAGACACTGAAGGCACTTCTCTTTTTTTAGGAAATGTTCTTGCATGGAATAGCAAGAGTTCTTTCAGGTAGGAAACAAGTAACTGGTAACAAGGGCATAGTAACTAGCAGACTGAGATGTAGCACAAAGTCTCCACCTTGACTACCTAAGAGTGAAATATGAAGGATAATGAGGGCACAAAGTCATCCCAAAATCCTTTACACAGGAACATAAAGAAAACACACTAAAGGCAATTATGGGGGCATAAAGTCTCTCCACAGTTGGCTTCAGAACACCTTCCTGATTACTTCCACTAGTTCTGCTTGCCAAATTATATAAACAAGAACACATTCAGAAGACAAACAGATAGAACAATCTCCTAAAATGATACAAGCTATAACAGCACAAAGTCTGCAAACAACTTGATTTCTCATTCATATAAAATGATATGAACAACAATCTGAGCTCAAAGTCTTAGTATTCGCCTTTCAATTCGAGCAAACTTTTGCTTCTGTATTGGGAAGATCTCCCTTGCATAAAATAAGAGATTACATTATATAGTAGCCAAGAAAGTCTTGGCACTTTGTTCCATAGAATGGCCCATGTTGTATTCAATGCCTTGAATGCATTTTTAGTTTAGTCAAAGAGGGCCATGCTAGATCAGGGCAGTTACCTTAACTATGGCATGTCAATTCATCTCAAATGTCTTCTCTTAGGCCTGAGTCACTTGGTTTGTCACTTGATGTCTACACAGTTGTCCATTTCATCTTTACTCCAAGGGAGACAAACAGGCTATGCCTTCAATGTTTACAAGCCAAAATATCTGCTTGGTGGACTGTTCCACCTAATGGAATAACTTTTGCACAGATACTTCTAGCTTTTCCCTCTTTCTACTTTTGTCTCTTCCAGCTTTGTCTCTTCTTAGAATTTGAGCTCTCAGGGCTACATTCCCAGCTTTATTGGCTCTTTTTTCTTCTTTTTTTGCGGTTCTTCCTTTTGGCATTTTGGTATTTTAGCCTTTTGCATTCGAGTCTGCACTCAAGCCTTTAAAGATCAACGGCTATTTCATTGCCATGAATTTGACGTCTATGGGCCTGTCATCATTTGAAAGCCAACGGCTAGTTTAATGCCCTGAATTTGATGGCTACAGAGTTATCACCAGACATCTGGATCCCAAAGGCTAGTTTGCGATGCTCAACTTTGACATCTACGGGCCCATCACTCTCCTTGGCAATTCCTTTAGCTTTCTTATTTAATCCTTTCTGAAGGGGACCTACCTTTGGGGAACTGAGAAAGGTCCATTTTGGTCAGTGAGAGCCCCCCCGCAAGGGTACCTACCCTTGAAGGTTCTTCAGGCAGTCTTTGAGCTCCTTCGGGCTTCAATTCCTTCAGACAAAATGTCTGAAGAAATTCCTTCAAAAATTTTGTCTGAAGAAAGTCTTCCTTCGTGTCTCTTTCTGCCTTTGATCACTTTCGATCAGATTTTCCTTCCGGCAAATTCTTTCGGACAAAAGTCTAAAGGAATTTGCCTTGTCCACTTTTCTGAAGGAAACTTTACCTTTTCAGCCTCTGAAACGATCTATTTGCTCCTCACCTGCCCTCCACAAGGGTTGTTTGATTTCTAAGATTACCTTTTGGAAAAGCTGCAAGGGTCCTTTTAGCTCTTAAGTGCCCTCCATAAGGGCACTTGTCCTTCGGGCTTTGGGGGACTCCTTTGAACCGTTTGATTGAACTGACCGATTGAACCAACTTTGGTTCAATGGTTCAATCTTTTGTTTGAAGCTTTATTTCAGTTAAGTCTTTTAAAATTATTAAACTTGTTGAATCTTTGAACCCATTGATCCATTTTGGTTCAAGGTTCAATGGTTCAACGGTTCATTCTTTACTCTTTGAAGCCTTCTTTTCTTCTAAGTCTTTTAAAGCCATTGAACTTGCCAAAGTGGTTGAACTTTGAACTTTTGCCGAAGTGCTTGACTCTTTAATCTTGTTGACGCCATTGAACGTTTGAACCCATTGAACCTTTAAACCTATTGGAAGCGGGGTTTAATGGTCCAATGGTTCAATCTTTTGTTTGAATCTTGATGATGAACTTTTTGGTTGAACCTCGGCACTGAACCAACCTTGAAATTGCCTAAGTGTTGGGAACTTGTTTCTTTCCTATAGAGTCTATAGAAACAAGCCTATAGAGTCTATAGAAACAAGCCTGTAGAGTCCATAGAAACAAGCCTACAGAGTTTGTAGAAATCAGCCTGCAGAGTCCTTATAAATCAACTTGCAGAGTCCATAGAAATCAGCCTGCGGAGTCTGTAGAAATGAGCCTATAGAGTCCATAGAAATGAACCTATAGAGTCTATAAAAATTAGAATTTGAATGCCCAAAATAATATTTGAGAAGGGAAGATGGAATTTTGGCCTGTAGGACCAAAATAGTTCATATGTGTCCCAAAAATGAGTGACAGATTTTGGGAACAATAGTTGGCTCCAGTTGGAGAACTTCCTTCAGTTGAAATTTTGGAACAGCTGAGGAGAGTAAAAACCAGAATCTCTAGTGCCTTTAAGTGTGCCATTGGGATATGGAGTTGTGCTACCCAAAAAAGAAAGGCACCAAAAATGAAAATGAAAAGCAAAAAATAGAACTAAAGACTATACAAATATACATATGTACAGATGATCTTATCTGATGCTTCAAAAATTGAAGTGCTTCAGATGCTACCCATTATGAGATAGTGAAAATGGCATTCCATCTTGATAAACTAGTAAGAAACCATTTTCTCCCTAGAATCGGTGATGGGCAAATGGAACTCTCCATCAGGAATCACATTTTTTGTGCACTCCTTTTGGTTCTCTCTTCTTGCCCCATGGTAAGGCGTGGTCTCCAATCTGAAAACCATAAATATTTGCTCTCTTGGTGAAGAGTTCCTTTCCCTGATTTTGGCATGCATCAGTATGGTCCACTACCATAACTTATTTCCCTTCTGGTTCAGTCCAACACGTGATTTGATTGTCAGCATCAAATACCTACCAATAATTGGCATTGTCAGGCACACTTGGTCAAAAGACTAGCTTGATAGTTTACTTCTACTCTTCAAAGTCTTTATGAGGAACCAAGAGGGTCGTAGAGATAGCTAATGAACCTGCATGACTATGAAGCTCTCTAGGCACTACAGATATATTGAAAGCATCAAAACTTTCAATACAATCCCATACCAAATTGTGGTAATGGCATAATCTTTTATTCTTGGTTTGACACAGGTTCCTCACCTGACAAACCATCAAGTCAGCCTCTCCTTTGGCATGAAGGAGTTTGACACCTTTGTCTTGAGCAGTCTTCAATCTGAGTAACAAAGATTCATACTCGACAGTGTTATTGGTGTTGTTGAACTTCAACTTGTATGAAGAGGGAAAAATATCTCCTTGAGGAGATATCAACATAATTCCAGCCCCTGAACCGATAGAGGAGCATCTACCATCAAATTTTAGAATTCATACCTCATCTGAGACTGATTTTTCTTTAGATCATTCTTCATTTGGAGGGGGAGATTCTTCTACACTTGCACTGTGCTCCACCAATCCTTCTATTGTTCCATCTGAACTAATTTTTAGATGATCATTTTTAGAGGTTCCATTAGTTGCCACATGAACCTCCTCCATGGACAAGAAGTAGTTACCCATGCCTAAAGACTCAAACAAAATTTGAGCTTCAGGCGCTAATGTTTTAGTGACCATGTATTTTGCTTCCTTCTCAGGGAGCAATCTCTGCATAACACCTTTGACTGGGATCCTTGCCTCAGATGAGTCCATGCTCAATTCACCACCAACATCCCTGTAGAAATTCTGCCCAAGAAGGATGCCATATGATGCTGGGACATTAGCTACCAAGACAATCACCTTGATTATTTTGTCTGGAAACATTGTAAATGCAAATTGGGCATCCTTAATTTGTCCCAACAGAGGTACTTACTTGTTCTCCATGGAGAATCATCTACCAAACGTCTTGGTCAGTGTGAGACAAAGGGATTTAGCCACTTTGGCAGGCATGACATTGTCTGAAGCTCCAGAATCAATGATGCAATTGTTTAAATGATGTCAATTTATCAGCAATGAGACATAAAAAGGTTCAGTCCTGCCACGAGTAATAGGAGGAGTGATGACAAGATTTTTTTTGGTGAGTGCATTCTTGGGGGAATCATGAGTCACCTTTGGAATTGTTTGTCTTATAGGGATGGCCTGGTTTTTAATACATTGAACCAGTTTGTCTGATTGCTCGAGGTTGGATTGCAGAAATTCAAATTCAGACATTTGAATTTTAGTTTTTTTATATGGTCAATGATATCAAATGTTGGAAATGAACTAGGCACAGAGGATGGGAGTTCATCTTTTTGAGTTTTGGGAGGGGGAGAACTGGACTACAAATTTGAAGTTGAAGGTGCAGAAATGTTTGGGGTACTTACCTTTCTATCAACTATCAGATCCTTTGGCTGGAAAGGTAGAGTGGTTCCATGCTTAGCAATTGAAATTTTTGGTTGAGGTTGCTCCTCTATCTTCTCTTTATCAGCTTATTGAGCTGATTAATTCTTAGACCGGGTGAATACAGCATATGATCCATCCACTGCTTTACCTTCACTATTAGGTTCATCCTGGTAATTCAAGAAACCAATGTTGGAGTCACCAACTGATTCTTCTTGGTCTGCTGTAAAGAGATCAACGTCATTTTATTGATCAAACTCAAGTTGGAAAGAGAAATCATGTTATATTTCCAAATATCCAACTGCTGAGTTGGTTGGTGCTACTTTAATGGCAAGTTTCCCCTATGGGGGAGGTAGATGATTTGGTTGCCCTTGACTTATGACAACATTGCCTTGATATGACTGGTTTTGAAATGTCCTCCTTGGCATATCTCAATAAGGAGGAACAAACATACTTTGGGCCACTTGTCTTTTCAAGGCTAGCAGTTCATTTGCCAGCTTTTGCACCATTTGATCAATGGTGCCTATAGATGAATTCTCAAAAGATGAAGAAGATTTGTCTCTGTTAGAATCTCTTTTTATCTTCCCTGCCAAGATGAGATCATCTTCCACCTCTGTGGCCAAATCTTGAGCAGTAGCAAGGTCTATGTGGTCAACCCGTCTTAATAGGAAACTCACTTTAGACAGCTGTGAGTTTATGAGGAAAAATTTAAGGTTTTCAGGTGTTGGCTGAGCAATGGTAGGAATTATGTTTCTTAGCTTGTCAAAATTGGCTATGAAGTCCCTCATAGGTTTATGAGGCTCTTTCTTTATCTATGTGAGCTGGGCCAGTAGGGCATGCACATCTTTTGTAGGCTTGAACCTGGATTTGAATTTGGCTTTGAGAGTGTCTCAGTCAATCACTGACCGAGCCTAAAAATGGTAGAACCAGTCTGTAGTAGCGCCTTGTAGTGTTTCCACAAAAAGCCTGACTGCTACATCCTCATACTCCATGCCTATCACACCATAGGCTATGCTGAAGGCTACAATGTGTTCATCAGGGTGAACTCTCCCATCACTAAAAAATTTGGGAAAATTCTTCCTTGAACTACGTGGTAGCTCATGTAGGGGTGGAGTTAGATTGAGTGGGCCAAAAGAGTTACCCCAAGGGCCTTAAACTACCATTATATGGCTATGGAAAGGGGGGATAATAAATCTTGGTGGGGTATGCATGGGCAAAGCTCTGATAACAGAGAAAAAAAAACTTTGCCTTTTATTGGTGACCTAGTGTTGGTAGGAAGAAGACTCCTAGTTCATTGAAGGTGAGGTTGTGGAGGAAACAAATCAAAATTGCTTTGGTGCACCAACTCAAAAATAGGGTCAACAACACGTTAGGATTTTTGGCTTCTTAAATAGCGTGGAGCCACTAGATTGTAAGACAAAAATAAGAAAGAATTGGTCCTGCTTCAGCTTGAAGCTTGAGACTTCAAACTGCATGCTCTTTCCCAGCGGAGTCACCAAAAACTATTACGCGAAGCTGGGAGGAAAAATTAACAATGGGAAATCACTGGAGTAGTTCGTTCTTCCATAGCGGAATACATGGATAAGGTTATAATGATAATGGGTAAGACACAGGGGATGTTTCAATCTGAAACAACCACAGCATAGAGAGATTGGTCATCTAGATGTGCAAGTTTACCACATCAAAAGGGGACAAATCTCTCCTCTCATCAAGGGGAGGTTCCCTTATAACTATGAGGAGCTATATACTATAAATATAAGCTAAAAATAACACTCAAGGGTAGGATAACACCATCCATCTCTTTTTTTAGAGATGATGTTCATAAGCAAAGGAGAAATCTTGGTGAAGACACTGAATGCACTTCTCTTTTTTTAGAAGTGGTCTTGTAGGAAATAGCAGGAGTTCTTTCAAGTAGTGACAAGTAACTGGTAACAAGGGCATAGTAACCAGCAGACTGAGGTGTAGCACAAAGTCTCCACCTCGACTGCCCAAGAGTGAAATACGAAGGAAAATGAGGACACAAAGTCATCCCAAGGTCCTTTACACAGGAAAAAAATAGACAAACACACTAAAGGCAATTGTAGACAGCACAAAGTCTTCCTACAATTGGCTTCAGGACACCTTCCTGATTACTTCCACAAGTTTTGCTCATTTCATTAACTGGACAAGAATGCATTCAGAAGACAGACATAAGAACAATCTCCTAAAATGACACAAGCTATAACAGCACAAAGTTTGAAAGTAACTTGCTTTCTTATTCAAACAAATAAATATGATTAACAATCTGAGCTCAAAGTCTCAATAATCACCTTTCAATTTTGGCAGATTTTTGCTTCTATAACATATAGATCCCTTTTGCATAAAATAAGAGATTACATTATATAGTAGCCAAGACAGGCTTGGTGCTTTGTTCCATAGAACGGCCCATGCTACATCCAATGCCTTGAATGCATTTTGAGTTTAGTCAAAGAGGGCCATGCTAGAATAGGGCGACTGCCTTAACTATGGCATGTCAATTCATCTCATATGTCTTCTCTTGGGCTTGAGTCATCTGGTCTATCACCTGATGTCTATGCAACTATCCATTTCATCTTTACTCCAAAGGAGACAAACAGGCTATGCCTTCAATGTTTACAAGCCAAAATTTCTACTTAGTGGACTATTCCACCTAATGGAATAACTTCTACACAGATATTTTTGGCTTTTCCCTCTTTTTGCTTTTATCTTTTCTAGCTTTGTCTCTTCCTATAATTTGAGCTCTCAGGGCTACATTCCAAGCTTTACTAGCTCTTTCAACTTCTCTTTTCGTGGTTCTTCCTTTTGGCATTTTGACCTTTTGCATTCAGGTCTGTGCTCAAGCCTTCAAAGATCAATGGCTATTTCATTGCCATGAATTTGACATCTTCGAGCTCATCATCATTTGAAAGCCAATGGCTAGTTTATTGCCCTAAATTTGATGGTTATGGGGATGTCACCGGATGTCTGGATCCCAATGGCTAGTTTGCGATGCTCAACTTTGACATCTATGGGCCCATCACTCTCCTTGGAAATTCCTTCAGCTTTCTTGTTTAATCCTTCCTGAAGGGGACCTGCCCTTCGAGGTCCTAAGAAAGTTACATTTTGGTCGGCGAGAGCCCCCCCGCAAGGGTACTTGCCCTTCGAGGTTTTTCAAGTGGTCTTCGGGCTCCTTTGGTCTTCAATTCTTTTAGACAAAATGTCTGAAGGAATTCCTTCAGACATTTTGTCTGAAGGAAATCTTCCTTTGTGTCTCTTTCTACCTTTGTTCACTTTCAGTCAGCTTTTCCTTCGAGCAAATTCTTTCAGACAAAAGTCTAAAGGAATTCGCCTTGTCCACTTTTATGAAGGAAACTTTACCTTTTCAGCCTCCAAAACGGTCCATTTGCTCCTCACCTACCCTCCACAAGGGTTGTTTGATTTCCAAGATTGCCTTTCAAAAAATTTGCAAGGGTCCTTTTCGCTCCTAAGTGCCCTCTGCAAGGGCACTTGTCCTTCGGGCTTTGGGGGACTCCTTTGAAACATTTGATTGAACCGACCGATTGAACCAACTTTGGTTCAACGGTTCAATGGGTTTAATCTTTTGTTTGAAGCTTTCTTTCGGTTAAATCTTTTGAACTTATTAAACTCATTGAACCTTTGAACTCGTTGAACCATTTTGGTTCAAGGTTCAATGGTTCAACGGTTCATTCTTTACTCTTCGAAGCCTTCTTTTCTTCTAAGTCTTTTGAAGCCATTGAACTTGCTGAAGCGGTTGAAATTTGAACTTTTGCTGAAGCGCTTGACTCTTTAAGCTTGCCGATGTCATTGAACTTTTGAACCCATTGAACCTGTGAACCTGTTGGAAGTAGGGTTCAATGGTTCAATGGTTCAATCCTTTGTTTGAAGCTTGTTGATGAACCTTTTGGTTGAACCTAGGTGTTGAACCAACCTTGAAATTGCCTAAGTATTGGGAACTTGTTTCTTTCCTGCGAAGTCCGTAGAAACAAGCCTACAGAGTTTGTAGAAACAAGCTAGCAGAGTCCGTAGAAACAAGCCTGCAAAGTCCATAAAAATTAGCCTGCAGAGTCTGTAAAAATCAGCCTGCAGAGTCCGTAGAAATCAGCCTATAGAGTCCGTAGAAATCAGCCTGCAAAGTCCGTAGAAATGAGCCTATAGAGTCCATAGAAATGAGCCTGCAGAGTCCGTAGAAATCAGAATTTGAATGCCCAAAACAATTTTTGAGAAGGGAAGAGGGAATTTTGGCCTGCAGGACTAAAATAGTTCATATGTTATCCCAAAAATGAGTGATAGATTTTGGGAACAATAATTTCAACCTCAAAACATACCATATGATGGTATTATTTGAGTTTGATGGTTTCATTCCATGCAATTAACTAATCAAATTAAAAAAATTATTGGCACCACAATTTTTACAAGTATTTATTCCATTTTTGGTGCACAGCGTGGAGGGACCATTTTCCATTTATATAAGTACTAGCATGGCACAGAAGACCCATGGTGTGAAAGGACCATGGCATGAAACTAACAACGCAAGAGTTGAAGGGTGTCAAAGGATAATGGTGCAGAAGACCTAGCATGAGAGAACCTAGTCAAAGAGAAAACGTGGCATGAGGAACTCGAGAACATAGGACTTAGAACAAGAAGTGAAAGATTAGGGGAGCACAAGGAAGGTGGAGCATGAAAAATGTGAGAGCAGTTAAAAAGAATAAATCAAATAAGACACCTTGTTCCCACTGATCGGAGGCTAGATACCAACCCACAAGGAATGGAACACCTAGATACATGTATTACATAGAGTAAGCATCTAGGGGTACAGAGGCCTGAGTCTTTAGGAATAAATAATTGTAATAGCCATGACCTAGATTGTTGGGAATTCATGTGTCATTTGTCTTGTAGTTAAGAATTTGAAACTTGGATAGGGAAAAAACAATTATTAAAACCCCTATTGTAAGATTTTGTGAGTGTGGGTCGAAAAAGGAGGAACCTCTCAGAATATATCATGTCTTATAATTCAAAAATATTAAATGAGAATTCAATTTTTATCATATGGTACTTTGAGCAGTGGATTGTGAATTATGTTGAATATTGAAATGTGTTAAGTAATTAAAAGTCATGAGTTCTTTCTTTTATAATTAGCTAGTAATGATAGCATGATATGATAAGAAATAGTAGTAGGGTATTTATTTTACCATAAATGAGTAATTACACCATGTGATTCAAAGTATTTTAGAATTGGTCTTTCACTGCGTGCTTCGGGTGAGTGCACAAGGCTCATCCCTCACGTGATAGGGTTAGCGCGCTAGCCTATTGGGAAAAGGTTTTAGCATCAATGTAAAGAGAAAAACCCAACATTTTGGTTCCATTCCTAGGACCCAAAGTAATTGGAGCACAAGCATGAGAAAAATCTGAGCACATTACATTAGAAAACATTAAAGAATGGATTACCAGTGTCAAAGACAATTTTGTGGTTCCATATATTAAGCCTAGAATTTATGCATGACAGTGGGTAGAACAAAACATCTATAGCTCATTATATGAGACTTTATTTTTTGATGTCCCTATCATTTTACATTCTTGGATCTTAGCATATGCTCAAGGATGATCCTGAAACATTGGATAAAGATAGTCATGGACACTAGAATGGCAAAGGAGTTTAGCATGACTAAAAGTTTCCTAGACGCAAGTAGTCAAATACTAGTGGAAGGGTGTTCAAAATAGTTACATCTTGGAATACACTGTGACCACATATTCATGTCTTGAGGAAGCAATGTTCAATTTTCTATGAGAATCAAGGGGATGATATCTTTCACTATTTCCTTCTGAGATTAAAAAACTAATTATTGATCTTGGGTTGGAAACACTACCCATGGAAGGCTAAAATCTCATGTGCATGAGCCACACAATTGGAGGAGAGACTACTAGTTGGTTCAAGATTGTGGGTTCAATATGATAGCAAGCCAGTGAACGCTATGAAAATGGAATTATGATGAAACTCGATAGAGGATCATGGGAATTAGTGGCACAAGAGAGATTGGGAATACTCAAGGACCATTGTGAAGAGCTGCAGGGAACCGAATGTGTATGAGGAATCCATCACTTATGGGCCACAAACTTTTCCACTATTATCTTCTAAAGAAACAAGCTGGACCACTGGAGATGAACCCAGTACGGCTGGACCACTAGAGATGAACACAGTACAAGTCAACCAAGCTCTCCCATCATAGTGCACGTTCATGCCTTTGAGTTAGATAGGATACATATAAGGAATTGGGATATAGATAGTACAAATTCAGAAGCTGAACAGATACAAGAAATTGAGACCAAGCCATTAGGCAATTAGATAGAATCTACATCTTTTTCTTTTTATGAAAATTTCATGGCACAACATGGAATGCCTAGAGGATCTGGTCAAGGCTAGAATATAGGCCCCAATATAGGAAATCAACCCTCCACCATGCTTCCCCACATGGGTACTACTAGTGAAGGTGTTGGAGGAGGATTAGGAGGAGGTACTGGAGGAATTGGACCCCCATTAGGAACAAGAGCTAGATCTTCTCAGTAATCATTTATTTAACCACCTATGGTTTATTATGAAATGACATTGCACCTACCTGAGTATCAAGGGGTGGAAAATGTAGCTGAGCATGTTCATAAGTGTGAACTAATTTAGAGGGCATGTGGCATCACATCTTTTGAGCAAAAGGCAACATAGTTCACAACCACCCTAAAGTTATGGTGATCCAAGGCTTAAAGAGTTCTAAAACAGAGTAAGCATAAAGTTATGGCGATCTGCCAGGTTGGGCAGATCGGCTGAGACAGGACATCACCAAGCAGAAGACCCAGGTTTAAGCCCCAGTGGGCTGAGAACCCCTTAATTACCAAGGAGGAAAAGCTCAAACTCCTGTAATTATTAAAAAAGGAAGTAGGTGACACACTTCCCATCATACTAGCATATGAGAAGTGGACCATATGATTTAAGCATATAAGTCGTGGTCATATGCTAGTAAATGGTATCACAAATTTAACCCTCGGTAAGCAGTGGTCAACTATGACTAGCTCAAAGTAGTGTTTCTACAAGAATTTGATATTTTGGAGTTTGAGCAGCAGAGTATAGTAGCACTAAAAGACATAACATAAGGACTTACAGAGAGCGTACAGGAATATGATGCTCGGTTCAAGACCTTGATTTCTAATCTATCTTTTGAAATCAAACCTATTCAACATGCACAATGGTTCATAGGAGGATTATTGATAACTTTTTTATGGACCTTGTCATAGAGAACTTTCACCAATGCATGTGAGGCTCTAGAGGTTGCCCTACGCACTGAAGCAGTTAAAAGTATGGATATTAGGATTAGTCCCTTTATGGAGGCACAAATAGCATCTATGGCTTCTAGCTTGAAAAATTAATGGTAAACAATGCACATGAGACACGTAGTGGTGTTTGGTGTATCAATTGTGAAATTGAATTACACACAAGAAATAACTACCCATGAAAGAACATTTGTGTAGTCTTAAAGAAAACTTGCAAGATTTGTCATAATGACTATGATGTTCATTCCTATCCACTTTTAAAATAGGCCATAATCACTAAAGTATCTACGTATTGTAAAATTTGTGATGCTTATACTCACGACACCAATGATTACCATCTAATTATTAATATTCATGAGGCTTGAGCACATGACACGCACCAAGCCTCAATCATCAGTTCCCAAGATAATGGTGGCTATCATGGGCATGGAAGAGGATGAGGATGAGGTGGTAGGTTTCCACCAAGGACTTGATATAAGTGTGGTTCCCTATACCACTATTAGAGGGATTGCTCAGAATACCCAACCTACGCTTATTGTAAAAAGGAACATCGGCTAGAAGAGTGCCTAGATCTATATATAGCCATTACAAAGGACTGAAATGAAAAAGGTGCAGGTATGATCCGTATAGACAAACCACAATGGTGTGCTTGACCAACCATCCCTATTATATAGAAAGTCAATATTACTACTCGTAGTGGATGCCAGATGCAATCTACATCCAACCCAGTTGAAAAGATACATCAGGAAGAACCTCACACATGGAAATACACTGATGTACTTCAGCAAAGGATGTTTTTAAGGATACAATGACACTTTTTCATGAGCTCCAAGGCAAAATTAAATATCTTAATGACTAGGATGTCACACAGCATGCCACATTGCAAAGGAAAATTGAACCTCCAATAATGAGGGATAGTTTCTAGGAACTATGGCAATGCATACTTGATGAAGACATCATTCCACATCTTAGCGCTTGGTTTAAATGTCAAGCTTTCCTACCAAATGGAACCCACATTTAGATAATTTGATGAAGTGGATCAATATTTAAACCATGCTCGATATTAGGAAAGTCCTAATTGTATGTCCCCAAAAAATGGAGAAATATTAGTTAATATTGCTATTAATAGATGGGTAATCTTGGATATTCTAGTGGATACTATCACTAAAGTAAATTTTCTCACTAAAGATGCCTAGTGTAAAATGTCTAGTCCAGCTTTGCAACCTTCACCTCATGTCTTGTTCATGGCAAACAAGACTCATGTACACCCTATCGGATTCCTTAAAAATGCCACTATTGAAATACTTAGGGTTTCTTTCAAAGTAGATTTTGAGGTTTTAGAGTTGGCAAAGGCTGATAATTATCCAAACTTACTTGAAAGACCCTGGTGCTATGAAAATTATACAAATTTAAGCTTTCAGAACTAGTACATTAGCTTGGAAAATACTAATAAACGCATGATAATTCCCTTAGACCAAGCACAAGGACTGCCCTATATTAAACCCATAAGCATTGATGAAGACATCAATAATTTGTATAATATAACTGCTTGACATGATGACCAGTATGATCCAACACTAGATGGTATTCTTCACTGGGTAGACAACTAGTCTATCTCAAATACCACAAGCAATGCCTAAAATTATTGGGCCCATGGTGATTATGATCTCTCTAGAAGATTGTGCAATACCACCAATAGAGAAGACATCCCACAATGGTTCCTTAAGCATCAAAAATTTGTGCACCTCATGGGTTTATCAATGATAGGACCATTAGAGGGACCACCTTTGGAAAGAATTAATGAATCTCCATAGTTCTAAGGATAAATGGAAGTGTGTGATTTTGTCTAGTGCCTCAAAGAGTTCTATGGTACTGAAAATGAACGGATGAGGTCCTTCGACCATATTTTTTATGGCACCGCTACCAGGTGGTGGCGAACCCATAAATATCACCTATTGTATTGGGATCAAGTGTAAGCTACTCTACATCATAGATTTCACCATGACAATAAGATCAAAGGTACACTTATCTATAGTGGTATGGAAGCACTTGAACCTCACCTAGGGGAATGTGAAATAACATGGTGAGTTGAAGAAACATTTTTACTGGAATACCTATGGGTCCATACGTTATATAGAACCTTGTATACTTGAGCACGGGCTTGGTACATACATGAAGAAAGGCATAGAGGAACAAGGTTCTGGTACCTATTAAAGGAGAATATGACATCCATGATTTCTTACTCTTCACTAAAGATAGACCTACATCTTTCTCTTCAAGCCATGCATGAATTAATAATTAGAGATCTGAGTCTGGTGGAAGACCGCCTGCATCATATTCATCATGAACCAGAGGAACCCTTGAGTTTATTCAATGAGCCTCCTAGATAATTACCTCTTTCACCATTAGTAGTCTCCAATGAAGAGTGTTGAGAATAAATCTACTTGGGAAAATAGAAGCTCATATTTCAAGTAAATGAAGGAGAAGGATCCACTCCATTCAATCCATTGAGTAACAACTTACATGTTCCCACAAGTACTAGCTCATAAACTGTTTGAGACACCAATTTCCCAATGGATAATCCTTATCACAGACCCATTTAAATTGTTCAACTAAACATTGGCACAGAGTAGGAACCTAAGTTGGTGACTATTGGCAATTATTGGACTGAGATATAAATTTCATAAATCTTTGAGCTGCTAAAAGAGTATCAAGATGTGTTTCCAAAGAACTACAGTGAAATGAAATTGGTTCACCCTTCTCTTGGGAAAATGTATATAAAATTGATTGATGGTGCTTGTCCTATGAAGAAATGCCCATACTAGATGAACCCTAACCTCTAAGCGCATGTAAAAGAAGAGATCGATAACATGATCCATGCCATAGTAATTATTCCTATTGAAGAATCTAACTGGGTGAGTCCTATGGTAATCAGTATCAATAAGGATGGGCATATTTGTATATATGTGGATTACCATGTTTTGAATTCATCATGTGTCACCAATCCTTTCCCAACACCTTTGATAGAGGAAGTCATAGAAGGTGTTGTTGGTTGTGAGATATACTCCTTTATCGATGGGTTCTTGGGGTATCATTAATGTTAGGATTGTGGAGCTAAAAGCTTCACTGATGCAAACAGGAGAGGAGGTTGCAAGAGAGTTGCTGATTGTCAGAGACACCGGCGTCGGTCAGGCCAACCGACGTCGGCAGGACAGGGCAGGAAGGCAACCAACGTCGGTCAGAGATCGGCCGGCGTCGGCGACCCCCAGGCAGACAGGGACCGACGTCGGTCACCTGTGTGGTTCGGACTGCGCTTGTTATGGGCAGTTAGCTAACGAACCAAGTGTTTGCATGAAGAGATCTATTTTTAGACTGAGAGCTGCGGATCTAATTATTGTAATTAGATGTCTAATTATTGTTTGGATGAGATCTATATAATAGACTCATGGTTGTATTGGAAAAGTGTGCTAGGGAGTAAGAGAGCATAATTATAAGCTCCTTCTGTGTGTGAGGTAGAGCAATGGTGCGTTCCTCCTAGTGCCACAGTACCAGGTGTGTTGGTGCTGGATTGGAGAGCCAGCTAGGTTCTTCAGGAGTGTAGGATCTTGGTCACAGTTGCATGGCCTATATAGGAGATCTACATGGTAAGTAAGATCGTTGATCTACAGGTGTATGTGTGTGCAAGGTCGAGGTTCACAGGTGAGCAGAACCGTTGTTTGATTTGCAGGTGTGCAAGGTCATATAGACAGCAACACAACAGGGAGCAGTATCAGGCAGGATCTACTTGGAGTATAGGTGTGTACTCGGATAGAGCAGAGAGGAAGGCAAGGAAGTTCCTTCCATAAGTATGGTCTGTTGAATTGCAGGTTGTTGCAGATTCATGGGAGATCTACTTGAAGTACCTTGAGTACTTGTGGAGCACGTGGAGTGCGTGTGGTGTGCGTGGAGCACGGGAGGTGAACACCAACTCTGTATTTGAGTTGGGTGTTGGGACCTGTGAGAGGGAGAGCTTTGGGGAGAAGAAGTACTGTTCACTTGAGGTGTGGGAAACCTCTGTAAGGTGGTGGAGAAGAAGTGGCATCTTCTTTATTGTATTCTTTTCTGTATAAAGTGTTAATACAAGTTGTGTATTGTCTCTCATATGCTGTGTTATTCTGAATTCTAGTTACTTGGTGAATCTGGTTATTTCCGCATATTTAAGTTGCTTGAAGTTTGGTAATCAATTGTATGTTTCCGGTTTCACATCTTGACAAGTGGGATCAGAGCATGTTTGTTCTTCTAGATTCTTGACAAGTGATATCAGAGCTAAGGTTGCAGGAAGCAGGTTGTGTTTTGGTTATAGGGCACTCTCAGGGGTTTCTGATTGAGTGGGAGTAGAGCAACGGCAAATCAAAGTAAGCTAAGAATGGAGGAGTTGAAAAGCACAGACGGTTACTCACGGTCCGATGGAAAGAAAGAGCAGGTAAAAGAACATTGTTGGTTGGTAACAGATCAGCATGAAGAAACTGAAGATACAGATGTAGCAAGTGTTGTTGCACAGGATGTGTTTGCAGGTTTCTTGGATAAAGTTGAATCTTGGATAAAAGATTCAGTTGCCTCTTTCCATGCAGCCCCAGGTAGAGGAGCTGGTAAGCCTTGCCAAAGAATTGGCAAAGGGGAAGTGAAGCTGAAATTATAGGCGGCCAACACACAGGTGTTGATGAAGGTCATGCAGGTCCCAGGTTTGGAGATATGGCTAATTTCTTCAGAAAGATTGGGTGATGAGAGATGCACAAGAACTCTCACAGCGGTAGCACTTGAATTAGCTGGTGGTAAGAAAATAGGTATTCTTTATCTACTTGTTTATATTACTGATTCTTCTTCTGTTGCGGAGACGTGGCTTCATAGGCTTGGTCACATGAGCAGGAAGGAGATGCATGTTCTTAAGCGGAAGACAGATATATTTGACAGGCTTAAGAACTAGAAAGCCTTGGTGTTCTTGGAGGAGATGGTGGACAGAGTTCAGTGGATGAGGCTGGATACATCTGAGCAGAGCAGTTTGGACGTGTGTTTTGATCCAAAGGAGCTCGTGGGTAAAAAGTCATCACTCACAGGCGAACACAGACACCGACATCGGTCAGGAAGAATCGGCGTCGAACAGACAGGTGCCGATGTCAGTCATGTGCAGACCGAAGCCGGCAGTGTCGGGTAGGATAAGACCGACGTCGGTCATGGGACCGACGTCGGCAGTAAGTAAGACCGATGTCGGTCAAGAGGACCGATGTCGGTAGAAGGGACACCGCAGGGTTGGTAGTCAGGTACAGATGCATGGAACCGACGTCGATCGGATGCAGACTGTGGGGTGACCGAGGTCAGTCACTGTAATGAATTTTGGGTGGACAGCATGCTGTCAAGGAGTCTCAAACACCCATACGGAGGACTGAAGGCGTAAGTAGGCCCTCAAATTCATGTTCCTCTTCTTCATACTTGTTGCTGATTGTAGAGCAGAAAGGATCCAGGAAACAGGTGTGAGCTAGGCAGGATTATGATGCAGAACCAAACAAGAGTTTTGGTAGGTTTGCTAGCTGGATGAAAGCACAGAGACGAATGGATTCCTTAGTAGAAGAATAGAGAGAACGGATACGTGAGACGGAAGACCAGGTATATGGTCTTGAGGAAGCTGCAGGACAGTGGTACAGGTTTTGACAGGTGGAGGACGAAGCATGGCTTCAGTTGATGTCAGGGTAACTACTGTGGTTTGACTTACCAGGAGGATGATGGTCATGACATCATTCTGTTACTGTATGTGGACGGTATGTTTTGCTATAGCAGGTTAGTACATACAGGGTTTTCTGAGCTAAGGGTAAGATTAGTTCAGTGGCATGTTAGGGGGGAGTTTTCAGTAGTGAAATTCTTTGACATGGGAGGCATGGAGATCACAGGTTGATTTTGTCTCGAGTGGGAGCTGATGTGAATCAGGTGTTGGTGAGGTTCAGGATGCAGAACCGGAGCACACTAAGGGATGGACAGGTACAGTGTCTGAAATCACATGAGGTCTGGTATAGACCTGAGTATTCCCATGCAGTGGGAGCTGTCAGAGTTAGGAGCCAATTCAGGGAAGTGGGTTCTCAGGTTTTTTGAGAGGGACCGGCAGCAGGGGTTGCTATGCAGGGTCAGGACTTCACTACAGGTGTTGTAGGTTCAGATGTGGCAGGGTACTCAGATGACAGGTGGTACACCACGGGATGTGTGGTGGGTTGTCTTCAGGTGGGAGCTTGAAGAGGGATACAAACCAGGAAACAGATTAGACGGAGTACAGGTATAGGTACAGTGCAGCTGTTTATCTCCAAGTGGGAGATTGTTAGGATTGTGGAGCTAAAAGCTTCACTGATGCAAATAGGAGAGGAGGTTGCAGGAGAGTTGCTGATTGTCAGAGACACCGGCGTCGGTCAGGCCAACCGACATCGGCAGGACAGGGCAGGAACGCAACCGACGTCGGTCAGAGATCGACCGGCGTCGGCGACCCCCAGGCAGACAGGGACCGACGTCGATCGCCTGTGTGGTTCGGACTGCGCTTGTTACGGGCAGTTAGCTAACGAACCAAGTGTTTGCATGAAGAGATCTATTTTTAGACTGAGAGCTGCAGATCTAATTATTGTAATTAGATGTCTAATTATTGTTTGGATGAGATCTATATAATAGACTCATGGTTGTATTGGAAAAGTGTGCTAGGGAGTAAGAGAGCATAATTATAAGCTCCTTCTGTGTGTGAGGTAGAGCAATGGTGCGTTCCTCCTAGTGCCATAGTACCAGGTGTGTTGGTGCTGGATTGGAGAGCCAGCTGGGTTCTTCAAGAGTGTAGGATCTTGGTCACAGTTGCATGGCCTATATAGGAGATCTACATGGTAAGTAAGATCATTGATCTACAGGTGTATGTGTGTGTAAGGTCGAGGTTCACAGGTGAGCAGAACCGTTGTTTGATTTGCAGGTGTGCAAGGTCATATAGACAGCAACACAACAGGGAGCAGTATCAGGCAGGATCTACTTGGAGTACAGGTGTGTACTCGGATAGAGCAGAGAGGAAAGCAAGGAAGTTCCTTCCATAAGTATGGTCTGTTGAATTGCAGGTTGTTGCAGATTCATGGGAGATCTACTTGAAGTACCTTGAGTACTTGTGGAGCACGTGGAGTGCATGTGGTGTGCGTGGAGCACGGGAGGTGAACACCAACTCTGTATTTGAGTTGGGTGTTGGGACCTGTGAGAGGGAGAGCTTTGGGGAGAAGAAGTACTGTTCACTTGAGGTGTGGGAAACCTCTGTAAGGTGGTGGAGAAGAAGTGGCATCTTCTTTATTGTATTCTTTTCTGTATAAAGTGTTAATACAAGTTGTGTATTGTCTCTCATATGCTGTGTTATTCTGAATTCTAGTTACTTGGTGAATCTGGTTATTTCTGCATATTTAAGTTGCTTGAAGTTTGGTAATCAATTGTATGTTTCCGGTTTCGCATCCTGACAAGTGGGATCAGAGCATGTTTGTTGTTCTAGATTCCTGACAATTAAGTCCAGATAGCTCAGGAAGACCACTCCAAGACCAATTTTGATATGGAATGTGGCTCTTTTCCCTACACCATCACGCCTTTTGGGTTGAAAATACCTCAACAATATTCTCATGGGTAGTAGTGGAGGCTTATAAATATTTTATCCATAAGTTCCTCCAAGTCTACATAGATGATTGGATGGTATATGGCTTGATCAAGGGCCACTGTACCAATTTGAGGCTCATGCTTGAGCATTGTCGAGTATTAAAAATTTCCTTGAATTTAAATAAATGCTTATTTGTGACACCATTTGGGGTACTCCTTGGGCATATCATTTGTAAAGAGGGATTCCTTGTAGGTTCAGCTAAGGTCTCTATCAATCTATGACTACCAGCACCAAAAACCTAGTGTGAGGTGTACGCATTCTTAGCGCACATGGGCTACTATAAGAAGTTCATTTGGGGTTATTCCAAGATTACAACACCCCTAGAAGAACTATTGAAGCATAATGAATCATTTTTTTGGACTAATTCTTGCAAAATAGATTTTAAAACTCTAAAAGAAAGACTAGCTTCTACTCCTATCTTACAATTTTTGGATTGGACAAAACCACTCCTTGTCTATGTTGATGCATTTGGAACACTAGTTGACACAATACTTGCACATCTAGGAGAGGGAAATTTGGACCATCCCATCTATTTTTCCAGTAGGAAGCTTATATCAATCGAAATAAACTATACAACCATTGAACATGAAGCCTTGTTTATGGTTTACGTGCTATAAAAGTTTAGATAGTACCTTTTGGCTACCCCATTTGTGTTCTATAGAGATCACGAGGCCTTAAATTATCTCGTTAACAAGCCCATTCTCCATGGAAGAATTTGTCTTTGGATAGTTCTCTTCCAGAAATTCTAGTTTTTTGTAGTAGTAAAACCTAGAAAAACCAAATGTGGACCTGATCATTTATCCTAAATTGAAAATGGAGAACCTCCAAATGATATTGAAGATGACCTTCCTGACATACAAATTTTTCAAGTCGCTAGGGTACCTAAAGAGTTGGAAGATATTGTAGCATTCCTCAATACTGGTTGTGCACCTACACCTCTCACTTTACAAGAAAAGAAACAACTTACAATTCACACCACACCATATCAACTCATAGCAGGAGATCTATACAAGATGGACCATGATGAGGTACTGCATCATTGTGTAATGCAACATGAGCACCTTGAGGTATTATGAGAAGTACATGAAGGTATTATTGGAAGACATTATGTTGGGGAAGCTATCACATGCAAGGTGTTACTCGTAGGACTCTGGTCATTGACTTTATTTAAAGATGCAAAGGCATATTCAAGGCAATGTAATATCTATCAGTGCATGGGAAAACCTAATAGAAGAGATGTGATGCCACTGCACCTAATTCCATCTCAAGAACCATTTGAAAAGTGGGCTCTAGACTTTGTAAGGCCCATCACTCTTGTAGGATGAAGAACATGTTCACAGTACATCATTGTGGCAATAGACTATCTAACACATTGGGATGAGGTAGTGCCAACCAAAAATTGTACAATAGCAACTGCCACATGGTTCATTTGGGAAAACATTCTAACATGCTTTGGATGTCCTCTAAGTTTCACTAGTGATAGAGGAACCCACTTCTTGTATGAGATAATTCAAATTATGTTGGCTGAATTCATGATTGCACATCACAAGACCACACTATATCACCCAGAGGCTAATGGAACAACAGAAGCCTTTAACAAGATTCTCAGTACCAATTTGAAAAAAATCTACAATATTGGTAGAACTAATTGGGATGACAGGGTATATGTAGTACTTTGGGCATATCAGACCACATATAATCACCTCAATAAAAATACACCATTTAACCTAGTATATGGAAAGGAAGCAATCATGCCAATTGAGTTCCTAGTTCCATCTCTTTGGATAGTGTGTATAGTAAATCTTGATGATGATGCATCTTTGAAAGCTTAGCTTGATGAGCTCATGAAATTATATGAGGCACAGTTTCTCACTCATTGGAATCAAGATGTTGAGAAATGAAAATAGAAAGCATGGCATGATCACCATCCAAAAAACAAAATCTTCACCCCAGGTATGAAAGTTCTACTCTATGACTCTAAGTTCATGTGCCACCCTAGAAAGCTCCACATTCATTGGGCTGGACCATTCATAGTATCTGATCTACTGGTGCATGTCAGCTAAAGTGAATAGATGGTCAATTCCTCCCCAGACACTTTAATGGGAGTCAGCTTCGATCATTCTATGACTCTATTTAAAGTTTTTGTTATTTTGTTCAAATAAGGCTTAAAGCCATTAGAATAGGATTTCATGTTTTAAATAAAAAGTGTTGCCCTTGAGGCACACAATTTTTTCTCTTTTGTGTTTTTGTTCTCATGGAAGACCCCAAACCCTATTTTGTGTGGGGAAAGATGTGCATATGAATATAAGACACATGGGCATGCAAGTGATTAAATGTACATAAGTTATTTAATACAATATATTCCCATTATTTGCATGACAACTAGTTTACATTACTCTGGAAGAATAGGACAGTTATCACCCACCTCCATAGAAGGCATGGGAAGGAATGGACCATTAATGTGACAAGGGTAGTCATAACAGCAAACATGTGAGTGGAATGATGGGATAAGTTTGTTAGGAACTCTAAAGTCTCAATGTAAGATTTGAAGTATGGAGACTGTTAAAAGATACATATCTATGGCTAGAAATGACAAGGAGAGGAAAGAAGTTAATGAGGTACATTATCTGAGGGACCTATAAATAACCATGTTAAAGCCATTTTACATTTTACCTTATTAAAATCTTCAAGTGATAAAATAACTAGATTAATAAATGAACCAAAAAACCAGAGTCAAGGTCAAACTCAGTATGAAAGTATATTAAACAGAGATGCAAACAAGATTTCTAAGTGAAGGTAGATAAGTGCAAACCAAGTATAGAAGTGGTTCGAGGCCATTTTTAGTAAAAGTTGTTGCAATTTGTTAGATTTTTCCATCAATGAAATATAAAGCTTGAAAGTCAAGGCAAGTTAAATGCCACTGCGTATTCATTTGGGAACGTGGGATGATCGAGGGTTAACCTTTGAGTACCTTAGTGGGTAATGTGGCCAAAGAGAAAAGAGAAAAGACTTGAAAAACTGCCAACCATTCCTGAAGATAGAGAAGTAGGTGGAGAGTGGTTCCCTATAAGAGAGGAGCCTTTGGAAAACCTACAAGAAACACCAAGGCAAGAGCAATGTGCAAAAGTTCAGAGTGAGAATGCGGAAGAAGACAAAATGGTGAAAAAAGGAAAGCAGGGGCATGCCTCCTCATCACAGACTGCTCCACCATTTTCCCCTCTAACCATTTATATTGAAGAGATGCAATACCCAAAGTCAATTTATGCATCAAGAATTGGGTTTCCAAGGTGGAAACTATGACCATTTTTTATTACAACCACTGTCAGCTAGGGAATGAAGTATAGTTATAAAATGATTATCAAGTTCAAACCACCAACACATGAAACTAGGTGGTTTATGACCTAACTATCAAGAACCAGCTGGACAAAGTTGGCATCTTCCAACTTTTTGAATTGTCATACTTTGGAAAGCCTACTGAGTCAGTTCAGTTCCTCCTCTCATGTGTTCATGAGGATTATATCTACTTCGCAGGGCGTAACATGAAGATCAGCATAGAGAGGGTAAGCAAGGTCACATGACTCCAATGCACTGGAGTCAATGTACTGGATGACTTGGTAGACATGGAGGAAATATAGTAGACCACCACCGTACTTATGTAGTAAAAGTAGGTACATGTGATGCATATCACAAACTTGTAGGATCTTGCTTTAAGAGTAGCAGTGTGGATCATTTCCACCAAGATCAAAGGGACTGATAGATGGAAGGAGGTGGATATGGCCCACCTACACATAGCAAACCAAGCAGTATAGGGAGTACATACAACTGGGCATTGTACTTTACCTAGAGGATAATCAAAGATGCAGAGAAGGTGTATACAACACCTAAGTTCCAGTTTCCTTGAGGCACAATTTTGATATTGATGGTGTTTGATGAAATAAAGGTAGATTTTAGAGATGAATGGTGAATTCCCAAGGATCTAACCTTTGAAATAAAGGATCAAGTAAATTTTTTTGTGAAGTAGCATTTCTCCTTGGAAAAAATTTGTATGATTCCTTTAGGGGAACTCTCCACATGGCTCAAGCTACCCTATGCTTTCTCTACATGCTACATCATCGATTCCATGAATAGAATTCATGATGCACAACCAGTTAACTTACAAGCAGAATGAATCGATGCAGAGCACCATACTCTCTGAAAGATGTTTGTTTACCCTGGTAAGAAGGCCTACATATAAAGAAGAGAAATAAGCATGACCAAAATTATAATAAAGAATATCTTGATTGGTAAATAGGTACATAAATTTTTTTGTATGTTATGCCCCAACCAACATCCTCAAGATGGGGAAATGAGGGAAAGGATCCCCCAGATTCCATTATAGAAGAGGACATTAAAGTTGAGTGTGAGCATAAGTGGGAAATAAGGTCCCCAAAAGCAGTAGAATACAATAGAAGTGTAGCCCTCTAGACCAACTCCTCATCCCCCACAATCACCACCCCACCATTCACCTTCACCTCTTTCTTCATCTCCATCTTCTCACAGTTCACCTTCATTAACCTCAACTTCATCTCAATCTTCTCAACCAACTCCACCTTCTCCACCCCAACCACCTTCACCTCCACATTCTCCTAGGGCTACCACCAAGTCAGTTCCACACCCCCCTCCATAACAAGCACTCCAAAAGGACCCCTCCCCAGAGCAGCTAAATATAGAGTCTGATCTAGAGAAGAATCCATCCTCAGGATAGGAGGTCTCAGCTAGTGATCAGGTTCATCATGCAAAATTGAAAATAGATGGGATGGCTACTAGGAGCCAACTTGATAGAGACCCAAAAAAGGGGAATGGGCCAAATGAAGGGGAACCAGAATAGAAATAGATTTCTAATCTACATGAATAATATCAGTTCAGTGTAGAGGACCAAAAACTCTATCTTTGGAACCATTTCCACCCTAATGATGCTACCCATGAAACCAAGAAGCAATTGTCCTTCCTATTGAAAATGTATGATTATGAACCCTAATTTGACATCCCCTTGGATTGCATTGATTCTAGCCCAGATGCCCTAGGATTTCAAACCTAATGAATTTTGATCCATAACGGCTCACCCCATTGATGACCAGCACCGTATTTTTGAAAATTACCATGGAAGTGATGCACTAGAAAATTTTGTCAAAGTCAAACACATGCACAGCTGAAAGAAAACATAGCAGGGTTGAAGAAATGTATAATAAATTATATGTTTAAAAACAGGCGCTAGCTGAGAAAGTAGCCTCCTTGAAGTAACAACTTCAAGAGACCACTGAGGCAAAGGTAAGGATATTAACCCTTTATAAAATAATTTTGAAAGAAGAGTTGGCACTAGCATATGGTGTAGATATGGATGGAGCCACCTTGGGAAAATTGGAGATATTGGTTGAGCTATTGCTCAAAAATAATAAGGAGCATTATGTGCCTAGAGATGAGTCCAAGGAACTCTTGGAATAATTTAGTGCTACAATAACTATCTGTCATAACACTTTAGGGAGAGTTAGGGAAGTAATCCCAATTTTGGATGAGATTTTTGCATGCATGGCATGCCCTAATAAAATGATAGAGGCCCAGGTCAATGATGAAGAGGTCTTGAAGTAACAAGTGGTTGATGCAACTTTACTAATAAAAGACCGCATAGAATGTGCTAAGGCATTTAAGGATGTATAAATGATGGAAGATGTAATTAATAACCATCATCAAAAAATAAATTTCAATTTTTCCACACTCTAAGGATAGGTTGACAAGGAGGTTTCCAAGTTATAAGACATCCAAAAGGAAGCTAACACAGCCCTAGATGAGCATATAAAGAAGATCAAGACTCCAACTCAACCTGAGGAGTTGAAATTAATAAAGGAGGCCATTGAACAAATAAATATTAAAGCTCTTGATGCTTTATCCCATTGAGATGAGTTGAAGAAATAAATTGAGCATAAAGGGCCTGAGTTCCTTGAGGATGCAAAAATAAACTAGTCCAAGATGGACTAACAAATTAGTGTGGGGTGATGTTGGTGCCACAATTTTGATAAGTGTTTATTCAATTTTTGGTGCACAACATGAAGGGACCATTATATTTTTATATAAGTATTGGCATGGTGCAGAAGACCCATGGCATGAAAGCACCATGGTGCAAAACTAGCAATGCAAGAGTTGAAGGGCACCGAAGGACAATGAAGTAGAAGAACTAGTGTGAGAAGACCCAGTCAAAGAGAAAACATGGCATGAGGAACCCAAGAACACATGACTTGAAACAATAAGTAGAAGACTAAGGGAGCACAAGGAAGGTAGAGTGTGAAGAATGTGGGAGCAATTAGAAAGAATAAATCAAATAGGACACCTTATCCCTATCGATCAGAGGTTAGATGCTAGCCCATAAGGAACGGAACACCTAGATACGTATATTACATAGAGTAATCATCTATGGGCATAGAGGCCCAAGTCTTTAGGAATAAATAGTTGTAATAGCCATGACCTAGCTTGTTGGGAATTTGTGTGCCATTTGTCTTGTAGTTAGGAATTTGACACTTGGATAGGGAAAATACAAGTATAAAAACCCTGCTATAAGATTTTGTGAGTGTGGGTGGAAAAAGGAGGAACCTCTCAGAATATATCATGTCTTGTAAATCAAAAATATTAAATGAGAAGTCAATGTTTATCATATGGTACTTTGAGCAGTGGATTGTGAATTATGTTGAATATTGAAATGTGTTAAGTAATTAAAAGTCATGAGTTCTTTCTTTTATAATTAGCTAGTAATGGTAACATGATATGATAAGAAACAGTAGTAGGATATTTATTTTACCAAAAATGAGTAATTACACCATGTGTTTCAAATTCTTCGAGAATCGGTCTTTTACTACACAATTCAAGTGAGCATGCGAGGCTCATCCCTTGCATGATAGGGCTAGTGCACTAGCTTGTTGGGAAGAGGTTTCCGCGCTGATGCAAAGAGAAAAACCCAATAAATTCAAATCATTATTATGGGTTGACCCATATGTTTCACACATGTGTGGTGTGAGAAAGTACCTAAAGATTCTCATATAAATTAAAAAATAGGTGTAATACTATTACCCATCTAGAAAGCTTCCCTTATCTAACATTCTAAAACACTTGCACATTCAAGAGGACTTCCATATAATTTCCAAATATATAAATAATCACTAAGATCATGTCCTTAAAATTTTAGAAGCACTCAAGAGCCAAGTAAAAGTTTTTAATTTCCAAGCATCAAGAGCTAGATCACATGTTGCATACATTAAACAAACATGTTTGCACACATTCACCTAATGGGGAGAACTAAATATTATTTGAATTCCATATTCAAATTATTATATATGTAGGAATCATATGGAGTGGTTGGGGTAAGCTCAAACCACCTTTCTTCCCATTTTTCAATCCTACTTCTATCATTGCAAGTGGACATATGGTTTAAAGTGAAGGAAATACATTTATGTGAGTCGTTCACATAATCAAAATTCAAGATCACACATAGAGATGAAAGAGAAGAAATCTCACTTGATTATATTAAAAGGGGGGGATAGACAGAGCTAGAATTGTTAGACGGGGAACATAACATTTGACGGTATCAACCTATAGCTAATAATACCATCTGAGTGTACAAAGCTCTATATCTTTATCTAAGCAACATGTGGTCTTGTTTTCCATCCTTCCTATTGTTTTTGTATAGTCTCACTCTTCCATAGAGTAGTTAACCACTTTGTATCTTATCCATTAGTTGTACTTTCCATATTTATTAAGATAGAGTGTTAAATCAGTTTCAAGTATTTATATTCATATTTGTACTTTATTGTATATCTTGTAATCTAACTCATTTAAAACATTTCTATCTAGTTATAGTTAGTTTACAACATCAATATCATTATAGGTAAAACATATTGGTGAAGCCAAATATTGTATCGAGCATAGTGAAACCTTAGGTTTTCGTTAGGGTTTCATTTTCTATTATAAGGTTTTATATTTATAAATATAAATATGATTTTACCTAATATAAAAAATTACAAATGGCTAGAATGGATGCACATAGTTTTTCTTTCTTTCTTCAAGTTATGATTGTAGTTATTACATGTTGTTTTCCATTGATACATAAACTATGTAACACACATGTAATTCCTTGGATCCAATCTTTATACACTAATAACCCTGAAATTGCTCATGAGAAATTTCAATCCTTGTTTTACTCATGATTTTGTAATATTTGATCTGAGCTATTTCTTGTCACAACTATGTGCCAAAGGGATTGTATGAATCATTTTGTTCCTTCCCCCATAGACCTAAAAAATTATCTCAACTACCATCTCACTCCCATTATTATCCCATGACTTATATCTGATTATGTGGTCCATGTTGTCACTACTAGAAGAGGTAGTTTGCCCCACCATGTGTGGCATAATAGAGATAGTCAACATGTTCATCCTTAGCCCCATCCACCTCCCACGAGGAAAAATAATCAGCCCAAAGTGTATGACATCATTGATAAATTAAATAATACCCACGCCATGATCTCTATCATTGAATTATTAAAACAATCAATTGTTTACAATTACATCTTATATGCAACATTACATGAAATCACTCTTCTTAGTGATATATAACTATCATTATTTGCATCTATCATGAATATTTTAAAGGATACAAATAAATTTATTAAATTTAATAAGGAAGACTTACTCGATGACGCATTGTAGAGTCTAACCTCCCATTATTTATTCAAGTTAAAGTACAAACCAAAGTAGTCAAGCATGTGTTGAAAGATAATGGCTCAAGAATGAATAAATATAGCATATCTTTCTTTAAAAAAATGGTTATTACTATGAATGATTTCCAAAACTATGATCAAAGCATAAGGGGATTTGATATTATTCCATGTCAGATTCTTGGTTTAATAAAATTGGCTATCAAACTAGGACCTAATATAGTACCCACTACATTTTAGGTTATGCATAATCCTCTACATTACAAATTAATTTTAGGGTAGACTTGGATACATACCCTAGAATTAGTACCATTTACATTGCATCGATGTGTCAAATTCATTCATGATGGATATGTTTAAACATTTCCCATAGATGACAATCTATTTGAATTTTTCAAAATGACATAATATAATGCTCAGATTTTGGGGATTATTTTATAGTTCCACCATCATAAACCATCCCATTAGATCACATGCATACATATGAGGTGGGTGATTCAAGTCAATTAAATGACAAGGAACTAGTTATGCACATTAATGTATATATAAATACAACACCACAAGTTATTGTAGATCAAAGAGAGATAATTCTAGATCACCCTCTTTTAGTCAATTATGAAGATCCTAATTGCATAGTCACATAATGGTATGATAGTATGATGATGATATGCAAAATATTACAGTGTAAGCTAAATTTAAATCTTATTTATTTATATGAGTACTTATCCCATAATATTTTACACATATTAGTCCTGGAGAGTATCAATATAATACATATTGTGAAAACAATGATAATTCAAAGGTTGCTACTCAATCACAATCTATAGATGACAAAGTAAAGGCCCATTTTTAGATCATCGTATTAGTCCAAATACCAATAATATTTCAATTTTATTATTCACCATGATTCTACTATGATACAAACACCATTAAGGCAAAATAATGTAAAAGTTGTTTATGATGTGGGATCAGGAGATATTATATATTTTAATCTCTAGAAAAGTTTTTTGGTACAATGCAGTGAACAATGTCAAATTTTTAGAGACAACACATGCCACTACAATACAAGTGACAAGTATTCAAGACAAACTAGGTATTATAGTATGAATCTTAATTAAAAATCATGTGATTGCTTTACTAACTACTACACATAGAGTTATGAGATCATCATAATGGTAAGTTATATTGTGATTAGAAAAGAATCATTGGTCATAACATAGATAAATTCATTGATTTACAACTAAAAAATCAAAAATATAAGAATGAAGGAGTTGTTAGAGTTACTAAATCACTACAAGATAAATCATCACAAAGTTCTAAAGTAACTCATATACATCAAGGTACAAACATAAGTCACAATAATTTTCAAGAAGAGATAGTGGTTATTACTCTATTTATTGAGGGTGCATATCGGTATCACATATAGATTGATGAGAGTGAATACTTGAGCACATGTATTCTACCATTCTTAAAAGAGCTAGGATATATCATTGATCAATTATAACACATGTTACCTTGTCCAGGATCAATTTTTAATATCACATTTCTACGCACTTATCGACCAAAAGTCATCAATACGTACATATGGGTAATACACCCCATGAGTTAGTTAAAATTGGCATTAAGATGGAAGTGGCTAAATAATATGCAATGTTCTTTGCATAAATTACATTAGAGCATCACCTTCTCTTATAAAGGGAATACAATCAAAATTCCATTTAATCCTAGTGATGATGACCAAGAGGCATGCCCTCCAAAGAGATCTCCATGTAAAATATCGAGTCAAGCATTAGCAAAAAAGGTCATGCATTTATATAACTATCAGAAATATGCTAAAGTAAAAGATAAGCTAGATGGCAAACACAAATTTTATGACTTAGATGACCTCTGATAATTTCTTCACATATTTCTAATAATTTTTAAAAATACATTTATTTTCAAAAATATAAATCAAAAATAAATATTAAAAAAAATGAGGACCTGAGCATGACACAATTTTTAGTTTACATCATGTGTGTGTGTGTGTGTGTGTGTTTTAATCACATTTGGTAGATTATATATCCTTTTATATATACACATGTATTTCATGAGGTACTGTAGATACTAAAATCCAGTCTTTAGTACTCGATAATGATAAGGTTGACACACATTTATCACATATGACATGAGAAATAAAACAAGGTCCTAATCCACCATTATCTCATCCTTGCATGTTATCTTATGAGTCAATACTTTAATTATAAAAAGTAAACACGTATAATAATCTAACCTTATATTTAAAACCTACTAAATATCTTGCACAGACATTTCAAGACTCAATCCAGTCTACCTATATATAAGTTAGTTTAGCTATATTTGGTCAATATCACAATTGATATTGACTTGATCTAGTTGGTACTAACCCTCTCTAAACAATGATTATTTTCCAAAACCAAACCCATCCTTAATGTCAACCCATCAACCTAGCATGTTAGTGGTGTGATAAATCATTCAATTGGATCCATATAAACAAATCAAGGTCTCATTCAAAAGGGGACTTGGCACTTATTTGTTATTCATATACACATTATTATAGACTAATAAAATCTTTCCTATTCTTACCAAGTTACAAAACCTATCACTACGATAAGTCACAATCTAATTTTGAGTCACTCTAAATTCAAGTCAAAGCAAACATTGTCAAGTATCAAAGTTGAATAATTGCTACATACATATTACAAAAGAGCAAAATGTCACAATCACACTAGGTGAGAGCAATACATGTGTCTTGATTTCCCTCCTTGGATTATTGAATACATAGGAAATAGTCAATCATCAGATATGGGTGATTTGGGTCAGCTCATCCCATTACACTGTTATTTTTTTGTAGGTTTCAAGCCCTTACAACTATAACTAGGGTTTTAAGGTGAGGGAAATTGATGTTTGCAGTTGCACACATCATCAAGGTTTAAGCTTGAAAACACATAGAAATTAGAGATAGAAATAGATTATTATACGTTCAGTATGCCCTAATTCAACACTAGTTAGTATTGACGATTAGGTTAATATCAACCAATGATATTGACCCAAATCTATGAAACTAACCCAACATAAGTGGTGAATCAATTCTAGAACCAAACAAACCAAATGCTTGATTTATCCTAATTTTCACATCCAAAATATAGTTACAAACATAAAATCAACCATAAAATCTAAGTATCTTGATTTATTTTATATATTTAGCATACACCATTATCAAATCAAAAGAATCAATTTCAACCTTTTACATTCAGATGTATGCTTGAATGCCATATCTGAATTATATTTTAAAGTTCTATCTTAATTAGATTAATTTTACCCATTAATATAAATTATGATAAAACAAGTACATTATCTATAATTATGGCATATATATACACATCATACATGGATGAATAGATTCTATAACTTCCCTTTACCTGGGGGCCAAACCAATGCTAGAGGCATCATCTTCCACAATTTAAACTATACTAGGATATATCTTTCTATGGCCTTTCCATTTACTATGTTGAGATAATTCTATTTCTTACACATCCCTTAATATTGTTAATGTTTTATATAGTGATCCATGGATATGTTACATTACTATGTTGTGATATTTACATATTTGGATGGTGGAGACTAATTCACATATTACATCCTTCTTTGATGTTGTTTACTTTTATAATAGAATATTAATTGATTGTATATTGTATGTGAACCCTTGGCCTTGTTCGTGGCTCTTTAGACTTGTGTGTGTGGCATTTATTTTCACTATTTTGTGGCTCCTGAACCTTGTGTGTATGACATTTACCTTCTCCTAATTTTGGATCCTTAGCATTATTTGTGCAACATTCATTATCCCTTGTATGATTCCCATTGGGCTTATGCATGACATTATGTGATATATATTGTACTTCTTATTTCATGATATTATTTTATGATTTTTTTAAAATTGTTAATTATGTGGGTGCCATGATCCATATCATGTACCTCCCCCTTATGTGTAGTGCCACAATCCATATCATGCACCTTTTTTTTGTGGTCTTATTGAGTACATTTATCAATGATGATTCCTACTGCATTACTAATTGACATGACACATATATTCCTTTTTATTGTATATGTTTCATGCATTCATTGATGACATATTCTATATTATGTTGACATACTCTCCACATGTTAACATGATTATATATTATTTCATCTTTATACATAACATGATACATTTATCTCATTCTTTTGAGATGAGTGACTTGTAGGTTAAATCCCTCACCACAAATGGCATCATATTAGAATGCTTGTCATAGAGACTTAAGCCCCCATGAGCATGTATTACATATTTTAGCACAAATTATAAAAATTAATAAATTTTAGAGTGATTCAGATATTATATTAGGATAATTATATACATATTTCAGATACATTAGGGGCATATGCACACATTTCATAATACATGAGTCAATCCAACCCAACCCATTAACCCATTTTTATAGGTTTAACTTAATCACAAGAGTGCAAAGCTAGGTTTTGGTCAAAGAGAGGGAAGACAAGATAATTCATGCAAGTTCGAAGGTGATTTAATATAGAAAAGACATGTATGAATGCATGTACATAGTGTTGAACAAGTACAAATCGATGCACTCATCTTAGATGGCTCGAGGACACAATAAATAGCTTCGAATAACTGTAAACATCTATGCATTACTGAAAAATGTCTTATAAGGTTTTCACAATCTATTTCCTATGCTGAGCCCACACAAAGTCATTACAAAATGCATTTAATGACTACAACAAAATATAGTGAACATAACAATGTTGTATCTAGTTAAGTGCTTCATATCCTTTAGATTAGTAGTTATTTCTATATTTAACATGTACAATAAAACTCTAGGTAATAGTCAATGTTGTGTGATTGTTGATGTATTTTGTGCAATATGAATATCAAATGTTTTAGCTTGTTCAAGGTCATTAATCTAAAATAAGGTAAAACACCACATTATTAGGAATTTTATAAATAAACAATAATTAACATATCATATTTTTTTAAAATTTGAATAAGATGAATTTAATGAAATGAATACCCTTAATCCTTAATACTAGACTGAAAAAAATTGATTCATATTCCAAAATATCTCGTAATATTTCCCCTCTTAATATATATATTCATAACCGAAAAAATATAGATTAAAAATTAAAACAATAAAATTGACAATATACATGCGATAAACAATAGTTCTATATATATTCATAACCAAAAAAATATATAAATTAAAAATTAAAACAATAAAATTGACAATATACATGCGATAAACAATAGTAAAAAAATGCGACATTTGTTTTAAAGTTCCGAGTATGCCTAGACCCACTTGTCCCATTCCATCCACACTTACGTTTCCCCAAGCGTATCGGAGTAGTCAGTTTCCTGTCGACATTTCCAACACCAAAAGTATGGTGCACAATTCGTCCGCTCGTGTGACGGTACTGATAATGGTTCATGCTTTATCTGCACGTAATTTTCATGGCCTCGGCTATGGTTTTCTACCTTTTTCCCTATCATATAAGGGCGCCCGGGGGTACTGCAACCTTATCTTAGCGTGTAACTCTGAGATGGTTAACCTGTTATTAATGCCGTTGTAGGGATTGGCTGATTGCTAAGGCTTTCATTCTTAGTTTTTGGAGGTTTTGCCAATTCCGCCCATTCCTACAATGTCACTAAGAAATTATTTCTGCGCAGGCAAATTTATCAATAATTATACCTCAAATGGTTTAATGATAGCAGCGAGACACAAAGGGAACCATTCCCCATACAATTATCACTCGTATCTATGATTTGATCGACTTTGATGTATAAGTGCATAGATTCCAGGCTGAATATTTACACTCTCTCTCTTTTCTCTCTAATAGTCATTGTGTGGTTTACATTGTGGACCCATTTCTGGTGCAACTATGGTGCTGGTGACAAAAGAAAAACTACAGTGAAAAACTGTAATGCCTCCCTTTAATTACAGGAGGAATTGGTGGGTGTGTTTTTTTTTTACAAGTTTAAACTATTTTGGTAGTTATGTTGATAGTTGTTTAACTGCATTTAAATTTTAGACAACCTCCAAGTGTTTATTAACATAGCTCGGTGAATATATGCATGTTTATCTGCCTGTATCCACCATTATCTACCATTTTCATAAGAAATCCCCATCTGGATTGGGTTAACATTTGCTTTGTACGAATAGCCATATAAGATAGAATAAGGCTCTCAATTTGTCAATGAGAGTATATCATTTGATATATGAAATCAACAACCGAAGAACATGGCTAAATAAGAGATCCGCTACATCATGGATTTACTACATTGTGTGGGTTTAGGCTATAAGAACAGAGGGCTCTGTTTTATCACAAGTTTCTTTTAAACACCGCTTTTTGACACAGGCAGGGAGATCCTCCTCATCTCTGAAAACACACTTTTGTCTCCTTATTCCAACAGGGGGATGAAATGGCGTACCTAAGCGCTTTATTCCTCTACCAGCCACACCCAGATCGGTTACAACGTCTTTGGATCTTGAAGGGGACCTAGTCGGTGGGGATGAATCAGGTACATCTTTCAATATCAATGTGCTTACTTTTGCATACTTCTCCTCCTCCTCCTCCTCCTCCTCCTCCTCCTCCTCAATTAATTGTTGTAGTTCCTCAGTCTGGATACAAACAAGTTATCAGTCAGTTCAACTCTAAACTCCATTAATCAAGTTATGTTCTGCAAAAAATTATATGGATCTCCATTGAGATAACGGGTACCTGGAAACAACAGGGGGAATTGGAAAATGATCCCTTTTAATATGTAATAAAATACCCATGCCCTTAGAAATGACAAGACACCAAAATTAAGGGGAAAATAAGTAAGCAAGGATTGAGTATAAATCTCTTGAAACTTGAAAGCAACTTAAAAGCTAATTAGGCAGTAATCATCAATAGAAAATAAAAATGTTGCACATAGATTATTGAGCTGCACCCCTTTAAACCATTTGTAGAAAATAAATGCCCATCTAAGAAAGTTATTAAATGGTCCAAAAATGACCATATTAGGGTGTCCAAAATTGACCATAAGACGGTAATGGGACTTAGGGAAGTGTGAAAAATGTCTATGTGGTGCATTGGGTAACACACGTTGATTAGGTGGTTGTGACACTACATTAACCATGGTGGATGTTTCTTTTTTAGGCTCAAAAGGTTTGACCTTATAACTAGGTTTGATAGTAAATTTGGTATTGGATGTAGACACAGTCGATATGTTTGTTACATACTTAAGTTCGTTCAATGAGATAAGTTTCATTTCACGATCGCAAAACATGTGGCATAAGTCATCGAAATATTTGAATTTTTTGAAAACAATAGACTCATGTAATGGGACAAGTAAACTTTGCTTGAATATGTCTTGAAGCTTTTTATCTACTATAGGATTGGTCAATTTAGCTAACATTGTCTTGTACCTCAAGACATACTCATTAATAGGTTCATTGATTCCTTGTTTGATGTTTGCAATTTGAGCAAGGAAACATTTTCGACAATGTTAATATAGAAGTGTGCCAAAATACTGATCTAGAAAGGGTTTGAAGGTGTTTACGAATTGAGTTGGTAAATCATAGAACCATCTTAAAGCATAGTCTTTTAAGCTCATTGGAAATAATTTGATCAAAAATTTATCAGTAGAGGCATAATCAAGGCATGCCACATGAAAAGATCGAAAATGTTGTTCATGATCAACCTTACCATCATAACATGTGAACTTAGGTGCCACAAAACTAGTTGGCAAGCTGTGCAAAGATATATCTGGTACAAGAGGATTACGCAACACCTCTTGTGAATCAATAGCGTAAGGTGATTTCGTAGAATTTTGTTCAATATTTGTAACCTTAGTTTGTAAAAGCTTTATAGTTTGGACAAGAGCTTGCACCTTTTGGTCTTTTAAGTTGGACACTTGAGAAGTCATCAAAGGAGTTGTACCCATAGGTTGGGTAGATATAGACATTGAAACCGAAAATTGGGTCGAATTATTTAGGTTTCCCATGTAAGATGTATCAATAGTAGTTTCAGGGAACAAATATTGAAATACATATCCCATGCCCCCATTAGAAGTATGAAGCGATAATGTGTTTAAAGGGAGGTTTGTTAGTATATGGGGATGATCCATAGCTCGAATAACATGAACAATAGATGGACTTGCTTGTTCATCTATGTTTTTTGTTTTTTTAGTTTCTAATATGGTTCTTAGGATTTCATCAATATCTTAAAGGTTTTGATGAATACATTGACAAAACAATGCAATTGCTTACACTTATTCATGATCTATTTGCTCATGTTCATCGGTTTCATTAAACTCATGATTTTCATTATCATAACCTTCTTTTATGATAACCTCATTAGTATGTTTTTCATTCTCAACATTGGTATCATCATGATCCATAGGATTAGGTCCCTCGTTGGTTTTAGACATCTTAGGTGCTATGAGGGGAAACTCAATGTGTTCAGTAAGCATACCTCCCAATTTAGGGCTACACCTAGGTTACATGCAAAATAATATAAGCATGAAATGAAAAAATACAACAATTTGAAATCCCAATGGATTGGAAAACTTAGGAACTAGAAAATTTTGTATTCATACAAATCAAGTTCACCAAATGTTTAACCCTAAACCAAGATTAAGGGGTATCAAAGGTTAAAGGGATAGAGATAGCATAGGGCACAAGAATGGTGGATTATCTTTAAAGCAGACCAATTGTTTATGAGTCTGAGATAAACATATATTAAATTTATTATACTGAGATGCTAAAGATAGAAAGTACAACTATGTTAGATATAATAATGAAAATAAGATAATTAATTGGTTTTAATGCTAATACAAATCTAGATCTAAAATAAGTGGAAAGTGGATAGGATCTAGATTTTAGAATAGTTCCCTGATTCTAAAAATTGTGCCTCTATAGTTGTCGATGTTTGCATCGACTTGAGACGGTTATGTCGACATTACTATTTAACCTAGATGCAAGGGTCTAGTATGAAATACTAGTTAAAACTAGATGCGACCACCTAGATGATTTTGAGTTTTTTATCTTCTTTGTTCTAGTGCATTCAAATCTAAGTCATGGACTATCGCTCTTTATCAAATAGCAAAACCCTAGTACTTCATCTTCATATTGGTTGTGAGAAAAATAGGTTAGTGGGTACACAATGTTGAGTTTCCATAAAGACCCCTTTGGTAATGAGCATTGCTTACATAGTCAATACTCTAAAAAGGGCCTAAAACTTATGTAGTTCTCCCCTACATGTTGGATTGTGTGTGAATCACACAATGTGTGATAAGCAAGTACAACAGTGACCTAGCTTATAACTTGAAAAATATGATTCATGGAGTGTTCCTTCAATATTTTAGACCTATAGATGTGTTATCCTTATAATTGATATGAAAATAAGAGAAAATAGGGAAGCTTTTCTCACTTGAGTATTTGATAAAATATTTTTGGTAAGTTACATTGGTCACTTTAGGTCTTTTCTAGGTTTGTGCTAGGTAAGGAATGAATGAGGGTTGATCTTGTATTTATATCAATCCCTTTGAAGAAAATCTCACATTAAAACACTTAGGTTGACCATAGGAATACAAGCATTGACACAAGCGTCTGACTAGAATGTAAGTGTCTGGACAGTTAAAAAATAAATGTAGGTCTAGAACTTGCAAAGATGGAACCTAAGCATGTTTATAATATTTTGGGCAAGATAAAAGGTCTAAGTCATCAAAATACATGGAACAAACTAATAAATAAGTAGTGAGGCACAACGAGAGTGTACATGAGCCTTTTAGCAGTGGAAAAGGTCTAAAATTTGAAGATACATCCATGATATGTATTTGTCAAGTGTACAAGATTGAGGTGCTATATAATTCAAAAATGGTATCTACACTATCAAGTCCCCAGTGACAGTGAAGAGACTCTCTCAACAAATCATGTAAGGGGTCCCAGTTGCCACAAATCCTTTAGCTTTGACATCTACCTCTCCTACGACCACCTCCCAAGTAAGTTAGTCCCAAGTTACCAATGTTCTTCATTTTACAAGTAGATCAGACTCATAAGAGACCCCACCTCAAGACCAACTTGTGACATCCTTGGAGGTGTTACCCCACTTCTAGCTGGGCTAACCAATGCCTTGATGTTCCTCTTGGTTTTCCAACCCAAGTGTAGTCTACCCTTGTTGTGGTCCTATTGTCACCAAATCTCACACCCTAGAAGAGGGTGTTCAATCCTCTTCCAGATGTGGGCAACATGAGAACACTTATAGGTATGTGGGTGTATCTATAGTGGAAGTGAGACTCTAGATTTTAAGGGCTAGCTCCCTGAATGTATATTGAAGTGATTTCACTTATGCTAATGCTTACTTATGAAAAAAGAGTTGCATGAAATAAACCTAATCTAAGGGGGTGATACACCAAGATGTATGAGATCTGTCCAAGGTAAGTGAATCGTAGGCTAGTTGCTAACATTAAGGCTCATTGTACACTTGAAAGATAGGACCATACATTTGATAACACTTCATATGACCTATTAGAACATAACTCTCGCACAAACATGAAAGGATAAGGGGAGAAAAGGATAGAGAGTAATCACTTTGCACCACCATACATCACTTGCATACTCAAATAATTGTCCAAGAACTAAAAAATTAGAAATGCATTAATGTTCAAAGGCACAATATTATGTCATTCCATCAAGGCTTCACCATACCTATAGTGGAACTTATTTACAATAGCTTAAGAGCTATACTTCTAGAAGAAAGGCCACAAGAGAAAGAGGACCTTGGCGCTCAAAAGGGGAATCAATCCATTCAAATACATTTGAAAAGTGGTTACAATTGCCTTTACAAAAATGCTCATTTAGACCATTTGATAGATCCAAGTCACCCCAGTTCATTGCATTATTACAATATCTTCTTAGTGATGCTCCATGGCAGCTGCAACAGTGGGATCAAGTTGTTTCCAGCTGGGTCTTGGTAATAGTGCAGTTACAACACTCAGATCCATCATTTAGAATCATGTCTTGTTGCTAACTGATCCTGACTACTTGTCATGGCATGCACAATGGAGAAAAAGGTCACATTTAAGCAGTTGGTCCATTAGATGGACTATTGGGGTCCACCTGTTTGCCTTCATGACACCCTTTGAAAAGCTAGCTCCTTCCATCTAGAAATGGTGATCGTAGTCAAAAAAGGATCCCTTTATGGTGCAAACCCACAAGCTGGAGGTCTATATTTAGCGACCAACTTATCGACCTTTGCTTTATATCGGGTCTAAAAGCCCTATTTTTTCCCTTAAGGAGCTTTATCGATAAGGCTTGGTCCTTTTTACACATTCTGATCCAACTCAGATTGTATTTGAGCTCGGTTCTATGAATTTCTACCAACTCAGGTCATATTATTTACTTTGCCCAAGTCGAGCTACTTCAAAAACCCTAGTCAAAAAAATGCCCCGACTCGGTCCTTTCCCATTGGCTATTGAAATCTAACTTGGCTTGTTGACACATTGACTCCACTCGCTCCATCAATTTGCTTATGCATGGATACCCACGAGTCATTGATCTTCTGTTAGTCAAATGTGCTTGTGCTACTTGTCACACACCCATTCATCCTTGAGATTTGATGACCCTTTGACATACCGCTTGTCATTGATCTTTTGTGTAAGATTGATTGCATGTCGTTGGATCTGTATGGGCCCACTAACTCATCTTTGCTTGCCCACCATTAAATCTAGACTTAAGCTCCTATGATCTTGCCACTTGGCAGCGCTATGTTAACACTTGGGACATTTGAATTCAAATAGTTACTTTTTGAGGCTTAAACTTGACATTCAAGCACTTGTCTAGATCACAAATTCCATGGGCTATTCTTTTAGACCTTTTGTAAAGGACAATTCTTTCAGGTTCTTTGAACTAGACCACTTCCTCTGAAGGAAAAATCTTATCTCATCTTTCACTTGAGCAATTCTTTTGAACAAAATGTCCGAAAGAATTCAAGTCTTCAGGATCTTTGTCTCGAATAAAAATTCCAAAAGAAATTTGTGTCCTTTGCAATGTTCTTCGGCCTTTTTGAAATAGTCCTTTGGAACTTTGGAAATGCCCTTCAGAACTTTTGCATTAGACCCCCTTTTTCAAGAGATTACCCTTTAGAAAAAGTGTGTAGGGTGCTTTTTTTGAGAAAAGACCCTTCGGGGAAAGTGAACAAACCCATTTTCCCGAGACAAGATCCTTTAGTAAAATTGCTTTGGACCTTTAGGTGAAAAAAAGTACCCTTCAAAAACCTTGAAGTGGACCATTTTCTCGAGAAACTTACCCTTTGGGAAAAGTGTTTGGGACACTTGCTCAAAAAAGATATCCTTTGGGCTTTTTGCAAAGGTCCACTTTACTGAAGAAAAAGACCCTTCGGAAGAATTGCTTGGGATACTTTGTTGCAAAAAGGACCTTTCAAGAAAAGTGCCCTTCAAAACTTCTAAAAAGGACCTTCTTCAAAGAAATGACCTTTTGGGGAAATTGTTTCAAACAAAATGTTTGAAATAATTCCTGACACTTAGCCAAAAAATCTTGAAACAAAAGTCCCAAATGAATTAAGCCTTGTATATTTGTTGCAGGATTTGTGTGGGAACTTCCTCCAAAGGAATCTGAATGCTTCAACTTAGCCAAAGGTTGGAAAAGTATGAACTTAGGTCTTTTCTAGATCTATTCCTGCAACTGCTCAACACCATGAAAATCTTCTACTTGCATATATGATCAAAATGATTCCTTATGAAACCAAAAGACACAGGGACTAAGTTAGGCCATGAACCACTTATAATGGTGTATGAAATGTAATTAAACAAATCCAAAACATACTTTATGACATTATAAAAAACCCTTATATAAGATTTTGACTATAGGGGGTTGACCCATTTTGGGTTGTGGAGGAAAATGGTCAACATCTTTGGTGATTTCCTTGGGGTGGTATGCTTGCTATGCCATGACCAGTTGCCTAATCCTATCCATTGGGCTATGGAGTCACAAGTATACAGGTTGGACATATAAACTTCTTTGAACAATACACAAAACACAAGGGAACACAAAAAGAAGCAACACATATGATGAGAAACAACATGTGCTTCAAGGGCACTTATTGAACAAAACACAACAAGAAAGGGAACACACACCTAAACACTAACTAATCTGAGATGAACGCTTCCTCTAGGATCAAAGGGGAAGTTTAACAATTTTCTTACATAATTAGATGAGGGATTAAATGAGGCAGGTAGCTCCTTGACTCTTGGTCTTGATTCCTGCTTCTTCTTTGTTGCAATGGTCAACCTCTTTAGCATGATGTTCAATGAGAACCAAGCAACTCAAAATAGGTCAGCTATGTGCTTTCGGACAGCCTCAACCTTTTCATATGGTTCTTCAACTATGACCTACAATGGTGGTTGAATAAGGCATACCTTATTGATCTCCATGGTGCTCTCCATAAGATTGGGTTTCTCTTCAACTGCAAGTTCTTCGAGCTCATCAAGGAGCTCTGAATAGTCCACCCAATCTTATTCATTATCCTCCATAGAAAACTTTTCCTCCACTTTATCTTGTACTTGACCCTCAACTTGGAAAATATCTTCAAGCTCTTGAAAGAGCTTCATTTTTAGTTGCCAATCATCATTGATAGAATGTGCTTGTTGTTTGAGAGCAACAAGCTTCTCTTCTTCATGTCCCTGTATCTTTGAATATGGCTCAATAGTAGGGGTCTCTCAACTATTCTTGAGGAACTTTAACCTCTACCTTGCCCTCACTTTCCATGTCTACAACATCTTGAACACTAGCATCATCGGATTGCTCTATGACAATAGATTCTTGATCAGCAAAACGACCTTCATCTTTATGCTTGATATGGTCATCTATAACTTCATGATTGGACAAGGAGTCTTCCTCAAATGCCTCTCCCTTTGGGTCTTGGACACATTTCTCATGGACAACTGCAAAATAGTCTTCAATAAGTTCCTCTTCCATATTAAACTCTACACCAGTAGCTGTGATAGGATCTTCAATGTGCTTTTCTTCATCTAAGAAGGTAGAGTTGCACTTGTGGTCACCAACGGGGGTCCCTATGGTTATTTCCTCCTCATAGTTGCTCATGACATATTCTTGGTCAGCTTTGGCTTGGATTTTCTCCCTTCCACTTACTTCCCTCAAGATGGGATCATGTGAAGGAGATGGGATATGACGTGTAGTGGAAGGTTGGCGAGTTAGAGATGGAGTGAGGGATGGAGGAGAGGGCTTGTGAGTGGATTTAGGAAAGAGGAAATCATTAGTAAGCTCATAGGGAAGTGACTTCTTGGGTTGATTGGAAGGAGGGACACCTACATAAGCAGGAGTTGCCTCTTGCCAATAGCTTTTTTGAAACTCTTCAATAGAAACATGTTTATTTTCGATCTCTTTATCCTCCCACATACTTAGCCTTTTTATTAAGCATTAAAGGCACTTCTTTGCTAAGTCCATTTATTCCATGTCCTTCCATTGAGTTCCTTCTGGTTCTTCAAATATCTTCAAAGTCTGCAAAGGACTTTTGACAACATTTGTCAACCATTTCATGAGATGATCAGGGAGTATATCATACTCATCATCCCATGTTATCATTTCATCTTCAAGAAATAGTAAATGTGATATGGATGCCAATAAAGACTTGATATAAGATGGAAACAATGAAGGAGGAAGGTAATGATGAGGATCAATACCAACTTCAACTTGTTGTATTCTAGCTTGCAGGAATCTATATCTTTCTTTGTAATACCTTGATATAGAGTCCATAGAAATGTCTTGTTCCTCACGAAAAGACTCATAGGAGTACTCTTGAGGTTCATAAGTACTAGGGTATGATTGATAGGGTTTATATTGGCACTGACAGGGAGGCATTTCTTGATAGCCTCCCCCATAGGGTTGTCCAATAACATGGTGTCTATCTAATGGGGAACATGGAGGATTATAGGGTTGCCATGGCTCATAGGATTGATAGCCATTTTGATAGGACTGTTGGGGAGTATACTGTGGTTTATAGCAAGGTTGGTAAGGAGGTCCATGGTAGGGATATTCACCATAGTTGTTCATGTCAACCTCATACATCAAGGGAGATACAATAACTAATCAAAAAATTTAATTATATATACCTGGGCTGCTTACAACTAGAAGCTATCATTCAGAGTCACCATTGGTGCTAGATTGGTTGCTTCCAAAAGCGGATAGACAAAAGACACACCAACAATATTCCCACTCTCTTGAACCTTGGTCCCACTAAAGATGATATAACTATTGTCACCAAATCTCACACCCTAGAAGAGGGTGTTCAATCTTTTTCTAGATTTGGGAAACATGGGAACACTTCCAGGTATGTGGGTGTACCTATAATGGAAGTGAGCATCTAGATTTTAAGGGCTAGCTCCCTGAATGTATCTTGAAGTGATTTCACCTATGCTAATGTTTGCTTATAGGAAAAAGAGTTAAGAGGTGCATTAAATAAACCTAATCTAAGGGGGTGATACACCAAAACGTATTCCATATCACCATCATACTTTCCTGCACTAGGAAACAAGGCAGACAAACTAACTTCTAAGTCATATGGATCATAACATGAGTATTTCAATATGGAGGTAAGATGTATGACATCTATCCAAGGTAAGTAAACCATAAGCTAGTTGCTAACACTAAGGCTCATTGTACACTTGAAATATAGGCCCTTACATTTGAGAACACTTCATATGACTTGTTAGAATAGAACTCTCACATAAACATGTTGTTGAAGAGTTTCAAGAAAGCTATTGGCAAGAGGCGGCTCCTACTTATGTAGGTGTCCCTCCTTCCAATCAACCCAAGAAGTCACTTCCATTTGAGCTTACTAGTGCTTTCCTCTTTCCTAAATCCACTCACAAGCCCTCTCCTCCATCCCACATTCCATCTCCAACTTGCCAACTTTCCACTACACTTCATATCCCATCTCCTTCACATGAGCCCATCTTGAGGGAAGTAAGTGGAGGGGAGAAAATCCAAGTCAAAGCTGACCAATAAGATGTCATGAGTAGCTATGAGGAGGAAATCACCATAGGGACCCCCCTTGGTGACCACAAGTGCAACTGTGCCTTCCTGGATGAAGAAAAACACATTGAAGATCCTATCACAACTATTAGTGTAGAGTTTAATATGGAAGAACTTATTGAAGACTCTTTTGCAGTTGTCCATGAGAAATGTTGCCAAGACCCAAAGGGAGAGGCATTTGAGGAAGACTCCTTGTCCAATCATGAAGTTGTAGATGACCATCTCAAGCATAAAGATGAAGGTCATTCTACGGATCAAGAATTTGCTATCACAGAGCAATCTAGTGATGCTAGTGTCCAAGATGTTGTGACATGGAAAGTGAGGGCAAGGTGGAGGTTGAAGTTCCTCAAGAATAGCTAAGAGACCCCCATTGTATTGAGCCATATTCAGAGATATGGGGACATGAAAAAGAGAAGATTGATGCTCTCAAACATCAAGCATGTTCTGTCAATGATGATTGGTAGCTAAAAATGAATCTCTTTCAAGAGCTTGAGTATCTTTTCCAAGTTAAGGGTCAAGTACATGAGAAGGTGGAGGAAAATTTTTCTATGGAGGACAATGAACAAGATTGGGTGGACTCTTCAGAGCTCCTTGATGAGCTTAAGGAACTTGCAGATGAATAGAAACCCAATCTTATTGAGAGCACCATGGAGATCAACAAGGCAAGCCTTGTTCAACCACCATTAGAGGTCATAGCTGAAGAACCATATAAAAAGGTTGAGGCTTTCTAAATGCACATAGCTAACCTATTTGGATTTATTTGGTTCTCACTGAACATCATGTTAAAGAGGTTAATTGTTGCAACAAAGAAGAAGCAAGCATCAAGACCAAGAGTCAAAGAGTTGCCTACCTCATTCAATCCCTCATCTCATGATTCAAGAAAATTTTCAAACTTCCCCTTTGATCTTGGAGGAAGTGTTCATCTCAAATTAGTTAGTGTTTAGGTGTGTGTTTCCTTTCTTGTTGTGTTTTTTTTAATAAGTTCCCTTGAAGCACATGGTGTTTCGTGTCCTATGTGTTGCTTCTTTTTGTGTTTCCTTATGTTTTGTGTATTATTCAAAGTAGTTTGTATGTCCAACCTATATACTTGTGACTCCATAGCCCAATAGATAGGATTAGGCAACTGGTCATGGCATAGCAAGCATACCACCCCTAAAAAATTGCCAAAGATGTTGACCATTTTCACTCATAACCCAAAATGGTTCAACCCCTTATAGTCAAAATCTTGTACAGGGGTTTTTTATAATGTCATAGGGTATGTTGTGGCTTTTTTTGATGTCATTTCATGTGCCATTTTAAGTGGGTCATGGCCTAACTTAGTCCTTATGTATTTTGGTGTCTTAAGGAATCATTTTAATCATATATGCAAGTAGAATATTTTCATGGAATTGAGAAGTTGCAAAAATAGATCTAGAAAAGACCTAAGTTCATACCTTTCCAACCTTTGGCTAAGTTGGAGCATTAAGATTTTCTTCGGAGGAAGTGTCAAACAAATTTGACTTTTAGGTCAAATTGGGGCACCCCTAAGTAAAAACTTGAGTTTTAAGTGTTTTAGGGGGTTTAATGTTTGTTCATAAGGTATATCATAGGCCATTTAATGTTATTCAATGTTATATTAACCTTGGTCATAAATTTTTTTAGCCAACATGTCCTTTTGAGTCATTTTAGGGGCAAAAATTGAGCATTTAATGAGTTGTACGGGTTTTTTGAGAAGTGTGAAGGTTAAAAAACATGATGTCACATCCCATGTGTTCTTATTAGTCTTAATCAACTGACATAACTGAAAAGTGGTAGGTTTTTCAGTTAAAAGAGCAGTTTTCTTGGGAAAAAGGGAGATTTTAACACTTGTACGACTAATTGAGAATTGAGCCACATGGAAAAATCTCATGGAATGTCCCTTAATATTCCCAAAACTCATCCCAATGTTTTATTTGCTCTGGAAGTGCCATTTTTGGCCAAAACCATTCTGCTCCATCTTTGCTCTCCTAGACATGTAGAAGTGACCTTCAGGTTTTTGCTCAGTACAGACAGATGAAGAGGTTTCAAGTCAAATGATTTTGGGAGGTTTTATTAAAATTATATACCTTCATTTCCATCTAATTATTTTTAATAATGGTGGCATGTGCTTCATGAACCATCCTTGTGAAGTTGACTGTAGTTTTATGCCTGATATTCCATGCACCCTATGGGTTTTGCCTTGGTTTGAGGAGATCCATACAATCCACTTACTGATATTGGTTTCAAATGATGTTGAATATGTCATCTCATTTATATCATGCTTGGTTTCACATTTCATGGTGTTTTGATAGATCTAGTATATCAAATTTGTAAGAAGATACATTCTTCTGAGTTGTAAGCAGTTTTCACCATTTTTCAGGAGCTTCATGATTGTTCATGGTTTCAAAGGGTTGTGATAGGTCCTTATCCATATTTAAAAAGAAAAAATTATCCCATTTATCTTCTCAAGTTCATTATTCCAAAACATACCCTATAAAGGTGCATTCATAATTAGTATACATTCAATTTACTATATGGTTGCCATATACAATTAGTTGGATGAGCTATGCAAACCTCTAGAATATTTACAGGGAGGTATATTTATAGCATAGATAGGTTTAATACATCACCTTGACAAGAATAGGTAGGTGAGGTATCCTAAAAAGTGAAAAGGGAGAAGTATTGTAGTCACCTGAGACATCCTCACATAATCACCATGAATATGCACTTACAGGTGCCATGAAGCTCAAATCCACATTGTAGAAAGGATTTTGACACTTATTTCATATGTTTTAGAATGAAAATAATGCATTTGGAAGGATGAATATGAGTTTATAATCCATTGAAGGCCAAATGTTATGCCATTGCACTAATCTTGCTCACAATCTACCTACTACAACTCATCTCCATCTACAGGCAGCCTAACAGAGAGCAAAGAAACCATTTTGGAAGTGTCAAATAGATTTTGAAACACTTTTTGAGGTCCTAGTGTTAAATCAAGCTTTATGTTAGACCTAGTTTCAAGGTTAAATGAACAAGTGGAGGTTCAAATCATGCTAAAGGGTCAATTGATTGTGTTCAGGCCTATTTTCCCAAAAAGGTGAAAATAGAGTTCCAGCCTATTTTGTGAATAACTTATAAGATGATTTCAAAGGGTTTTGAAACATATAGATGGGTAGATATTGTAGCCCTATCATGGGACAATAAATTTGTAAGTTTTGAAGGGCAGAGGAGAAATGGATACTAGGTTTTGAGAGGTCCAAAAGTACATCTTTATGCACTGAAAAATGATAGTTTCATCTACAAGTTCTGCCCCCAAGTGATCCTTTCAACATATGGTGTAGTATGAAACCTTATCACCATGTTAAAATGTTTTTAATGGTGAAGGAGACACTTATGATCTAAATACTATCAAAACCAAATCACAAGTGATGTCATGTCCTTCAATAAGCACCTACAGTCCGTATAATAGCCTGAAATGATGCATCTACAACCAATATGGAGCGTATGTTTGAGAAAGGTTTATTTTATTATATACATGGGTGTTTGGGTATGTTTTAGGTTTTAAAAATGATTATAAACTCCTTAAAAGGTCTCAAGTCTTGATAAACAACATGATCATCCTTCAAGCTCAATTATGCCTATAGAAACACCTACAACCAACTATAGATGGCTGAGAGCAAACAGTGAACAAACAAATTGGTTTCTTGAGGTGTATAAAGTTTAAAGTGAGACAAATAAACTTGAACAAAATAAAAAGACTCTAGGGAGTTATAAGGAGGTTGTGTCCATTTTCTTCCAAGCTTGAATCATGCAACTCTACCTACAGGCTGGGCCCAAAGGCAAGAAATAGAGTCAGGCAGGGAGATAAAACTAGGCACTTAAGGTTATATTGCATTGACCTAGGGTGAAAAAGTGAATCCAAACCAATACCATATGAACCCAAGGGAAGAAGAGAGGGTATTTTAACACTGTCCTTAAGGTCTAGGTCATGCAATATACACCTACAGGCATGATCTCAAGAAGTAAAACACAATCACAGTTGAAACTTAGTTTGACTGAGTAAGGGGTATAAGGAGTGTGTTGGTGGTTGTGGTCAAAAATGAATAAGAGAACACCTTCAACAAAATTAGATCATCTCATGAAAATATAATGATGGATTTTGGAAGTAGAGAAAAGGTCTAAACAAGCTTCACATAGTCTACTCTACAACATCCCTACACATAGTCCATTTCACACTATCAGCTTTGGATTCTTGAGGAGTTGGAAGGTCAAATGACCTAACCAGGAGTCTAAAATTAGTATAGAGGGTATATATCACTTGGATAACCCTCTCAAATATTTATTTTCTTTGAGAAAATAGTGGGAGTGCCCTTTGTTTTGTCTCAGATAGAGGGCACTCCCTTGTGAACAAAATGGTTGGTTTTGAAGTGTATAGTGCATAAAGAGTGACTAAGGAGCTATTTGGACATGGAAACAAGATTTGATAATCTATAAAACACCTAATATAACATGAATAACTTTGAAAGGAATGATGGAACTGGGTAGAGTATCCCATGTCATCAAATTTACAATCAAACCTATAAGACCAACATTAGGCCTAGAGGTCAAATGGAGGATCACTCTCACTTGAAATATTGGCAGAGCATTAAAAATAATTTTGGTTTGTCAATAGGATCATATTATAGGTATTTGAGCTATCTGGAGGCAAGGAGAACCATAAAAGGTCATGTTGATCTCTAAGGTGTAATCAAGCTTACTAGGCATGGTGAAGCCTAGATTCCAAATGAGAGGCCATTTGCATTTATAACATGAGATATGCACTACAACATATTGAATGATATTTATTGGGTAAAATAATACATTTTAAAGCTATTTGTATGTAGTGGAAGCATAAAATAATCCATTTTTGGTCCAAAATCAACTCAGGGACACAAGAAAAGAGAAAAAGAACTCAATAGGACAGATTTGAACAGTCATATATCTCTTGATGTTTTTCATGGGAGCTAGATGAGTTTGGGGAAGTTAGAAGAGGTCTTGAACAACTAATTTGTGGAATTTTTCTGCAACTCCAATGTTAGGTTCTTATTAAACAACCTTAAGAGGTCAAACTTCTCAGAAACCCTCCAAAAGCCTTATAAAGACTAGTCTAGAGAAATGAAGCTAGAGATGCATTCTGATGGCATATTTTGTCCATGAAACCTATTAGACCTTGTAGAGGACTCACTCAGGATCCCTTCCATGCTTTTTATCTATATAGAATTGTTGACGCTGGAGATTGCACCCGGTGGCAGGAAAATAGGTTCCTACCTTTTCCCCACAACATGGAAACTCCTCTCGCCTGTGGGACAGCGAAGCAGGAGAGGAGAGTCTCTAGATATGGGCTAGTTCCCTCTGATGTATCTTGTTTGTTTCAGTGATTTGCTAAATAAAGGTATATATATATATATATATATAGGGGGGATGAAAAGGGAAGAACGTGCAAGAAAACAAACAGCCTACTCTAAGGAGGTGATACACCAAATAAAAGTGATCTTCTCTTACCTACTCTCAGAATCAAACAAGAACTACAGACATACACTCAGACTCAGCAAGGAAACTAGGCTACAAGAAAATGGTAGGGAGGTTCTTATGAAAACACAGGAATAAAGACTCACCAAGATGTTGTGGAATACATACTGTAAATGACTTCCTCTGTTCTGTATCTCCAAAATGGAACTCTCCTCCTGTCACCTGCAAACAATGGTGCCTTGTGGATAACTGGTGTGTTGGTGCTGGAACTGTGAGAGCATTAAAGACAATGACTGGACACAATGCAAACACTCAGACACACACAAAAAATTCAACCAAAAAGAGGCAAAATAGTCTTTATAGATTCAGGTAGAAATTTCAGCAGGGCTGCACCTTACCAAAATTGCAAAAAAGATGTTTACAAAATGACCAGTATCAAATATATAAGCAAAGTCCAAGAGGCTCATTTGGCGCTCTTGCTTTTACAAGTGGCAACACTTGTCCCTTTGAAAATAAAACAAGTCACTCAAAAATTAATGAGTTGTCCATTTTCTTGCTCGAGACCTACATTTCCTACTTAGGTAACTTACATGGTTTGCCTTTCAATTTAATGTGAGACAGAGGAAACGGTTGCATTGCTGGCCGCTATCATTCTAAACGATCAATTTTGTGGGCGCCATCTCACCTGCCAAAGACGCTTCCTCATTTCGTGCCAGTTGGACTTAATTGTTCATTCATCCTTTGCTTGCTACTTTGTCCAATTCATTCTTTATGCCATCAGGCAGTAAATGCCTTCTGTTTATGCTACTTGGATCAGTCAATTGCTCCCTGCCCTGTCATCTTTGCTTGCCACTTGGAATTTGTCTCTTTTGGCTACTTGGCTCCTTGGGCGAATATACTGGCAGGTCGCTTGATCCTAAGCCCGTTTCCCAGTTAGCATTTTCCCTTTTGAAAACAAATGGTTATTCTATTTTGCCAAATTTGACACCCCCTCAGCCGTCATGATTTGAAAACCAACGGACATTCTATCTTCTTGAAATTGACAGCTTTTTGAGCGTCATTGTTTGAAATTTAACGGCTAAACCGTTATGCTAAATTTGACAGCCACCAAGACGTCATCAGGTCTTACTAAAATGTCATCGAGCCCACGTGGCATCCTCTCAGGCACTTTTATCTTGAAAATTTCCTAGCACCTGTCCCTTTGAAAAGTCCTTGGACTTAGCTAGAAGTCCCTTTATTTCTTCAAACTGCCCTTTTGGCTTGAGCGTACCTTTGAACCGGGCCATTGAACCAAAAAGGTTAAACGGTTCAAAGGTTTAACCAAGCGTGCCAACTTCTCGAGGCCAAGCCCGACGCTTTGAACCAAGTCACTGAACTGCACCTGTTGAACCAAGTCCGTTGAACCAAAAAAAATTGGTTCAATGGTTCAACGGTACGAAGGTTCAACATGTTTACATTAAAATACTTGAACTGAACAGTGAACCTTTTGAACTTGAACCAAGAAACTAAACTCAAAATTGAACCTTTGCTCATGAAGTAGAGAATGCTGAACCTGAACAACCTAAAATATAATTGGCATGAACAGCAAGGGAGGAAGGGGACCAAAATTTTACCTACAGGCAAAATTTGGTCAACAAATTGGCGACTCCCAAGGGAAGCATGCCTGCTATGCTTAGAGACTAGTTGCCTTGCAATCCATTGGGCATGGAGTCAGATGATAACTTTGAAAACTAGCAAGAGCTCTGTCAAAACTTAGAACCAACCATGCAGATCTACCTCCTTGAAAAGATAACACACACAAGACTAAGAAAACTACTTGTGTAACGGCACTTAGGGAAAATAAGAAAGAAACAAGGAAAAATATGTACAAGCGAACCCAAAAAGATCAGTGGCAATGCTTTAGATGTATCCCATTAACTGGGATACACATTTCTTCGCCATCCAACCTTGAAAGTTAGAACGTGTTGTGCTGCTTGCACTGAGTAATCACATAAAGACCGCTCCATAAGGCGTCAAATTTTGCATGTTTTCTGGGCTTAGCTCGATCTTCGTCCCATTTCAGGACAATGTCTCCTTCAAAAGAAACTCTTGACAAGGACTTCTTGTTGAAGTGCCTTTTTAATTGTTGTTGGCGATTTGTTAGAGAAGCCATAGCCCGGTCCCTTATCTCTTGGAGCTCCATTTGCTCACACAATCTGACTTCCATGCTGGTCCCTTCTTCTAACTATAGCTGATGGGCAAGATCCAATGCTAGTAGTTCAAGCGAGTGGGAAGCTTGGCTTCCCTTCCATAAATGAGCATATATGGAGAATTTTTTATTGCTCTTTTTGGAGTAACTCGGTCAGCCCATAGAGCTGTCTTTAGCTTGGTATGCCAGGTTCTTTGATTTTCTTCCACAGTCCTCTTTATAATCTGGATCAAATTTTTGATGGTGGACTCAACCAGCCCATTCCCCTGTGGATAATAGTTTGATGAAGTGCTAAGGTATATGCCATACCTCAACGCCCATTCGCTAGTTTTGATTCCTAGAAAAGCCAAGGTGTTATCTGAGATTATGGTGACTGGGACTCCAAATCTTGTTACCAAATCTTCATAGAACTCTAAGACTGCGCTCTCATTTGCTTCCTTCAAAGCAACTGCCTCTACCCACCTGGTGAAATAATTCGTGGCAGTCAGTACCCACTTATGTCCAGCACTAGAGGGAGGATTGATCATCCCTATAAAATCCAGGCCCCACTGCATGAATGGTTGCTCAACTTGAATGGGCTGTAGAGGCATGGCAACCAATCGTTGTTTTCCATCAAAAAGTGCACACTTTTGGCACTTTCTCACCCAAGCATGGGTGTCCTTGAAAAGAGTAGGCCAGAAATAGCCAACTCTCATTATCTTTGCTACTGTAGCTTTAGGGGCAAAATGGCCACCAGCTAGCCCATCATAAAACTTAGCCAGTATCTTATCAACCTGATTGGGGTCAATGCATCTTAGAAGAACCCTGAAGATATCCTTTCTAAACAATACTTTGCCAACCAGGACATAAGGGAGGGAGTAGAGCTTAAAATATCTTCTTTCGGCTTTATCAAGACCCTATGGACACTCACCTGTGAGAAGGAAATGCTTCATGTCCAGCATCCAATCCTTTATGACAGTCAGTTCTTCTGTTGTGGCTACATCCTAGATTAGCAAGTTGTCTCTCCTTTCTTGTTTTAAGTCTGCAGCTAGCTGTTCGCATAGACCTCTGCCCCTCACCAGCTTGGTGATCTTGATGTCTATGTCGTATTCCATCACTTTGGTAATCCACCCTGCCCTCTTTTTGTTCAAATCTCGATTGGTCAAGAAATCCTTGACACTAGGATGTGGGACCATAAGGTGGATTCTGCTGTTAGACAACATATACCTAAATTTCTTCAGGCTTCTCACCACTGCCAGGACTTGCTTTTCCACATACATGTACCTGACTTCAAAATCCTCTAATCCCTGGTTGCATAAGGCGAGTGGTTGTTCGAGGTCTTCGCCATTTGCTTGGGTAAGCATGGTGAATATCACTTCTTCATTGTTGAATGTATAGAGGTTGAAGTCTCTACTAAAATCGGGGCTGATCAGAGCAGGCGCCTGGGCTAAAGCTTGCTTGATGGCTTCAAATTTGTCCCTTATTTGTGCTGTCCACTTGAATTCTTCACCTTTCCTTAACATAGAGGTCAGGGGTTTAACTATCTCAGCAAAATTTGAAATGAACCTCCGAATAAAATTTATCTTGCCAAAGAAACTCTGCAGGCCTTTCTTGTGCTTTGGTAGGGGCATTTCCAGAATGGAGTGAACTCTCTCAGGGTCAAGAAATAAACCCTCCTTGGACACAATGTGACCAAGGAGCTTCCCTTCATGAACAACAAGGTTGTTGAGTGTCATAGACACCGGCATCAGTCTAGCCAACTGACGTCGACAAGATTAGACAGGAAGAGCAACCGACATCGGTCAGAAGTCAGCCAGCATCGATCACCTCTAGGCAAACAGGGACCAATGTCGGTCACCTGTGTGGTTCAGAACTGCCAGTTTCACGGACAGTTAGTTAATGAACCGAGTGTTTGCATGTCAAGAGCCAATTTTAGACTGGAAGCTACGGATCTAGTTATTGTAATTAGATGTCTAATTATTATTTGCATGAGATCTATTTAAGAGACTCATGGGCTGTATTATAAAGTGTGCTAGAGAGTAAGAGAAAAATAAGCTCCTTCTATGTGTGAAGAGAGCATGGTGTGTTCCTCCTAGTGCCACAGTACCAAGTGTGGGTGCTGGTTTGGAGAATCAGCAGGATTCTTCATGTATGTATGATCTTGGTCAGCAGGTGTGCATGGCTACGTTAGGAGATCTGCATGGTAAGTAAGATCATTGATCTGCAGATGTATGTGTGTGCAAGATCCAGGTTTGTAGGTGTGTAGAACTAGATTGATTTGCAGGTGTGCAAGATCAAGGAGGACAACAACACAATAGGGAGCAGGATCAGGCAGGATCTACTTGAGGTACAATGTGTACTTAGTTGGAGAGCAAAGAGGAAGGCAAGGCAGTTTCTTCCATAAGTAAGATCATTTGAGGTGCAGGTTATTGCAGGTTCATGGGAGATCTACTTGAAGTACGTTGAGTACTTGGAGTGCATGGAGCACTTGTGGAGTGCGTGGAGCACTGGTGTACTGGCAGTAGTGGATACTGACTGGTTGGAGGTGAACACCAACTTTGTGTTTGAGTTGTGTGTTGGGACCGTAAGAGAGAGAGCTTTGAGGAAAGAAGTACTGTACACTTGAGGTGTGGGAAGCCTCTGAGAGGTGTGAAGAAGAAGTGGCATCTTCTTTATTATATTCTTTTCTGGATGAGTATTAATATAAAATTGTGTATTGTCTCTCATATTCTGTGTTATTTCTGAATTCTAGTTACTTGTGATTCTGGTTTAATTCCACATGTAAGTTGCTTGTATTTGGTAATTAATTGTGTGCTTCCGTATTTCCCAACAAATCCTGAAGACTTACTGCAGTATAAAATGGTGTCCCACCGGGCGTGCCAAAATTGTTGACGCTGGGGATTCCACCCGGTGGCAGGAAAACAGGTTCCTGCCTTCTCCCCACAACATGGAAACTCCTCTCTCACCTATGGGATGGTGAAGCAAGAGAGGAGAGTCCCTAGATATGGCCTAGTTCCCTCTGATGTATCTTGTTTGTTTCAATGATTTGCTAAATACAGGTATATATATATATATATATATATATATATATATATATATATATATATATATATATATATATATATATATATATATATATATATAAACAGGGGGGATGAAAAGGGAAGAAAGTGCAAGAAAACAAACAGCCTACTCTAAGGAGGTGATACACCAAATAAAAGTGATCTTCTCGCACCTACTCTCAGAATCGAACAAGGACTATAGACATACACTCAGACTCAGCAAGGAAACCAGGCTACAAGAAAATGGTAGGGAGGTTCTTATGAAAACACAGTGTTTCTATATGATTTTTGCTTTCACATTCAAAGATGAAATGAGAAACTAAGAGAATGGTCTAAGGCTTGTATGTACCTGGATGAAGTCTGCGCACCGTTATCTAGACAATTGTGAGAACTCCTCTTTGGTTGTGGAGGATGACACCTGTAGAAGAAAGAGACTAAAACAAAGAAGGCGTTAGATGAGGAGATGGTGGGCTGCCAAGTAAAAGCTTGATCCCAGAAGTACAAAGACTTCCTTAAGGGATGTCAACCCACTGATTGATAAAAATAATGTCTGATAAAAGGCAAAATAATAAAAAGACTAAAATGATTAAAGACTGAAACAAGAATAGAAGCAAATGCTTACCTGAATGTTGCTGTCAACCTGGTCACAGTCACTGACGTCGGTTAATCTGTCGACGTCAGTTAGTCTGTCGATGTTAGTGAAGGCAGTGGTCTCTACGACCAGCGTCGGTCGGGGCAGTAGTCTTTGGATGAGGTCTGGTTGAGTTTTTGGTCTATGGACGGGTCTGAGGAGGAGTTTGGGCCTGGTTAATGGTCTGTGGGTCTGGGTCTAGTTGGATGCTCAGGGTCTGGGTAGAGTTGCAGGGACAATGGACAGAGTGTATGTTCTGAAAAGGGGGATAGAGGTGGTAAGGATATGGGAAGGCCTGTTAGCCTTTCCAGGAGGGAGTCAAGTCTGGTCTAGTTGGTAGTCTGGTTTGGAGGGTGATATTACTTGAAAGTAATAACTAAAAACATAATGAAAACACAGACAAAATACTTACCTGTGGTTTGCAGAAGGAGTGCTATTGGTGTTTGTACCTGTTGTTGATGTAGAAGACTGATGCAGAGTCCCTGTTGTTGCTGTAGCTGGTGCAGAAGCCCTATGAGAGAGAGAGTGAGAGGTCTGGTGGATTGAAGATTGGAAGATTGGTTGATTGTTAAAAGTTGAAAGGCGGATGATTGAAGGATTGAGGAAAGCGGATGCAAAGATTGGAAAATCGGATGCAAGAGAGAAGCCATAAATTGCCTTTGGGCTAGTCTTAAGCAACCGATGTTGGTGATCCCACCGACGTCGGCTGACAGGTAACCGACGTCGGTAGCTGGAATAACGGTAAAAAGGCTAAAATTAGCCTTTCACCCGTTCTTCCAACTGCCCGGGTCAATTGGTCATGCGAAAATGGTCGAAGGTGGATAAATAAACGTGACGATTAGTGGAGGGGAAGTTGGAATAGGTCATAGGGTGATAAATGAGGGCATCCAAGGGAAATGAATCCAAGGAGAGGAGAGGTGGCAAAGGGGGGAGAGAAAAGGGATTTTATTAATTTAAAATAGCTAATTATTTTAAATTAATAAGTGTGTAGGGGTTAGGAGTGGTTAAGTGAAATGGGATGAAGGGGACCAAGGGGGAGAGGACGAGGAGGAGTAGACACAATTTCGGTGTCTACACACAGGAACAAAGACTCACCAAGATGCCGTGGAATATATACTGTAAATGACTTCCTCTATTCTATATCTCCAAAATGGAACTCTCCTCCTGTCACCTATAGACAATGGTGCCTTGTGGATAACTGGTGTGTTGGTGCTGGAACTGTGAGAGCATTAAAGACAATGACTAGACATAATGCAAACACTCAGACACACATAAAATCCGACCAAAAAGAGGCAAAATAGTCTTTAAAGATTCAGGTAGAAATTTCAGCAGGGCTGCGCCTTACCAAAATTGCAAAAAAGATGTTTACAAAATGACCAGTATCAAATAAATAAGCAAATTCCAAGAGGCTCATTTGGCACTCTTGCTTTGACAAGTGGCAATACATGTCCCTTTGAAAAGAAAACAAGTCGCTCAAAAATTAATGAGTTGTCTATTTGCTTGCTCGAGACCTGCATTTCCTGCTTAGGTAACTTACACGGTTTGCCTTTCAATTTAATGTGAGACAGAGGAAATGGTTGCATTGCTGGCTGCTATCATTCTAAATGATCAATTTTGTGGGTGCCATCTCACCTGCCAAAGACGCTTCCTCATTTCGTGCCAATTAGACTTAATTGTTCATTCATCCTTTGCTTGCTACTTTGTCTAATTCGTTCTTTATGCCATCAGGAAGTAAATGGCTTCTGTTTATGCTACTTGAATCGCTCAACTACTCCTTGCCCTGTCATCTTTGCTTGCCACTTGGAATTTGTCTCTTTTAGCTGCTTGGCTCCTTGGGCGAATATACTGGTGGGTCGCTTGATCCTAAGCCCATTTCCCAGTTAGCGTTTTCCCTTTTGAAAACAAATGGTTATTCTATTTTTCTAAATTGGACACCCCCTCAGCCGTCATGATTTGAAAACCAACGGACATTCTATCTTCTTGAAATTGACGGCTTTTTGAGCGTCATTATTTGAAATTTAATGGCTAAACCGTTATGTTGAATTTGACGGCCACCAAGACGTCATTGGGTCCTGCTAAAATGTCATCAGGCCCATGTGGCATCCTCTCAGGCACTTCTGTCTTGAAAATTTCCCGGCACCTGTCCCTTTGAAAAGTCCTTGGACTCGGCCGGAAGTCCCTTTATTTCTTCAAATTGCCCTTTTGGCTTGAGCGTACCTTTGAATCGGGCCATTGAACCAAAAAGTTTCAACGGTTCAAAGGTTTAACCAAGCATGCCAACTTCCCAAGGCCAAGCCTGACGCTTTGAACCAAGCTGCTGAACTGTACCCATTGAACCAAAAAAATTTGGTTCAACGGTACGAAGGTTCAACATGTTTACATTGAAATACTTGAACTGAACAGTGAACCTTTTAAACTTGAACCAAGAAACCAAACTCAAAATAGAACCTTTGATCATGAAGTGGAGAATGCTGAACCTGAACAACCTACAATATAACTGGCATGAACAACAAGGGAGGAAGGGGACCAAAATTTTACCTACAGGCAAAATTTGGTCAACAGGAATATGTATGGACATGGCAGAAATAGGGTATTTTTTACCATTTTGTGTGTTTTTTAGGGTACAAGAGATTTCAAGAGGTGAAATAAAGTTTTGAAGGAATTTTTAGAGTTTTTATAACTCCCTATGGTAATTTAATTCTAGGGAAAAACTCCTAAGTGTCCAAACTAGGTGATTCATCTTAGCTAGTCAAAACTAGAATATTAGACAAGCTAGTGAGAAGGGTGGAAAGCTTCAGGTGAAATGATTTTAAGGTGTCCCTGATGCTTCTATGTCCATGGAGGGTCTTGACACTTGCCATAGACTCCCTCTCATGTATTTTCATGGGAAAATGAATCCAAATTTAAGGACAAGTGTGCAGGGTGTATGAAAGAGAGGTTATTTTGACTGTAGATGATAATAGCTCCTTTCCAGGTGATTTTAGAGGAACAAACCTATAACCAATGCATGGAGAGGTATTTATAATATCATCCCCCTTCATCTAATTCATCATACCTACCCCTAATTAGTTATGAGGCATTCAAATAGGGTCAATCATGAAGGCATTTTTTTGAGCTAGTCAAGGAGTTATCTTGCCACTTTTCATGAAGTTTATGCCTTGAATTCACACTTGTGTTTCCTGACCTTACATGGCTCATACCATATCCTCTTCTCATGCATAAGTAACTAATTCTCTTATCTTGACAAGTGTCCTTGTGACCCTTGAACTTCTCTCTTCTCCCCTCTCTCTTAATTTCTATAAGAGTTGTCATTTTGGCCTTTGTAATCTAATACCACACCATGTATGGTGAAGCCATGTTAGTTTTAACATTGTACCTGACTTAGACAATAAAATTAAATCTAGTTTGAGTTCATACATCATCTTGTTAAAGTGTGTGAAGAGATGTATAGTGAATGGTTAAGAGATATTCATTTATCCTTGCTTTCTCTCAATCCTTCCATGTTTGATGCAAGTGATTCCATGCATTTCAAGTCATATGAAGTGTTGTGAAGTGTATGGACATGTTCTTAAGTGTATAAGGGAGTATTTTAATCTATAAAATGATCTATGTTTCCACTTACCTTGTATGGTCTTCATATATGGCACCTTCATATTGAAATATTGATGTTAGTGCACTCTAGAACTCTTAAATTAGTTTTGTATGCTTTGTCTCAAAGTGATGGAGTACAATAGTATTATGGTAAACATCTTGGTGCATCACCTCTTATAAACAATTTCATTTCATGCCAACTCTATCCATTTTCTCTATAAACAATTAGTTAGTATAGGTGAAAGCATTTCAAGGCACATCTAGGGAGCTAACCCTTCATTCTAGAGATTCATCTCACCAAGTTGACTAGCCACATCCAGTGAGATGTTTCCATTGTGCCACTTGTATGAGGAGAGTTGAGTCATCTCCTCAAAGGGTGAAAATTCAAGTGACAAATTTTTTTGGCATGCCCAGTGGGACTCTTAGTCCAATAGGTTGAGAGATTTTTGGTGCTGGCTTTTAACAACTAACCTTTGGAGGCATCTATCTAAGCATCAATGGCAACTCTGAAGTTATATTGGCTGGTCAAGCAGGCCAGGTATCCCTTTTGAAGATTGTTTATGATCTTTCCTTATGTTTTTACTTCCTAATGAAGTTTCATGGCTGACCTTGGTGTTGAGTTTTGTTTTACACAAGTTGGTGAGGTGTTTCTAGCTTATGACACTCATTATCAGCCTTGGTATGATCTTTACCAACCTAGTTATGATCCTGATATAGCTCATGACAAGGTTGGTATAGATCATACTAGAGTTGGTAATATTACTCTTCAAAAAGGCTATGATGTTGATCATAAAGAAGAAGACTTGTGGTAGTCCTATAACCCTTCATTTTCATCTCCATGTGGACACCATGTTGTTGGACAACCCTATGAGTATGGCTACCAAGAGAAATATCAAGAAACACCTCTCTATCAACCCCAATATGAGCCCTATCCTTCATACCATGATACCCATTAGCCTCAAGAGTACTCATATGAATCTTTCCATATGAAATTAGATGTTTTCATGGATTACACACAAGGATGTTATTGGCAAGATGCAGCTCCTGCTCATGTAGATGCTTGTTCCTTAAGCAGCCCAAGAATTCACTTCCATATGAGCTTACTAGTGCTTTTTGATTTTCCAAACCCACTCATAAGCCTTTTCCTTCATCCCACACTCCATCTCCATCTCATTCACCTCAAATCCATGAACCTATACATCAAATTTCCACCTCACCCCTTCTTGAAAAAGAGCCTATCTTGAGAGAAGCAAGTGAAGAAGAGCAAGCTCAATTCATGGCTGATCAAGAAGACCTCATGAGTGACTATGAGGAAAAAATCACCATAGGGATTCCCCTTGGGGGGTTACATCATAGTCAAAGTAGTTACATGCTTTGAATAAAAAGAACTCAAGGATAGCAAGGAATAGTCCCAGTCATTGGCAATTGGTGACTTCTCTCCATTCTCCATCACCTGAAGCTCTTCCTCTTCTCTCTCCTCTTTTCTATATATATCTCATGCTTTTCATTTTCTAAGAGTTCCCAATTTTTGAGAAGTTTCAATTTTAGAGAAGTTCCTAATTTTTAGACTTTTTCATCTTTCTGGGAGATGGACATTCATTGAGATACTGCAAAGTATGCTCCACTTGATTAGGCTTGAACTTGTTAAGTCTACTGTAAGAACTACCTCTTGATGTAATAAGATGGTTTCTTTGCCTATCTCTTGTCATTGATTAGTGCCTCAGTATGTTTATGCTTGGTGGATTTGTGAAGGAGATTCTTCCTAGTCTATCAGGCTTCTACTTGCCTCTTTAATGTATCTTCAAGCTCTTACAAGCTTGGATTAGTGTTCTTCTTGAACCTCTTCCAGTGTGTTAACTTGATCTCAAGATTGTGTAAGCCATAGTTGTCTTATGACTGATCTAGTGTGGGTTCAAGTATAGATGAGTGTTCATTTTTAATTTGGTGCATTGCCTAATTAGCTTTCTTAGGAGCCCTTATCCCCTTTTTAACACTTTTCCCTATGAATCATTAGTTTATCTTTCATTTTATGTGAGCATCAAAGAGGAACCAGCCTACTCTAGAGGTTCAACCTCATTATAGGATACCCATAGCCTAAGGTTCTTCCCATACTTGTAGCTAAAAGTGAGAGAGCCTAAAAAACTCTCCCATAAAGGGTGCAATTATATGCCACAATAGTTTCTAGAACACCTAGTGGGACCAAGGTCCAAAGCAATAGAAGGATTTTTGGTGTTGTTGTTCTACATATCACCCTTTGGAGGCATTCAACAAACATCAATGGTGACTCTAAGCATTTATTAATTGGTTTAAGCAGTACAATTGCCTAATCATCATTATATGGTATGTTCAATCAATCATTTCTTGATCAAAATGCTTATTCTCTACCTCAACATTTTTCATATCAGGTTAACAATGTTTATGGATTCACCCCAAGTAGTTCTCAAGATGCTTATGGGAAGCCTTCTTAGTCTCGAAGTATCCTTGGTTTTGCTTCGAACTAATCCATTTCAAGTTGGAGGCAAATGCTCTCAGGTTATCAAAAGTACATGATGGATCTTAATACCCAAAGGGGGTATGGTCAAGATATCCTTGATCAGATCATTCATGACTAAGAGGTGTGTTACAACAAATGAAATAGAAATGGACACCTATTGAGGGGGAAAATTAAAACAACCTCTTGGATGAGATGTTGAATGTAAGTGGTTACATACAAAGCATTGAGGATAAATTGAAAAGCTTTGAAAAATAATAGGTCCAATTTTGTCAACCTTATGTGTCTTCATATACACCACCTCAAACCTCTTATATTCCACCCATCCTTCCCTAAAAGGCGAATCCCTTGATGTTCCAAGTTCTTCATGTGTCCCTGAAACCTTCCCTTCTTGGAGTTCAATTCAAGGAAGATTTCAAAGAAAGGAGGAAATTGTTGTAGATCAGCCTATCATTGAGATCCAAGATGCCACTCATCTTCCTTAAGAAGCCCTATGTACTTCACATCAGCCCTCTTGTGTTCCTTATTTTCATGAGTTTACTAATCAACTTAAAGAGAAGCTCTTCAAATAAAATATAGATAGGTAGATCAAAGAGTTGGAATTGAAGATGAAGAAAGAGGAAGAAAGTCAAAATCGAGAAAAAGTAGTTGTCTCTCACACATTCCCCTCATGAAAATTAGTTAGGGAAGGCATACAAAAAGGGGAGGAAGTATCAGTGATGAGGGTCCAAGAGACAATTCAAGAAAAAGAGGATACTCCTTATACTTTTTCCTCATGGGAGTCAATCTAGAAAGGCTTTTAGAAAGAGGAGGTGTTAGTTGAAACAATCCAAGAATCAAATTTTGAAGAGTTGGTTGTGCCAAATCAAGCAACCATGGCTCATCTCAATGAGCTTAGTTTACAGAAGTTTTGAGACTCTTTCTCCTTCTCTCAAGAGCCACCAAAGAGAACTTTCAAAGTCCCTAGCTGGAAGGATACTTTCCTAAATTTCAAGCAAGGTAAACTTTTTCACCCTCCCACCATCTCTCTATTGAAGGAAGAACCTATTTTACAAAGGATAGAGGAAGAGATTGTAGTTTCAAGTGAGTCTTAGGAAGATGAAGTAAATTTCTATGATGAGAAGATCATGATGGGAAGCCCACTTCATTCAGAAGGGGAAGAATCAAGGTTAGACTAATCTTCTTGGCATGGCTTGGATACCAGTGAGCTGGATCTTAAAGAGGACAACCCTCAAGATGATAATGAGACAGACCTTGAATGGACTAATGAAAGTCCATCCTACATAGATGAATAAAAGGATCAGAACCAAAAGGAAGAAGATGATTCATTTCAAAATGAATTGGAGCTATAGAAAGGGAAATCAAACCTTGGACAAGACAAAGATGTTCTTTTGGGCCTTGAGAGTTCAAATCAACCCTCATTTGCAGTTAAGGAACAAGATGAAATCTTGAGTGAGTTTGATGAGGAAGACATCTTGAGTGCTCAAGAAATGTAGCTTGAAGAACCACCACCTTGTGTGATGAAGGATAACCTTGAGGAGAAACAAAGTTTTCAATATGAGCATGTCCTTCAATGAAACTATGATCTAATTATGCCTAATAAGCATGACGATGAAATATCAAAGAGTAAGGGCGAAGAAATTCTGATTGTTCAATGTTTGTATTGATAAGAGGATGTCATATCAGGCACCTTGCTTGATTTAAAGATGAAAAGGATGAGCCATCACAGGTTGTGTTCAATTCAAAGCACAAACTTCAGCACCAATAAGAACAAGACCAACTTGCATATCCATTCTAAGACGGTGGCATAATCAATCAATCAAGATGGGTAAGTGAGTCTATTTTTGTTCTTTTTGTTAGAGAAGTGTGTCATCAACTTGTTAAAAATCTAGTACTTCTCCATATTTGTTTAGTAGCCCTCAAACATGAAAAGTATAATGTATTAGTGAGGAAGGGCAACTATTTTTTACAACTCAATGGTTTTGTATAATTTCCTTTCTATTTGGTTAGATTAGGGTAGGATAGATTTCCATGTTTTCTTCTAAGTGCCTTATTCACATCCCTTTTCAGTTATGTGTTTCCTTTCAATAAGTACCTTGGGCACTTTATTTTGTTTTTCCCTTGTTACTTCAAGAGGAGGTTCTAAGAAGGAGTCAACCTTGTTGAACTAGAGCAAAGACTCCATGCCCAATGGACTAGACAAAGCAACATGAGCTGGGTTCTCAAGCATAGCAGGCATGCTTCCCTATGAGTCACCAAAAATGTTGGCCATTTTTGGCCCACATACCAAAATTTTGCCTAAGTGTGAGAAGACGGACATTCAAGCAAAAGTGGCAAGTTCAGAACAACTTCAAGCTTCCAAGAGTAGCAGTAGACAGCTTTGAGTTCTTGGAAGGGGAAGGCTTCAGGCTTTAATAAGTAAAAGACTTCAAGCTTTCTCTCAGAATACTTAGGGTTTGTTAAGTAGGAAGACTTCGGGTTTGTGAAGGTGCACTACTTATTTCACTTTATAAGTTCCAAGTAATATTTGAATGAAGTAAGTAGTGCCATTTGAGAAGCCTGAATGAGTCTTGGCTAGTGATTTTTGGATTCTCTCAGCAAGAAAACTTGAGGTTTGTGGGGATGCATTGATTAAAAGGTGAAGTAAGTTAAAAGAAATCAAAAACCCGTAATAAGTAAAGGGACATGACAAACTCAAGCTGGTCTTGGGTGGTGGTTTGTGGATTCTTCTAGAGGCAAAGCTTCAAGTTTTTCGAGGTGAAAGACTTAAATTATTTTATGTCATAAGAAGTGGAAACCCTAAAGTAAGGAAGCAAGAAGTAAGTTGAAAGGAGTCAAAGGCTCGAAGGAATAAGTAAAATTGATAGTTCTGAAATGAAAATTATGGAAAATAGTCCATGGAAAGCAAATGGCCATGAAACATTAAGGTCAATGGTCAGCAAATCCAAAGGGGCAATCAATCAGGGACAAGTGGCACAAGTGCATCCAACAAGCTTAGCAGATCAATGGACACCAAGGACTTCTCCTTTTGACTCTCATATGCAAAGTGGTCAAGAAAAGATTGGATGCATCCAGGTGGAGCAACAAATATGCAAGGACCGATTAGGATAGTCCAAGTTGTAGTAAAGAACATGCCAAGCTTTAATGTCAATGTCAAATCACTTACACTTGGTAGGGACATGCACCTACCACAGGCATGGCTCTATCAGTTCTTGTTGGCTCTATCAGTTCCAATAAGAGACTTGAATGTGTAAGGGGCTCGATCAGCTTGGTGGTGGCTTTGGATAGTTACCTCATAGTCAAAGCAATTGCATGCTTTGAATAAAAAGAACTCAAGGATAATAAGGAATAGTCTCGGTCATTGGTAATTGGTGACTTCTTCTCTCCAATATCCATCATCGAAAGCTCTTCTTTTTCTCTCCTTTTCTATATATATCTCATGCTTTTCATTTTATAAGAGATCCCAGTTTTTGAGAAGTTCCAATTTTGGAGAAATTCCTAGTTTTTAGACTTTTTCATCTTTTTGGGAGACAGACATTCATTGAGATAATGTAAAGTATGCTCTGCTTGATTAGGCTCAACCTTGTCAAGTCTATTATAAGAACTACCTCTTGATGTAATAAGATGATTTCTTTTCCTATCTCTTGTCATTGATTAATACCTTAGTATGTTTGTGCTTGGTGGATTCATGACGGAGATTCTTCCTAGTCTATCAGCCTTCTGCTCACCTCTTTAATGTATCTTCAAGATCTTTTAGGTCTAGATTAGTGTTTTTTCTGAACCTCTTATAGTGTGTTAACTTGATCTCAAGATTGTGTAAGCCATAGTTGTCTTATGAATGATCTAGTGTGGGTTCGAGCTTAGACGAGTGTTCATTTTTACTTTGGTGCATTGCCTAGTTAGCTTTCTTAGGATTCCTTATCCCCTTTCTAACCCTTTTCCCTGTGAATCATTATTTTATCTTTTAGTTTAGGTGAGCATCAAAGAGGAGCCAACCTACTCCAAAGGTTTAACCTCATTACAGGATACCCACAACCTAAGGTTGTTCCCATGCTTATAGCTAGAAGTTAGAGAGCCTAAAAAACTCTCCCACGAAGGGTGAAATTCCACGCCACAACAAGCACCAAGGCTCCCTTTCTCTTGTGGCATTTATTCTATAAGTATAGATCTTGAGTATTGTAAAGAAGTTCCACTCCAGATATAGTGAAGCCCTATTGGAATGACATCATATTATGCCTTTGAACATTAATGTATTTTTGATTTTTTAGTTCCTAGACAATTGTCTGAGTGTGCAAGTGATGTATGGTGGTGTAAAGTGATTACTCTATATCCTTTTCTCCCATTATCATTTCATGTTTGTATGAGAGTTCTATTCTAATAGGTCATATGAAGTTTTGTCAAATGTATGGTCCTATATTTCAAGTGTATAATGAGCCTTAGTGTTAGCAACTAGCCTATGGTTCACTTACCTTGGATAGATCTCATACATCTCACCTCCATATTTAAATACTCATGTTAGGATCCATATGACTTAGAAGTTAGTTTGTGTGCCTTATTTCTTAGTGCACGAAAGTATGATGTTCATATGGAATACATCTTATTGTATCACCCCCTTAGATTAGGTTTATTTCATGTAACTCCTAACTCTTTTCCCATAAGTAAGCATTAGCATAGGTGAAAACACTTCAAGATAAATTCAAGGAGCTAACCCTTAAAATTTAGAGGCTCACTTCCACTATAGGTACACCCACATACTTGAAAGTGTTCCCATGTTGCCCAAATCTGGAAGAGGATTGAACACCCTCTTCTAGGGTGTGAGATTTGATGACAAGAAGTCCCTTTTGCGTGATACTAGAAAGCACCCAAGTCCCTATAGCTCCCTTAGCTCTGGCTACATTCAGTGTTTTAAGTCTACCAACTCATCTACATTCTCCCTTTTTAGTAACTCCACTTGCACCCACCCTTGATAGTGCACATGTTCCCCTTGGCCTTCTAACTTTGGTAATCTTCAGTGATTCGAGATTCCTAGTTCCACCAAGCTTGTTGGCTCCTCCAAATTTCCTATAGCCTAATTATAGTCATCTTTGACCCCACTAGCATGGTATTCACCATTGATAAGTCTTGTCCCAGTCTTACAGGTTAGCACAACCCCTCATAGAACCAAATCTTGTCTGCTCAGGCTTTCTCAATGGCCCCTACAATTACATTTGTTTTAATGGCATCAATGTCCCCTACAATAGTAGTTCCTCTTAGTGTTTCAACTACTCCAGTGGCTCCTATGACTACATGTACCCTTTCCCCCTCTACTCTAATTTATTTTAACACACCATTAGGCCTAAGATTAATCACTCAACTCGCATAGGCTCCATTTAGGATGCTCCATTCGAGCTCAATAGCACCACATACCAGATCCAATAAAACATTTTCTAGATGGCCAAGGTTAATTGCACCTCGATTACCCCTATACCCTCCAATTATACCTATAGCACCCTCATGGGAATCTCTCTCTCTCTCTCTCTCTCTCTCTCTCTCTCTCTCTCTCTCTCTCTCTCTCTCTCTCTCTCTCTCTAACTAGCTCCTCAAGATTGGGATTCAATCAACCAATTTCATCATTCCAACTTAACACTCATCTCCTGGTGTAAGTGGCCTGTAAGTCTTTTTGACCTAGAAGCAATTATAGTCTCACTTATTCCCTTGGTCTTACCCTTTGGTAGTTCCTCCATTTTTCACCATGTTTTCCCCTCTATCATCCATACCATTCCATGTGCCCCCTCCATTCTTGCCTCCTCCACCCATGCCTCCACCTTCCACTTCAATGTCCACCACCCCTCCTATATCATATTTCACTACCTTGAGATCATTAGATGGGCAAATTTGGGTGGCCCCTATTGAAACATGAGGTGCACAGTGCCCATAAGTGGTTTATCATTAGGACCTATAATTCTAGGTATAATTTGTTAGGGACTCATGTAGAATAAAGAGGGTGATGACCCAAACCTTCACATAAGATGAAAATCTTGTTGTCTAAAGAACAAAGCAACACCTATTCTCTCTCACAAAGAAGAGGAACATTGCAAGGGAAGAGAAGATTACAAAATATCTGATATCAATGATCAAGGCCACCAATTAGCTTGCTAAAAAGTTGATGGAGGACCTTAGAGACCAATTTAGGACCCTGGAGTCCCATTCCCTATTACCCTAGTTAGCAAGGTCAAGGATGCTCTTTTACAATAAATTGTTACCCTCGAGAAGGTCACTAAAGCTCTCTCAAAGAGCAATGTGCTCTTCCAAAGAGTAAAACAACACTTGGACATGATCATCTCAATGGATAATAAGTGCAAGAACATGGAGGTGGTCATCAATAAGGGGATGTTCCCTAAGTTCAGGCTCATGCCTCTCACTAATTTTAATTGTATCAGACATTCATTGGGATCATGAGGACCTCATTAGAAGACTGACTCAAGGACATCCAATCCACCATTGAGCCCTTGGAGAAGAGTAGGGACCAAATATTTACATACTTCAAGGAGATCAACATCACAGTCCTCTTCCACTTAGATGTCACATTGCTCAACATTAGCAAATTTGGGGTCCACCTCAACCACTTCAATGCATCAATGAAGAGAAAGGTGGTAATATCCAATAGAGATGGAGCCAAGGTTGTCTTAGAGCTCACCACACAACCAACTATAAGTATCATCTAGGTAAATGAGGTGAAATTATCATTGGAAGCCCCTCTTAAGGTTCATGATAGGTTGTTGACTCAGGTAAAGGTGCTCTTTCGAGAGCCACTTATCAAATTTCCTAAGTTGGAAGACATGGCAACTTGGTGGTGTAAGGCTTGACAACTTAGCAAGATTGATACATCTTGATTTCTCACTAAGCAAATTTTATTGATTATCCATGGATATTGATAGTTGGTGATTTGATTTGATTATTATTAACTAAGTTGTAATTCATATTATGGGACAATTATATATTTTTTGATTTCATGGTTGCATTGCTATGAGTTAGCTATATTTTATATTTTTTACATTATGATCATGTTGATTTGTTAATTCAATAATATTTTATGATATATTTTGCGATGTTATAGACTAACTACCTTCTTTTCATGATTTGGATGCACACAAGATTCATCCCTCAGAGCATGACAGAGCGAGAGCATCATCGAAGAGGGTAAGGTAGATGGATGTGTTGAGGGATGATAGAGGAATGACTAGAACCTTGCACATACCACATTAGATAGTACATGTTATATACATTGTTTTAATGGTTTGAGTTAGTATATTTTTTATGTTGTCTACATTTAGATAGTTGTTTATGTGTGTTAGTTATGTGTTAGCTTAGTTTATTGATTATGTAGAATAAAACATGTGTGACTGCATTATGGATATTATGCATATGTTTAAATGTACAATGTTGCAGTATGATTACATTATGCTATTACAAACTTAATTGTTAATGTATTTCAAGAACGTAAATTTGCATAAATAGTATCTAGTTACTATTGTTTGTAGACTAACCCTCATGTCTTTGAAATGTTAACCAATCATCTTTATAACATTTTGGGAGTACTAGTTACTGTTGAAAAGAATGTTAATGACTTTCAATTAGTTGTGTTGATATCAAGTAATTTTATCTGTACTAAGTGATTATTTATTTTCATATCATATTAATATTAAGTGATTAGAAAACAAATATAGAAAAAAAAACACAAAAGAAGTATTGTGCTTTAAAGGAGGGTGAATTAAAATAAAATACTGATTAAGAAAAGAATGAAAAGTTCTTAGAAAAAAATAGAAAAATAAAAGTCATTCAAAAGGGAAACATAAAATTTGGAGGATGGTGAGCTTTAAAGAGATAGATTTAAAAGAAGATAAGTTAGGCGGTGGATGAGAATAAGAGAGAAGAGGAGGGTGAATGAAAGGAAGAGGATAAGCGGTATGAATTGGAGAAGAGGATAGGAACGTGAAGAGAAGAAAAAGAAGAGGCACAACAGAAGATACTTTTTAACATTAAAATCTCATTCAGGTTTCGTGACATTGAAGATTGAGGTTTCAACTTTACTCTTAGAGGAACTTCCATGTTCTAGATCAAGAGAAGGCAAAATAGAAATTATGAAATAAAGCATTATTATTATTATTATGTAATAGAATAATAAATATGCATAAATGGATCTATTTATGCATAAATGGTTATGATTCGCTTAGAACCATTAGTCCATCAAAACAAATGCACTGATGTTGTATGCATTGTTATGAATCACCTTATTGCCTGTTTATTAATCCATCAGTCCATATTTATTACCTTATTATTTATATGAATCACCTTATTGCCTGTCAAGGGAGAAACAACACCTACAACAATCAATATGCTCTGATACTAACTGTTAGGTGACCCCTTATCCAATGGAAGCACAATTGATTACTTTCTTATAAGCAATTAAACACGAAATTATACCAAAATGATAAAGTAACTAGAAACTTGAGACAACAAAGAATTTGAGAGACAATACACACTCTTGTATTCAATATTACTAGAAAAAAATACAATAAGGAAGATACCACTTCTTCCTCCACCTCAAAGGCTTGCCACACCTCAAGACCTTCTTCCCTCTCTCTCTTGCTCAACACAAAACCAACTCCACAACCTGAGTTGCTATCCCTCCTTGAATGCTTTAGCTGATCTCCTTGACCTTGCTTGCTTCAATACTTTTACTTGCCTTCTTGCTTCATTACAATACATGCCTTATGGGTCTTTAAATAGGATACCATGCTTACAAAAATAGAACTCTAGTTACAATAATTAGACACGCAGCTCGTGACTATAATTAGTCATTTGACATGCAAACACTCACTTCACTTAACTGACTGTTCGTCAACAGTAGTTTTGAAAATACATAGGCGACCGACGCCGGTCCCTGCTAGTCTGGTGCTACTGACGTTGACCGACTCTCTGTCATCGCCGGTCTCCTTCTCCACTGCATCTGACTGACGTCAGTCATACTGTCGACGTCGGGGCTTCTAGTTCTTCAGCATCCTTCCTTGTGTCTGCAAACAGTTGAAGCTTTTAGCTCCACACCTTAACAATCTCCCACTTGGATATAAATAGCTACAACTTGTACCTGTACTTGTACACCATCTATTTTGTTCCTTAGGCTCTGTATCCCTCTTCAAAGTCACTCTTGAAGACCAACCACCACGCAAACTTGTGATGAAATACCTGTCTCTTATGCCACAAGAATTTTGCTGCTCCCAAATTCTCCATGACATACTTCTGAACCAACTCTACCCTTAGCTCAGAAGACTCCCTGTATATGAAACCCTGCAACAAGTAACACAATACAATAACAGGATAATGTAGCTAATATTATCCAACCTAGTAAAGATAAAATACAATGGTCAAACCTCCATTGTTCAGCAGCATACTCAAGACCATATACCATAGCCTTCTGTCTCATGTGTCCATCCACTCTCTTCTCTAAAACAGGAATCCATCCCTCTATCCAGTGCTTCCTTCCAGCTGACAACACTACCAACAAATACCTGTTTGGTTCTCCAAGGACTCACACTCCTCATCCATGCCAAGCTCCCACTATTTTTGGATTCTACCTGCATTTCTTCTTCCATCTTCCTAGTTCATGACTATCAGTAAGCAATATAAAGAAGGTGAACAATGAATATGAGGTTCACATACCTTTCCTGACCTCCACATGGGTGTTTGAGACTTATTGATTCACCCAACATCCGTTCTAGTGACCGATCTCAGCCATCTCCCAGTCTGCTCCCAACTGATGTCGGTTCCTTGCACTGACCCTGACTGTCGACGTCATTTTCTTGGCTGATGCCGGCATCCCTCCTACCAACGTCGGTCCTTATGACCGACGTCAGACTTCTCCTGCCTGACCTACCGACCCTGCTGGTCTGCACATGACCGATGTCGGTATCTGGATGACTGACGTCAGTGCCAAGCGACTGACATCGGCGTCTGTGTGTTCCTGTAAGTGATGAAATTTTCATCCACGAACTCTTCTTGGATCAAACCTCTGTCCATGCTGCCCTGCTCAGATTTATTCAGCCCCTGTGACTAATCTCTGTCCTTCATCTCCTCCATAAACACCAAGGCTTCTTTGTTCCTATCAAAAGCATCAAATTTCCTCTTTTTGCAATGAATTGTATCTATGTTTTCTAAATTTGAACACATGCCTTTTGGATAAAGAACTTCCATTCCCTTCCTATTCATGTGACCAAGCCTATTAGGCCACATCTTTGAATCTACACCAGAAGTAGAATCAGTAATACAAGTAGACAAATAAAGAGTATCTACTTTCTTAACTCTTGCTAGAATAAGTGCTCCCTTGGTAACCTTCCAAGAATCTGCTGTGAGGGTTATTGTGCATCCCTCATCACCCAACCTTCCTACAGAAATCAGACTTTGCTTCAAAATTGGAACATGCATGACCTCTTTCAACACCCACGTGTTGTCAATCTGCAATCTCAGCTGCACTTTCCCTTTGCCAACTATCTGACAAGGCGTACCATCCCCTAAATAGAGCACTCCAAAGTCTCCTTGTTCATACTCATAGAACAAATCTCTGTTTGGGGATGCATGAAAAGATGAACCAGAATCTAAAATCCATGATCCTACCTGACTATCCGAAGAAAGTATGAGAGCATCCTGCATCACAATATTTGCATCCTTTGCTTCTTCCATACCTGCATGTTGATTCTCTTTATCTCTCAACCAACATTCCTTCTTCATATGTCCTTTCTTTCCACAAAACCAACAGGTAATACCTTTGGACTCGGATCTCCTTCCCGACCTTGATTTCCCTTGCTCAACCTTCTCCCTTTGCCTTCCCCTGCTTTCTGCACTTAGAGCATTCCCTGATGATTCACCTGTGCTTCTCCTGCATATTTCTTCATTCAAGATCACACTCACAACATCATCAACTTTTAAGATTTTAGAAGCAGATGCAGAATTACTTACTGCCATAACCATACCGTCCCAACTTTTAGGCAAAGAACATAAAATCAAGAAAGCCTTTACCTCATCATCAAAAACAATATTGACTAAAGCTAGTTGGTTTACCAACCCATGGAAATCACTGAGATGAGTATGTACTGATCCACCTTCCTGCATTTGCAAAGTAAATAGCTGCTTCATAAGATATACCTTATTAGAAGCCGAGGGCTTTTCGTATAAATTTGCTAAGGACTTTATCAACTCTTCCATTGTCTTGCACTGTGATAAGCTGGAAATCACAGACGATGCAAGGCTCAACCTTATGGAACCAAGAGCCTTCCGATCAAGAACGTTCCATTCTTCATCCTTCATATCTGTGGGCTTGCATGCAACCCCACCCAATGGTAAGTACAAATCCTTCTGATACAGATAGTCCTCAATCTGCATCCTCCAATGTTGATAATTCTTGCCGTTAAACTTCTCCATTCGTAGTCTACTTTCTTCTGCCATTGCTGAACTCCCACTCAATCAGAAAACCCTGTGAATGACCTGTAATAAAAAAACAATACCCTGCTTTCTGCAAACCATAGCTCTGATACCACTTGTTAGGGGAGAAAACAACCTACAACAATCAATATGCTCTGATACTAACTGTTAGGTGACCCCTTATCCAACGGAATCACAATTGATTACTTTCTTATAAGCAATTAAACACGAAATTATACTAGAATGATAAAGTAACTAGAAACTTGAGACAACAAAGAATTTGAGAGACAATACACACTCTTGTATTCAATATTACTAGAAGAAAATATAATAAGGAAGATGCCACTTCTTCCTCCACCTCAAAGGCTTGCCACACCTCAAGACCTTCTTCCCTCTCTCTCTTGCTCAACACAAAACCAACTCCACAACCTGAGTTGCTATCCCTCCTTGAATGCTTCAGCTGATCTCCTTGACCTTGCTTGCTTCAATGCTTTTACTTGCCTTCTTGCTTCATTACAATACATGCCTTATGGGTCTTTAAATAGGATCCCATGCTTACGAAAATAGAACTCTAGTTACAATAATTAGACACGCAGCTCGTGATTATAATTAGTCATTTGACATGCAAACACTCGCTTCACTTAACTGACTATTTGTCAACAACAGTTCTGGAAATACACAGGCGACCGACGCCGGTCCCTGCTAGTCTGGTGTTGCCAACGTCGGTCGTCTCTCTGCCGTCACCGGTCTCCTTCTCCACTACATCTGATTGACGTCGGTCATACTGCCGACGCCGGGGCTTCTGGTTCTTCAGCATCCTTCCTTGTGTCTGCAAATAGTTGAAGCTTTTAGCTCCACACCTTAACATTGCCTTATTTCAAGAATATCATATTTCCTTATTGCTTAGTTATGAATTGGCATAAATGGTAGCTTAGATTAAGACACCAGATGTGTTGCTACCTAGATTTAGTCTCCACGTTAGTTACATATATGATCAACAAATCATATAGAGAACTATATGGTCAAAAACCAACATTACCCATAAATAAATGAAACTAATGTTAAGTGTTATTCAATTCATAGCGTTTATATATAAAGTCATTTGCTATATTATCTAACTTGTTATGAGGAATACATAAACTGCTATATGATCTAAATAGCGATACTTATATATTAATACATAAATTAATTTATTTTCTACAAATCATGTATTATGAAATATATAGCGATCACCATCGTAATCATCACCATATAAAGGACATGGTGGAGAAGAGTTATGGTATAGAATACATATTTTTGTAGCATACGGTGAAATAATATTCTATGACATATAAAATACATCGAGATGCAACATAGAATATATATATATATATATATATATATATATATATATAGATTCACCATATTTTTTGTGTACATAAGTGACTTTATATCTTTCTTCCATTAGTGTGTAGCATAATAGTGAACTGAGCCTTGATATTTAGCGAACTATATAGGAGGGTGATCTAAGGTAGATGTACAACAAATTGTAAAAATATTGACATTGATGTTTATATAGAAGGAAATCTAAACAACACTATATATTCTATTTTTTGAAGTCATAAGCATTCTATATATATATGGTATGCTTATGACTTCAAAAAATAGTGATTCCTACATGTGTATATGATTTCACAAAACATATGTTATTAGTTGTTGGCAATCTGTGTATTCATGTTGTGGGATCTGTTATAACCAACGATTTGTGTATATGAAATTATACAAGAATATATGCAAAAGTGTTTTCACATAATTATAACAAGAATATATATGTATGGTGATCTACAAGTTATACTTCAATAAAGAATATATAGCTGAATATATAGTGAAATATATCAAATCTAATTAGAGACTTAATGTATATGCCGCTGAGAACATTACATATATTACTGATATATGTAATCTTCATCACATGTTTGGAATATATATGTACACAATGATATGGAATATATGTGTGTATACAACAAACCATAAGTGAATGTTCAAAATACATAAGTTGTCTATTCTTATTTTGATATCGTGACTATATTGTTATTTGGCGATATATCTTAATCTGATCCATAACTTAGTTTTATTCATATGATATCTCAGATAACTAAGATATGTGGTATATAAGAACATTGCTTTGAATCTATCCTTTTGGTTCTAAAAATAAATATATAACATTGAATATTCTAGAATATTTCCTTTTTGTGGTATCAATTACATGTGATATTTATTTATAGATTTGCATATACCATATATATACTAATATATATAGTGATATCTTTTCCAGATCTAACATATTTGGAGTCTTTAAGAGTGTAAGTGTTATTTACAAGAATTCGACTATGTCAAACTTGAAATAATATAATACAAGATAAATAGACAAAGGTAATTGTTCTAGAGTTACTCCAATTATATTTACTGTTCCATGGAATACAAATATTATAACTCACTATCTTATACTCTATATTTACCCAATATGAAAATGTACCTTTTATAGCCAAATAGTGAGTTATTACAAATCTTGTTTATAATCAACATCTCGATTATAGCTACATATGTACCAGTTTTTGATTCCATGGTGACACAGTATGGAATTAGGTGGTGATAACTTACAATTATATATATATATATATATATATATATGAACACTTGTACATACTAAATATATTCATGGTACATATCGCATTTAGGTCCTCAATAATATATAAACACTGTATATAGAACCAGTAAAAAATTGGAGTACTTATATTATCATTAAACAAACTTTGTAATATATAAACTAGTATATTAATGTAAGTCATATGATATACCAGGTATCAAAGACCAAAACATATATATATGTTTTGGTCTTTGATACCTGGTATATCATATGACTTACATTAATATACCAGTTTATATATTACAAAGTTTGTTTAATGATAATATAAGTACTCCAATTTTTTACTGGTTCTATATACAATGTTTATATATTATTGAGGACCTAAATGCGATATGTACCATGAATATATTTAGTATGTACAAGTGTTCATAAATTTGAAATATGTCGATATGAGGACATAGGTACTTATATATAACATATAGAGGTGTGCTTATATCTGTAGTATTATTACTGCTAAAAATAAGCCATATAATTTCGAGGATCATGAATATATAATCACATGAACGTAGTCTACTAGAAAAGTATTAAGTTGTTTAAATGAAAGATTATGTTCATACAAGGTATAACTTGGTTTATGAGTTATTTGATTCTTTGAAATTATTATGACTTGCATATTGAAATTGAGTAGTGTGTACATTACAAAGATGGATTGCAATATTACTGCTAGTCATAGTATGTGCTATACATTTAATTATACTTATGTAAATTAGAGTATGCAAACTAAATATAGATTATACTTGGTTGGTATCAATTGTACTTGTTATGCTTGTTATTTATATGACAAATAATATAGTGTAAATTCATTCATATGTTTGACAGAGCAAATATATGTATTTTGATTATTTATGTGTTTAACATGTTTTATGTCTACTAGTAGGAAGTAATCTATATGAATCTGTTGGTTATATATATGTTAACCAAATCTCGTATTACTAATACTAAGTAATTAGCAAGATGAACTTCACTAGCTTATTAGTATCACCAATACCAGATAAACATAATCTGATCAAGTGGTCAAAGTAATGATAGTTAGACATTGTCATTTCATATGTATGATTTACATGATTATATGATATCATGTTAGAATAGATTTTTTTATGGTACACTTCATGTTCTTAGAAATCATATAGCACATGTGTATTAGTTTATCCTTCTGGACTCCAACATCATCATTATTTACTCATCCATGAAGAGAGGGACATTCCCTGATGAGGGATTGTGCAAAAAATTGATGGTTCATGGTTGGTGCGGAAAAAGATTCGGTTGATGCTCTCCCTCCCCATAACAATTTTTATTTAGAGATTACACTTGAGATTGTCATAGATATTGGAGTTAGGGGAACTTAGGCTCTGTGGAGCCATGTATCTTGTATCTTTTATTATATTTATTATTATTGAAACATTATACCTGTTGAGATGTAATTATTTACTTATTGTACCATGATAGTAGTGGTTGCATTTTTGTATCAATTGTGATTAGAAATCTATAATTATTTTTTATATTCATTTATGTTGTGTTTCATCTAATGATAGTGATCACTGAAAGATAAATGTCACATGCTTACTTTATAGCTAACTTACTTAGATTGTTTTATTTGAATGATTGATTATATTCTCATAGTGTAATATAATAAAAGAATATGTTGATTAAATTTTTAAAAAAATTACATTATTCTAAGTAGATCCCAATGGGGATGTTACATGTGGTATCATAGTTGAGGCTCAAAATCTAGGACTTAATGAGTCCACTAGCATTTTGATATCCTTATGTTTACTAAAAAAGAGAATGGTAAAAGCTAGAGATTCAGAGAGAGGGTCTTTCAAATGACAATGATAATAACCCTCCGTTTGATCTTAATCAATTTATCACCGAGTAAGCAACAAAGTTGGATCAGATTCTCACAACCATGAATGAAACTAGGGACCAAATTTTATCCTTAGAATAGGAAGTTCATGGCCATGAAGAGGAAGTACACCAGGATGTACCTAAAGAGCATCTCATTGAGCAAGAAAACCTTTAGGACGTGAGAGCTTAGGTAACTATGAAATTAGTTAGACAGAGTTGAGGCTTAAGCAAAGTTATGTAATGAAACTCAAGAAGGATCAAGGAAAAGGGTGCCAAGAATTTATCGCCAAGATAAATGAGATGAAGGAATCTAAGGAACCATCCCTTGAAGATTATCCATTCCTTATGAATTTTCTTGATGTGTTTTCAGATAAATTACTAGGATTATCTCGTAGAAGTGAGTTTGATTTCTCAATTGATATCATACCTAGATCATAACCATAGTCTAAGGCACCATATAAGATGACAACCACTGAATTGGTTGAATTAAACGCTCAATTCCAGGAATTATTGTCAATGGGGTTGATCATGCCAAGTGTGTCACCATGGAGTGCACTAGTTGTCTTTGTCAAGAAGGATGGTACCCTTCAACTTTGCGTAGATTATAGAATGTTCAACAAGGCAACTATCAAAACCAAGTATCTTCTACCTCGTATAGATGATTTCTTCAATTAGATGCAAGGGACAATAGTCTTTTCTAAGATTGATCTTAGAGTAGGATACCATCAGCTTAGGATAAGGGATGAGGATATTCTAAAAATAAGATTTAGATAGTGTGTTAAGAGATTCTTTAGACCATTTTATTTTAGTATTTATTGATGACATTCTTATATACTCTAAGAATGAAGAGGATCATATTCAACATTTTGAAATGGTTTTACAATGGTTGTGGAAGCACAAGTTGTATGGTAAGTTGTCTAAGTGTGCATTTTTTAAGGAGTGAGTATAATATCTGGGACATATTATTTCTGTGGATGGTATTTATATAGATCTAAGAAAGATAAGAGCCATTATGGAGTGACCAACACCAAAGAACGTGCATGAAGTAAGGAGTTTCATGAGATTAGTGGGATATTGTAGGAAGTTCAATCTAAATTTCTCTAGGATAGTTAATTTGATTACCTCTCTACAATAGAAGAACCAAAGTTTTATTTGGTCGGATAAGTGAAAAGTAACTTTTTAGGACATACAGGAGTAACTGAGCTCATGGCAGAGCTTAGACCACTTTTTTTTGTAATGAAATCAAGAAAGATGTAATGGATTTTATGTCACATTGTCTGGAATGTCAATGAGTAAATGCTAAACATGTGCATCCAACTGGATTATTATATCCACATGATATACTAGAATGGAAATGGCAAGTGATCAATATAGACTTTGTCTAAGGTTTACCATTATCATGAAACAGACATGACATGATCTTGGTTGTAGTTGATAAATTAACCAAGGTAGCTCATTTTATACCAGACAATTTGATAGATGATGCACCCACGCTTACAAATAAGTTTGTAAAAGAAGTGTATTGATTGTGTTTATTTTCAGAGAAGATTATTTTGGATCATGGTCCAAAGATGGATTCTATATTTTGGGTAACTTTGAATTCATCTTTGGGTATGCAATTAAAGTTCAACACTTTATATCACCTAGAGATTGACAGTCAGACTGAGTGAGTTAATCAAGTGTTAGAGGATCTTATTTGTATGTATTACAAGAATCAACAATACAAGTGGGAAGATTATCTTTCATTGGTTAAATTTGCTTACAATAACTCATACCAATCAACTTTGAAGATGACACCTATTGACCATTTTTTGCCCAAGTATGAGAAGGTGGACATTCAAGCAAAAGTATCAAGTTCAGACAACCTCAATTTCTCCAACGTAGAAGTCTTCGGGCTTTCAAAGTTGCAAGACTTCAAGTTTATGAGGGCACAGTGCAAATCGAGTTTCTAGTAGTGCTTGACTTCTAAATGTTTTTTAAATAGAAGTAATTCAGGTTTACGAACTCAAATTACTCATGGAAAGTGTATTTTGGGTTCTCCAAGGAGCACTACTTGATTACTTCATAAGTTGTGAGTAGTCAGAAGCTCAAAATAAGTAAAAGGGATTGACAAACCCAATCTGGTCTCAAAAAATAGTGCTTCTCGGGTTCTTCAAGGGACAAGTCTTCTCCAAAAATTGAAAGTACTTTTCACTTTTTTGAAGGGTCTTTCAAAAAACCCCAAGGTACACTTCAAAAATCCGAAGGGCATTTTCAAAATGTTGAAGGGCCATTTTTAGGAAAAAGGGATCATTTCAACATTTTTGAAAGACCAGTCAACTTTTCTAATAGTAACTTTCATAAATCTGAAGGGCTTTTCTTTCTCCAAATGGACAGTTGCATGTTTCCCGAATGGTATGTTACCCTTCGGAAGGACCATTTCAAAATTCCCAAAGGGTATCTTTCCCTTTGGAAGGATCATTTGCAAAAGTCCAAAATGATGACAGAGAGCTCGAAGGGTCTCTCACCCTTCAAGAAAGTCCATTTTGAAAAGTCTGAAAGGTAATTTCTAAAGGAAGAGAGCAAGAAGGAAGCTTCAGACAAAAAGTCCAAAGGAATTCCTTCAGACAAATTATCCTAAGGAATTCCTTTGAGATATTTGCTACAAATAGGAGCCCACATAATAAATAAGACTCCTAGATGTAGAATCCCAAAGACTTCAAGATGGACAAGTTCAAAGTAAGTAAGCTTAGAGAACCCGAATTACTCTACATAGAGTAAATCAGGGTTCTCCAAGTAATTTACATTAAAAGATTTATAAGTAAAGGATATGGGAAAGTCTGAAGTTGGAGAGATCAAAGAACCCAAATTACTCTGCATAGAGTAAATCAAGACTCTTCAAGTGCTTGATTTAAGCTTGGTCTAACAATGTGAGAATCATGATGCAACAAATGAAAGGCTACAACGTGGCATAAGCTAGAGTAGAAAAGGCCAATCAGTAAAGGACAAGTGGCATAAGGATGATCAATGAGCATGAGAGAGTCCAAGCAGTGGGTAGCTAGAAATTAATGAAGGCTCTTGTCTTTCAATATGGTTTGCTCTCAACAAATAACCATCCAAACGTAGAGACAACATGGGTCAATTTGAACTCCCAAACATGGAGACCCACGTCCTTCTTTAGATAGGACACGTAAAAGTTAAAGACATCATGTCATTTAGATGAAAAGATAAATGTAGTCATGTCAGGAAGAGACATCTAGCTATCCGCAATGTGACTTCTCTCAGCTCCACTAAAAGAGACTTGAATGAAGGAGTGGCTCAAGAAGGTGGTTCACCGATCCTGAGTGGTGCATTTTAGTGGTATAAGGGAGGATGATGATAAAGATCCTAGTCATCAATGACTTCTTCTCTCTTCTTATCTTCTCTTCCCCCTTTTTCTATTATAAGTAGAGGCCTTGGAGCCAAAAAATTATCCTCAAATTGGCGACAGAATTACTCTATATAAATCACTTTGTAAAAGACTCTTTTGAAGTAATACAAGGAAGACTTTTCTGTTTCTAGTAAAAGACAAGTGTGCATGTTTATTTTGGATTGCAAAATGTATGATCATTGTTCATCACCTATAATTTTTCCAAGCACCTTACTTTTGATCCTTTTGGTTTTGTGTAGGATTGCATGAAGTGTCATTGTGTTGAGTCCCTTTGAAGTGTTACCAACTTATAGTGTCTCTTGTAGACCTATTCTTGTTATCCTTCAAAATGTAAATCTCTCCTTTGACCTCCATGTAAAAGCACCATGCCTATGGCCTTGAGATAGAACCAAAATAGCTTGTGTCTTGTTTGGTTTCATTAGTAGTTGACTCTTTTCCATATTCAGTGGATCATTATCTTTTGGTGCATCACCTCCCTTAGCTTAGATTTCTTTCCAAGTTATCCTCTTATCCTTTTCCTTAGCCATGGTAGATTTTAGTATGGGAATAAATAGCTAAAGTGAAACACCTAAGGAACTAGCCTCATTAAAAAGCCTAGAGGTTCAACCTCACCATAGGATACCCACATCCTAAGGTTGTCCCCATGTTTGTAGTTGGAAGTGAGAGAGCCTAAAGAACTCTCTCACAAGGGTGTAATTCTAAGCTATAACAGTTATGGCACACTTGATGGGATTCACTACCATTTTCACTTCCATTTTTTATGGAAGATTGGTCAAATTTGATGTTGTTTTGATCAATTTATAGCAGTGGTAGTCTTCATCTTCTAGCATATGATGAATCCAAAGAACACCCAATTATCTGGTGGTAGAGTTGTAGCTATCTTTCATGCTAAAGGTGACTACAAGATCGACTTCTGTAGGTATTCCTTTTGATTTTGTTGAATTGCCTTTAAATTTAGCAAAAAGGTTAAGGTTTACCCATACTCACCCTTATGTAAGAAGCTACTTTTCTAACCCAGTCATAAGGCATACCTATGTGAGGAGATCCTTATTAGCCCTTCTGGCTATCATGATTCCCCAAAGAGATTTTGTGGGTTTCAATGGCCAAATTTCTTTGAACTTGTCATAGTATGACCTTATGCCAGTAGCAACCCTCAAAAGTGTCCCATATTACACAAGAGACCAAGCTATAACTCCTACTAAACACATAATTAGCCAATTTTTACAACATCCATAATGTCACAATAGAAAACATAGCTGTTAAGATATTGGTTGTATCTTTTAAGGCAAAGGCATTAGATTGGTATAGGGGTCTAGCTCCTAACTCTATCCAATCATGGGACAAATTGGGAACAATGTTATGTAAGAGGGTTATAAATAAGAGTGATCCCCTATCACTTATAGAGTAGTTGACCACAATCAAGAGAGCTCCCCAAGAAGTCATGCAAGACTTCATCATGTGATACCAGAAGGTGTAGGATAGAATTCCAACAACTGTTAGACCATCCCCCAACTTTGCTTTCTTTTATTATCTAAAGGCTCTAAACAATGATATAGATGTAATGATGCAATCCATGGGAGGGAACATACTGTCAGGTGCATACGAGGTGGCCATTAGAGTAGAAAATTGCATGGTTCAGGTGGGCAAGCTTACTTTCAGACCCCCAATGTCTCTTTTCCTTGAGATCAGACCACCTCTTGTAGTCATTCCTCCACTTGATGTTATAATTCCAACTCCAATGATTGTTGTTGTGCCTTCACCAAAGTAAGAGGGGGCATCCACTAGTGGATCCAACAACTCCCAGGAGAAAAAGAATTACTTGGAACTGAAAATCGTGCTCCAATCTTTGGGAAATGATGTGGTCAATGTCAAGAGACAACAAGCTTACAACAATCCATATCAAGCTCCATACCAGCCTCAACAACAATGTTATCAAGAAAATAGGGCACCATACAAAGGAAATTTCTAAGGATAGGGGAAACCTAATTACACTAGATAGCCTAATTATAATCCAAATACTATAAGCCCATCTAATTCTTTAGTTCTGGTTTAGAATAATATAGCTCAAGAGGCTGAAGAGATAATGCCTTAGAATAATTATTTTAGGTAATCCATTATCCCAACTAATGGCTATAATCAGGCATTCAATGACCAATGGCAGCAAACTGTTACTTACGGATACAACCAAGCTCTTATGACCCAAGGCACAGAGGTTCTCATGATGACAAAGCAAGAGCATCTTCCACAAGAACAAGGCTTAGATCAGGTGTCAAACCAACTAGAAGCTTCAATGGTCATCAGTGAGTAAGAGGAGTGTTATGCATCCAATCAATAGGACATCCCTAGTCTGGCTCACGTCTTAGTCTCATTAAACACAAGACTCAAGAGAATTAGTATGGGTGACAACCAGGAAGTTTGTAAGGAACCTCTTGTCACTGTTTCTTCATTGCTAAAGCTAGCAACAATTGCTCTCAAAACCCAGGCAAAGGCTAGTGGTACTCAAATTAACATTATTGAACAAATGAATAAATCTAGCATGAGCATTCCAATGTGGGACGTTCTTTCCATTCTTGGCCAAGTGGACATCCTTTAGGAAGGTTTGTCTAAGATGAGTGTTATGATAGCTGCATGTAGACAACTAGGCAAGGAAGTTGAGGTCTTCACTAATGTAGCCAAGAGTCCTTTGAGAGAAAGGTCAAGTAGTGTGACCAAGCCCCCTCCTTTCCACATTTCTTAATCATTGATGATTCCTTGGTGCATAATTTCTTGGTAGATCATGGGGCTAGCACCTTAGTCATGTCAAAGTCTATAGCTGATTAGTTGCATCTTAAATATGAGCTGTATACTAAAGGAGTCTTGTAATTTGATGGTTCTTCCACAAATCCATCAGGTATCATCAAAAATTTGAGCTTAACCTTACATGCTTATCTTAGTATTTTCATGGTGCAGGATGTGTTGATCCTTGAGGTTACTCCTCACTTTGCTTTGTGTCTCTCTAGGGATTTCACAACCAAGATTGTGGGTTACCTTGTAGTAGATTGGTCTTACATGGTGTTCAGAATAAGGTATAAGACTAAGGTCTCAATCAAGACTGAACCCATGGCACAATTCCACATTGAGCCCCATCATCCAGATAACATAAACCTTAATTTTACTATCCTTGATCAGGATGAGTTTACAATTGGCCAGGAGATGAACACTCATCTTGAAGAGGTTCTAGACTTGTTCTTGGATGAGCTATGGGGAGATAACCAATTTTTTAACCTATTGGAAAGTGTTGAGGAAAGAGACATGGGTGTCTATCTGTTGTATGAAGAGAATAAACCCATGCCTTCCCTCATTGGACCTAAAGAAGACCCCAATGTTTTATGGAAATTATTCTTTGATGGCTCAAGGAGCAAAAATGGTGTAAGTGCTGGGGCAATGTTGGTTTCCTCTTCGGGTAACAAGCTCTTTTCTTCCTATAAGTTCCATTTAAATTACTCTTTGAATGTAATAGAATATAAAGGTTTGATCTATGGCCTTCAATGGGCTAATAAAAGAGGAATCAAATTGCTACAAGTTTATGGGGACATCGAGCTCATAGTAGACCAAGTCAGAGGACTTAACATTACAAAGAATTCCTTGATGAGGTCCTATAAAAATTGAGTGTGGGACCTAATTGAAGATTTTGAGGCCTTTGACATTCAAGCTATCCTAAGAAATTAGAACAAACATGCTGATAGGATGGTAGCCATGGGAGCTTAATTTGACATTCTAAGTGAGCTAAAAGAAGCTAAGGTTCAACCACATGTCAAGGTGGTGGTGAGGCCATCAGTGCTTGATAATGAAGCTCACTGGCAAGTTTTTGAAAGTGACAAGTAAATTGCTTGTTTCTTACAATAAGAAGTTGAGTTCTCCTCCTCCAATCAAGCTAAATTATAGCATCAATATGAGGATTAGATTGTTTGGCTAAAGTCAAACAAACTTCCTAAGGAGTTGGTTACACTTGAGGGCCTTTTTCATAAAGGAGACCATGTGAGGAAAGAGAAGGTAATAATGTCTACTAATGAAGAAAATTATGAGAGAGTCCTCATCTTCAAGGATAAGCTTCTCAATCTTGGGAAGGTAAGTAGTAAGGCTGAGAGGATGCTTTCATAGCACTTTGCCAAGAGTATGCAGACATTTTTGCTTGCAAGTATAGTGACCTAAAAGGTTTTGATCCGATGTTAGCTCAACATACCATAGAATTGGAGGCCAATTCCAAACATGTAAGGTAGAAGCAAAGGTCGGTCAACCTCAAGATAGAAGAGATCATGAGAAAAGAGTTAACCAAATTGATTTAGTCCAAGATCATCTTTCCCATCAAAAACTCATCATGGGTAGCCAACTTGGTGCCCGTAAGGAAGAAGAGTGGGGAGATTAGGTTGTGTGTGGACTTTAGAGATTTCAACAAAGTCTCCTTGAAGGATCACTACCTTCTACCATCCATGGAACAACTTCTCCAAGTAGTTGTAAGATTAGAATGCTTCTCTCTATTGGATGGATTTTTAGGCTACAACCAAGTCTAGGTGAAAGATGAAGATCAGTACAAGACTACCTTCACCACCAAATAGGGCACATATGCATACCAAAATGGTCTATAAAATGCTAGTGCAACCTTTCAAAGAGCCATAGACATGGCTTTCCAAGGGCTGCTAAATCAAATGGTGTTGGTATACTTGGATGACATCACCATTTTCTCCAAGAGTGCTAGCGAACACATGAACCATCTGAGGTTGATTTTTGAGAGATGCAGGGGGTATGAGATTTATTTGAATCTCAAGAAGTGTGTGTTTTCCATGCATGAAGGCAAGCTGTTAGGCAACATCATCTCAAAGGAAGGGTTGTCCATTGATTTTGATAGAATAAGTGCCATCTTGGCCTTATCCTTACCCAATTATAAGAAGGGAATCTAATGTTTCCTTAGAAAGATAAACTTTGTGAGAAGATTTATCCCTAGTTTTGCAAGTTTGGTCATGCCCATCACTACTATGTTCAAGAAGAACCAAGTGTTCACTTGGTCAAATGAAGGTAAGTTATCATTTGAGGTTATCAAGCAAGCCATTGCTCAAGCACCCACACTTATAAATCTTGATTTCTCAAGGGATTTCATTTTGTATGTTTTTTCCAATATTGATAACATATCAACTATGTTGATGCAAAAGAATGGTGAAGGACTTAAGCAGCCATTAGCATTTTTCAATCAGGGGCTTGAAGGGTGTGAGGTGAGGTATACCTTTGTAGAAAAACAAGTCCTTGCAGAAGTAAGGAGCCTCAAGAAGTTCAGGCCAATGCTCTCCAACATCAAAATCTACCTTATGTTGTCTCATCTTAGAGTAAGAGACTTCCTTCTTAACAAGGACTCGAGTGAAAAAAGAACTGATTGGATTACTAAGGTCATGGAGTATAATGTGGAGATCAAGGTCACTAAGCTAGTAAGAGTTAAATGCTTATGTGAGCATATGGTCAATAACCTTCATGAAGACAAAGAGGCCATCTTGGTAACACAAGATAACCTACAAGTAAATACACCTCCACCTCACACTAGTTGGCTCTATGATATGACATACTTTCTGCTAACAGGTGAGTGTCTTCAAGGTATGGACAAAGCAAAAATAAGGTATTTCAAACTTTAGTTTATACCTTATGCTTTGGTTGAGGGGTTTTTATTTATAAGGGACCCCAATGAAGTACTCTTGATGTGTGTAGATGATGATCAAGAAGCCAACATTTTGGAGATTTTTCATGATGGACCTGTAGGAGGTCATTTTGTTCGAAGGACTACAGTAGCAAAGATCATGAGGGCTGGTTATTATTGGCCTAACCTCTTCAAGGATGTTTATACATGGGTGATTAAGTGTTAGAAATTTGCTCTCTTTACGAGTAAGCAAAGGTTAGTAACTTTTCCTTTTAACCTGATTCAAGTAGAGCAACCATTCATGCAGTGGGGTTTGGATTTCATTGAAGTGGTCAACCCCCCATCAAGTGTTAGGCATAAGTGAGAGCTTATCGTAATTGATTACTTCACTAGGTGGGTGGAATCCATTGCATTGAGGGAAGACAATGAAAATACAGTCTTAGATTTCTATGATAGCATCGTGACCAAGTTTGGTGTTTCATCCACTATCATATCTGATAATACACTAGCATTTCTCAGCTAAAAATGAGTGAATGGACTCTCAAAATGGGCATCTAGGTCAGTGCCTCTTCCAACTATTATCCTCAAGGAAATAGACTAGCTGAGTCCACAAACAAGAATTTGCTAAGAATCATTAGGGGGACTATGGAGGAGAACTAGAGAGTGTGGCACACCAAACTAAAGATAGCCTTGTGGGCTGATAGGGTAACTCCTAAAGCTTTTGTTAGCAATTCTCCATAGTTATAGTATATGGAAGAGAGGCCAAGATGCCCATTTCTCTTGAGCTGATTGCATTATAACTAGCCCATCAGCTAGAGTTGTTGGAAGATGAACCCATAAATGTGATATTGACAGAACTCATGGAACTTGAGGAGACAAGAGACCTTGCAATGAAGATGCTAGAGTCACATCAAGCTCAGGTCAAGAAATCTTTTGATAAGAGAGCCATGGCAAGTAACTTTAAGGAGGGAGACCTGATCCTCAAATGGGACTCAAAAAAGGTCAAACTAGGCAACCACACCAAGTTTGACATCTTGTGGAGTGGCCCTTATTTGATCCACAAATGCAAACAACATAACACTTTCCAACTAGCCCAATTGGATGGAAAGGTATTACCCATCCCAGTCAATGAGATTCATCTAAAGCCATGTTATTAAAAGAGTTTGTAGCCATTATATGTTATTGTACATTTTGTATAGCTTTTCATGTTTTTCTCTAAGTGCCTTGTGTACATCCATTTTAGTTGAGTGTTTTCCCTTCCCTAAGTGCCTTGGACACATTTTGTTTCATTTTAATTGTTCTTGTTGTTTCAAGAGAAATTTATAGATAGAGCCAAATTTGTACAAAAGCAGTGACTCCATGTTCAATGGATCGAATGAAGCAAATGAATTGGGTTCTCAAGCATAGCAGACATGCTTCCCTGCAAGTCACCATAAATGTTGGCCATTTTTGGCCCACATACCAAAATTTTTCCCAAGTATGAGAAGTTGGACATTCAATCAAAATTAGTAAGTTCATACAACCTTGGGTTCTCCAAAGTAGAAGTCTTTGGGCTTTCAAAGTCGTAAGACTTTGGGTTTATGAGGGCACAGTGCAAATCAGGTTTTTAGCAGTGCTTGCCTTCTAAATGTTTTATAAGTAGAAGTAATTTAGGTTTACAAACCTGAATTACTCATGGACAGTGTATTTTGGGTTCTCCAAGGAGCACACTTGATTACTTCATAAGTTGTGAGCAGTTAGAAGTCTGAAATAAGTAAAAGGGCTTGATAAACCCGATTTGGTCTCAAAAAATAGTGCTTCCTAGGTTCTTCAAGGGACAAGTCTTTTCCAAAAAGAAAAGGTCCTTTTCACTTTTCCGAAGGGTCTTTTAAAAAACCTGAAGGTACACTTAAAAAATCCAAAGGGCATTTTCAAAATGTCAAAGGGCCTTTTTTAGGCAAAAGAGATCTTTTCAACATTTTTGAAAGACTAGTCAACTTTTTCGAAGGTCACTTTCATAAATTCGAAGGGCATTTCCTTCTCCAAGTGGACAGTTGAAAGTTTCTCGAAGGGTATGTTACCCTTCGGAAGGACCATTTCAAAATTTTTGAAGGGTATCTTTCCCTTCGAAAGGATCATTTGTGGAAGTCTAAAATGATGACAGGGAGCCCAAAGGGTCTCTCAGCCTTTGGGAAAGTCCATTTTGAAAAGTTTGAAAGGTAATTTCTGAAGGAAGAGAGCAAGAAGGAAGCTTTAGACAAAAATTCCAAAGGAATTCCTTTGGACAAATTGTCCCAAGGAATTCCTTCAAGAGATTTGCCTGAGACAAATAGGATCCCACAGAATAAAGAAGACTTTTAGATGCAGAATCCTGAAGACTTCAATAATAGACAAGTCTGAAGTAAGTAAGCTTAGAGAACCTGAATTACTCTGCATAGAGTAAATCAAGTTTCTCCAAGTACTTTACTTAAAAAGCTTTATAAGTAAAATATCTAGGAAACTCCAAAGTTGGAGAGATCAAAGAACCCAAATTACTCTAAATAGAGTAAATCGAGATTCTTCAAGTGCTTGACTTAAGCTTGGTCCTACAATGCAAGAATCATGATGCAATGAATGAAAGGCTACCACATGGCATAAGCTAGCGTAAAAAGGGCCAATCAGTAAAATATAAGTGGCACAAAGATGACCAATGAACATGGAAGATTCCAAGTGGTTGGTAGCTAGAAATTTATGAAGGCTCTTATCTTTCAATATAGTTTGCTCTCGACAAATCGCTGTCTAAATATAGAGACAACATGGGTCGATTTGAACTCCTAGACATGGAGACTCACATCCTTCTTCAGAGAGGACACACAAAAATTAAAGATGTCATACCATTTAAATGCAAAGATAAATGTAGTCGTACCAGGAAGAGATGTCTAGTTGCTCGTAATGTGGCTTTTCTCAGTGCCACTAAAAGAGACTTGAATGCAGGAGTGATTCAAGAACGTGGTTCAATGATCTTGAGTGACGTATTTTAGTGGTATAAAGGAGGATGATGATAGAGATCCCAGTCATCAGTGACTTTTTCCCTCTTCCCATCTTTTTTTCCCCCTTTTTCTATTATAAATAGAGGCCTTGGAGTCAATAAATTATCCCCAGATTGGTGATAGAATTACTCTACAGAAATCACTTTGTAAAAGACTCTTTTGAAGCAATACAAGGAAGACTTTTCTATTTCTAGTTAAAGACAAGTGTGCATGTTTGGTTTGGCTTGAAAAATGTATGATCATTGTTCATCATCTACAAATTTTCCAAGCACCTTACTTTTGATCCTTTTGGTTTTATGTAGGATTGTGTGAAGTGTCGTTATGTTGAGCCCCTTTCAAGTGTTACCAGCTTATAGTGTCTCCCATAGACCTATTCTTCTTATCCTTCAAAATGCAAAGCTCTCCTTTGACTTCCACGCAAAATCTCTATGCTCATGGCCTTGAGATAGAACCAGAATACCATGTGTCCTATTTGGTTTCATTAGTAGTTGACTCTTTTTCATATTCAGTGATCATTCTCTTTTAGTGCATCACCTCCCTTAGCTTAGATTTCTTTCCAAGTTATCCTCCTATCCCTTTTCCTTAGTGATAGTAGATTTTAGTGTGGGAATCAAGAGCTAAAGTGAAACACATGAGGAACTAATCTCATTTAAAATCTTAGAAGTTCAACCTCACCATAGGATACCCACATCCTCAAGTTGTCCCCATGCTTGTAGCTGGAAGTGAGAGAGCCTAAATAACTCTCTCACAGGGGTGTAATTTCAAGCTATAACATAACCATTTGAAGCATTGTATAGAAGAAGGTGCAAGACACTAATCAATTGGAAAATGTTGGAAGATAGGGTAGTCCTTAGACTTGAGATACTTCAAAAATGGAAGATCAATTCAGAATAATTAGGCTGAGATTGGTCAAGGCTAATGATAGGCAAAAGATTTATGTTGATCTGAAGAGAAAAATAGATAATTTTATGTAGGTGATAAAATGTTCTTGTGACTTAAGCCACATAAAAGCTTGATTAAATTCAAGAAGTCAACAAAATTTTCACCGAGATATGTAGGACCCTTCAAAGTTTTAGAAGTGGTAAATCTTGTAGCGTATATTATTGCATTACCACCAGCGCTAGCTCTATTGCACAATATCTTACATGTTTCTTATCTTAAAAGTATGTAGCTGAATTCTTCACATGTATTGTATTGAAATGCTTTGCAGGTTCTGGACTTCAAACTCATCATGGTAGAACCAATCATAGTAATTATCACTCACAAACTTTGTTTGCATAACAGGGAGATGTCTCAGTGCAAAGTATTTTTGGACCAACACTCTAAGGATGGTGTTATTTGGGAGGATTATGATGAGTTTTACAGATAATTTCTACATTTATTTGTTTGATTTGATACTTCATATTATGTTATTTTTTTGTTGAATAATATTTTAATTTAGAATTTATGTTTGAATAAATGTCATCAGGATGATGACCAGCATTAGGGGGAAGGATGTTACATCTTGATTTCTCATTAAATAAAATTACTTGATTATCTGTGTATATTTATAGTTGATGATTTGATTTGATTATTATTAGCTAAGTTGTAAGTCATGATGTTATGGGACAATTATATGTTGCTTTGATTTCATAGTTACATTGCTATGAGTTAGTTTTATTGTATATTCTTTACATTATGATCATGTTGATTTATTATTTTAGTAATATTTTACGATATATATCACGATGTTATGGAATAACTACCTTTTTGTCATGAGTTGGATGTAGGAGACATTCATCCCTCAGAGCATGACGAAGAAAGAGCATCATCGAAGAGGGTGACGTATATGAAGGTGTTAGAGGACGATAGAGGAATGACTAAAACTCTGCACAAACCACATTAGATAGTACATGTTATATGCATTGTTTGAATAGTTAAAATTAGTACATTTTTTTTATATTGTTTGTATTTAGCTAATTGTTTATGCATGTTATTTGTGTGCCAGTTCAGTTTATTGTTTATGTAGAATAAAAAATGTGTGATTGCATTATGGATATTATGCGTAAATTTAAATGTTTAATGTTGCAGTATGATTACATTATGCTATTATAGTCATAATTGTTAATGTTTTTGAGAATAAAAATTTGTATAAATAATATCTGGTTACTACTGTTTGTAAACTAACCCTGATGTCTTTGAAATGTTAACCAATCATCTTTATGATATTTTGGGAGTACCAATTACTATTGAAAAAAATATTATTGACTTTTAATTAATCGTGTTGCTATTAAGTCATTTTATTTGTACTAAGTGATTATTTATTTCCATATATTATTAATATTAAGTAATTAGAAAATAAATATAGAAAAAACACAAAAAAGAAGTATTGTGCTTTAAAGGAGGGCAAATTAGAATAAAGTAGTTATTAAGAAAAGAACGCAAAGTTTTTAGAAAAAATAGAAAAACAAAAAAATAAAAGTCATTCAAAAAGGAAACATCAAATTTGGAGAATGAGGGGCTTTAAAAGAAGAAGAGAAGTTAGGCGGCAGAGGAGGATAAGAGAGAAAAGGAGGGCGAATGAAAGGAGGATAAGCGGTGCGAGTTGGAGAAGAGGATAGAAATGTGAAGAGAAGAAAAAGAAGAGGCACATCGAAAGATACTTTTCAGCATCAGAATCTGGTTCAGGTTTCGTGACATTGAAGATTGAGGTTGCAAGATACCGTTAAAGTTAGGGCATTCTATTTATTTATTTTATTCTATGTTCTAATCTTTACAACTTTACACTTAGACGAACTTCCATGTTCTAGATTAATAGAAGACAAAATAAAACTACAGAATAAAACAACATTATTATTATGTAATAGAATAATAAATATGCATAAATGGTTATGAATCGCTTAGAACCATTAGTCCATCAAAACAAATGCGTTATTATCTATATGCGTTTGTTATGAATCACCTTATTATCTGGTTATTAATCCATCAGTCCATATTTATTACCTTATCATTTCTATGAATCGCCTTATTGCCTTATTTCAAGAATATCATATTTCCTTATTGTTGGTTTATGAATTCGCATAAATGGTAGCTTAAATTAAGACACTAGACGCATTGCTGCCTGGATTTAGTCTCCACCTCGTCTACATATATGATCAATGAATCATATAGTGAATCATATGGTCAAAAACTAGTGTTACTCGTAAATGAATGAAACTGATGTTAAGTGTTATTTGATTCATAACATCATCTTATAATTCTGGATAGCGTCATTTGCTATATGATCTAACTAGTTACGAGGAATACAAAAATTGCTAAATGATCTAAATAACGATACCTATATATTAATATAGAAATTACTTTATTTGCTACAAATTGTGTATTGCGAACTATATAGTGATCATTTCCATAATCATCATCCTATAAAGGATATAGTGGAGAAGACCTATGGTATAAAATACATATTTCTGCGGCATAAGGCAACATAATATTCTATGACATATAGAATACATATTATATAGAATACATAGAGCTGTGGTATAAAATACATATATAGATTTGCCATATTCTGCGTGTACATAGGCGATTTTATATCTTTCTTCCATTAGTGTGTAGCACAATAGCGAACTGAGCCTTGATATTTATCAAACTATATAGGAGGGCAATCTAAGGTGGATGTACAACGAACTGTAAAAATATTGACAGTAATGTTTATATATATGACACACACACATACATTGTATGCTTATGACTTCCAAAAATAATTATTCCTACATGTGTATATGATTTCACAGAACATATGTTATTAGTTGTTGGCAATCTGTGTATTCATGTTATGGGATCTGTTATAACCAACGATTTATGTATATGAAATTATACAAGAATATATGCAGAAGTGTTTTCACAGAATTATAACAAGAATATATATGTATGGTGATATGCAAGTTGTATTTCAATAAAAAATATATAGCAGAATATATAGTGGAATATATTAAATATAATCAGAGACTTAATGTATATACCACTGCGAACATTACATATATTACCGATTTATGTAATCTCTATCACATGTTTGGAATATATATGTACACAGTGATATGGAATATATATGTGTGTATACAGTGAACCGTAAGCGAATGTCTGAAATATATAAGCCGTGTGTATTCTTACTCTGATATCATGTCTATAGCGTTATTTGGAAATATATCTTAATTGGATACTTAGGCTCAGTTTTATTCATATCATATCTTGGCTAATTAAGGTATGTGGTATCTAATAACATTGCGTTGAATCTCTCCTTTTGATTTTGAATATAAATATATAGCGTTGAATATTCTAGAATATTTCCTTTTTGTGGTATCAATTACATGTGATATCTATTTATAGATTTGCATATACCATATATATAGTGATAGATATAGTGATATCTTTGTCAGATCTAATGTGTTTAGAGTCTTTAAGAGCGTAAGTGTTATTTACAAGAAGTCGATTGTGTCAAACTTGAAAGAATATAATATAATATAAATGAACAAAGATAAATGTTTTAGAGTTACTCTAATTATATTTATTGTTTTGTGGAATAAAAATATTATAAATCGCTATCTTATGCTATATATTTACCTAGTATGAAAAATTACCTTTTATAGCTAAATAATGAGTTATTACAAATCTTTTTTATAATCAACACCCTGATTATAACTATATATGTAATGGTTTCTGATTCCATGGTGACATGGTTGGAATTAGGTAGTTATAATATATATATATATATATATATATATATATATATATATATATATATATATATATATATACTATGGTCAAATATTAATACATTTTAATCTTTGATATTGAGTATGTCATATGATTTATATTAAAAAGTTTGTTTAACGATAATATAAGTACCCCTGTTTTTTATTGGTTATATATTTAGTATTTATATATTGTTGAGTACATAAATGCAATACGTATCATGAATATATTTTGTATGTACAAGTGTTCGTAAATTTGAAATATGTCGATATGAGGACTTAGGTACTTATATATAGCATATATAGGTGTGCTTATATCTATAGTATTATTAACTGCTAAAAATAAGCCATAAAATTTCGAGGGTCAAGAATCTATAATTACATGAACGTAGTCTACTAGAAAAGTATTAAATTGTTTAAATGAAATATTATATTCATACAAGGTATAACTTTGTTTATGAGTTATTCAATTCTCTGAAATTATTATGACTCGCTATTTGAAATTGAGTAGTGTGTACACTAAAAAGATGGATTGTGATATTACTGCAATCATAGTATGTACTATGCATTTAATTCTACTTATAAAAATTAGAGTATGCAAATTAAATATAGATTATACCCAATCGGTATGAATTGTACTTATTATATTTATTATTTATGTGATAAATAATATAGTGAAGATTCGTTCATATATTTGACAGACTAAATGTATGCATTTTGATTATTTTTGTATTTAGCATGTTTTATGCCTATTAGGAGGAAGTAATTTGTATGAATATGTTGGTTATATATATGATAACCAAATCTCGTATTGTTGGTACTAAGTAGTGAGACGAACTTCACTAACTTATTAGTATCACCAATACAAGATGAATGTAATTCGAGCAAGTGGTGTGTATGAATTTAACTGATCTTAGAGATCAATAACTATTGAAAACTTTGACTAAAGTAATGTTAGTTAGACATTGTCATGTAATATGTATGATTTACATGTTTGTGCGATATCATGTTATAACCAAATTTGTTATGATATATTTCATGTTCTTAGAAATCATACAACACACGAGTATTAGTTTGTCTCTTTAGATTCATGCACTATCCCTATCTACTCATATGTGAAGAGAGGACCATTCCTTGATGAGAGATAGTGCAGGGGATTGATGGTCTATGGTTGGTGTCGAAAAGCGTTTGGATGATGCTCTCTCCCTCCACAATAGTACTTATTTGAAGACCACACTTGAGATTGCTATATATACTGAAGTTCAGGAAACTCAAGGTCTGTGGAGCTATGTATATTGTATCTTGTATTGTATGTATTATTATTGAAACATTATATTTGATGAGATGTAATTATTTACTTATTGTACCATGACATCAATGACTGCATGTTTGTACCAGACGTGGTTGAAAATCTGTAATTACTTTTTATATTTAGTCATGTTAGATCTCATTTGATGATAGCGATCAATGACAAATAAATGTCACATGCTTATTTTATAGTTAACTTACTTAGAGTGTTTTATTGGATCACTAATTAGATTCTCATGGTGTAATCTAATGAAATGATATTTTGATTAATTTTTTAAAAAAAAATCACATTATTCTAAATAGATCCTAGTTGGGGTGTTACAAGGATGCCCCGAAGCAGTTATGAAGGAGTCTCCCCATTGAGCTCAAATTGAAGATCCTGGTGGTCCCAAAGAGGAGTGTGTTGTCAAGCTCTAGTTCTCTTTCATTTTTCCTTACTTTTTCTAGAACTACGATTGTAATTATTGGGTTTGTAATTGTTTTGGGCCATGATAGCTTAGAATTGGACCCTGTGCTATTTGGAGGCAGCCCCATATCAATTCATATATATGTAGTTGTGCAACTCGTTGTAAAGGTCAACATTATGTAATTGAACACTTTGCAGATTAATACAAGTCTTTATTTCTCTGCTTACAAGATTTTTGTTTCATGAATGTCTTCCCAACTCTTCTAGTTTAATGGATAATGTTCATGTTAAAGAACTAAAACATGTGTTTTCACTAGGCATATGCATTAATTAGAATGAGCTTTGAGCTATTCTAGTTTGTTTCTTGAATTTTTTTTCACTTCTTTCAAACCCTTATAGGTTTGTATGTGATTAGCAATAGATCTCTTGTGTGTTTACTTACAGAAAGGATTCTATGAATTAAGCATTCACTACTTTCCTCTAACTCCCTTCCCTGTGTGGCTGAAGTTCGAGCTCCCGTGAAACTCAACATATAGTGGTAAAACTATAACTGGGCACATCCTCCATTCTCAAGCATTGATTGTTGTTATTTAATCCAGAGATATTCCTTTTCCGCCTTTCCCTCCTTCCCTTTTGATGTCAAGTGATCTTTCCCCTTTTTTAAAAAGGGTGAAGTGGAGTTGCTTAAAGGACAACCTTGTTTAATTATATTAACTAGTGTGAAGAGGTTTTGTATCAAGTGGGAATCATGAATTTAATCTCTAATGGTAGTAATGCATCTCTTAGAGATATTTTTCAAGTAGAGTATTTCTAAAATGAGAGGATGAGAGTCCTTTATTGTCTCTCAAACTTTGGTAAGTACATTTGAGAGCACAAAACCTTGGGTAGAACAACAAGAACATTGTTGTATCTAACTAAGTGCTTCATATCCTTTAGATTAGTAGTCGTTTCTATATTTGGCATGTGTAATAAAACCATATGTAATATTAAGTTGTGTGATTGTTGAAATACATTGTGCAATCTAAGTACCAAAGGTTTTAGCTTATTTAGGTTCATTAATTCAAAATAAGATAAAACACCACATTATTAAGAGTCTTAGAGATAAATGATACTTACTTTGAAACATGCAACATTTTTCTAAAATTTGAGTAAGGTGAATTTGAGAGAATGAATACATTTAGTCTTTAGCGCTACACTGAAAGTTAATTTATTCATACTCCAATACGAATAAATATAAAAAAACATTTTAAAATATCTAAATCTTTACCCTTTCAAAAAATTATTATTTTTATTTAAATTAATAAAAGTACTTTTCAATGAATATATATATACACAACCAAAAAAATAAATTAAAAACTGAATATATATATATATTCATTCACAACCAAAAAAAATAAATTAAAAATTGAATATATATATATATATATATATATATATATATATATATATATATATATATATATATACAACAAAAAAATAAATAAAAAACTGAATATATATGTGTGTGTGTGTGTATATGTGTATATATATATACACACACACATATATATATTCAGTTTTTAATTTATTTTTTTGTTGTATATATATACACACACACATATATACAACAACAAAAAAAAATTAAAAACTGAATATATATATGTGTGTATATATATATATATACACACATATATATATATATATTCAGTTTTTAATTTATTTTTTTAGGTTATATATATTCATAACCCAAAAAAATAAATGAAAAACTAAAAAAATAAAATTGGCTATATACATGGAACAACTTTATTACAGCGCACGTTGCAGCGCTCGGTCCTATACTTGATCTTGTGAATCTTTCATTCGTTCATTACGTTTCCCAAGCGAATCCGAGTTGTCAGTTTCATGTTGACATTTCCAACAACAAAAGTATGGTATACAATTCGTCCGCTGGTTGTGATGGTACTGGTAGTGGTCCATACATTATCTTCACCTAATTTTCATGGCCTCAGCCAGGGGTTCTCTACCTTTTATCCTATCATATAAGGGCGTCCGGGGTCACTGCAACCTCATCTTAACGTGTAACTCTGAGATGGTTAACCTGTTCTTAATGCCGTTGTAGGGATTGGCTGATTGGCAAGGCTTTCATTCTTTCTTAGTTTTTGGAGGTTTTGCCAATTCCATCCATTCCTACAATGTCACTAATAAATTATTTCTGCGCAGGCAAATTTATCAATAATTATACCTCAACTGGTTTAATGAGAGCAGCGAGACATAAAGGGAAGCATTCGCCATACGATTATCACTCATATCTATGGTTTGATCAACTTTGATGTATAAGTGCTTAGATTCCACGCTGAATATTTACACTCTCTCTCTTTTCTCTGTAATAGTCATTGTGTGGTTTACATTGTGGACCCATTTCTGGTGCAACTATAGTGCTGGTGACAAACGAAAAATTACACTGATTAATGGTATTAGGCGATTTTTTTTTGTAGTTTACACAAACTGTAATGCCTCCCTTTAATAACAGAAGGGATTGGTGGGTGTGGGTTTTTTTTTTTTTTTTTTTTTTTGGTTTTTTTAACTATTTTGGTAGTTATGTTTACTGCATTTAAATTTTAGACAACCTCCAAGGGTTTATTAACATAGCTCGGTGAATATATGCATGTTTATCTGCCTGTATCCACCATTTACTACCATTTTCATAAGAAATCCCCATCTGGATTGGGTTAACATTTGCATTGTAAGAATAGCCATATAAGATAGAATAAGGCTCTCAATTTGTCAATGAGAGTATATCATTTGATATATGAAATCAACAACCGAAGAACATGGCTAAATAAGAGATCCGCTACATCATGGATTTACTACATTGTGTGGGTTTAGGCTATAAGAACAGAGGGCTCTGTTTTATCACAAGTTTCTTTTAAACACCGCTTTTTGACACAGACAGGGAGACCCTCCTCATCTCTGAACACACGCTTTTGTCTCCTTATTCCAACAGGGGGACGAAATGGCGTACCTAAGCGCTTTATTCCTCTACCAGCCACACCCAGATCGGTTACAACGTCTTTGGATCTTGTAGGGGACCTAGTCGGTGGGGATGAATCAGGTACATCTTTCAATATCAATGTGCTGACTTTTGCAGACTTCTCCTTCTTCTCCTCCTCCTCATCTTCAATTAATTGTTGCAGTTCCTCAGTCTGGATATAAACAAGTAATCAGTCAGTTCAACTCTAAACTCCATTAATCAAGTTATGTTCTGCAAAAATTTATATGGATCTCCATTGAGGAAATAGTACCTGGAAACAACAGGTGGATTAGGAAAATGTTCCCTTTTAATATGTAATAAAACACCCATGCCCTTAGAAATGACAGTTACCAAAATTAGGGGGAAAATAAGTAAGCAAGGATTGAGTACAAATCTCTTGACACTTGAAAGCAACTTAAAAGCTAATTAGGCAGTAATCATCAATAGAAAATAAAAATGCTGTCCATAGATTATTGAGATGCACCCCTTTACACCATTTCTGTAGAAAATAAATGCCCATCTAAGAAAGGTATTAAATGGTCCAAAAATGACCATAACAGGTTGTCCAAAATGACCATAACAGGTTAATGGGACTCTAAAAGTGAGGAGAGTAAAAGAAAATTAGAGAAACTATTCACCCACAACATGCCAAAATAGCTACTTATTATTTACTAGTGTTATAAGGCTATGTTGCAATAAACAAGAAAACAGAGAAGTGTGACGTCAATGGAAATGTGACAGGAAACGGAAACGAGGGAGGTTGCACATAAGAAAGGTATATTGCTAAATTATGCATTCCTGAATTTTGATCTCATAACCAAACTCAGCTTGTCACCATTCTTTTGTTATAGGTACCCTGCAGGAGTGCCACTTTTTGGTGAGCCAGGCCATTCCTCTAACTTGCGCCAACATGGTAAACTCCCTCAAATTTACTGCTGGACCACAGCCCTCTTGCCAAAACCTTAAATCAAGTTTGGAATCCTCGTGAGCCATGATTGTGATCAAGTCTAAATATGAGAGGACAGGATTGTCAGATCAATAGATCATACTTGTTGCATAAGAGTTATCAATCTTAAATCCCAAGAACTATTGAGCTGGTAGGATACATGGAATATAAATGGTGAATAATAGTTGTTCTATATGAATTCAGAATTTAGGGAGAGTACAGACTGAGCTGGAATCCTATGTGGATGAAGTGTTGCTACTCTTTATGTTTGTAGAGGTCATTCTATCAGATATTTTGTGATTCCTAAAAGTGAAACAGTTAAAATAAATTGACCACAAGCACTATGCATTGCAAGAATCTCAGATCTCTAGTTTTGTGATTCCCTATATTTAATTATATTTTTGAAGCCATATTTCAAATGTGGACATCTAAAAGCCTATTGTTGGAGGGCAATAGGTTTCTGGGCTAGCTTAGATAAGTTAAGTCCATGTTTGATTCCCATGTGTAAATCTTTGGGTGCCTGAAATGGGCCGATTCTGCAAAGTTTTAGAGATCAGTACAGCACTGAGATACCTTCCAATAAAAGAAAATGTGGGGCATCTAAAAAGTACAAATAACTCCTTGAGCTATACAAATGAAATCATGCCATATAGTGCAAGATAGCCTTTAACCAGCAAAAAATTAAAATCAAAGTTGAAGAATTTATAAGGACCAAACCTGTGGGAAGCCATAGGGAATGATGGGTTTGGGCTCTGGATGCAATCATGGGTGTCATAATTGAAAACATGACCTAAAAAGCTCCTCTCAACAGAAAAAAGTGACCTATGGATCTTGTTTTTAAAGAACATGGTAAGATCAGATGGATGCTGGTAAACTGCAGTAAATCACTTAGGACTTAAAAAAGGAAGCGTTTACAAGGTTTTAATTTAAGCGTTCATTTGTCTGTAGCCATTTGGGACCTGACTAAGACATTGCCTCATGATGGTTTTCTAAGGAGTCTGAAGTTATACCTGTGATTATTTCCTAAAAATTATACTGCAATTTTTTCCAATAAGATTTTAAAAATTCAAGTGAAAAGACACTAATTTGGTAATTCCTTGGGCCTGAATACCTCATTACCTTGTCCTTAAATTCAATGAGTAGTTGACCATACATTCGCATCTCTGTCAAATATAAATCCTTTTTTTTCAGATCCTGTTCAAGAGTGGTTCCTGTGACTTTTTTAGGCGTAGCTGGTACACCATTATTAGCTTTTGTCGGTGATTCAGCTTCAATACATTTAATTGCCTTCTCAACTCTTTCTAACCGACATTCAAGTACTTTAACAGCCCTCCTGCCATAATTGAGAGCTTCTGCCAGCCTCTCCTGAGAGTCCAATGCCAAACATATCTTATAGCATCTGATTTTAAGGGTTAAAGTTTATGATTAAATAGGTCTAACAAAAACATTTAAGTAACATGAGAAACCAGAGGCACATATCGAAATTTCACAAGGATACACTGATGCTATGTGTGGACTATCAGGATCCGCAGCTCCCTCCAAAATAGTAAGACCCTTGGTATAGTCTTTCAAACAGCTGTCCAAATCCTCTGCAAATCGAATATCCATAAATTATATATATATTTTTTCAAAATTTACAATAATTTATATCTTATGCTATTCATATTCAATAAATAAGCATACCTCTCTCAAGAGCGACATCTCCCAAAGCAGTAACAACATCAGCTATCTTAAGTTCATTAGCTTTTTTATCCTGCTCAAAAATCCTTCGAGCAATGTCGAGCATTTTCCATGCCATGTCTAAATCTGAGTCTTCCTCTTCAATTTCCAAATCACAATCATCTTCCGACAGCTCTTCCCCTGAACCTTTAACAAAACGGAGCTTTAATTTAACATGTTCAGTAATTTGAATGAAAATTTTGAAATTTAAATACCAATTATCTTGAGCATCCTTGAGACCTTCATTATCTGAAGATGTATCTTCAGTAGCAGGGGCTTCTGATCCCTCAGCTTTTTTCTCGTCCATGTTGCATGTGCCTTTTCTTTCATCAACTCTAGCAGGAGCTGAAGAGGCTAATTCATCCCTCGAATTGTCAATAATAAGGGCCTCCTCAGAGAATTTGGTTATATTATTCGGGTCTTCCGAAGCAGTTTCAGCAGCAGCAGCAGGAGAATGATTGGAATCAGATGCTTCTTCTTCTTCTTCTTCTTCTTCTGAGGACGATGATGATGATGATTCTTTAACCTCATCATCATACATTAGTGGGATATACTCCTCAATTGCTGTATAAAAGAGTGCCCGCCCATATTCCAGATATGCCGTTGCACATTCAGGAGCAAGCTCTCCATAATGTGCTACCCTGAATTATACATTAACAATATTGTATTAATAATTAAAATAGAAGAAACAGGACTGATTTTAGTCACTTAGGGCCTGGGCTATGAGGAAGCAGAAATACATATGCTGCCATTAGAAGGAGAAGCAATATTTCAATTAACATATCTAATGAATTTTAGAACAAAGATTTCTCCAGGAAGGCAATTGCCAAAGATCCTTGGGATAAATTGTGTAAAGGAAAAGTAATATATCAATTAACATATCTAATGAATTTTAGACAAAGATTTCTGCAGAAAGACAATTGCCAAAGATCCTTTGGATAGTTGTGGAAGTTTTTTTTTGATGTTTGGAGTGAGTTACCTTACTCACCAATCCCTCGTGACGAGGTAACTCACTCCAAAGGTTGGGCACACATTTTCTCTGATGAAGACTAGGTAGCTCACCCGAAGCATCGAACAAAAACTTATATGCAGGTTATCTAGAGTACTTTGGTATGCAGGTTATCTAGAGTACTTTGGCATACATAATAAAGTTAAGGAGAATGGACAAGAATAGGTTGCCATACCAAGCAGTAGTTGCAAAATTGCAACTCAAGCCAAAGATGCTATATTATAGCAGGATGAAATAGATTAAATAATGGGGGGTTGAAGAATAAATTATCTTTAACAAATCAATTTCCAGTAGACATTTGGTACCAAAAAAAAATTTAAAAAAATAAAAAAAATAGAAAAGCTGTAACAATTAGAGAAAGTGTTTCCACAGTCCATGAAGTAAGAAGGTGGTTTCTGATCTAAAATATTTCAGATGATTTACTCAGAAATCTTTTACTTAAGCTCTAGCAATATCAATTAAATGCCTACCTGCATAAAATAATACCACCTCCAGGAGAATATCTCCCCACATAAGACGTGTACAGTATATCAAGTTCCTATCTTCATCTTATAGTTGAAATAGGGCGATGAAATAATATAACTAGAGAAGACACTGTATTTTTCGAAAAAAAATTCAAAATATTGTATTAAAATTTGGAAAGAGAGTTACAACTTCTGATAATTGTTTCAATAGGAGAAATCATAAAGAGGCGTCGGCGGGGGCCTATTTGGTATGCCTGCAATTTTTCGTGAAGTCTACCCGTTATATCGAGTGACATCTTTGAGAATGAAGAATGTTTATGTTTGGTATAGAAGCAAGTAGAAGCTAATGATAAGCAGAGATAAAAATAAGTACTCAGTAATATATATATATATAGCTAGCTTAGATAGCTAGCTGATGGCTCTTCCACATCGTGGTGTAAATAGCCCAGTACCTTTCATGTAGCGAGCATTTTTGTGTTCCAGGTGTATATGCATCTGAAAGTTCTAAGTTTACTACTGAGCATGGTCAGGGAGTCCATGGACCATCCATAAGATAAATGGAAAATGATACCCTGTGGGGTCTCCTACATTGAATTGGTGTCTTCCTTGACCGATAATTAGCCTCTCGGCCCAAAAATTTTTCATACATGATATAGAAAGTTTCATTTTCATGAAGATTTAAACACCTTATTTTGTGTTTGAATTTTCTGAGGCTGGACTCTAAAGCTCTTCAGGTATGCTACAAACCAGTTTTCTTATTTCATGTGCAAATGATATGAGTGTGTGCCCCAATTAAGTGATTAGGCATAATTATTGATGTTTTAAAGAGTATAAAATTTCAATATTCATTATTTAAATATATGCAGGGGAGATGTCCCCCAGGTTGGAATGTAATAGTCAAGTGGATATTCTAGTAGAGGAGAACCCAGCAACCCAAGGTCAAATCTTACTAGTTAGGAGATATGCAGTCTATCAACCTTAGTTTAATTAATAAAAAATATAAATTTTATGTAAATTATATTGTAATAATATATTCTCTAACCCACCAACCCAAGTTTGAATCTTACTAGTAAGAGGATTTGCAGCACATTAACCGTAGTTTAATCAATAAAAAATGTAAACATTATATAAAATATATTGTAATAATATAATCTTCATAAATCTCATGTGTAACCCAACCATCCAGATTCAAATCTTACTAATCAGGGGATTTGCAACCGCCCAACCCCTGTTTAATCAATAAAAAACATAAACTTTATACAAATTATATTGTAATAATATAATCTTTTTAAACTTTATATATAACTAGCAACCCAGATTAAAATCCTACTAACCACAAAAGATCTACAACCCACCAACCTTCGTTTAATCAATAAAAAATATAAACTTTATACAAATTGTATTGTAATAATATAATCTCCATAAACCTTATGCAATTTTCATTGTAATTACATTTTAATATAGCTATGGTCTAGTGTAGAGTCTTTTGATTTGAGGTATTTTGATTCAGAGAATGTTCTTGACAAAAAAGGAAACCAAGTCTTATAGCTCTCCCTTGGTTGATTAAAAAAAAGCATTTGCCATGTTCCTAAAGGAAAAACAAATATTATTACAGAAAAGTACCTGATTTCCAGAGCTCTGCTCAAAAAATCAAGTGCCTCCTCAAACTGATCAGATTTAACAGCATTTACACCCATCCCAAAGAGTACCTCTGCTTCATCCAATGGTGGAATTTTGGATGAATTATTTTGAAACGGAGAATCCTGTAACACTACCACTAAATCTCCTTTTTCAGTATAATTTTCTTCTATTTTCATGTTGTCTTTGTTATGCGACGGAGAAGGGCCTCCCGCTGCTGCAGCTTTTTCAACTTCAACTACTGTCACTGTTGACATGGTTTTTCAAAGCCCAATTCCACAGGCAAGATGAAAAGCACTCCTGACAAAAGAGATGAGATATTTTTTGGAAGTTGTGTGTGGTTGAGTAGGGTTTCAGAATGAGATGGAGAAGGAAGGAGAGACAAAAAGGAAGGAGAAATGATCTTTTATATAGTGAAGATCGGAAAAGAGGAAGACTAATCGAAAGAGGAAGGATGGTTTATGTGTAGTATTATTGTCATAAGTATGGTGGGCTTTGGAACAGAAGAGTTGGGGAGTTTTACTGTCGCGAGGAAATGAACCGAGAAGCAAGTAACGGTCTGAAAACATCATTGCTTCTCCTTCTACTTCAATTATTTTGGCTGGTTTTCATACGATTGTGATACACCTGTTCATCCGTTTTTTTATCATTTAAAATGTCGTTCCAGTTCGGAGCAACTTTAACCTTATTCCATCATGGAAACCATAGTTATTCTTTAAAAACTGGTGGTAAAAGAACATTACTTAGGAACTTAGTAGGGATTGGGGCATAATTTTAGGGGTATCTGTAATAAATGTGTTTTTACAGCGTAATTTTTTTTTAGGTGTATGTTATAATTTTTGAAGAATTTTTTTATATTTTTATTTATAATAAAAGTTTGAAATTTGTTTATTTATAAATTTATATTTGGTAAAATATTTTGCTAATGGAAAATTTTCAATTTTTTTTTAATTTATTCAAATTTTTTCTTTTTGTTGTTTTTTAATTTTAAAAAAAAAATTCTAAAATTTTATGTTTTGGTATCTTTTATTCTTCATAGGACTACCCACTCATTAAAAATAGGAGCAACAATTCCATCCATGGGAAGCATGCCTTATTCATTTATAAATTTCCTCTCAAATGTGAGGGAGTATTTGTATGTAGACACCTAAATATGGCTCTTGGGCATTTATTAATCATTAAATTGCATGATTTTAAGATGTTGATATACTTGTCATTATTACTTCAAATTAGACGTTATTGGTATGTTTGTCGACCTTGGTTTGTTCTTGTATCTTCTTTTGAGTCATTCCCCTTTCTCCTACCCATTTCCTCTACCTCAAGTCTTGTATTCAGAGTGTAGGTCCCGTGCTTAGGTATGTCAGGAATGTAACCTTCACTCTTGGGTCCTTGGTGTGGCCACATTCGAGTCATATGCACATGTCCCCTGCATTTCGCCTTTTTCACTTTTCAACCATTTGATGTTAGGTTGGACTGTAATATGGTCCTAATTTGAATTCATTTTGTTTATAAATACACAAACATTATAGTTCATTCATTTCATAAAGAATTTTTATTGAGAAATTGCAAGCATTTTAAAGAGATCAAGCAATCATTAGAGCATTTATTCATGTCCGAGAAATCATTCGAAGGAGGTAGGACACATCACACATTACTTGGATTTTTTAAAGCCTCGAAATTGTTCTTAATTGTGCAATTGTTTATTTTTTTATAAGCGTTTGATTAGTAAACAATGCTTAAAACCTTGAGAAAACCCTCAACATAGTGCCTAAAATACTTATTTCTTCCCCTTAAATTTTATATATTGTTGACAATCTAGGGCAAGTAGATGAAATATATTTTAAAATTAATCTGGATCACAATGTGTAAAAATTGAGCAAGGTTATTAGAGATTAGGGGTGGGCAAGTGTCGACATCAAATCATTTTTTTAAAATAATTGCTTGAACCGTAGTGTATTCTTTTGACCATCAGGGATGTACATAGCACTCTTGGAAAACTTTTACGTTTAGTGCTAAATTTATAAGCAAGATCACTATCACTTGTGGGCAAACATTTCCATTTGTACATTGCAACAACTATCACTAGTTTTGCTATATTCAAGATACTTATCTAAACCTTAAATGATCACCCCTCTTTAGATTTAAAATTAATTAATTAGGTTTGATTTATTTATTACACATGTTTATTTAGTCTAGTTAAAAATAATTGGATATTTATTATCGTAATTTAGTTGTAACCCATTTATCTATATTATATGTTGGTGAACCTTTGCTCTCTTATACCCATTTTAGGGTTAGATCTAATTTTACTATGTTAATTCCATTTCATGCTCTTATATCCAATAGCCATACCTTCATTTTGCTGGTTTGAAGTCCCAAGTTAATTTTTTTTTAAATAATTAATTCAAACCCTAACATGCTTGTGACGTGTATGTGTTGTGTTTGATTTAAATTTATGCCACCAAAATGATTAAATCTAAGGATTAATTGGGAATCTAAGTGTTAGATTAATCAACAACTTATTAATTTTATTGAAATTCCTTTCGTTAATTTTAGGTCAAACTTGAAAAAGAAAATGGAATATGAAAATACAACTAATGTTGCTTTAGGATGTTTTTTTTTGAATGATAATGTTATGAATGGATCTCAAGTTAATAATATTCATGAATGTAAAAGACATGGTGAAGCTGACACAGGGAGTTGTATGCCCTTAGGAATGTTTACTTAGATAGGAGATCATACCTAATTTTAGTACTTTAGGTTAGACTAGTCTAACCTAAGTTTGTATTCATCCTATTTTCCTTGCTTTTAGCTATTTTAGCTTTTCCTCTAACCAATAAGGCTATGAGAAGCATGTTGCCAATTAGATGACGACTACCTTTATTCTGGGCATCACATGAAGGCCACCTCTTTTCCAACCAATCATAGTTTTTAATGTGCTTCTAATGTTCTTTGATATATTAAATCCTTCTCATCCTTTGTAATAGATTTGAAACTTGAAATCTTCAAAAGAGGAGCATCAGAAGGGGGAATGCATTTAGATATTGAAGTTCTGCTAAATTTTTATTGTGATATAAATTTTTATTTAGTTGTAGATTTGAAACTTGAAATCTTAAGAAGAGGAGCATCAGAAAGGGGAATGCATTTAGATATTGAAGTTCTACTAAATTTTTATTGTGATATCAATTTTTATTTAGTTGTTTATTGAATTTAGCAATTAAGACATTGTGAGTGGTCTTGTACATTTAATTTTTGGGTATGAAGAGAGAGTATAAAATCTATTATTTATCTTCATTCTCTTGTTCTTTCATGGTATAAGAGCAAAAATCTTCACTCCAATTCTAGTTAAAATTCAATAGAAGAAGAAATTGAGTGTGAACTCTCTTCTCCTCCTAGGTTTTCACAGATCCTTATTTTTTTTTATTTCTTAGTTCAATTTTTTCCCTCAAAAATATGGTTTGGGAGTCCAGGGTTTGATTTAAAAAATAATAATAATCAGTTTGAGGCACTATGTTTTTTAAAAAGGGAATTCATTTTCAAGGTTGATTTAAATTTTAAAGGATTATGAAATGTAAAACCCTAGGTTGCTAAAGTGTTAGAATAATAAATCAGGGAACAAATATAACAATATCAATAGCCTCTAATTTGTATAATAATTAAATTATTTGATTATTCTATAAATAGCAAATGAATTACAAGAGATGGACTTAACTAGAAATTGACTGAGATAGACAAGTGACAAACTGAAAACTGGTATAGGAATTATGAAAGGTATCATGAACAATAATCAGGAGTCAAAAAACCTCCTGGACAATAGCATGGTCCTCTAGACAGTAATGCATTGTGCAAGTGTCTTCTATGCCACACTAGTGTCCTTGTGGTAATAGAGATAATGAGCTTCTAGGTAGACCTTCATTTGATTTTGAGGACTCTGTAACTGTGTGAATGAATGTTGGTTCATTGTTTGTTCCCTATTTTGATTGATTTCAATGCAAAACCCTATGCCTCCATGTTTGTTAGGGTATTTGATGAGCACAAGTAGAAAAAATGTGGCTTTAGTGGGGTAGTCTGGATGCGACGTCAAAATCCCATGTGTTGAGTGTTGCCTACATACCAATACCTCGAAAGAGGATCAAACCTGATGTAGTTCCCCCAATCTAAGTGCTAGTGCAAGTGCAAGTGAATGTTAGTATGAGTGCTGGTTTGAGTTCTTTGAGTGTGAATTGAGACTATACATTTGAGATATTCGAGCTTTGGGCTAATGTAGATGGGTGTATTTAGAAGCAGGGTAGAATAGGGATCAATGACCTTGATTTGTACAACTATTTTTGAGTTTATTTATGAGTATTTGCATCTAATTTCCATCTAGTGGATAAATGAATGAAAGTGGTCTATATATAACATTCTAGTGCTTACCAATATGTGAAATGGATCTAGGCTAACCCTAAGTTTACTTTGAAGAACTGTTGTAGCATCGATTTTCACCCTTGTAGAGGGTTCTTCAGTCTCTCTCCAATTGAGCTATACTATTAGAACAAACTCAGGCTGTAGGTCACTTATGGTGGGTTTGGACCTCCGGAGAAGGCCAACTTCCTATTGATGGATCACCTATACAAATGTTTGCACTAGGAAAGGGGTTAGAGAGGGGGTAAAGGGATCCTAAGAAAGTTAACTAGGTGTTGCACCAAATAAAAATGAGAACTCACATAAGTATGAAACATACACTGAAGAAGCATAAGACAATACTAGCTCACACAATCTTAAACTCTAGCTAATTGCATAAGTATTTCATGTATTAGGTTCAAGAAACAATGAATGGAGCCAGGAAGAAGCATAAGACTCACATCAAGCTTACATCAATGGCAAAAAGAACACAAATGCAAACCTACAATCAACTAGGAAACACCCTAAAATAATCGAGAAAGGAGGACAATGCGCATGGAAGATTCTCCTTCACAATACCATCATGCACAAGCTTACTAAACAATTCCAAAGCAAGATATAGGTAAAGAAAGTATTTATTAGGTTCAAGAGGTCTTTCATACAAATTTTGGTAGGGTCTAGCCTTATCAAAATGAGAGTCTCTGCTATTATAGAATTGAGAGAACTTGTTATCAAAAGTGTGAGAGAGTCCTAGAAAATTTGAGAGAGTTACCAATGGGAAAGAATGGGAGATATAGGAGCGAGAAGAGGAAAGGGAGCATGAGTACATAAAATAATTAATGAACTACTACCACATTTCTTGAATTTTGAACTATTTTTTATCCAATCAGTACTAATCTTTCATCAATGAGCTAACCTTCATCTGTCCCAAAATATTTAAGTTCTTCTCATTGGCTGAGAAATGCACTAGAAGACAAGGATTTGTTTTGTAGCTGATGAGTCATGATCCTTTCTAAGAGGGAAGATCCTTAAGATCAGAGCATCATTGAATACTCCCGTTGTTGCTACTCCAATCCCTAGATCTCTTTGCTATGATCTTCCATGCCATCTCCACTTTCTTCATTATGAGGGCAAGGCCCTTATATCCATGTACTTAATAGAGCCATGCCCAAGTCTAATCTTAGTGGTAGTTTATACCTACTTTTTAAGGCTATGCCCATATTGGAAGATAAGACACTCCTTCATAGTCACCTATCTGCTCTATTTCAATATCTAAACATAGGTCCTTTTCTATAGTTTGAAAACCAATCTCTTTTATTGGTTTTCTTATAGTCTTTAATATCGACAAATAAAACTCACCATGTGGTCTGGTCTCATTTTGACAATAAGCTATCAACCTTTAATCTGTATAAAGTCTAAAGACCTAATTTATCTCCATAGAGCTCTAATGGTGATCCTCAATCCTGAAATATCTTGTTTTGGTTCGAATTGGGTCGTGATTAAACTTGGCTCCTTCGTATTTACTTTGCTTGGGTTGAAAACTGCTTTATCAACCTTCATCAAAAAACTCCTAGGCTTGCCTTTATTTACTGGTTTTCAATTATTGACTTAGCTTATTGACCTTTTGACCCATCTCACACCATTGATCCCATTTGGTGTGATCAAACGTGTGCCATAGATCTGCTTTAGGGACCCCCTTTTGACTCATTGACTTGCTCGTGTGCTGTAGATCTTCGATGCATGATTGAATGTGAGCCCTTGATCTTGCTAGGACCCATCATTTGAACCCAAATGACTAATTTACAAGGCCCAAATTTGACATATGTGTTCCTGTATTTGATGTTTTCATGTCCATCATTGACTCTATGTGCCTATCATAATTTAAATCCAAACAATTATTTATCGAGGCTCAATTTTGATGTCTGTGCACCCATCATTTGACGTCTGTGTGATCATCATTAATGTCCGCATGAACGTCTAAGGATTTTTAGATCTAAATGATTGTTTTTTGGGGTTAAAAATGATGTATGTGCAAATGTTTTGTTCTACAATTTAATCTTTGAAGGCTTAGGCCTTGAGATAGAAATCTCATCAAGACATGAATTTTACAAAGTAAGATATTGGTACCAAGAACATTGATTCCATGTGATCCTTTGGCCCCATGAGGCTTTTTGAGCATACTTATAAAATTTATAAGTGAACCAACCTGTTCATTTCTATGTAACATCCTGGTGACGGTATGGTTTATTTGAACTTGTGTTATGAGCTTTTGCTTGATCCTTGAAAGCTTTGATGAATCCCCTAAGGCCTGTGTAACTTATCCCTGACCTCTAACTACTCAGACACCATGAAACCTACTTGGATCCTTCTCTTTAAAATTCTTGACCCATTTCTCAAGGATCAATTAGATTACACTTTAAACTTGCTTACAGTGTTTTGAAAGTTTTGCAAGTAATGCGGTCTTCTTCTTCATCATGGATCCTTCATTCTATAGGAACTCTGCTCAACCAGGACTTTTCTCAACTTCTCACACCATGGACCCCTCTAGGCAAAGTTCTATGTGTAGGCCAAAAATTGGCCAACATTTTTGATGACATCTTGGGGTTACACGCCTACTATGTAAGAGACTGGTTGCCTTGATCTAGTCCATTGGGCATATGGAGTCAAATCTTTCTCCTAGCTGATATAAAATGATACAAGGCTATCCTGATTTGGAACCTCTCTTGAAGCAACAAGGACAAAAGGAACAAAAATAAACACTGTGCCCAAGGCACTTATTGAAGGGAAATACATAATAGAGAAGAAAATGTGCATAAGGCACTTAGAGGAAAGCATGAAAGTTACCCTAATATATACAATATATTACTAAGGATACAAGTTCTTCTAATAATAGGGATGTAAATGAATTCCATTGACTGGGATGGGTAATACCTCTCCATCTAGTTGAGCAAGCTATAAAACATTATGTCCCTTTCATCCATGGATCAAATAAGGACCACTCCATAAGCTATCAAACTTGGTATGGTTGCCTGACTTGGCCTTATTTGAGTCCCATTTCAGGACTAAGTCCCCTTATTTGAAGTCCCTTGTTGTATCTCTCTTATGAAAGTAGTTCTTAACCTGATCTTGATGTGACCCTAATGTCTTTATTGTAAGGTCCCTAGTTTCTTCAAGCTTCATGATCTCTGTCATCCTCACTTCCATAAGTCCACTCTCCATCAACTCCATCTGATGTGCTAACTCCAAGGCAAAAAATTCAAGAGAGATGGGCAATTTGGCCTCCCTTCCACATACTAAAACATATGGAGAATTGCCAATGGAAACTTTGGAAGTCACCCTATCAGCTCATAAGGTTGTTCTTAGTTTTGTGTGCCACACCCTTTGATTATCTTGCATAGTCCTCTTGATGATCCTGATCAAGTTATTATTTGTGGACTCTGCCAATCCATTACCTTGGGGATAGTAGTTGGAAGATGTGCCAAGGAATATGCCTAACTTGAATGCCCATTCACTTGTCTTCATACCAAAAAGTCCTAATGCATTATCTAAAATTATAATGGCTGGGACACCAAACCTAGTTACTATGCTATCATAGAATTCTAATACTATTGTCTTATTGACTTCCTTCAAAGAAATTACTTCCACCCACCTGGGGAAATAGTTAGTTGTAGTGACCACCCATTTATGCCCTGCACTTTCATCCCTATGAAGTATAACCCCTATTACATGAAGGGTTACTCCACCTGGATTGGGTTAAGTGGAAAAGCTACCATTCTTTGTTTGTCTATAAATAGATCACACTTTTGGCATTTTCTAACCCATGCATAGACATCTTTGAAAAGGATGGGCTAGTAATAACCAACTCTCATTACCTTTGATGATGTTGTTCTTGGAGCAAAATGGCCTCCTGCAGGTCCATCATGAAATTGATCTAAGAGCTTTTTCACTTGATTGTCATCAATGCACCTAAACAGTACCCCATTGAGGTCTCTCCTAAAAATAAAACCATCAACTAATGCATAAGTTATGGATTGAATCCTAAAATACCTTCTTTTTTATTTGTCCAAACCTTGAGGTCATTTTACTATCATTAAGAAATGTTCCATGTCTTGGAGCCAACTATTGTGAGGTGGAGGTGCATCTGTCTGTGAGTTGTCTTGTGTCACTAAAACAACTTCTATGCCTTCTTGAAGGTCATCTACCATGTTCTCTCACAAGCCTTTGAATCTTACCAGCTTAGTGACTTTGATCTCCACATTATACTCCATGACCTTGGTAATCCAACCTACTCTTTTCTCATTTAAGTCTTTGTTAAGCAGGGAGTCCCTAACTCCAGGATGAGACACCATAAGATGGATCTTACTGTTGGAAAGCATTGGCCTAAAATTTTTAAGGCTCCTTAAGGCGATAAGAACTTGCTTTTCTATGAAACTGTACCTTACCCATACCCCTCCAACCCTTGACTAAAAAAGGCAATTGGTTGTTCATGTCCTTCACCATTATTTTGCATCAACATATATGATATATTATCAAAATTGGAAAAAGTGTACAACATAAAATCCTTTGAGAATTGAGGATTCATGAGTGAGGGTGCTTGGGCAATGGCCTCTTTGATGGCCAACAAATTTTACTTTTCCTTCATTTGACCAAGCAAACACTTGGCTCTTCTTCAGCACAGTGGTGATGGGTTTGACCATGTTTGTAAAACCAGGTATAAACCTTCTTAAAAAGTTTATCTTCCTAGGAAGCTTTGGATTTCTTTGATGTGCTTAGGTAAAGATAGTGCTAAGATAACACTTATTCTATCAGGTTCAATGGATAATCCTTCTTTTGAAATAATGTGACCCAAAAATTTGACTTCAAGGATAACAAACATACATTTCTTGGGATTTAAAGAGATCCCATACTCCTTACATCTTTGGAAGATCAATCTTAGATGGTCCATGTGTTCACTAGCTTCCTTGGAGAAAATTGTGATGTCATCCAAGTAAACTAGTACCATCTAATTCAACAACCCTTGAAAATCCATGTCCATGGCTATTTTAAAATTTGCTCCTGTATTTGACAATCCAAAAGGCATCTTTTGGTAAATAGATGTTCCCCACTTTGTAGTGAAGGTAGTCTTATACTGATCGTCTTCTCTCACTAGCACTTGGCTGTAACCTGAATACCCATCCAAAAGGGAAAATATTTCTGAACCTGCAACTACTTGAAGAATTTTCTCCATGGATGGTAAGGGGCAGTGGTCCTTGAAGGAAACCCCATTCAGATCCTTGAAGTCAACACACAATCTAATCTCCCCACTCTTTTTCCTAATAGGCACCAAATTGGCTACCCATGAGGAGTGCTTAATGGGAAATATGATCTTAGATTCAATTAATTTGGTCAACTCTTTCCTCATAAGCTCTTCTATTTTGGGGTTTATAGGCCTCTGCTTCTACTTAACAAACTTGGCATTGGCCTCTAGTTCTATAGTGTGTTGGGCCAGCTTGGGATTAAATCCTCTTAGGTCACTATATTCCCAAGCAAAGATATTTTCATATTATTTACAAAGCCCTATGAAATCATGCCTTCTAGATTTAGTTCTTACCTTCCCAATCTTGAGGAGCTTGTCCTTGAAGATAAAAACTCTTTCATAATTATCTTCATTTTTTGACATCACTACCTTGTCTCTTCTCATATGATCTCCCTCATGAAAAAGACCTTCAAGGGTGACAAGCCCTTTAGGAATCTTGTTATATCTTAATTGAATAATTTGTTCCTCATATTGATGTCAAAACTTTTTTTGGTTCATTGAAGAGAATTTTGCTTCCTTCTACAAGAAACAAATAATTTATTTATCATTCTCAAAGACCTGTCAATAGCTTCATTGTCTGGCACTAATTATATTACTACCACTTTGACATGTGGGTGCACTTTGGTCCTTTTCAACTCATTCAAGATATAAAATTGAGCTCCCATAACTGCCAACTTATCAACTTGTTCATTCTGCTTCCTTGGCACTGCTTGAACCTAAAGGCCTCAAAATCCTCAATTAGATCCCACACTCTATGTTTATAAGACTTCATCAAAGGGTTTTTGATGGTATTTTGGCCTCTAACCTGATGCACTATCAACTCACTATCTCTATAAACCTACAACTACTTGATCCCTCTCTTACTAGCCCATTGAAGGCCATGAATAAGGCCCTCATATTCTACTACATTGCAAGAGTAACTAAATTTAAACCTTTAATAAGAAAATACTTGCCATTGGAAGGGGATACTAGCATTGCACCTACACCCACTCCATGTTTGCTCCTTGAACCATCAAAGAAAAATTTCCATAAGCCATTAGGATCTTCTTGAGGTCTAATGAGGGATGCCATGGACTGATTCTCTTCATGTAAGCATTCTACACCCATGTATTTCTCTTCAATTCCTTCCAAGGGATCAACCAAATGATTTCCATTCCATAGTTCATCCAAAAACATGTCTGGTATCTCCTTAGGGTGGGTGTTTAATTCGTGACCAGCCATATGTTCATCCTCATCAAGAATGGTACAATTGAGGTTTATGTTGTTTGGCCCATAAAGATCTATGTGGAATTATGTAATAGGCTCATCTTTAATATATATCTTGGTTTCATATGTTGTTTTGAATGTCATGTATGACTAATCTACTGCAAGTTAACCTCCAATCTTTGTAGTGAATTCCCTATATAAGCATAGGGTAAAACAAGGAGGTACATCTAGGATCAATACATCTTGAACCACTGAGACACTAGGACACGCATGCAGGGTCAAGTTGAGGTCTCTGATGATATCAGATGGCTTGGTTAAAGAACCATCAAGTTGTATAACTCCTTTAGATTAGGGCTCATATTTTAGACCAAGCTGGTCTGCTATGGATTTTGGCATTATTAAGGTGTTATCCCACTATCTACCAAGTAATTGTGCACTAAAAGGTCACCAATGATTATTGAAATATAGAAGGGAGGAGGTTTGACCACCTTACTTGATTTCCCTTCACTAAGTCTTTTGGTTGCATTGGTGAGAACTACATTCTCCTTGATTGGTGGCTTCTCAGAAACATTGATCCTTGACAACCCTTCTTTGAGGATGTATACCTGACCAGGCATGGAGAGCATGTCCTACATTGGCACACTCACATTAGATTTCTTGATTTATTTCACAATGTTGATGGGTGAACCACCAACCTTTGGTTATGCTTTGGGATCTACAACTGCACCTTGAGTTTGTGAGTTTAGAGGGACATAGACATTTCCCTAATTTTGATTCTTTAAGGCTATTTGCACCTTTGGGGAAATAGTATATTCCTTTGGCTTTGATAGTGAAGGATTAATGGTAGGAGGATATTTGACTACTTCCTTATTACCATCCATGTTCCTTATTTTGCACCTTGTATTTGCTACCACTGGGATGTATGCTTGGATAGAACTAGCCTACTGATTGAGTGTATAACACTCTTCTTGCTCATAGTTCACCATTGTAACACCTAACTGGCTTGGTCCTTGATCAATCCCTTGACCCTATTGAGGTTCCTCTAGTTTTTTCATCATGGGCACCTTTATGTTCTAAGCCATGAAAATTTGATTGTACCCATAGTTGGCAGCCTGCTTCCATTGATCATTGAAATCTTGAGTGAAATCAATGGTTGAAATGATGGATTGCCCAAAAGACTAATTCTAAGGCATGGTACCCTTAGCTTCTTGAGCAACATTATTCTAGATGGGGACCAAAATGTTGGAAGTTCTTGAAACATTTAGATTATAGTTGTTTTGCCTGTTATAATTAGGTTGCCCTTATCTTTGGTTTTGACCTTGGCCTTAGACTTGGAAATTTCCTTTATAGGGTGGCCTATTTGCTTGATATGATTTCTGCTAAGGTTGATATGAGGCTTTATGTGTCCTATTGAAATATTGTTGCCTCTTAACATTCACTAACTCATTTCCAAAAGATTGAAACATGCTCTTAATCTCTTGAAAGTTATTATGTTCTTGGTAATCACTATATCTACTAATAGAGGCCTTTTCTTGCTTGGGTGAGGGTATAACAATAATTGTAGGCATAGGAGGAATGACATCAAGGGGAGGAATAAAAATAGGAGATGGTATGATCTCAGGGAATAGAGACATTAGTGGTATAGGTGTTAGCTTGCCAACTTGGACTAGACAATTTTCTACTCTGATTGCCACCTCATATGCATTTGGTAATGTGTTTCCCCTATAGACTGGATCATTATCACAATGCCACTATTTAGGGATTTCAAATATTATAGGAATGAAAAGTTAGGGGTAGGCCTAACAGAGTCTGGGATTTGATCCCAATTTTTTTTGGAACCTTGTATTGAAGTCTTGCATGACTTCATGGGGGGGCTCTTTTTATTGTGGTCAACTGCTCTGCAAGTAATGTATGGTCATTTTTATCCTCAAATATTTTACACAAAGCCTATCCTAGTTGGTCCCATGTGGAAATAGAATTAACAACAAGGATTCTATACCAATCTAAGGCCTTACCTTTAAAAGAGATGGCTAGTAACTTAATTGCTACATTTTTATCATTGATATCATGAATGTTACAGAAGTTGGCTATATCCATGAGGTGCTCAGAAGAGGTTGTAGCTTGGTCTCCAGTAATATAGGGGGCACTCTTAAGAGCTATTAATAGAATAGTATCATAATGAGGGAGGGCCATAGCACTTTGGCTATTAAAATCCATAAAAGATCTAGGGACTACCATGGATATGAAAGGATTTAATAAAAGTCTTCTCATAGGGCTAGGCCTTGAAAGTGATTTAGGAACAAAGCTATATTTATATGGGTGTGTATTATCAAACATTAACCTTTTGACTAAATTTAAAGTAAGTTCAACAAATTCAAAGGGAATACCTGTAATAGCTAACCTTGTAGTCACTTTTGGCATGAGATGTAGTCATTGATTTACTACCATAATGTTGGATCTTCTTTTGGAGTTGCCAAATGATATTGCTTAAAAGCCATAACTACTACAAATTGATCAAACCAACATCAGACTTTGACCAATTTCCTTTGAATTGTGGTCCCATTGGGCATGCCAAAAATTGTTGTCACATCAATTTGTACCCTTAGAGAGAGTTCTTAAGTCTCTCTCCAATTGAGATACACTCTTGGAACAACCCTACGCTGTGGGTCACCTATGGTGGGGTTGAACCTTCGGAGAGTGTCGACTTCATATTGATGGATCACATATACTAATGTTTGCACTTGAAAAAGGGTTAGAGAGGGGGTAAAGGCTCCTAAGAAAGTTAACCAGGTGATGCACCAAATAAAAATGACAACTCACACAAGCATGAAATATACACTAAAGAAGTATAATACAATACTAACTCACACAATCTTAAAATCTAGCTAATTGCATAAGTATTTCATGCATTAGGTTTAGGAAGCAATGAATGAAGCTAGGAGAAATTCTTAGACTCAGATAAAGCTTACATCATTGGTAGAAAGTACACAAATGTAGACCTACAATCAACTAGAAAACACCCTAGGAGGACAATGGGCATGAAAGATTCTCATTTACAATGCCATCATGCACAAGCTTACTAAATAGTTTCAAATCAAGATATAGGTAAAGAAAGTCTTTATTAACTTCAAGAGGTATTTTATATAAGTTTTGACATGGTCTAACCTTATCAAAATGAGAGTCTCTACTCTTATAGAATTGAGAGAACTTGTTATCAAAAGTGAGAGAGAGTCCTCCTAAAAAATCCAAGAGAGTTCCCAATGGGAAATAATGGGAGATATAGGAGAAAAAAGAGCGATAAGAGGAAAGGAAACATGAGTACATAAAATAATTAATGAACTACCACCACATTTTTTGAATTTTGAACTATCTTTTATCCAATCAAGACTAATCCTTCATGAATAAGCTAACCTTTATCTATCCCAAAATCTTTAAGTTCTTCTCATTGGTTGAGAAATGCACTAGAAGACAAGGGTATATTTTGTAGATGATGAGTCATGATCCTTGCTATGAGGGAAGATCCTTAAGATTAGAACAACATTGAATGCCCCCACTACTGCTACTCCAATCCCTAGATCTATTTAGTATGATCTTTCATGCCATATCCACTTTCTTCATTATGAGGGAAAGGCCCTTATATCCATGTACTTGACAGATCTATGCCCAAGTCTACTCTTAGCTATGGTTTGTACTTGTTTGTCAAAGATGTGACCATATTAGAAGATGAGACACTCCTTCATAGTCACCTATCTACCCCATTTAAATATCTAAACATAGGCCCTCTTCTATAGTTTGAAAACCAATCTCCTTTATTGGTTTTCCTATAGTCTTTAATATTGACAAATGAAGCTCGCCATGTGGTCTAGTTTCATTTTGACAACTAGTTGTCGACCTCTTTATTTGTATTAAGTATAAAGACCTATTTTGTCTCTATATAGATCTAGTGGTGACCCTTGATCCTAAAATATCTTGTTTTGGTTCAAATTGGGTCATGTTCAAACTCAGCTCCTTTGTATTTACTTTGCCCGTGTCGAAAACTACTTTATCAACCTTCATCAAAAATCTCCTAGGCTCACCTTTGCTCATTATTTATCTATTATCAACTCAAGTTATTGACCTTTTGACCCATATTGTACCATTTATTCATTTGGTATGATCAAATTCATGTCGTAGATCTAATTTAGGGACCCCCTTTAACTCATTGACCTAATCGTGTGCTGTAGATCTTTGATGCACGATTGAAAGCAAACCCTTGATCTTACTAGGACTCACCATTTGAACCCAAATGGTTAATTCATGAGGCCAAAATTTGACATCTACATGCTTGTATTTGAAATCTTCATGATCATCATTGAAATCAATGTGCCCGTCATAATTTGAACCCAAACGATTTTTTATTGTGGCTTAATTTTGACATTTGCACGCCCGCTATTTGATGTTTGCATGAATTTCATTGATGTCTACACAAACTTTTAAGGATTTTAAAAATCCAAATGGTTATTTTTTGGGGATCAATTTTGATGTTTGTGTGCCCATCATTTAACATCCACATGACCATCATTTATGTCTGTGTGAACATCTAAGGATTTTTAAATCCAAATGGTTATTTGCCAGGGCTTAAAAATGACATCTGCATGAACATTTCATTCTACAAGTTAATTTTTGAAGGCTTATATCTTGAGATAGAAATATCATCAAGACATGAATTTTTTTAGAGTAAGATCTTGGCATCAAGAATGCTGATTCTATGTGATCCTTCGGCCCTATGAGGCTTTCTGAGAATACTTATAAAATGTACAAGTGAACCAACTTATTCATTTCTACGTGACATCCTAGTGATGGTCTGGTTCATTTGAACTTGTGCTATGAGATTTTGATTGATCCTTGAAAGCTATGATGAATCCCCTGAGGCTTATGTAACTTGTCCCTGACCTTTGACTGCTCAGACACCATTAAACCTACTTGGATCCTTCTCTTTACAATTCTAGACCCATTTCTCTAGGATCAATTAGATTACACTTTAAGCTTGCATAAAGTGTTTCAAAATATTTATAAGTAATGTGGTCTTCTTATCCATCATGGATCCTTCAATCTTTAGGAACTCTACTCGACCATGACTTTGCTTAGCTCTTCATACCATGGACCCCTCCAGGCAAGGTTTTGTATGTAGGCCAAAAATTGGTCAACAATAACATAAAGATATCCGTTGGGAGAGTAGAGAGTAAGGGGACATTAGTTCTACCCTTTGGTCAATAACATAGTGCACTATAGTCCAAAAGACCATGCTGATGTTCAGGTGGTAGAAACATGTGAAAATGATACTTGGATGCCTAGGGGGTGGATTTGATATACCCTTAACCTTTGGTGTGTGTAGAGATATTTGTGGCCAACTTGTGGCTTACATAGCTCTTTTATATTCTTGTTACATTTCTTTATGTTTTTAGTTAGGTTAGTCTATGGAATAACCATCGCTAAGTAGACTATATATAGGAGGTAGTGGTTTGTCTTTGATCATCATATTAAGTATTATGATCTTATTGCATTGTTGTGGAGGTTTCTCCCTTGAAGTGGCTTTGCTATATTATCTAGTATTTTACTTTGCTATCAATTATTGCTATGTATTCTCTTATCTTTGACTAATCTGTGTGATATAATTATTCTATGCAAACATCTAAGAAATTTCCTTACAAGTGATATTAGAACTTTGATTTGGGTAAGTTTCCTATAGATTTTTTTTTGCATCTGGTGAGGTGTGACTTCTATGAGTGGAAGGAGAAAAAAAAGCATAACTTACAATTTGGGAAGATTTTTTTTTTGTCAACGTAGTATTGTTCAAAATGCTTTAAAAAAAAAAAGTGTGGAATTTTTTTTCCCTTTTTGTAGTCGTTGGATTTTTCTTTATGAGACGATCACAATAGTATATTCTATCCATACACTTTTTTGTACAATTTTTTTTCACCCTAGTTTGTAAAAACAGTCATTGGATTCATCTTGGCAAGGCAATCACAATAGTACCATATCTTAGTACATTTTTTTGAGGCAAAAACCCTCCTAGGGTTTGTACATGGTTGGTCCTACTACTCAAGGGAAAAAGGGGGGAAATAAACTCCTAAAACTCTTAGGGATGACATGGAATTTGGAACTTAAAATCTGATGATATCTCAACTTTAAACTGACATAAAGGGCTTCGGTGTAAAATGATGACCTCACTTCAGTTTAAACTGATGTTTTAAGGATGAATGAAGATATTAATGGGTTGCACACTCAATTACATTAGATAACTATGAATTGGATACTATTTCGTCTCAATTATATACAAACAACCCTCCACCTCATCATTCGAGTCCTCCTCTCAACACTAACAACTCCAATCCTGGTGTAAAACTGATGTTGCCAAAAGTGGACATGCATAAGTTTGATGGTAAGGATCCTCTCACTTGGATTACCCAAATTATGAATTTATTTGATTTCACCAAACTCCTCATTCTCAAAAGGTGATAATGGCATCTTTGTATCTGAAACCTGAGCAATTCATTTGGTATCGATGGTTGTGTGCTCAAAAGAAAAAAAATGGTGCTCTTGTTACATGGTATATTTTCATTGATGAGTTGTTGGCTCATTATCATAATAATGTCTCTGATAACTACTTCATCTAGTTAGACAAACTATGTCAAGCAGGAATTATACAAGATTATATTCATCAATTTTATAATCTATCCTTACGGTTGAAGACATCATTGAGACAAATTTGACTAATATTTTTCTATGTGGACTCAAAGATAACATCCAATTGGAGGTTCAGATGTTTAATCCATCATCTGTATCAAAATCTATTCCAAAGACACACATGGAAAAATAAAAAAAGATGTTCAAATAGAAAACTTTCACCACTAATTGTGATCGCAACTTTCTAGCATGATCATTTCTTCAACCCATTATATTGACACCTCAAAAAATTAAGGAAAAATGAGCTAAAGGGTTGTGTGATGGGTGTGATAACAAATGGATCAAAAGACATCATTGTGCTGAAAATAAGATATTTTACATTAAAGGTGCCAATGAGGATGCAAATGACAAGGAAGTAATTGGTGAGGATGTTGAAGGACCTGAGGAGGAATATGAAGACTCTCACCCTACTATTTCCTATCATGCCCTTTCAAGTATTAGCACTCCCTAAAATCTTAAGGTGGTGGGTTTCCTTAAGAAATATAGGATCACTATTTTGATTGATTCTGGGAGTACACACAACTTCATCAACAATAAGTTGGTTATTCATTTGAACTATTTTATTTATCTTGCTCTAAAATTTTAGGTTATGATTGCAGATGGTGGTATTTTCAGTTGTTTATAAAATGCGTAGTATTAAGCTAGCCACAGGAGACTACATGTTAGATTCTCCTATGTTTGTTATTCCCATGGGTGGAACTTACATTGTTTTGGGAGTACAATGGCTCACCACTTTGGGCACACTTAAGATGAATTTCTTGGAATTATTCATGCACTTTATTTTTGAGGGAAGGACATTTGAGATAAGGGGATTAAGGGATAAATATTCTCAACTTGTTAGCTCTCATAAAATGACCAATATTCTCTAGAAGGGTGCTAAAGGATTTGTGGCTTGCTTGTTTTCTATTGAAGTCAACCCACTCAGCGATTTACACCTCCTGATCTACAAGTGATTAACACCCATTATGTTATTTTTGGTGACATACCGAAAGGACTTCCACCTAGATGCACACATGATCATGCCATAAAAATTATTCCTAGTAGTACACCACCTAACATCAGGCCATACAGTTATCCCTACACCTAAAAAAGAGAAATTAAAAATATGGTACATGAGATGTTGGATGCAGGAATCATTCACCACAACCAAAGTGAATATTATTTGCTAGTTATCATGGTGAGAAAAAAAGATGACACTTAGAGGATGTCCCTCGACTACAAAGATCTCAACAAGTACACTATCAAAGATAAGTTTCTTATTCTTGTCATTGGTGATTTGCTAGATGAATTAAATAGTGCTCTTTATTTTACCAAGTTAGATCTACATTATGGGTATCATCAAATATAGATCCATGATGAAGACATACCCAAAATAGATTTTAGATCTCATGAGGGCCATTATGAGTTTATGGTTATACCTTTTGATCTAACAAATGCACCATCTACCTTTCAAATTTTGATGAATACTATTTTTAAGCCATTTTTGAGGAAATTTATTCTGGTGTTTTTTGATGATATCCTCATTTATAGTAAAAATTGGGAAGACCATTTTCAACATGTGAAATAGGTACTCTTAATTCTAGAACAACATCAGTTGTATGCCAAACATTTTAAATGTACTTTTGGAGCTCGTGAGGTTGTGTATTTGGGTCATATGGTTTCACATGAAGGAGTACAAGTAGATCCTAAAAACATCCAAACAATGGTGGACTGGCCGGTTCCTAAGATACTCAAGCAACTAAGGGGATTTCTATGGCTAACTGATTACTATCATAGGTTTGTAGAAAATTATGGTAGCATTGCAGCCCCACTCACCTCTTTGTTGAAAAAAGACTCCTTCCAGTGGACTAATACAACTACCAGGGTATTGCAACCCCACTCACCTCTTTGTTGAGGAAGGAATTTTGTGGTTGAATGTGATGTATCTAGATATGGTATGGGTGTTGTGCTCATAAAACAAGGCAAAACACTTGCATTTGAAAGCCACCAATTGAAGGTTAAAACTCATCTCAAGCCCATCTATGAGAAGGAAATGATGGCCATTTTGCATGCATTCAAATAATGAAGATCTTATTTGATGGGTCTTCACTTTTAGATAAAGATTGATCATGATAGTCTCAAATATTTTTTGGAACAATGGTTTTCATCAGAAGAAAAATAGAAATGGGTAATTAAGCTATTAAGTTATGATTTTGAAATAGGATACAAGAAAGACAAGGAAAATATGGTAGTGGATGCACTATCTAGGAGGATGAATTAGTTGAGGCATTGATATGTGCCATGATCATTTGGTAGGTAGATTGGCTAGAGGAAGTAAGATCATAATGGGAAAATGATAGTGCTACCCATGATTTGATTCAAAATTTTCAACAGGGTTTAGGTGGATTTGAAAAAATCACATGGAAGGGTAATGCATTATGGTATAAAGACAAATTATACCTATGTAAGAATTATCTTCTTAAACAAAAAATTCTTTAGGAACTTCATGCAACTCCACTTAGGGGTCATTTAGGATTTTTGAAAACCTATCATAGAATCAAGCAAGATTTTTTTTAGGGAAGATTAAGGGGGATGTCTAGAAATATGTGGTTGAATATATGATCTATCAACAAAATAAAGGTGAATCCATCAAAACTGTAGGTCTTTTCCAGCCTTTATCCATCCCTAGCCAATGTTGGGAAGAGGTGTCTAAGGATCTTATTACAAGGCTACTAAGATCTGATGGTCAAAATGTTGTCATGGTTGTTGTGGATTGTCTCAATAAGTATGCTCATTTTTGTTCTTTACAATAGCCTTTTGTTGGTAGTACACTAACTTCTGCTTTTCTCAATATAGTTCAAAAATTGCATGGTACTCTTAAGATCATTGTCAGTGATAGAGATCCCATTTTCACTAGTAATTTTTGGACTAAATTATTTGTATGTTTAGGCACCAAGTTGGTTCATAACTCATCCTATCATCCTCAATTAGATGGATAAATTGATGTAATAAAAAAATGTTTAGAAGGATATCTCTGTTGTTTTGTTTGTGATAAATAGGATAAATGGGATCATTCATTTCCACTTATTGAATGGTGGTATAATAATTTTATTCATAGTTCTTCAAAAATGTCTCCCTTTGTGGCCTTGTACCACCCTCTATCCATCACTTCAACCTTGAAGGTCCATCCTAAGGTTCATGTAGTTGAGAAACATATTTACCATTAATAGGAGGTCCTTGCAAGTTTGCAGGAAAATTTAGCCATGGCCCAAAATCACATGAAGTAACAGGCAGATCAACATAGGAGGGAGAGGCATTTTGACATTGGTGATTGGGTTTTTTTTTTATTTTAACGATATAAATAGATTTCCTTAAAGCAATAGAAAAAGGATAACAAGATGTCCCCTAAGTATTATGGGCCTTATTAGATCTTACAAAAAATTGGTAGTGTGGCCTACAAGTTAAATATTCCTTCATCTACTCACATACATATAGTATTTCATGTATCATACCTGAAGAAATTCAGTGGACTTAGAGTTTCTACTCAAATTGAGTTACCAGAATTAGATGAGGAAGGGAGAGTTATTCTTGATCCTGAGGTAATCCTTTAAATGTGCACTAAGTAGTTGTGATATAAAATGATTAAGAAGTACTTGATCAAATGGAAAAATCTACCATGTGAAGATGCCACTTGGGAGGATGAATCCTTTGTGAAAAAACATCCAGAGTTAATTCAATATTGAGGACAACATTGTTTTGAAGGGGAGGGGCATGCTATGCCCTTAACCTTTGATGTGTGTAGGGATATGTGTGGACGAATTGTGGCTTATATACCTATTTTATATTCTTTTTACTTTCTCTATGTTCTTAGTTAGGTCATCCTATGGAATAACTATGGTTAAGTAGACTATATATAGGAGGTAGTGCTTAGTCTTTGATTATCATATTAAGTATAATGCTCTTATTGCATTATTGTGGAGGTTACACCCTCAAAGTAGCTCTACTATATTATCCAATATTCTAATTTGTTGTCAATTATTTTTATGCAATTTCTTATCTTTGATTATTTTGTGTGATATATAGTTATTTTGTGTGAACATATAAGTAAATTCATTATAGGCTTAATGCTACTTTTGGTATATTTGGGAGTGGATTGAACTCACATAAAAGTTGGAAAATGATGAAGAGAGGCCCTAAGATAGATCTATGGCTAAGATAAGGATAAGGTGGTCTCAAGTAAGACTCATTGCACTAAAATAACATTTTAGATGACTACAATTCCCCCCTCCTTCATTCTAGAAATGTAGCAAAGAAAAATGACTAGGATAAAGGAAAATAAACATACTTGGACTTACCTAAGAGGCAAAGCCCATGAACTTGGGTCTGAGTTTGTGAAGCATGATCCATTGCATGTCCTATAAATGAAACATGAATGAATCAATCCTTAATAAATATAAAAAAAATAAAAAATTGAGTAAAGAGGTGAGATAAAGAGGAAAAGAATAAATACACCTCATTGGGTACGTAAACCAATGCTAAAACATAATGACATCCTATGTGTGCATGTAGATGGTAATCAAATGGTGAATAAATTAGACTTAGCTAATGGCTTTCTCAATCCCCATGTGTGGGTGGCTCAATAACTCAAGATGACTTTGAATCCATCATTGCCCATCCCTACTCGATGGATCATAATATGTGAATAGATTGGAATAGACTAATGAGTTATCCAACCCTCTCATGTAGGTGGCTTAATAACTCAAGTAGGTTATGACTCTATCATTTTCCACCCATGTGTAGTAGATGCATCTAAAACTAAAATTATATAATGTAACTGAAGTTGTGTGATGTAACTAAAACTGTGTAGGATGGCTATGGGGCCACTCAAGATTGCCAAATACTACAAATAAAATAAGGCATCAATCTAGTGTAAACCTAGTTCAAATGGTGTTTGGAGTAACACTATGGAGAATGACATGGAGCTACCATTCTATTTGAGAGTACTAGTGTCAAACTGAATATATGGGAATAATGTGTCAGGCATATTCCCCCATCTTTGATATATATGTATATGAATTCTAGATCAAGTCATAATAATTCATGTTTAAGTATCTCAAATTGAATGAGAGTGATCATGCCACACATGATGCCCCCAATTCTAAGAAAACATGTGTAATATTACATATAACTAAGCATAAATTGAGCATATATGATAATCTATTATTGATAATATGCAAACTTAGACTGTACCTATTATATTTTTCTAGCAATTCTATTTTTTTATTTTTGGGGCTATTGGACAGTAGCACAGTCCCCTAGTCAATAGTGCACTGTGCCATTGTCCTTTTTACTGCACTATCGACCAAATGTGTTGTTTCTATGTAAAATTGAGATTGATCTATATGTGACTATTTTTCACCATGTTTCCCTAAATTTGAGCTCTGTATTCCATGTTTACATGTTGAAAACTATGTTATGAGTGCATTAGGATGGCCTGATCTCTATGATAAACCCCTATAAATGCCCCCTCTTTTGAGGGGAGTTTTTGAAGTTTTGAAATAACTATTCTCAAAATTAAAGTTATGCATCATGCATGTTATATAGAGAACATATGATATATGCATGACAAACCAATATAATGTGTATACATGACATCATAATGTAAACTAACTTGAACATAAGTTGGTAATGTATGATGTATGTTAGATATAACTTTCACAAGGTTTTCAAGATAGCTATAACAATGTAAGCATGTATATGAAGAACAAATATGGATATAATCTAAGTGACTACCTATGGGGATGGGATATGATGTCCATCAAGGCACCCAAGGAGGAAGAGGAGATGCATGAGGTCCCTCATGACATCAGAGATTGGATGTGAGTGTAACAAATAAGAGACAAGTGTTATGGCCTTGACGCATACATGAAATCATATAAAAAAATACATGAAGCATGCAAAGTAGGCCAATGGGACACAATACAAAGGACATCAACACATGTAACTAAGTCTGAGAAAGAGAAAACATACAAGGACATGTTTAAATGTCCACATACATAAACAATAAGCAAGGTTGGCTTATAGCAACATGGAAAGACATGTTCAAATGTTTGCTTACACAATCAAGAAGGCACACACAAGGACATGGCCACATATCCAAAGCGTATATATAATGAAAGGAAGTTGATTAAATCCATAAAACAATAGCATATTCAAATGTGGTTTTGGAACCACCCCTACATAAAGTGGCAGTTTCATCACAATGGAAATGCCTTCTAAAGTTAGCTCTATTAACTCTAATTTTCATGCATTTTTCAAAACTAGCTTTACATTTCTTATTTTTATCACCTTGTTTTCACCTCCAATTAGGCTGAAATTAATCCCTCTTATATTTTTAGTCTTATTTAGTTTTTCTCAATTTGAACTCATAGTCACAGTTAGACCATTGACAATCAGGGGTCAAAGGTAGGGTTGGTTAAAAGGTGGGTTTTATCCAAAAGGTCAACTAACTTAGGCTAGGTGGGTTAGGTTCAGTTAAGGGTCAAGAAGGTCAAGGTGGGGCCCAAGGGGGTCATGAGGTGGTCCAAGGGGATTGCAACATTCAAAACTATCATGTGTAGATTTTCATCATCTACATGAATCTTTTGGTAATTGTAACAAGGTTGTGGCTGTAAGAGCTTCTTAATAACAAAATTTAATGCAATTTTTGGATCTAAAATTAGGCTAAAATTGACTTCTTATAGAAAGATATGGGATCTTACATGGAGGGTGACCATTAACGGTCACCTTGACCATCGACAGTCAGGTTCTACCATCCAAAGTAACTTAACTCACTCTTAACTCTACCTTGCTTTTTTATAATTAACTCATCTAAATCCACATGCAAGCCATTGCATGCATGAGTTATAATTAAAAATCCTAGTTAATATCTTGTTGCACCTCTCCTTCTTTGCCTATAAGAAGAGAGGAGTAGGAGGTGAAATCCATCCATAACTATCAAGAAATTTTATATCTAGAGCTTCTTTTCTTCTAACAATCTAGCTATCCAACCATCACGCCAAGAGTCAACTTACCATCATCCCTTGATCAATAGCCACATACTAGTACTCTGTCAAAATCATACTAGACTCCATCAATGAGTTAACCACCTAAACCACTCATCTGATCAATCTTTTACAAGTTAAGTATTTATTTTTCATTATTCAATTACTCTGTTTGTATTTCTTGATCAGCCCAACATAAACCCATCTCCTAGAATTACCTTTTGAAATCTCATAAATTAACCATTTATTACCCAAAGCCTACACACAATAACAACTAACAGTCAACTTGACTATCGATGGTAAGTCCAACCACCGATGGTCATTTCAATCACTGATAATCATACTAACTATCAATAGTCATTATGGTAGAAAATAACATCAAGCTATTTTCACCCACTTACCTTCAATCAAACCCAACTTTCTATGTCTGTGCCTATTCACAAACCTCTATCCTATTTTCTAAAGGACACTTGACTAGGTTTAGCATTAGTATTGACTTTCTTATTACTATATTAGTCATTTTTAGTTTATTTTATTTATCAAGCATTTCTTGTATTCAATCTTAGTACCTTTTGATCATTGATGCAATTACTCTATATTCTATTTTATAAACCTTAATTGTTTAAAATGTGTGAATTAATAGCCCCTGAGGAAGCTCTTGCTTTCAGGATCTTTATAGTGCTAGGCAATCTACCCAACTATCTATCTAACCAACTATTTGCTTTAGTATTGTCTTATTTGTAGGTCATCTTCCCAAGCCAAAGAGGAGTTCTTCACAATCATCTGATTCAATGCATGCACAATAAAATAGGTTTCTCAATCATACCCATATTTAGTATCTTCTTCTTCCTTTCTTGAAATATAAGATTAAACTCATTGAAACATTATGGAACACCTAGTGGGACCTTGAGTCTTTACTTGGGTTTCTCTTATTTTATTCTATATATTATTCTCCCTGTTCTATGTTCATAAAAAACATAAAAGTTTCTTTTGGGATTAAAATTGAGTGCATCCATTGCTTGCTTGTAAGTTTATCTCATTTAGTTAACTTAAAGCACAATAATTTTATTATAGCATCAATCTTTTTGCACACACTAAACCAAACCACCTACATCAATCAAACATCAGACAACTTGAGATGAGGTTTGACTAGGATTTCATCACCTAGTAGTCACCTTACCCTTTCTTGGAAATCCTACTTGAAGGTCATTACCAAAGGGAGAACCAACTCATCTCTCTAGTTGAGTATAAACTCTAAAAATTGATATATATATTGATGAGGGGGTAGGCCCCAATACCAAGCCACATATTGATTTCTAGTACATATCCTTCTGATTTGCCTGAACAACCCAAAATCATCCATATATTTATTTTCTAGTACCCATTCTATCAGCCCAAGTGGAGTCACATTATTTCTTGAAAGCTTAAGGCATAAGCCAAAAGAGAGACTAACAAAATTTTTAGGACTTAATGTACCTTCTAGTGTGTGATTGATTTATTTTCTCATTTTTGTCTTCTCTTTGTTTGAGTGGTGAGATCATTTGTGTATTCTCTCTCCCTTTCCTTGGATGGTTCTAACTCACCAGTAGCAAAAAAATATAGCAGAACAAAACCAATCACCAAACTAATCAACCTCTTCTACCTCCTCATCCATGGAGTATGTTTTTGAACTAATAAACTCTCTTCATCCTTTGGGAATCCTTTCTTTCCCTTGAGAAGTTCCCTAAGGAGATACAGACTTTTCCACGTTCTTAGATAGTAATCCTTTGGCCCTTAAACATTATATTAACACCATGCCTCACCATGCCCCTTCTTTGGTTCCACCTGTGAACCCACCTTATGGTATGCCTTCCTACCTTATGACACTTCCATTTCTATAGTCACCACCTAACCATTAACTACCCAAGATTCCTCATCCACCAATAATCCCTTTGATACTACTATGGAAAACCAACCTACTCAACCTAAAAACAACCATATACCTTACACCCCACTAATAACTCCTCTACCTTAGGAGCAACCCAACCACTAGCCACCTATACTCCCTTCACCATGGGAGTACCTAATTTTCCCATTGCCAACTTTCCTTCAACTGCCCCCAATTTGCTAACTACTACCCTACTTCAAAATCTTGTCATGTCTATACCTTCTACCTTACCACCCATCAGTACAAAGGTCGATACCTTTCCTTTTATTACCAACCTAACCACCACTCCTACCTAAAAAATACCCATTACACCAAACCCAGGTTATATACCTAACCCATAAGGGAATGTACCTCTGCCTACTACCCAACCACCTATATCCACCTATCCTTACATAAATTCCACCTAACCACCAATGTCCATGTACCAATATGTGACAAATTTTCAACCCCTTACTAGTTATCAGTATGTCACCCAACCACCATAACAATATGCACCTTACAAACCTTTAGGTACACAAACCCAAATAGATCTAATGAAGATAATCATGGATAAAATGACTACCTTAGAGTCATCCATTTATGGAGCTCACAACATCTTATCATATGGCTAGATTTGTAACGAGCCCATGCACCCATCTATCCCTATCAGACCATATTCTCCTTAGTGGTAACTTCCCAAGTTCTCTAAGTTTTAGAGTAAGGAGGATCCCTAGAAGCACCTTAGAGAATTCAGGCATGCATGTTATTTTATTACCTATGATGATGCCCTCCTTCTTCATACCTTCCTTATGTCCATATCTGGTCCAACATTAGACAAGTATAGTGCCATAACCAAACACTCTTTGTTCCCCTTCACCCAGATGGTCCAAAATTTATTGGATCACTTCTTGATAAATATCTCCAAGAAGGTTTTCATCATTGATCTTTACTCTATTTGATAATTTGATGATGAATCTATTTCTGATTTTGTAGCTTGTTGGAGGATCCTAATCAATAAAATTTCCTTCTCTTTACCACAACCTAAACTAATAGAAATTTTTTCTCGGGTTGTGCCAAACACATCTCCTCTACATTACATGTTCAGAGCTTCAGAACCTCTAATGAAGCTTTTACCATGGCACACAAGCTAGAAAATAGAGCCATCAATGAAGGAAAGCTAAAGTTAAAAAATAAGAACTCTACCTACAAAACCAATGAGGCTTCCTCCTCTAAACCAAGCAACCAAACCAATACCAATGCCAAAAGCAAGGGAAATGTGAATGTAGTTTTCATTAAAACTACTCCACCATCTATCAACCAACCAAACTCCTCCAGATCCTCAAAACAAAACATGAGGAACCAAAACCAAAATAATCAAAAGTAATTCACTTTGCTTGGGGAATCTTATGCTTCAGTCTTGGAAAATTTGCTTAAGGCTAATATCATACAACTTCCTCTTATAAAACCTCCTCGACAATTTGATTCTTCTCATCTTGCACCTAGCTGGTACAATGAGAATAACCTATGTGCTTTTCATCAAGTAGTGGGGCATGACATTAGTAGGTGTAATACCTTCAAAAATGTTGTCCAATCCATCATTGACAAAGGAGAGCTTGTGTTGGATAACCCTAATGCACCTCTAAACCAAGCCCTTGACATATTTAGACAACCTTTTCCCAATCATTCACCTACCAAAAATGAGATCAACAAGGTTGAGTGTTCTCATGATGCCCATACCATCAATATGGTTCTTAACACACTCATTTTTGAAGAACCTACCACCCAATCTACCTGTCCCTCACCCTCTCCAATTATTGAGGTAGTAGAGTCACTTTATCTTCCTTTGGAGACCTAAGTTAAGGAAGTAACCTTTTCCCCTTCTCCACTTATTGAGTTGGTGAAAACATCAACCCCTCCTTCAACTAACATACTAGAACAAGCAACCATTTTACTATTTCATTCGACTCTCGAATAATTTACTACCCCTTTGGAGATCATTACCAAAGAGGAAGCCTCCATATCTGCACCTCCTATAGAGGAGTCCTCTATCCAAACCTTGCATCCTTTGATTGAGAAAAAGGATGAGGACACCATTACCCTTCCTCAACCTATGGGTTTATCTTTCAAGTCCATTATCTAGGAAAAAAACTAGTATATAAACCATTTTCTAAGTTGGTTCAGAGGTTGGAATTTGTCTCCAAACTTGACATGGATCGAGACACCTTTTGGTAACAATTGGGGATCCCTTATATCACCAAATAGGAACCTCCAACCCCCACTTTAATAGACCAACCCAACACTTATGTTATCCAACCCTTACCTTATCAACTAAACCAATAAAAATCTCTGCCAACCCAACCACTTCTCAACCATCCAATGCACCTAAAATCCAAACAACCAAATCACCCTCTCCAACCAAACTAGCCAAACAAAATAAGCTAACCAAAAACCTTGGTGCCTTCCCCACGTAGATCCTTAATCACCCATTCTTGAAACTAGAACTTACCTCACCAAACCCAACAACCAAACACCAAACCAAACTAACCAAGGAAGTGAAGCCACCAAAAGGCTAGAGGGCCAAAATTTTACCTCCTTCAACCTTATCCTCTATCTTGGAACCTCATCCCTCCACTTTGAATAAGAAGCTAATTGTCTCAACCAAAACCCAACCACCACTATTAGTTACACCAACACACTTGCTTTTTGACACACCTATCTTCACCGAGCCATCAATAACCAAACTAACTACCCTAAAACCTCCTACCTCCAACTTACCAAAACCATCACCTAAAAACACCACCATACCCAAACCTTCTACCACCAAGCCTGATTCTAAGAAGACTTCTATCTCACCAACCAAGGCCAAACCCTCTCCACATTTAGTTGAATCCTACTATTGATGTAGTGTATTGCAACTTGGGGCATGATGCCTAGCTCCTACCCTTCCACACGTCAAAATGGAAACTCCCCTCTCGCCTATGGGACCGGTGAAGCTGGAGGGTAGAGTCTCTAGATAAGAGCTAGCTCCCTCTAATGTATCTTTTAGGCCCTAGTTTCTCCTACTGCTAACAAATAAAATGAAAAAAAGGGGAGGATGAAAAGAGAGAGAGAGATGCTGAAATCAGAACCTAAACCTAAAAATAAAAAAGGTGATACACCAAAATGATGACCCACCCAACCTGAACGTACACTTTTCACCAAGGAGAAGTTCCCATAAACTTCATCTAATGTGGGAAACTCTTTTATGTGAGTGAGTCAGGGGTCTGTAGAGATACAGGGAGGAAGGAACTATCAAAGGTGTTCTGAGACACACTTTGACAGCCTATTCACATGCGCCTATATTCCTGCTGTAGACACTTTTGGCAGACCTACAGAAAAGAAACTTCATAATGCGCTAGACATGCTGGAATTGATCTATGAGAAGCATAAAAGGAAATGACTTAACACAAAAATAAAACATAGACATGTGCTTGAGTGCAAGTCCAGATGGAGGAAAAAATGCCAAGTCTTGATTCAAGGTAAATCTGACAGAGTTCTGCCTTACAAGCTTGAGAGATTTTTGGGCAGAGCTTTGCCTTACGGGCTAAGAGATTGGATCCTCTCAAATGAGATTTTTTTAAAAATATATAGAAAGAGAAAGAGAACTTGGTGCTTTCTGGAAAAGACTTTGGTACTCTTTTCTCAAGTGGCCTATGTGCATTTCAAGCCTTGGGAAAAGGGAGCCATTTGATTGTCAGCTCCTGCTTTGACTTTGGCATTTCAACATTAATATGAAAGCATGAGTCATGCCTCTTTTCTACAAACAAACTTCTCCCTTCAAGACATTTACGTGCCTTGTCTACTTATAAATGTAAACTGGAGAAAACAAGCCATGCCGCTTACTATTTGTACCATTTGGTGACCTCTTGAAAAGCACTGATCTAACTTCAGGAATAAATCCTTGAGTTGACACCTCCTCTTGCCACCTGGACTACTTGTTTGCTTCTACACTTTGTCTTCTTCCTATTTTCTATCTCTTTCTAGCTCCTTCAGCCCTTTCTACTGATTTCAATGAGTGATACATGGTGCATTCCACTGTGAAATGGGTAAGACATGTGGCAGCATCCGCTTGACTCATAGAAGCTTTAGGCACCCTTTGAAGGTCCTATGGAAGAGGACACATGTCAGCTTCTGCTCTCTTTAGCAATTTGTATGGGGCCCATCACAAATCTCGTGGGACAAAAGAGAGAGATTGCGGGTGTTGACACTTGTCGGCTTCCATTGAGCTTTGCAGGAGACACGTGGCACATTTTGCTGCTCTTAGAAAAACATGTCAAAGCCTTCTATAGTTGCCACTTGGCACCTTCTGCACTCTAGATTTCCTAGTGTAAAATTTGATGTTTGCGGGCCCGTCACAGTTTGAAAACCAATGGCTAGTTCGCCATGCTTGACTTTGACGTCTTCGGGCCCGTGAGCCCTTGGAATTTCTTTAGCCTTCTTGCTTTGGCCTTTTCTGTGGACTTTTTTCCCATGGACAAAAAGTCTACAAGAATTGTCCGACTGCTTTGCCTTCAAAATTTCCATCGGCTTTTCTTTCCATGGCGTTCTTCCAAATTTCTTTGGATTTTTTGTCCAAAGGAATTCCTTCAAACAAAAAGTCTGAAAGAATCCGTTCAATGACTTAGTCTTTTCTTCAAGATTTTCTACTTGCAGCCTTTCTGAATTCCTTCAGACAAAAAGTTTGAAGGAATTATGCCTTTGCCTTTCGATTGCCTTAAACAAAATTTTGAAAGAACTTAGCTTTTGCAGCTTTCTTGAAATCGACCCTTCCAAAGGGTGCTTTTGTTGATCAAGTGCCCTATGCAAGGGCACTTGTCTTTCAGGAGGCTCTCTTGAAATTTTGCATTGAACCACTCCTTTAAACCAACTGTTGAACCAAGCTTTGAACCAAGCGTTGAACCAACCATTGAACCAAGCTTTGATGAACCGAAGGAGTAAACCAAAGCATTGAACCAGCTAAATTGAACCAAGCTGACAAACCATTTGATTGAACCAAAGCAATGAACTTTGCTGATTGAACTTTGCAGTTGAACCAAGCCGTTGAACCGATTGAGTGAACCAAGTGATTGAACCATCTGATTTGAACCGAAGCATTGAACCAAAGCGTTGAACTGGCTCAATGGTTCAACGGTTCAAAGATGCTAACTCTTGGAAAGATCATGTCATTGAACCACTTTCAGCTCTCTTTCCTTGTGAATTTCTTCAGACAAGAGTTTGAAGAAGCTTTGTAAAACTTGCACTATTTGAACTGGTTCTTCATGCGCCGAAAGACTACACCTGCAGAGTCCATAGAAATGGACCTGCAGAGTCCGTAGAAATCCAAGCTCTGTAGAGTCCATAGAAATGGACCTGCAGATTCCATAGAAATTTGCAAGACTCATGAAAAATCAAAAGTAATGGCTCAAAACAACATGAAAAAAGGGGGGACCAATTTTTTGGCCTATTGGGCCAAAAATGGTCAACAAATTGGTGACTCCCAGGGGAAGCATGCCTGCTATGCTTAGAGACCAGTTGCCTTTTAATCCATTGGGCATGGAGTCAGATGTAGCCTTAAAGAACGGTAAAAACCACCTTGATAGATCCCAGAATCAAACATGAAGCTTTTTACCCCAGACACAAGGGAAAAACACACACAAGGCTAAAAACACTACTTGTGCAAACTGCACTTAGGGAAAACAGGAAAATAAATTGAAAGGAAACTACTGTTTATAGCTAACCAAGAATATTTTCCTCCCTCCTTGTTCAAAGGGAAAACTTCTTAAGTCCCCTTCCTGGGAAGAAGACTTATGGTGCCAGACAAGTGGCTGAATGAAAAGGATATTTGGTGACCTGCTCCTCTTGCCTGTCACCTTGATTGGCCTACATCCGAGTGGATCATATTCAAACATGCTTCCAACATACATGTACTCTATTTGTTTTTGGAAGCTTGTTGAATGCTAGTCCTTCATGCTGGTGCATTTCACCAAGAAATCAATGGCTACTAGCTCATCACCATAAGCCCTTTGATATGTATAGCTCCCTTGCAGTGCATCATGGTTTGATCCATTTCCTTCTGCTTCATTGAAGATCCTATCAAAATCATCCTCTACTTCCTCTTGGCCTTCTTGAAGAAGGGTGACTATGGTGATTTATGAAATAGAATCACAAACTGATTGCTTATCCCACATAACATCACCTCTTTGTTCAAAGCTCTCTTCTTCAAGACTTTCCTCATGGTGAAACAACCTCTCATTTTCCTCCTCAAAGACCAGAGTTTCTAGATGTTCAAAGGCATCCATCTAGTCCTCCTTCAACTCAGGCTCCTCAGGGTAGTCATCCTCCTCATCAAAGCAATAAGGAAGTTCATCAAACAAAGGGGGAGAGAGCTCACCATGCTTAAGTTCCTCCTCATATTGTTGGAACATCCGCATGTATGCATGCCCTGTGTCTTCTCCATCATCGATGATGTCTTCACAAGGAGCATCAATGATGATTTCTTCTTTGTTGTCGCTCATGATAGCCTCTTGGAGAGCTGAAAATTGGATCTTTTCTTCCTCACTTGCCTCCTGCAAAACAGGTTCCTCCTTGAGAAGGGGTGAAGTGGAAAAACCATGTGGAAGAGGATGCAGTCCTTGAGCTAGAATCAAATGATTCTCCTCATTCCATTTGTTTAGTACTTCATCTATATCAGGTGTGGCCTGATATCTCTCTTGGGGGTGTGTAGATGGGGTGTGTTCAGACATGGAATGTGCCATTGGGTCTGAACTGTCCATCACACATTGGCTGAGGAATCTCTCTCTGGATTCCAACTCTATAATTCTTCTGGCTATATCCTCTTAGAAGAGCCTTTCTTGGAGGTCACAATCATCATCATGAGTAGTAGGTTCGTCCTCTTCAAGGTTTTGAGCAAAACCTTTCTTCTCCTCTTTCTTGCCCCATGATTCCACTATTTCCTTTTAGGTTAGGAGCTTGCCATCAAGATCAGTGACCTGAGGGAGATGAGGAAGACTAGGAAAGCAACTTGAAGGTATTGCATGAAAAATGTGAGTTTGATCATGGTAATATGAAGGAACACAAGGCCCATGATACTGGGTGAAGGGACTATACATACAAAAATAAGATTTCTTGATGGCACCTAGACTGCTTAACCAGTTGATTCAACTCAGAGTCGCCATTGGTGTTGATAAGAAAGCCTCCAAAGGCTAGTTGGTTGAAGAACACACCAAAAATTCTTCAACTCTTTGGACACAACTTGTCCTAGTTGATCCCACCAGGCGTGCCAAAAACTATTGATGCAGTGGATTGCACCTTGGGGCAGGACACCTAGCTCCTGCCCTTCCACATGTCAAAATGGAAACTCCCCTCTCACCTGTGGGACCAACGAAGCTAGAGGGGAGAGTCTCTAGATAAGGGTTAGCTCCCTTTGATGTATCTTTTAGGCCCTAGTTTCTCCTACTGCTAACAAATAAAATGAAAAAAAGGGGGGGATGAAAAGGGAGAGAGTTGCTGAAATCAAAAACTAAACCTAAAAATAAAAAAGGTGATACACCAAAATGATGACCCACCCAACCTGAACATACACTTTTCACGAAGGAGAAGTGCCCATACACTTCATATGACATGGGAAACTCTTCTATGTGAGTGAGTTAGGGGTCCATAGAGATACAAGGAGAAAGGAACTTTTAAAGGTGTTTTGAGACACACTTTGACAGCCTATTCACATGTGCCTATATTCCTGCTGTAGACACTTCTGGTAGACCTACATAAAAGAAACTTCACAATGTGCTAGACATGCTGGAATTGATCTGTGAGAAGCATAAAAGGAAATGACTTAACACCAAAAAGAAAACATAGACATGTGCTTGAGTGCAAGTCCAGATGGAGGTAAAAATGCCAAGTCTTGATTCAAGGTAAATTTGACAGAGTTCTCCCTTACAAGCCCGAGAGATTTTTGGGCAGAGCTTTGCCTTATGGGCTAAGAGATTGGATCCTCTCAAATGAGAATTTTTTACAATATATAGAAAGAGAAAGAAAACTTGGCACTTTTTGGAAAAGACTTTGGCACTCTTTTCTCAAGTGGCCCATGTGCATTCTGAGCCTTGGGAAGAGGGAGCCATTTGATTGTCAGCTCCTACTTTGAATTTGGCATTTCAACAGTAGTATGAAAGAATGAGTCATGCCTCTTTTCTGTGAACAAACTACTCCCTTCAAGACATTTACGTAGCTTGTCTACTTATAAATGCAAACTGGAGAAAACAAGCTGTGCCACTTATAGTTTGTGCCGTTTGGTGACCTCTTGACAAGCGCTTCTCCAACTGCAGGAATAAATCCCTGAGTTGACACCTCCTCTTGCCACCTGAACTGCTTGTCTGCTTTTGCACTTTGTCTTCTTCCTGGTTTCTATCTCTTTCTGAATCCTTCGACCCTTTCCACCAATTTTAATGAGTGATATGTGGCATGTTACACTGTGAAACAGGTAGGACATGCGGAAGCATCTGCTTGACTCATAGAAGTTTTAGGCACCCTTTGAAGGTCCTAAAAAAGAGGACACATGTCAGCTTCTGCTCTCTTTAGCAATTCATACGGGGCCCACCACAGTTCTTGCAAGACAAAAGAGAGAGACTACGGGTGTTGACACTTGTCAGCTTTCGCTGAACTTTGCAGGGGACATGTGGTGCATTTCGATGCTCTTAGAAAAACATGTCAAAGCCTTCCACAGTTGCCACTTGGCACCTTTCATGCTCTGGATTTCTTGGTGTAAAATTTGACGTTCGTGGGCCCGTCACAGTTTGAAAACCAATGGCTAGTTCGTCATGCTTGACTTTGACATCTTCAGGCCCATCACCCCTTGGAATTTCTTTGGCCTTCTTGTTTCAGCCTTTTCTATGGACTTCTTTTTGTGGAATTTTTTCCCATAGACAAAAAGTTCACAAGAATTATCTGGCCGCTTTGCCTTTAGAATTTTTGTTGGCTTTTCTTTCCATGGAATTCTTCTGAATTTCTTCAGACTTCTTGTCTGAAGGAATTCCTTCAGACAAAAAGTCTAAAAGAATCCATTCAATGCCTTAGTCTTTTCTTCAGGATTTTTTGCTTGCAACCTTTCCAAATTCCTTCAGACTTTTTGTTTGAAGGAGTTCCTTTAGACAAAAAGTCTGAAGGAATTATGCCTTTGCCTTTCGACTGCCTTAAACAAAATTTCGAAAGAACTTACCTTTTGCGCCTTTCTTGAAATCAACCCTTCCAAAGGGTGCTTTTGTCAACCAAGTGCCCTCCGCAAGGGCACTTGTCCTTCCAGAGGCTCTCTTGAACTTTTGCATTGAATTGCTACTTTGAACCAACCATTGAACCAAGATTTCAACCAAGTGTTGAACCAACCGTTGAACCAAGCTTTGATGAATCGATTGAGTGAACCGAAGCATTGAACCAACTAAATTGAACCAAGCCTTTGAACCAAGCTGACAAACCATTTTATTGAACCAAAGCGATGAACCTTGCCAATTAACCTTTGCAGTTAAACCAAGCCATTGAACCAACTGAGTGAATCAAGTGATTGAACCATCTAATTTGAACTGAAGCATTGAACCAAAGAATTAAACCAAAGCATTGAACCAGTTCAATGGTTCAACAGTTCAAAGATGCTAACTCTTGGAAAGATTATGTCATTGAACCACTTTCAGCTCTCTTTCCTTGTGAATTTCTTTAGACAAGAGTTCGAAGAAGCTTTGTAAAACCTTGCACTCTGTGAATTGGTTCTTCATGCATTGAAAACTACACCTGTAGAGTCCATAGAAATGGACCTATAGAGTCTATAGAAATCCAAGCTCTGCAGAGTCTATAGAAATGGACCTGTAGAGTCTATAGAAATTTGCAAGACTCGTGCAAAATCAAAAGTACTGGCTTAGAACAACATGAAAAAATGGGGGACCGATTTTTTGGCCTGTTGGGCCAAAAATGGTCAACACCTACTTGATTATTTTATAAAGGTTATTGCAAGCTTCTTTCTTAATCTTACTTCCCATCAAATCATTTGACCCTCTTGGTCCAAAACTAATTTGGTATAATGACCTCTAAGTGTGCTCCTATCATAAGACACTAGGGCATGACATGGAGAACTGAAAAGCTCTCCAAACCATTATCCATCAGCTCTATTATGAGGATGATCTATTAATAAAGGAACCTCTCACGAGCCTGTTACTAATCCAACAAACAAAAACCACTACCCAATGCCTACCTACTCCCCCACTCTCACCTTAGAGTGATGAGGAACCAGACCCATCTCCTACCCCAACTCTTCCCTCTATCCATACTATCCATGTGGTCACATGATCACACACACAATAGAAGGATAAGGGGAAGGCCAAAATGCCCATCACATGGACATACTCATCTTCCACCTCCCAATTGAGTAAAAATTACGTGCCTTCACCTTCATCCAAACCTAAGGCATCTATCTTGGGTACCTCCCAATCCAACCCCTTTGAATAAATCAGGGGAGTGGTGCTCAAAAAATTTCTCAAACAACTTCACCAAACCCCAATGAAGATGAGCTTATATTAGTTGATTTACACTTCATCTCACCATCACCAAGTAATGATAGAGGCATTTAAATTAGTAGAAGTCTAACCTAAAGACCCTCAACCTCTAGCAGCCTTTGTTGGCACTCTCTAAATTTCCAACCTTGTCACCTTCAAGGATTTAGAAATACTTTCTATCCATCTTGATGACCTATATCCCCCCATTTTCATCACTGCCTACATCAACCAAACCCACATCAAATAGGTCATGATTGATGGGGGAGATAGTATTAATATCATCTCATCTCATGCCTATGTCCAACTCAACCTACCTAACAATGTCATGTCTGAAACCTTAGCCATCCTATGATCCTTCAACAATACCATGGACACTAACTTGGGAACTATTGTCCTTCATATCCATTAAGGGCCTTGCACACTCACCAAACTCTTCTATGTAGTGGAAGGCAAATTCTAATACAATATTTTCCTAGGAAAACCTTGGATCCACTCCATGGGTTGTGTCCCCTCTACCCTTCATCATTGCATTAAATTTGAGCACAAAGGTTAGCCTGTCACTATACAAGTTGACCCAAGCCCCTTTTTGTCATGCAACATGACTTACAGACCTAATGACATCCTCCTACCTCCATATATCACACCCCCATTAGTTAAAGGCAAGCCCTCAACCATGAAAGAGGAAGTCATACCTTCTTCTACCAATGAGGCATCAAGTAGCTCACCCATCCCCTCCGATCAGATCCCCACCTTAGACTACTTGAAATCCACATTCCAACGTCTTTCATTGGGGGAATATCACCTCCTCACTCTTGATGGCTTCTCTCCTCCCCAAGAGTATGGGAAACTTTAACGCCAACCTAGGTATGACCCCAATATTAGGGCCATGTTCCTTTTGGACATCCCAACTAAAATTATACCACCTCCTCAACAAACCACTTGGTAATTCTACCACCTCCTCTTCACCTCAACCATTCACCTCTGGATTCTCATATGTAGACAAGCTAAGTTTTGCCAAGACATGCCTCCATAGGTGTGATTGAAAGGGGTTTGGTCTCAGACAATATGAACATGGTCCACATGAGCTAATTTTCATTGAGACCAGAAAGCCTCATGAGAAATATGGCCTTGGTTTCATTCAAAAGGAAAACCAAACCACCTACCATCACTATTGTTGAGGAAGACATCCATTCCTCACCAAGCTCTCCCCCACCTGTGTGTGAGGATAAGGACACAATCCCCCCTAATTTTTTTTTCATCAACATGATAAGCCTCAGACTTATGACCTATCAAAAAGAGGGGGTGATTGTAACCGTCCCTTTAATCCATCCTGAGATGATTGGAGATGACTCTCCTACCATCAGCATTGTTCAGTGCCAGGATGATGATTCTATTCTCACCTAACTTGGTGCCACAAATTATTCCATCCACAAATCCATTCCTCTCGAGACTTCAACCATATTGAATGAATCCACCATGGATATCAACTTGGGCACTCTAGACCACCCCTGTATTGTCAAAATTAGCCAATCGTTGAATGTCGAGGAACTTCAAGACTTCCCCTCCTTCCTCAAAGATCAAAGCATAGAATTTATTTAGTTTTATAGTGATATGCTAGGAATTAACCCCACTATTACCACCCAAAACATAGTCACCAACCATGATACCAATCCCATCAAGCATAAACTTTGGCACATGCACCCTCACATAACCCTTCTTGTCAAAGAAGAGCTTCAATGTTTCTTATATGTCAATTTTATTCAACCCATTAAGTATATCCAATGTGTCTCAAATGTCCTTCCTATCACCAAATCCATAGGGGGACTACATATTTGTGTGGACTTTCATGAACTCTACCTTACTTTCCCAAAAGAAGACTTTCCTCTATTGAACATTGACCAACTAGTTGATCTTATAGTTAGCCATAAGATGTTGTCTCTTATAGATGGATTATTGGGTTACAATCAGATCCTAATTATCCTAAAAAATCAACATAAAATTTCCTTTATCACCCCATGGGGAACCTTATGCTATAGAGTCATGCCTTTTAGATTAAAGAATGCTGGTGTAACCTACCAACATGCCATAACCTATATCTTTCATGACCTTATCCACAAGATTGTCGAAGACTATGTTGATGACCTTCTTGGGAAATACAAGTATTGGAAGGATCATTTATCCATCCTCAAGATGATCTTTGATCACATCATCCATTATCATGTTTGCCTTAACCCTAAGAAGTGCATTTTGGGGTCTTTTCAGGAAAGCATCTTGGATTTATCATTTCCCTCTAGGGAATAAAAGTTGGCCCTACCAAAATCAAATCCATCCTCAACATGCTTCCTCCAATCAACCTCAAAAAACTCCATAGTTGGCAGGAAAAGCTCCAATCCATTCATCACTTTATCTCCCAACTTTTGGACCGATGCCAACCCTGCCACCACCTTCTGAAAAAGGATGTATCTTTTAAGTGGAAGAACGACTGTCAAAAGGCCTTTGACTTACTCAAAAATTACCTTTTGTCTCCACCTATCCTCACCTCTCCTAATGATGACCAACATTTATACCTTTATATCTCTACCACTGACCACTCCCTAGGGGAAATGCTTGCTCATTAGGATGAACAACACAAAGAGTAAGATGTTTACTACATCAACTGCACACTTGTAGAGTATGAGACTTAATACACCCATACCAAGAAACTTTGCCTCGATTTAGTCTTCATGGCCACCAAACTTTGCCACTACCTTCTTAACCATAAAACCTATGTCATAACCAATATCGACCCACTCAAGTATATGCATGCCAAGCCATACCAAAACTAATGTATGGCCAAGTGTCTCATGCTTTTAGGAGAGTTTAACCTTGAGTTCCTTCATCAAAAGTCAATTAAAGGGCATGTAATTGCTGACCAATTGGATGAAGCACCATTAGTAGAAAACCAACCTCCTCCTCTTGACTTCCCCTATGAGTCCATCATGACCGTCTCTTAGGAAGACTTCACCTATCAAGTCACCATGTTATTTGATAGATCAAATTGTCAACATGGTGGGGGAGCTGGCATCATGTTTATTCCTTTTGATGGTGAATCTCTTCATTTGTCTTTTAATATTGATTTTGAATGTACTAACAATATGGCTAAGTATGAAGCCCTAGTCATAGGAATTTAAATTGATTTAGCCTTGTGAGTCAAAATGATCAACATTTTTGGTAACTCCTAACTTGTCGTCAATCAAGTCAACAACTCTTACTAGAGTAAGAATGATGTTTTGCAATAGTAAAAACAATCAGTTGTCAAACTCTTAACATCATTTGAAAACTACCACATCTAGTCAACCTTATAAACTACCAATAAGGTTTCTGACATAATGGATTCCCTTGCCTCTCAAATCCCATCTACATGCTTTGACTCTAAACTATCTATCATTATCCATAGACTTACGCAACCTTCCTATGTCAAACCAGATTCTCTCACCATCTTCAATGTGGAGGAAACCCAACCTAACCTTTCGTATCAGTAGAATTTTTACTACCTCAACCTTGCCATCATTCCTTCTAGTCTTTCTAGGAACACTCGAAGAGCATTTATTAGAGCACCTCATATTATACCATTATGGGAGGAATACTTTAAAAATGTGGCTTTGACGGTATCATCTTCTGTTGGCTACATAATCACAAAGCCTCTCATGCTATCAAGGAAATGCATAATGGGATCTATGCTGGACACTTTAATAGGCTTGTTGTAGCTAAATACATCCTTTGCCTTGGATATTACTAGCCTACCCTCAACCAAGACTGTTATGATTATGTGAGAAAGTGTGTTAAATGTCAAGAACATGCTAATTTGCATCACGCACCTAGACATAACCTTTGTGTTTCTACTATTTTATGGCCCTTGTCACAATGGGGCTTGGACCTCATTAGTGAGATTAACCCCTATTCTTTGTAGTGACACCATTCTATCATCACTATGACTGATAATTTTACCAAATGGGTAGAGGCTATTCCTCTAGTCTCAACCAAAGCAAAAAATATTTTCAACTTTATCAACCATCACATCATCTACCGCTTCGGTGTTCCTCACAAGATCATCACCGAAAATGGTAAATCTTTATGATGCATTCAGGATTAAGTTAAGTTTCTTCTTGCCTTATCACCCTTAAGCAAATGGATAGGTAGAGACCTTTAACAAAACTCCTAATAACATGCTCACCAAAATGGTTAATGCATTTGGTTGAGATTGGCATTTGCACATCCCCTTCACCTTATGGGCATATCGCACTATAATTTTAACCCCTACGAGTGTTACCTAACTCTCTCTTGTGTTTGGAGCCAAGGCAGTCCTGCCTATCGAAGTCTAAATCCCATCTCTTCACATCTATTTACAGGATCTCATTTTTGAAGATGATTATCATCAACACTGTTTAGCCCAACTTGAGCTACTTGATAGATTTTGCTTATCTACCCTTACCCATCTTCATATCTATCAAGAGTGTATCAAACATGCCTATAACAAACACTGTAGAGTGCGAGAATTCAACATCATAGACCTCATCCTAAAGGAAAATCAACATGTCACCAATATGGAGAAAATCAAGTGGGTCAAGTTTGGTTTCAATTGGCTTGGACCTTATATCATAACCCACAAGTATGGATCAGGAGCTTATCGATTATCTTCTCTTAAAGGCAATCCAGAACTTGAGTTCCTCAATGCTTTGAATATACATCCTTTCTTTTGTTAAAAAGGATTAAACTCACCTTCTATATAACTTAAGTTCATCCCTTGATTACAAACCCATTAATCTCCCTATTTTAGGAGCATCCGATTAAAACTAAATCATGTGATTATCCATCACAATCATAGCCTAATCTTAAATAATGGGTACCATGGCTCTACCCATGGCATGATTCTCATGGTGATTTTTACCCCTTTTTATGAGATGGATTCCCATGATCGTTGTCACCTAAGCTTCTTTACACCTAATCAACCTTCTTATGATTTTAGTTTTACCTTCATATAGGTGAACCCTTTAAGCCTATATAATAATGTCTATGTTAAGCAAAATCAAACAAAGCAAAAAAAGAAAAATCCAAATCAATAAAAATCATGGGTCATTCTTAACATTCGTAGATTGCTCCTTTGAAGGACAGATGTTGAAAACATATTTGAAATTGTTCAAATTAAGGTGGAATACTCCCTTGAAGGATAGATATCAAAAGCATTAAACAAAGCACACAAACTTAAACCACTCCCTGACAGGATGGTTGAGTAAAGATTTTATCAAAACAAGCAATTTATTAGAAGCTTCTTGCATTGATCAACTTCCCCAACCCTCCTAAGAAAATAAGCAAAAGACCCATTTTTAAGAAATAGTAAAATCAAAAGAATTTTTGAAATCCGTAATCGACTCTTATAAGTAAAATAACCTTAAAAGCCGCAATAGACTTTCATAAGCAAGATAATCTTGAAAGCTGCAATCGAATCTCATAAGTAGACTTCCCACATCGATTAGTCTACACTTTGTATGACATAAAATTGTTTATACTAACTCTTTGGAAACCTATAAAAGAGGCATGCTAATCTCACAAGAAGGTTCCATCTTTCATCCATCTCCTCTTTATACACTATAAGCAAGGGAGTTTGAGCTCACTTGACATTATGTGATCAAGACACCTTTTTCAACCAACCAACAAAAACTAATGTGAAGCATTAGAAGGGCTTATGTTCCTTAAGACAATCCAAACTTGGTTTTATTTTAGTCCTTGTCAAAGAATAAGCATCACACCCTCTTCCTATCCTATCATGACTAGTTGATATATTCACTAAGATGTTTGTCTCTCGATTATATTCTTTGTTCTCACATCTAGTGTTGTTAATCAACTTACTTTATGTTTTCTACCTCAAGAAAAATAACAATAACCATAATCATAAACACCACATATCAAAATTTATCATAACAAAAAACATACATCAATAGCATATCCATCAACATGTCAAAGTCAAGCATCGATGAACAATAAAGCAATCGACCATTTTCAACACATGTCTAAATCTAAATAATGAAGCATATACTCATTAAAATTTAGCATGTCATAAACATACCTGTCATAAAGCATAACCATGAATAAAACAAGATACATCTCATTGCATGCCTAGCTAGGTGAGTGTACATCCATATTCATAACATAAGCATAATTGATATAACATCACCAATGATCCATATAAGCATCAAATCATAAACATCACATCAAAACAAGCCATAAACCATGAGAAATAAACAAGAATCATATATATAAATAATGAGTCTAACATCATAATATATATACCAATATATGTGACTCTCTCTCAAAATGTACATTTCATCACATTGACTCATAATCCAAAATCAAAATGATATACAACAACATATAACATATACCTAAACGATATCTTGGCTATACCCCTAGAGTACCACTGTCTCTTGATGTACCACTATGTTTGAGTGCCTATCTTCTTGTAGTACCTATTGGTCCAACTTTAAAAGCAACCCACTGACCTAGTGTTTCCACACTAGCATTACTTACCAAACTAGCTTTATACTCACCCCATCAGGGCTCATCTAGATAACACCTCAGGGTTATAGCCTTGTATTACTATAACTCCTCCATTATGGCTAGGTATAATGCCATGGGGATGGTTCCTAGTGGTCCTGTATGTGCTATAGATCTTCTTCCTCTCTATCTTAAGGAGTCTCTCTCCTAGGTAACCAAGGCTATTAAATATCTAGCCTAGTCCTTATCACCTGTAAGTGTAGCCACCTAACTTTGTAGACCTACCAGCTAAACTTGTAGTGTTGTAACCTGTGCCTATGCATTAGCTAGAACTGCTCCTACCTGTGTGTTTGGGGAACCTCCCTAAACTTGTACCCACTGACCTCTACTAGTAGGGTCCACATCCATCTACCTCCTACCACCATCATCTCCACCAAAGTCCACTACTACATATAGAGCTTGGTATTGTGCAAGGTAACCATCAAGAAAACTAGCATCATAAATAACTGGCCTTATCGGTAACTCCTCATGATCAAGTAAAGTCAGTATTGGATGTGGCTCAATTAATAAAATCTCTACATCCTCATGCCTGTACTTAAAGAATGGGCTCAAGATCCCCTGAACCAAGATGAATTATCTCCAAACCCTATCAAAAGGGATGAGCTCTACCTCCCCATCCTACCTTCCAAAGATTCACTCGTAACTCTATAACGATAGAGTCTACCTCCTATAGCCAACCCACTCTGGGAACCCCACATATGGTCTCCAAATAACATCACCAATCACCAATGCACCTAGTGTACCCCTAAACCAATCTACATTGTGTGCCCCTCCACTCTCTCCTAAAGTGGCAAGGTTAGATCTCCACCTCATATAACCCATCAGGAAATCTATCTGAGCAAATCCCATCCATGGTAGCCCCACTGACCTTAACACTCAGATGTGCTCATAAGCACACTAGTGTAGAATAAGACTGACACTAATGTCATACCTCTCGTGAGCTCTGAAACCCCATATCTCTCTGTATATATGCACCAAAAGCATAGGTACCCATCCAAACACTATTCACCCCATCAACATCTCAACCAACACCCCCAACAGTAGATAGGGAAACCTCCCATTACTTGAGTTTGAAAGGGTAAAGCATGACACTGCCATCATCATCATCATCACCAGTCTCCTCTCACTCTTCACCCTATAATAAAGCATAGAGTAACTGAAGCCCCCAACATGCCACTTGACATGATCCTAGTCATCTCCATATACCATCTCTAATAAATCTTCATGCTCCTCTTACTCAATATGATATATTAGATCACCCCATAGTGGAAACTAAGTGATCTTGTTTACATCCTCTGGTAAGATAGTCATCTCACTAGTTGGTAGAAGGAAGGTTTTTATGGTTAGATCCCATCTCTCGATGAGGGCCACAATCATGGATGTATCATAAAGCATGAGCTAGTAATGTCATATAGCTCCCAAACTGACCTTCTCTATATGGGCCCAATCCACTAGGGCCGTCCCCTAGTGGACCTTTGCAAAGATATGTGACACTTGATCATGCATTTGAATCTACTCTCATGCCTACAAATAATAAATAACACTAAGCTTAGTCACCTATACTATGATTACCTATGCACTTCACTCTTTAAACCTACCTAACCCTACCCATTTGACCATTTATTCAACTCCTACCTACCGAACCAAACATTTAAACCCATCAAATTTGAAATTCACATTCATACCCATCAATCTTACCAACCTAACCCTTACCAACACTACTTACAACTCAAACCAAATATTGACCTATCAAAACCTATCAAATTCCTTAACACTTCAACTTAGCCCTCTCCCATTTGGCTTGACCATCGATGGTCAAGCACATTTTTTACCAATTATTGTCGACCATCGATGATCAGGATGACCACTGATGGTCACTGTGCATTCCCACATTGGACATCCCCTAAAACTTTAACCCACTCAAAACAAGCTAAAAACTACCTTATTTTCTATCAAATACTCCCATCCTACCTCCAACCTACCCCTAACTAACCTATCCTCCCCAATTTGGGAATCACCCACCCATTTTACCTAAAATATATAAAACCTAACTAGGGTATACCCACACCCCACCAAGTAAAATAAATGATAAAATAATCCAATGCCTTTACCAATTGACAACTAGTATACTAATTTGAATAATAAGCCCTACCTCATTTTATGACTGCCATCATGGAGGAATCCAGGGACCCCCTACCCATCCTTTTATACGTCCATGCAAACCTTATATCCTCGCTAGTCTCCTCAGCCCACTCATCCACCTCAATAGTCAGTCAACCCCTTAGCAAGTCACTGCCATTCAAATTTTCCCAAAATACCAAATGCCAGAGCTCAATAGTAAAAAAGTTTCAATAAGAAAATGCGATAAGATTTTTTGATTTTTAATTACTAGAATTTTAGGGTTTGCCCCTTAACCATAGATGGTCAGGGTGACCGTTGACAGCCGCCTTTAGCCCCCTGACAGTCAATGGTCAGGTTGTTTAACTTTTTCCTTTTACCTTGAGTAACCCCTTTAAAATAGAACCAAATCAAACACCCACCCATGAAAACTGCCTTTCTTCCCACCTTACCCCACACTTCATCACCTTGTCATTGGTCCATTTTGGTCCAACTACTGTGTGTTTTGCAACAAATTTTTCTTAATACTTTGAATGCAATAACAATAATTACAATGTTGACCACCTTTTTGAACTTGTGCCACCTCATGCATACTTGAACCACTTATGTCTTCTTGGGATCACTTCCTACCTCAGATACCCATGACTTCCCCTGACTAGTTTGTGTTTTCAACAGGAGCACTTCTTGCCTTAGATACCCATGAAAACACTGATATCACTTAGGAAACTTGTGTTTATGAGTGTTCCTAGCCTCCATACCTAAATGTGGTCATGTAGTCCACTTGCCACTTGTCCTTCTAAGCACTAACCTTTATTTTTACCAACTATAGTAACCTAGTCTATGTGAGATCTTGGCTATCTCACTTTTTATCACACTTTGTACACACATTTGTGCTTCAGTGCCCAACCTATCACCCACCTTCATGATGTCCACATTCATCATCACCTTCACCACTTATCAAACCTGCACTCAATTCTATTTTACCTCATCAACTCTTAGTTTGAGGGGGAACACCTCCTCCCATGCTCAGATTAACCTGACCTTTGACCCATAATCAATTTTGATTTTATAGCTTATTGATAAAAATTTCATAACAAAAAGGGGCAAAATATAGACATAAAAAATATGCACATAATGGTTTTGAATATCGTAATCCCCCTAAACCACCTCATGACCCCTTTGGGGCCCACCTTGACCTTATTGACCCCTAACTAAACCTAACCCATCTAGCCTAAGTTAGTTAATCTTCTAACTAAAACCTACCTTTTAACCAACTCTACCTTTGACCCCTAACCATTGATGGTTAGGGTGACCATTGATGGTGACCTTGATCATCGACGGTTAGGTTCCACCATCCAAAGTAACTTAACTCACTCTTAACTCCACCTTAATTTTTTATAATTAGCTCATCTAAATCCATGTGCAAGCTATTGCCTACATGAGTTATAATTAGAAAGCCTAGTTAACATATTTTTTCACCTCTCCTTCTTTTCCTATAATAAGAGAAGAGCAAGAGGTGAAATCCATCCACAACTATCAAGATATTCTTTTGCAAGTGTTCTTATAATAATCTAGTGATCCATCCATCATGTCAAAGAGCCAACTTGCCATCATCCCTCAGTTAATATCCAAGTACTGTTACTCTACTAGAATCATGCCAGATTCTATCAATGAGTCAACCACCTCAACCACTCATCCAATCAATCTTTTGTAAGATAAGTATTTGTTTTCCATTATTCAATTACTTTGTTTGTATTTCATAATCAACCCAACATAAACCCATTTCCCATAATTGCCTTTTGGAATCTTGTCAATTAGCCATTTATTACCCAAAGCCTACACACAATAACTATTGATAGTCAGCTTGACCATCGATGGTCTATCCAACTGCTGACAGTTTCCCCAACTGATAATGGTCACCTCAATCGTTGATGGTCACATCAACCATCAATGATCAAAGCAACCATCAATGATTACTATGGTATAAAATAATAGTAAACTATTTTCACCCACTTATCCTCAATCAAACCCAAATTTCTATGTCCCTACCTGTTCATAGAACCCTGCCCTATTTTCTAAAGCACACTTGACCAAGTTTAGAATTAGTTTTGACTTTATTATTTCTATATTAGTCATTTTTAATCTATTTTATTTATCAAGCATTTCTTATATTTAATTTTAGTACCTTTTGATTATTGATACAAGTACTATATATTCTATTTTATAATCTTAATTATTTAAAACATGTGGATTGATAGCCCCCAAGGAAGATTTTGATTCTAGGATATAGTTAGTGCTAGGTAATCCACCCAACTATCTATCTAACCAACCATTTGATTTAGTACTATCTTATTTATAGGTCATCCTCCCAAGCCAAAGAAGAGTTCTTCACAATCATCTGGTTCAATGCTTGCATAATCAAACAGGTTTTTCAACCATACTCATATTTAGTTTCTTCTTCTTCCTTTCTTGAAATATAAGCTGAAATTAATTTAAATAATTCATCCTCCATTATTTTTGAGTCGACTACACAACCACAAGTGAAGTGTTATTAATGAAAGCAACCTAGACTTTGTAATCCAATACATTGTCCAACCTCAGTTAAGCTACTCTCCATTTGTAGATTGTGTCTCCCCCTTTTCCATCTTATTTAATATTTTTTGCACCCTCCAGATAGAGAGTTTATAAAATATTTATAATATCATACGAAGCTAACATACTACGGATTATCCTATCAACACACTACATGCACTTTAGCTAATATATTCCAGAATCAGGTTGGAGTTCTTTTAATTTACACTATTTATTTTATTTATTATATTATATTTTAGTGTAAATATTATTTTTTTGTTAGATTATATTTTTTATATTAAAAAAAAGAAGCAAATTTGATAGTGAAATAGATCTTCCTTTTCATTTGCCTTTGCTACAAAAATATAGCTAGTTTTGTTTTGTGCTTACATTTTAATAGTTTTGTTTCCTTTAAAATTAGAAACACATTTCACCAATCATCCTGAAAAGGATCTAAGAAAATATCCAAGTCATTTCCAAATTTTATTTTATTCAATATCTAAACAAGTCTCTTACATTCTAGACAATAACCTAGGCAAACATAGATACATAGACAACCATAAGTTCATACACAAGAGTAGTAGATTATTGATATTATTTGTTTTGAAGAGTTAAAATTAATATCATTTTCATCTCTTAAAATAAAAAATGACAACTTTCATCTCTTGTTTCCATTATATCAAATCATTCATAAAACTTGTTGTTAGCAAACTAGGGAAGTTGAAAAGCTAGTCTGGTTTATTTGTGAACAAGAAACATTCATAAAAAGTATTTTATTGTTTCTATTTTAGATAATATTTATTATTAAATCAATTAAATAAAAAGGTTTAAATTATGCATCTAGTTCATCTCACACAAAACAACCAAAACAAGTCAACATATTTTATTTAGTTTGCATATAGGTAAAGCTAGGAAAAATCAATATCTTGTATGATAGCATAGATTTATTCCCCTCATTTTTGCATGCATCTCAAAAATTGAAAAAAGGATTAAAAAGAGAGTTTTTTTTTTTCATTTACTTTCAACACTTTTATTTTTAGGAATCAGGTATTCATTTCTAAAAAACCAAGAAAAATCCCAAAACAACAAAAATAGTGTCAAAATCCTTAGTAATATACAAAATCCATACCAAAATCCTTGACAATATGTGAAATTAAACACATCCCACATAATCCTTGTCCATCTACAAAATCACCATACATCAAGCCTAATTTCAACATTCTAGTAAACACAGTTTACAAGCCATTGTCTGAACAAGCTCATACACTTTTCCTTGGGTACTAATAATCTTCTTTGGATGACCCTCACTAAAACACTAGGTCATGTTTGGCACAGTTTATTACCTAGGGTTAGAGCACATAATTCCACCATTGTCACATAATCTAACATTAACATTGAGTTGAGATGTGAGATATTTTGATCCACTCTAATTCCCCACCTCATTGTAGAGTCTTTAGCCTCTTTAAAAGAGAAAAAACATATCGCTGATCTACCTGTCATTTTCCTTTTGTAGAATAAGAGATGTCAACACAATGTTATATAGGCCTAGTACACCATCCACACCTCTTTCTTCTCCTCGAGTCTAGCCTCATCTTATATCATTCACATTTAGTGTATGACATTGACCAGGCAGAGTCAACCCAATAGAATAGACATTTTCCCATGAGTCATCCAACCCAATCTCCCTCATTTCCACAAACTTAGAATTGATCAAGAAATCCACTTTCTTATGATATTTGAGATCGAGGGACCTCGAATTTCATTTTTTCTATAGATTAATGCTCTTAATGAGCATCAAGATATTACTGAGGTATTTTGGTTTCCTCACAAGAATCTATTTCCATCACCTATCCTAAATATCATTTCACCAAACAATCAACCAAATCCCTATCCCATCCATTATGTTGACTGCCTTAATTAGGCCTCTGGGAGTTGAGTGCATAGATTAATGTGTGCTAATTTATGTGCATATAGGCACTTTTGGAATAAATTTGATCAACTGATTATTTTATTATGTTTGTATACATGTGTAATAAGTAACCATGAGTTTATCTATGTATAAAAAAATCACATGGGAATTTAGTGTCAAACAGATTACCAACTTCCAATGGGAAATCATCCAACCAATCAATGATGATGTGCCATTTTATAGACTTTTGGTTGACTTAGGTTAATTTGAACTCAAAAGTGTGATGAAACATCCAACCTTTCATGATAGGAATGATTGGGTCAAGAATGTATGATGGGCTTGAGATCTCATAATGACCTTCATTTCTTGATTGAGAATGTAATGCCTCGATCATTTAGTCATATAAACCATGGTCAATAACTACTTTTATGCTTATGTAATAGTGTTTTTTAATTTATAAGATTATGGCTAATGAACTAGATTGATCTATCTTTTCCATCGTCATCCTTTTGGGTTACCATTTAGGTGAGAGATACAATAATTTCCCTAAAATAATGTATGAAGGGACAATCATAATTAAATTCTAGGAGAGTTGATGGAGCCATAACTTTACCAACTTGAATGCTTCTTGGCAATCTTGAGTCCAAGTTAGACTAATTTCCTTTTTAAGGAGATGGTTGATAGGATGGATAATATATGTAAGGTCAAGGATGAATATTTAAATTTCACCTAGCTTCCCCAAGAATTATATTATTATTGAATTCATCAGTAGGGGTAATTTCTATAATTACATAAATTTTTGTAGGATCACTATCAATCCGACATTTTAATATAATGTAACCTAATAGTTTTTCACCAAAAAATCTAAACCAACATATCTTGGGATTAAGTGTGACACTGTATTCGATCAAGTGGGTAAGGATAGTGCATAGAACCTTAACATGATCCTCTTTATTCTTATCTTTTCCTAGAAGATCATCAACATAGACCACCATTTTATGAATGAGACCATGAAAGATGTGGGTCATGGCCCTATGATAAGTTTCCCTGGAGATTTTAAGGATGAAAGACATGATAATGTAACAGAAGATTCCCCATGACATTGTGAAGGAGGTTTTTTTTTTTTTTTTTTGTCTTATTCTAAAATGTGAATTTTATTATATACTAAGAAACCATTTTTGAGGAACAATAACTTGTAACTAGCTATAGCATCCATGATGACATTAATGGAAAGTATGGGAAAATCATCTTTTGCGCATGCCTTGTGGATATCTCTGAAGTCTAGACACATATCTTGATTTCACCATTATTTTTAACAATGGGGATGATATTAGATAACCATTTAGTGTAGTCCATGGGTTTATTGAATTTGATTTTTAAAAGTTTGATAACCTCTTATTTGACCATCAATGCAACCTTTAGTTTTAAGGCCTTGAGTTTTGTTAAATGGTTTTTTCATCAAGTATGGTTACTAGGTTGTGGACCACCACCTCAGGCTAAATTCCCATCATGTCAGTGTAGGAGAAGGCAAAGGCTTTGAAGAACTTAGTAAGTAAATTATTGTCCTCCTTTATGTGTCTAGACGAGGGTGAAGATCCAAGCTTAAGGATCTTAGGATTATTTTTAGTCTTGATATTAATGTTGATGGTATACTCTATAAGAAAGACATTCCATTCTTGAAATTTATGTGGGGTAGGAGGAAGATCAAAATATTCATTTTCTACCTCAAAGACCTTGTGTTATTCCTCAAAAGAGTCATAATCCGCATTTTTATAGTATGAATCATAATATTCTATTTTGAGGGTAGATGAAGGGTAAAAGGTGAGAGGGAAACCATTCTTATGATGTTTTGAGGGGAGGTGATTATAAACTTGCAATAATCATAAAATTACATCATCATTTTATACAAATTTTAGGATAAGAAGGTTTTTTTCCTCTTTCACATGGGCAAGGATTTGACTGTTTGGTATCTTTTGAATAAGGGGTTCATGTCTTATAGACTCCAATAATTTAGATTGCAATATTGCTTGATGAGAGAAAAATTGATAATAGAAAGCCACCATCAAATTAGATAATTGGGTTTTATCCCTAGGGATAGCCTATATGGAAATAAAATAGAACTTATCGATGAACTCATGTATGAAATTATTATATAGTTTAATATGTTTAGCCTTTCTTTAGTAAATCTCAAAACCATGATTAGTGAAAAATTATGAGTTTCCTTGAATTTTGAGGTTTTGAACACCTCACCTCCTAGCAATGAGCATTCCTAACAACAAGGATTCATATTATACCCCATTGTTGGTGCATTAGAAATTGAGTCTAAATCCAAAAGGCATGATCCTTCCTATAGGGGAGATCAGGGTGATTCCTACCCTTGTGGTTAAATGATATTTCAATCGATTGTAAATAACCATCCATTTATTACTTAAAGGAGAATAACTATCAGATGCTTTGGGGAGTATGTCTTGGTTTTTGTAATCAACCATAAAAATGTTGGGTATCATGGCTACCCCATCTTGCATCTCTGGATGTTGATATTTGTAGAGTTTATAGGTCCCAACCCCATGTGGGTCAAAATGGAGCATAATGGGTTTAACCTTCTATAGGATACTAATTATTTAAACCATTGACTTTGTCTAGATGGCTAATATCATTGCAAATTTTTTGTCACCCACTTTTCCCATCTTTCTTACCCCATTTTCATTAGGCTTTTTGTTTGGTGATCCATTATGACCTTCAAATCTTGATTTTAGGACACATTTCATGGTTTCATTGGGATCCTTTTCCTTGGAAAGTGGGGAAGGTTTCCCCAGAAGGTCACTCAACATCAATGAATGGCGATGCTACCATTTTCCCCTTAGTAAGATCAAGAAGATAGTTAATGTAGTCATTGGAGGCAAAGGCCATTTTGCAGCACCTATGATATTGTAATATTTTAATATATATTTTTATTTTTTCCTTAATTTTAATATATTTATGGTTATGGTTATGCTATCATTAAAAAATTACAATATTGGAAAAGTAATGCGAGCTTCAATAAGCATCACAATATTATAAAATCATGACATTCTTACAAAAGCATCACATATCATACAAAAGCATTGCATACCATACACTAGTGTCAAATTGCATATAAAAACATCATTGAACATTCAAAACCATTTTAACATTAAAAAATATTATGACATTCAAAAGCATCACAAGATTAATAAAGCATCATAACCAACAAAAGCATCACTTTTGCATATAAATGCATTGTACATGTGTAGGTATCACTCATCTTCCCAAAGATATATGTCATTTTGATTTATGTTATTACAATCATTTAAAAAAAATGAGGCATCTCATTGAATGAGTTAACAATTTAATGCTTCTGAAATTTTTCCTCTAAGAGAAAACAAAGTCTCATCTTTTGTGGATGAAAATTCCAAAACATTCTCCATTACAACTAATAATCTATCCATGTCATCTATCTCAGATGAGTTCCTCTATACTCAATTCTTTATCTTTTTATGAACAATCTATTTGGAAACTAGGTTTCATTTCATCTGAACCCATTTCTCCATGTCCAATCTTGATAATAATCCTAATAATCACCAAACACCTCATGAGTATTATATATAGGAGGTACAATGATCGAATTTGAACCACATTTGTTATCTTTATAACAAACTTGTCAAAATATAGAAACATCTTTGTATATTTCTCTTCCACACACAATTATTTAGGCTCTTTAAGGGTCATACATCATTCTCCATTAATATTAACACATGGTTCTACTTGCTCTCTTTGCAAGAATATATTTAAATGATAATCTAATTCCCTTCTCTTTAAACATTCATTATAAAATGCCTTAGAAAAGCTTCCATATGAATCCAAATTGAGAGGACTGCAAAAGATACCTGATATCACTTCTTCTTCATGAGGATGGGCATGTTCTATACTATATTTTTTAAGTGCATGTTATTAGAATTTGCTTCAAGATCATCTTTCGTTTGAAATCAGCAAAAGACAACATTGTTTTTCCATTCATTTCTTCTAAGGGTGGTCTGATTTTGCACCATTTGTCGATATCTTTCTGCCTTGGAACATGATGGAACTTGAGGGGAACATATTTTCTCCTAATTAATGGATTTGGGGAGTTTGTGATTTATTGGGCTGATATAGGATGGATTGTTGTAATTTTTCCAGGTTGAGAACCTTGATTATTAACACAGTAAGGCCTTTGAAACTTTTGGACAACAAACTGATTTTTGAAAGTATTCTAGATAGAAAGTTGACTTTGGGTGTTTTGGATGGCTAGTTGCATTTTTCATTCCATAAATTCATCAAAAAATTCTCCGATAAAGCTCTTCATTTCAGCTATTACATTAAAATTGCTAGATGAGACTTGAAGTGAAGGGGATGGGCTTATGATTTTCATTCAGAAATATTAAGGACTTTGACATAGACTACAAGGCTGAGGAAATAAGGATATTGTAGGTATAAGAACGATTTCTCCAGCATGTATGAGGTTATTTTGAACTGTAATAACAACATTGTAGGTTTCAAATAGTACAAAAATGCTTTTGAATACGTTTTGAATCTCTATTGAATTCTACCATGTGCCATATGGAAGCTCTTTTGATTAATGTGAGATGCTTTTGACGATGTAAGAAGCCTTATGTTGTTGCGAATCAAACCCAACAACCGATATAAAATTAAAGTTTTGATTGGATAAATATTTTATAAAACAATTTCAAGAAGAGATATATCCGACTTGGAATAGTAAGACATAATAATACGTATTATCCAACTTGGAATAGTAAAACATGATAAGACGTATTTAGAAGTATTTGAACAGAAATTTAAAATTAAAGGCCACAATTTGTTTAAATTTATGAAATTATTTATAATTATACACCATCAAACAAGATGAAGAAAGAACATACAGTATTCCTCACGATAGGATTAATTATGAATAATGTGGTTACCGTTGTAATGGAGAAATAAAAAAAGGGGAAAAGTGCAAATAAAAGATGCACAACTAATTGAATTTTCAGATAACCGAACTGCCATTGTTGTATCATAATAAAATCTTATTTCAATTTTAACTCTTTCGATCCAGTACAAGAAAAATCCGCCAGTTTATGTCCACGGCCTCGAATACTTTATACACTACTCAGTAACAATGACATTGCATTGCAAAACTGTAACACAAATACTATCTTCAAATACACTCTTCACACATTATAATCCCCATTTCCACTCCAGACTAGACCATGGGCAAACAATGCACTGAATCGTACAAACTAATAAGCATTTTGCAATCCTCTTGAAAAAAAATAAAAGAATATGCAGATAACGTTTCTGCAATATATGATATTAATGCCATTTACACATATACATATTGATGAAATCAGGAGGAGGAGGAAAGGGAAGTGCTTGATGCTGAAACAGATGAAAAGCTGGTGGTCTGATTGGAAGTACAGGAAGTGGAAATGGAAGTAGTGCTGCTTGCTGTATTGTTTTGAGCTGCACGGCGCTTCTTGTAATTGGCCTTAAAACATGCCTGGCGAAGCCTTTTAGTCCTTTCATCCAGTTCTATCCCGGGTATTTCCTCCATCAATCTCTTTTGCTCCTTCAGTATCTCTACTGCGTTTGTCAACCGAGTTTGGCTAACCCCTCCGTTGCTCTTCGCCAGTTCCTGATCACACAAATATTCCCATTTTCAACGCTTACCATATGTGAATAGAAGAAAATATTAGATGAAATATAGAAGTTATTTTTTCTAATGAAAGATCTATAGCTGTTTGAATTTCCTTTTATAAGATTAATTGGTGATAGCTCACCACAATACATGCCACATTTATTTTTAATTTTACAATCTAAAATTTATTCTAAGAGGAATAGGCAGTCTCAAACTTTTTTTTTAGCTGTTTGAATTTCCTTTTATAAGATTAATTGGTGGATAGCTCACCACAATACATGCCACACTTATTTTTAATCTTACAATCTAAAATTTATTCTAAGAGGAATAGGCAGTCTCAAACTTTTTTTTTTAATAACTGAAGACCCAAATTTAACCCCACAACATGAAACTTTTTCAACTCTATCAAGACAAGCTCCCCTACCAACACTACCAACTTAACCACAGCCGTCGGCCAGAGCTGTGTTGAAATTGTTAATTTGGGGCTCCACGGCTCATATCGGAGATGGGTTTATAGGCTTCACAGTTGCTGTTCTTAGTTTAAATTTATATTATTTCATGTGTGTTTGTCAGAAATAGGGCCATTACAGAGATGACAGCATTATTTGTTACTTTTTCAAATTCTACTATGGAAACTACCAAATAGAAGCCGCATTAATTTGTCATTGAAAAAAAATACGAGTGAAATTAAAGCAGATGTGTGATACCTGAATATTATTTATGAGATTTCCGAGGCTTTTCATTTTACGGTGTGGCCATCTAGGAATTCCAAACTCTCTACAGCGTTTTTTGAGAACGGTGAGACCAACCTTGAGCTCCCTGGCTGCTTGCGTAATGGGCATATGAAAATAGTGAGACAGTTCAGTGTAAGTGATATCAGATCTCTGCTGGCATGGCGGCATCAATGCCTTTCCAGTACTGCTCTCACAACTAGTACAAACTCCTTGCTGTTGCTCTTCCATTGAAATGGATTGTTTACCGCTCACCTCTTGTAAAACTATGGAATTAGAATTTGGTAGCAATTCCTGAGCTGCAGCAGATGATTTGTCACAGTAATACTCTAATCCCCATTCACATTGTTCAGGCCAAACATTATCGTTGCTAACTCCCTCACTAACACTCCCATATATGGAGGGTGGCGCCTCATCACTTGGAATTGAAATTTCTGAATCCCATGCCTTAATTGAATGATAATCCGGAGTACATCCTTGTAAATTTTCTAATGGGTCACATAAAGCTAACGTTGGAACAAGCTCAAGCTCAAGTTCAAGCTCAAGATCAAGATCAAGATCAAGCTCGAATCCGTTACTCAACAGGTTCTTTGCATCTCTATCTTGATCTTCCCCTATCACATTAAGATCCGAAGCTGTCCATAACCGATCTGAACTTGTATATAGTTCACTGCAATACATGTACATTGATTATTTGTTTTCTGAAATAGTAATGCTCTCCATATTCATTTAATAGCCACAATCTTCAATACGCCACACAAAATATTGAAAAACATAGATAAAAATTTACCTGGAGTTAATGTCGATACTGAAGGGCTGTGCAAACTTTTCGTCCAGATCAGCATCATCAGTAGCAGCGTAAGATTCAAATATGGATTGCCAAACATCATGATCTGGCATCAAATTCAAATTCTCCTGCTCTTCTTGTTTTGCTATTTGCATTTTGACAAGGCAGAGGATTTTTCCAGCACCACAAGAGAAGGGAATGCCAAGACAAGAGAGAGGGAGAAATAATAACCGAAAGAAAGATTGTGTCATTTGCAAAAACAATGCAAGAAAACGGTTTTTAATTAGAGGGAAAATGAAAAGAAGGGCCCATCAAGTGCAGATGTGCGCCTGGCGTCACAGCACAGCACTTGCCACATTTCACTGATACCATTTCAAGATTTGAATGCACAACATCAGTTATATGTTCTAATACCATTTCAAGATTTGAATGCACATCATCAGTTATGTGTTCTAAATTTTCCAATTTAAAATGATAATATTTTATAAGTATTTTTATTTTTTACATTTGCATTAAAAGGCATGTGTCAATTTATAAAATCAGCAGTTGTGCAAGAAATGAGTGCATTCTGTGACGGTAAGGACGCAGTTTTCTTTTCTTTCATTTCGCTTACTGTAATATTTGGTTTTTGTTTGGTTAAACAATGGACACAACAATCATAGGTCGAATCTGGGCTTGCATTTTTTTCGTTTCTTTCATTCCACTTAGTGTTTTATGCACTTCATTGGAAAATTTATTTTGTCATTGCAAAGTTCGGATCCACTGTGAGAAATGTACTGAACATGAGAATATTATAAGGTTTTGCAATGAAGGAAATGCCATGCAAAGAAGGAGATGAATGTATAGGCTTCGGTAAGTTTGATGTATATCTACAGGTGCGGAGTCTGGTAGAGTATTTTTTTAAACATAAATCTCGCTATTGTTTAATCAGATATTATAGTGGAATGAAATCTTCATGCTATAATTTTCTTTCAATATAAGATAGTTATATCCTTATGTTAATATCCGCTGATTAATGATCAATTACCGTAAAAAAAAATAGTTCAGAATTTTAGAATTGTATTATTAGCATTTTGTAATAGAGAAACTGTGATCTGATCTAGATTTATTCTCTACTAGCATTTTGTAATAGAGAAACTATGATCTGATCTAGATTTATTCTCTACTACAAAATGCCAATTCTATTCATTAAAAATTCTCAATTACATTATTATTTTTCATATATTTAATTTTCTGCTCCAAACCACCATGATGCACCTATTGTGCACACCAAGTCTCGTTAAAAGCTTACAAGTAATTGTTCTTATAGTAAGACATTGATGATTTTAACAAGGACATAACCTGCTTCCTTTTTTCAACATGAACACACACAACCCGATCCATTTTTTAATTTATTTTCTAATGATATATAAACACTTACAAGGACTTAAAATATATAAGTATCTAAGGGAAATGAAATTTATGAAAGATTGGAAGTCAATTGATCAATATGTTGTAATTGTAATATATAAGTATTAAATGTTTATTCTATTTTATATATTATTTAAGAAATTTATAATTTTTTTATTGAAAAATATTTTTTATTAATAATATATATTATATAATGTTATTTTTATTTTTATTTAAAAAGTGATCATTTTTTTTTGTCACATTAATTAAGTTAGTTTAATTTTAAAGAATTTAAAAAAATTAAAATATCAATTATTTAATCAAGATAATAAAGTCTCAAAATTAAGAAACAAGAATAATTAATGAAGCTTTTCACCCTAACTCCAATTATTGCTAGTGGGTGGATCGGTAGTATTAGGTACTAAGTCCCATCTTTTATTTTTATTTTCATTATTTTCTTCATCCGTAGGCTCCTACATAAGTAGGGAAATAATTAACATACCCTAAGAAAATGTTCCTTGTTGTGGAGCCTTCCACCCACTAGTGTCTATAAATCTGCCACCATGAGAGTTCTGCACCAACAAGGGTTGTCGCAACTATGGTGAACTATTTTGATGCCTACTACATGAATGATGCCCATCACAAGCTCCAAAAACATAGCTCTAAGAGGGAGAAAATCCATGAGAAGAGTCAAGGGAGAGACCAGACTAAATTTGCAAGGGGCACTACCCCAATGGTCCAACAAAGTCTAAAGGTGATCCACCTCTATTTAGACCTTCTCCACTTGAACTTGTATCTATATGATGACATTTGAGATCACTTCACTTTTTTAGTACCACAAAAAAACCATCAATCTAATTATATGGTTAAAAATAAGATTATTCCTTTCTTTCCATAAATTAAAAATAATCTAAGAACAAAATATATACCAAATTTGATTGTAATATGCAGGTAACATGTTCGAATTACTTAAGAGCACCATTTTTTAGGAGAATAATTCTAGACTAAATCATTGCAAAAGGGTATGTATCCACCTCTACGCTGCGTGAGTAAGCTTGCAAAACCAAATAAGATGCTTATGAATCTTAGGGTCTTGGCATGATTGGTGTAAATGGGTATCCACACCTAGATGTATAAGTCTATTTCCAATAGGAAAACCTTGTTGTAAAAATGCACCAAAGGAAATGAGCCTTTTTGGGATCAATAATAGTTTTCCATATTTTTCCAAACCTGCACCCCCATGTGACTATAGAAGAATTAACTTTCTAGTGAGCATTTAGAGAATCCACTTGAATGTATTGATGAGGGAAAAACTTATAACTATGTCAAGGTTTTTACTGATGGAAGGAGGTCTCAACTTGCCACTTCTAATCAGTAAACCATCTATTAGGTGATGAAACTCCAACTGTGTGGAGATGTTATCTGGCAAGAATTTTTATACTTCAGAAATTGAAGCACTTTCACTTGGAGTTAAAATTGAAACTTATCACATAGTATAGACCAGGGTATCCAATCCTAGGACCTCTTGTAAAACATATCTAAAATCACCTTTATTCTTTTCTTGAATAAAGTAAGACTCTTAATCCATAGAACCATGGCAAAGGGAACATCATGATAGGAGTGAATTTGTAACCTCAGAGTGAGTGAGAATTATTATAAATCATAGTTTTGAATCTATCACCATTTTGATTAGGTGAGGTTTGAGAAACTCCTAATCTTTCATGATAATTTGAGCCATAAAGGACCTTACAATCATGAAATTATACTGAGTGAGCAACATTGACTGCATACCAAGACCTTTCCAAATTGGCTTAAAAATGGGTTGCCTTCACTTATGCAATGGTGAAGGAAAAATTTTCAAGCTTTTATCTTTCAACATAAAAAATGATCCATTTGATACATAGGGAAACTCCTTGGAGTTTGACATATAGAAGGCCAAGGCCACCAATCTCTTTAAGTTATCAAAAAATATCCCATTCAACCTTAGACAATGCTTAGAAAGACAAGTAATAAACATGGGTGTTTTTTAGGACCATAGAGCACACCTGGAACTTACTAGCTAGAGATAGTGGTTTAATTATCCAAATTTTTATTTTTTTCTTCACCCTCTGCACCACATAGTTCCAAAGATATAAGGAGGTTCGATGAAAGGAAAAAGAATTTCCCATGAGTTTTAATTGTTCACTAGGTTGAATCTAGTTTCACTTGAATTTTTGTAACCAAGTTAGGATGGGTTTATCAAACTATTTCTAACACTATATTTTCTTCCATTAAATAGAAGAACTAGAAGCTAAGCTGAAGATTTCAAAAATTCCATGGTTGACAAATGTCTCTTCTTCAACAAGGGTGAGAAAAGAATTGTCAACAAAATGGTCATTTACTATTTAATTTTTAGATTGAGGGAGAGAAATTGATTTAACCAAAACTTTAGTGTTGTATTGAATAAAGAGGTAACTAAACCATTCTACCACAAGAATATAGATGGAGAGAACAAGTGGGGAATCTTTACTAGTTTATGTAAACAATCTAAAGAGTTTAGATTGAACTCCATTATTGGTAATATAGTCAACAACATCCTAAAAAATAGTACTAACAAATTACACAAATCTTTCCCTAAACCCTAACACCTAAAAAATGGAAAGGATAAAGGGCCATTCAATATTTTTAAATGCCTTGTCAAAATATATCTTGATGTGCAGTGTTTTTTTATAGGGAACGAGCCCATTCCATCCCTTACTAGACTATAATTACATTATTTAAAATGTATCCATTGTGTATGAAATTAGTTTGATATGGGTGGATAATGAGAGGTAGCATACATATCCCTTTGTTATACTTACTATATTTAACATATGACACTTGTCAAATGATTGAAATCAATTTCATTATTTTCCTTTAACATGTATGCTTGAATGCCATATCTATCAATTTGAATTACATACTATTTTCTATCGATCACGGTTTATAAAACCACATTATGGTAAAACATATTGGTGAACCCAACATGAATCGAACACACCACCTTCTAATATATCAAATTGATGGCAATAATTGGGAAGCCATATGCATTGTTATAGGTTTATGATAGATGGGACATAACACTGATGAATTACATCATAATACACATTGGAAATAACATTTTGGATATATTATTTTACCTATAGTTTATGGACCAAACATGGTTGATACACACAAATGGGTCATGATTCCTACTTATTAGGTGCCATTCACATTGGGACAAAAATGTTTACAAAAGATGAAATCTACACTGGGTCAAACCAATCAGTTCTTCACTTTTTCCCATGGTAAAAGAGTAATCACGATCAACATGATGACAATACTTACCATAAAAAAGATTAATATTTAGAGATAGAAAAAAGTACATAATTTGAACAATCAGAAGTAGAATAAGAGGTAATGCAATTACATAATCTCACAGACAAGCTAAGAGATATCAACTCATATCCCGATGAGGATAACCTACTCACTAATTTATGGGCACTACTATATATATATATATATTTCAAAAATTCAAAAATATTCAGAGATAAAAAAATCAAGACCTAAGCATGACGTGAATACTAGATTATACTATATAGATATGTTTGGTAGATGACATTTTATTTTCATACACACATGCATTTCATGGTGTATGAGTCCAATGCAGGACACACATGTTACACATAGACACATATTTGTTTAAAATCCATGTATCTAGTGGCCATGTTGATACTGGGGGTATCTTATTTAATTGTTTTTACTATTACAAGTTACATCTTTCCATAACCTTTTACCATGTTGAAATATCTATATTTCTTACACATGTTACTAGTTATTCATATCTGACACAATGTTACATGGATATACTATTATACTATTGATGTTGCTACTCTCTTGCATGATAGTCTAGTTTGTGCTTGTCTATTGTGTATAATCCCTAGCCTTGTTTGATTCAAAATATTTATGTCCCTTATTTATAACATTTTTATTTACCTTACATCTGGCCCCTAGCCTTGATTGTTGTGAATATCCATATCCCTTCTATGTGTCCCTTGGCCTTATATGTGACACTAAATCTTGAGCTTATTATTCTTGTTGAGCTTGTTAATATTGAGTGGCTTCATGATCCATATCAAACACCTTTATCATGTAGTTTTATTTAGTTATCTTATTAGTGATAGTTACTACTATGTACTTGATTGATACATCTATCTAGACATGACACTTATATGCCACGTATTACATATGTTACATACATGCCTTGATTGACATATGCATTACTATAATGACATACTCTCCACATGTTCATATAATTATAAATGATGTTATCTTTGCACATGACATGATATAGTTAACTCTCATTTTGAGATGATTACTTACAAGACACATCCTTCATCTTAAAGGGGGATATTATAATGGGCTTGTCATTGAGACATAAGTCTCTATGAACATAAAATCATATCAAAGTACACATTTTAGAGATTCATAATGGTTTATATAAAAGATAATTTAGTCACATGATAGATATTGTCACATCAATATAAATTATGGGGGAATATGTCATGCATATGTACTCACTTTACAAAGACATGAGTACATAGGGTGAATATGCATGAGAATATGTACATGGTTACAAGAATAAGAATTAAATGTTGTCAAATATACATAAATTTGAGATATAGGTTCTCATATTTAGAATATAGATGCATATCATTATACATCAATTGGTACAGATTCAAGGGGCATGATAATATTTCATACACATTTACACATTTTTAGACTTACGAGGCATGATATTGGTTCATTCACATACATAATAGTAAAATTAAAAAATTTAATGGAAAATGGTTGTCATTTCACTTCACACTCGTTGACACTAAGGTCATGATGGGGGCATTAACATTGTTCATTCACTTTCAACATGTATTTATTCTACATTAAGTGAACTTTATTAAAAATATATGATTAAATTTGAGGTCATGATGGGGGAATGAACATTATTCATTATTTTTTGATCATGCATATATTTATTTGGATATAAATTGAGTGAAATCTATACAAATTAATCTATAATCTATATGTAGTGGTTGATTCAATTTTACTTCTAATAAACCCATCATGTGGTTCCACTTTATTTTCTGAGTAGTTATTTGGGTTAGTACATCACTTGATTCTCCCCAAATTTATGAGGGTTTGGTAATGTTCTCTTCCTAATGTAAGAGATTGAATATTTACACAAATTTGGTCGCAGTCACTCAAACTCTCTATGTGATTAAACAAGGAATTACAGTTCTCTAATTCTTCAAGAAGGAAACATCATCTGCAACAAGTTTAAGGGAAACATTATTTTCACCAACACAGGGGCATTTATTTCTTGTGTTTTACCATATTTTTTATTTAATAATAAAATATTTGTGAGAAAAGATATAAAACTTTAAAATATCAGAATGCTAAAGATATACAATTACCAACAATTCTGATTGTAACTTAATAAGTATGGATACATGTTATTTTTAGAAAATACTAAGTAGAATTTTTCTACTTAGATCTAATTTTATGATCACTTTTTTTTATGTCTGACAATTAAAATTGATATAAAATAGGATTGTGACTATGCAGAACTAGAGGCAAAATATGAGAATATTCCTAGACAAGTATGTTCTACTTCGACAATAAGGTAGGCCAATCATGTTATTTAACCATGAACTTATTCAGATTAACTGTGATGGAAATTTTACTATTTTTCCTTCTACATCTATGTTTACTGAGTGCTAAACTATTTTGATTTTGTTTATGGCATGAAAATATCATTTGTTTCTTTCTCTTTAATTTCTAAACCCTAGGGGTCTTGTGAGACCTAAAAATATACAAAAAGGGAGGGAGATTTCTATGGGATGAGCTGAACCCAATCACCCACTTGACTATTTATTGTTGCCTACATATCTAGATACTTTGAATATGGAATCAAACCAAATATAGTTATCCCACCTAGAGTGATTATGAAATTGTGCTCCTTAATTATATGTATGTAGTTAGAAATATGGATTTTATATTTGACAATGATAAATCTTGACTCACTCTAAGATGACTCAAACTTAATTTGAGAATGCTCATAGTGCTTGATATTTAATTTGGGAATAATAGAGATGATTTAATCATTATGCTATAGTGTAAACTATAGATGCTAAATATAAATCAAATCCTTTTAAAATGATATTTTGATTTTCTTATATAGAGAGACCTTTGGAAAATTTCATTTAGCTGACCTTATGAAATGTGTCTAAAGAATCGAATGAAGATTTTTAATTTAGAAACTGTTGACCATTTTTTGCCTGACAGGCCAAAAAATCGGTCCCCCATTCTTTTTTTATGCTTTTCTAAGCCAGTACTTTTGACTTTGCATGAGTCTTGAAATTTCTACAGACTCTACAGAGACTTCTATGAACTCTATAGGAGAGTCTTTTGGCACATGAAGAACTAGTCGAAGAGTGCAAGGTTTTACAAAGCTTCTTCAGACTCTTGTCTGAAGAAATTCACAAGGAAAGAGAGCTAAAATGGTTCAAAGTCACTTTTTATCAAGGTTGGAAGAGTGGTTCAACAACATGATCTTTCAAAGAGCTAGCATCTTTGAACCATTAAACCATTGAACCGGTTCAACACTTTGGTTCAATGCCTTGGTTCAATGCATCAATTCATCAGCTTGGATCAATGCGTTGGTTCAACATTTTTTAGTTCAATATTAAAGTTCAATCGGCAAGTTCATCACTTTGGTGCAATCAAACGGTTCATCATCTTGGTTCAACGCGTTGGTTCAATGTTTCAGTTTAATCAGATGGTTCAATCACTCGGTTCAGTCAGTTAGTTCATTGACTTGGTTCAATGCATTGGTTCAACATTTTTGGTTCAATATTAAAGTTCATTGACAAAGTTCAATGCAAAGCTCATCAGTAGGTTCAATCAAACAGTTCAATGTCTTGTTTTAATAAATATTTAAACTGTTGAACTGGTTCAATGGTTGGTTCAAAAGAGTGGTTCAATGCGAAAGGTTCAAGCCTCTCGAAGGGCAAGTGCCCTTGCGGAGGGAAGTTCTGAGTTCAAAAACCCTTGTGGAGGGTAGGGAGCACTTCGAAGGCAGTCAAAGGATTTCAAAAATGCATAGAAAGTCTTAAGGCTTTGTATTCTTTCATACTTTTTGTCCAAAGGAATTCCTTCGGACAAAAAGTCTAAAGGAATTCAGAGGAAGGCCATGAGCTCAAAAGGGACCCAGGGAAAACCCCAAAAGAAATCAAGGTGGCCATTTCTCGTAGACTTTTTGTCCGTGGGAAAATTGTCCATGAGAAATTGTCCACGAGGAAAAGCCCATGGGAAAAATCCACAGAAAAAGCCTGCAAAAAGGGCCCGAAGAAATTTGCCAAGGATGGTAACGTCCCAGAAGCCATCAACTTCAAGAAGACAGATTAGCCATTATTTTTAAAGTGATGATGGGTGTATGGACATCAATTTTAAGATAGTGAAATAGCCGTTTGCTTTTAAATTGCCTGAGTGCCAACCATGAAAAGAGCCCAAGGAACGCAGTGACCTGCCAGAAGACCGTCCCTAAGGGCTGAAGGAGTAGAAAAAGACAAAACCAGGATGAGGCAAGGAAAGAAATGAATAAGGCATCCAAGTGGTGAGAGGAGGTATCAACTCAGGGATTTATTCCTATAGTTGGAATATCGCTTGCCAGGTGGTCACCAAATGGCACAAACAGTAAGCGGTGCAGCTTGTTTTCTCCACTTTGCATTCATAAGCAGACAAGATGTGTAAATGCCTTAAAGGGAGCAGTCTATTTGTAGAAAAGAGGTGCGGCCATGTTTTCACATTAATGTGGAATGCCAAAGTCAAAGCAGGAGCTGACAATCAACAAGGCTCAGAGCGCACATGGGCCAACTTGCAAAAAGAGTGCCAAAGTCTTTCCTAGAAAGTGCCAAGTTCTCTTCCTCTTTATATATATTGTAAACTTCTCATTTGAGAATGATGGACTCTCTTAGCCTGAAGGTAAAACTCTACCCAAAAATCTCTCAGGCTTGTAAGGCAGAGCTCTGCCAGTTTTACCTTGAATCAGGACTTAGCCTTTTTACCTCTATCTAGACTTGCACTTTAAAGTATATGTCTGCGTTCTTATTTTGTGTTAATTCATAGTCTTTCATGCTTCTCACAGATCGATTACAACATGTCTAGTGCATTGTGAAGTCTCTTTTCTGCAGGGTTGCCAGAAGTGTCTACAGAAAGAATATAGGTGCATGTGAATAGGCTGTCAAAGTGTGTCTCTGAACACCTTTGCTAGTTCCTTCCTTCTTGTATCTCTACGGACCCCTGACTCACTATTGTAGAAGAGCTTCCCCCTTCAGATAAAGTGTATGGGTGTTTTTTCCTAGTGAAAAGTGTATGCTCGGGCTGAGTGGGTCAACATTTTCTAGTGTATCACCTTTTCATTTTTTAGGCTTAGGTTCTATTTTCTGCATCTCTCTCTTCCTTTTCATCCCCCCCTTTTCTCATTTTTATTTTTAGCAGTAGGAGAAACTAGGGCCTAAAAGATACATCAGACGGAGGTAGCCCTTATCTAGAGACTCTCTCCTCCAGCTTCGCTGGTCCCATAGGTGAGAGGGGAGTTTACATTGTTGCGTGTGGAAGGCAAGAGCTCGGCCTCCTGCCCCAGGTGCAATACATTGTATCAACAGTTTTTGGCACACCTGATGGGACCAACTAGGACAAGTTGTGTCCAAAGAGTTGAAGAATTTTTGGTGTGTTCTTCAACCAACCAGCCTTTGGAGGCTTTTGCATCAACACCAATGGTGACTCCGAGTTAAATCAACTAGTTAAGCAGTTCTGGTGCCATCAAGAAATATTATTTTTTTTGTATGTATAATTCCTTTGCACAAAATCATGGACCTTGTATTCCTTCATATGACTATGATCAAGCTGCAAATATTCAAGGAATCCCCTCAAGCAGCTCTCCTAGTTTCCCTTCAATGATAAGGGAGGTGGCGCTGGAGTTTGAGAAGTAGGTAATGGAAATAGACAGACTAGATGAGCAGTATGGTTATCAGCAGGAGCTGATGTACAAAGAGGCATGTTTGCTCAAGCAAGCTCAGGCCTTGCAATCCATGGAGGAGGAGGTAGAAAAATTGAGGAATCCATTCATGTAAGGCAGTCAACCTTGCGTGCCCCCTCTTATCCTAAAGAAATCCCCCTCTTGTGCACTGAATCCTTTCTATCAGATGGCACTTGCTCACTCCAACTCATCTGATACATCAATCAACCCTTCTCTTGACCCTGTGCACCTAGCCTTCAAGCATCAAAGGGAATTGGAACAACCTCCCATGGAGATGAACCTTCTAAATTCCTTAGATTGTGAATCTTCCTTTGGAGGGAGAATTACTAACCAACACATCTCTCTTGAAACTGCTCCTACTCAACATGATGATGTTGGTGATCTCCAAGAAAGACTCTTTCAGGATAATCTAGCCAAGCAAATTGAAGATTTAGAGGCTAAAATGAGACTACTTCATGAAAGAGAGATAAAACTTTTAGATCTTGTGGAGGAGCCATAGGACCTTGGAGAAAACAAAGTTGTTGCCTATTCACAGGAGCAAATTTTCAATTTTGAGATCCTGAACTAGAAGAAAATAGTATCATCATGGGGCAGGAAGGAGGAGAAGAAGGGTTTTTCTCAAAACCTTGAAGAAGCTAAGGCTGTTCCTACTCATGATGATGCTGGTGATCTCTAGGAAAGGCTCTTCCAAGAGGATATGGCTAGAAGAATTGCAGAGTTGGAATCTAGAGAGAGATTCCTCGGCCAATGTGTGATGGATGGTCTAAACCCAGTGGCACATTCCATGTTTGAACACACCCCATCTACACACTTCCAAGAGAGTTATCAGGCCACACCTAATGTTGATGAAGTTCTAGCCAGATGGAAGGAGGAGAATCATTCAATTCTAGCTCAAAGACTGCCTCCTCTTCCACATGGTTTTTTCACTTCATCCCTTCTTAAGGAGGAACCTGTTCTGTAGGAGGTGAGTGAGGAAGAAAAGATCCAATTTGCAACTCTTCAGGAGGCTATCATGCACAACAATGAAGAAGAAATCATCATTGATGCCCCTTGTGAAGACTTCATCAGTAATGGAGAAGACGCAGGTCACGCGTACATGCAGATGTTCCAGTAATATGAAGAGAAACTTAAGCATGGTGAGCTCTCTCCCCCTTTGTTTGATGAACTTCTTTATTGCTTCAATGAGGAGAATGACTACATCGAGGAGCCTGAGTTGGAGGAGGACCAAATGGATATCTTTGAACATATAGAAATTTTGGTCTTTGAGGAGGAAAGGGAGAGGCTGGTCTCCCTTGAGGAAAGCCTTGAAGAAGAAAGCTTTGAACAAAGAGGTGATGTTCTATGGGATGAGCAATCAGTTTGTGATTCCATTTCCGACATCACAACAGTCACCCTTCTTCAAGAAGGCCAAGAGGGAGCAGAGGATGAGTTTGATAGGATCTCCAATGAAGCAAAAGGAAACAAGTCAAACCATGATACACTGCAAGGGATCTATACATATCAAAGGGCTTATGGTGATGAGCCAAAAACCATTGATTTCTTAATGAAATGCACCAACATGAAAGACCAACATTCAACAAGATTCCAAGGACAAGTAGACTTCATATATGTCAGAAGCATGTTTCAATATGATCCACTCGGATGCAGGCCAATCTAGGTGATAGGCAAGAGGAGCAGGTCACCAACTCTCCACTTCATTCAGCCACTTGTCTGGCACCATAAGTTTCCTAGCCAAGGAGGGGACTTAAGAATTTTTCCCTTTGATCTAGGAGGGAGGCAAATATACCTAATTAGTTGTACATAGTAGTTGTTTTCAGTTTCTTTTCCTGCTTTCCCTAAGTGCAGTTTACACAAGTAGTGTTTTAAGCCTTGTGTGTTTTCCTTTGTGTGTGGGGTAAAAGCTTCATGTTTGATTCTTGGATCTTTGGGGCTATTGCTAACCTTTATTCAAAGCTGCATTCTAACTCTATGCCCAATCGACTACAAGGCAACTGGTCTCTAAGCATATCAGGCATGCTTCCCCTGGGAGTTGCCAATTTGTTGACCATTTTTTGCCCAATAGGCCAAAAAATTGATCCTCCATTCTTTTTTTATGCTATTCTGAGCTAGTACTTTTGACTTTGCACGAGTCTTGCAATTTCTACAAACTCTGTAGAGACTTCTACGAACTCTGTAGGAGAGTCTTTTGGTGCATGAAGAACCTGTCAAAGAGTGCAAGGTTTTATAAAGCTTCTTCAGACTCTTGTCTGAAGAAATTCACAAGGAAAGAGAGCTAAAATGGTTCAAAGTCACTTTTTCTCAAGGTTGGAAGAGTGGTTCAACAACATGATCTTTCAAAGAGCTAGCAGCTTTGAATTATTAAGCCATTGAACTAGTTCAATGCTTTGGTTCAATGCCTTGGTTCAACACGTCAGTTCATCAGCTTGGTTTAATGCATTGGTTCAACATTTTTTGGTTCAATATTAAAGTTCAATCAGCAAGTTCAACACTTTGGTTCAATCAAATGGTTCATCAGCTTGGTTTAATGCATTGGTTCAACACCTTGGTTCAATGTTTCAATTCAATCGGATGGTTCAATCACTTGGTTCACTCAGTCAGTTCATCAGCTTGGTTCAATGCATTGGTTCAACTTTTTTGGTTCAATATTAAAGTTCATCAACAAAGTTCAACGCAAAGCTCAATGCAAAGTTCATCGACAGGTTCAATCAAATGGTTCAATGCCTTATTTTAACAAATGTTTGAACCATTGAACCAGTTCAATGGATTGGTTCAATGATTGGTTCAAAGGAGTGGTTCAACATGAAAGGTTCAAGCCTCTTGAAGGGCGAGTGCCCTTGCGGAGGGCAGTTCTAAGTTCAAAATCCCTTACAGAGGGTAGGGAACACTTCGAAGGCAACCAAAGGATTTCAAAAATGCATAAAAAGTCTTAAGGCTTTGAATTCTTTTAGACTTTTTATCCGAAGGAATTCCTTTAGACAAAAAGTCTGAAGGAATTTGGAGGAAGGTCGCGAGCTCAAAAGGGACTTAGGGAAAATCCTGAAAGAAATCAAGTCAGCCATTTCTCGCAAACTTTTTATCTGCGGGAAAATTGTCCACAGAAAATTGTCCGTGGGAAAAAGCCCGCGGGAAAAAACCCACAGAAAAAGCCCGCAGAAAGGTCTCACAAAAATTTGCCAAGGACGGTGACGTCCCAAAAGCCGTCAACTTCAAGAAGACAGATTAGCTATTGTTTTTTATGTGATTATGGGTGTACAGACATCAATTTTAAGATAGTGAAATAGCCATTTGCTTTTATATTGCCTGAGCACCAACCATGAAAAGAGCTGAAGGAATGTAGCGACCCACCAAAAGACCATCCCCGAGGGCTGAAGGAGCAAAAAGAGACAAAACTAGGATGAGACAAGGCAAGAAATGGACAAGGCATCCAAGTGGTAAGAGGAGGTATCAACTTAGGGATTTATTCCTGTAGTTGGAACATCGCTTGCCAAGTGGTCACCAAATGGCACAAATAGTAAGCGACATAGCTTGTTTTCTCTAGTTTGCATTCATAAGTAGACAAGCCACGTAAATGCCTTAAAGGGATCAGTCTATTTACAAAAATGAGGTGCGGCCATGTTTTCACATTAATGTCGAATGCCAAAGTCAAAGTAGGAGCCGACAATCAAATGACTTCCTCTTCCCAAGGCTCAGAGCGCACATGGGCTAGCTTGCAAAAAAAGTGCCAAAGTCTTTCCCAGAAAGTGCCAAGTTCTCTTCCTCTTTATATATATTGTAAAATTCTCATTTGAGAATGATGGACTCTCTTAGCCTGAAGGCAAAACTCTACCCAAAAATCTCTCGGGCTTGTAAGGCAGAGCTTTGCCAGTTTTACCTTGAATCAGGACTTAGCATTTTTACCTCTATCTGGACTTGCACTTTAAAGTATATGTCTATGTTCTTCTGTTGTGTTAATTCATTGTCTTTCATGCTTCTCACAAATCGATTATAGCATGTCTAGTGCATTGTGAAGTCTCTTTTGTGCAGGTCTGCCAGAAGTGTCTACAGAAAGAATATAGGCGCATGTGAATAGGCTATCAGAGTGTGTCTCAGAACACCTTTGCTAATTCCTTCCTCCTTGTATCTCTATGGACACTTGACTCACTATTGCAGAAGAGCTTCCCCCTTTAGATGAAGTGTATGAGCATTTCTTTCTGGTGAAAAGTGTATGTTTAGGCTGAGTGGGTCAACATTTTTTGGTGTATCACCTTTTCATTTTTTAGGCTTACATTCTATTTTCTGCATCTCTCTCTCCCTTTTCATCCCTCCTTTTCTCATTTTATTTGTTAGCAGTAAGAGAAATTAGGGCCTAAAAGATACATCAGAGGGAGGTAGCCCTTATCTAGAGACTCTCCCCTCTAGCTTCACCAATCCCACAGGTGAGAGGGGAGTTTCCATTGTTGCATGTGGAAGGCAGGAGCTCAGCCTCCTGCCCTAGGTGCAATCCATTGCATCAACAAAAACTATACATTAGTTGGAATGAGGATGAGGCTATTCTAAGTGGATAGGTTTAGGATAGTGGATCTATCTATCTAGTGCAAACTTGTTTGAGAGAATTAGGGACAACTAACTTGAGATGGGAAGGTGTCTAACAATGACATGGAGATATTTTAGCATTACCTTGGAAATTATGAGTAGTATTGATGAAAAAATAAGAGTTCAAGCCCACATAGAGTTAAATGGATTAGGGGAATGTCAAATGGGAGTTATGTATTTGGGTGCAAGTCAGGTTGTTTAAGATATGTCAAGAATTAATATTGTAAAGTACATATGACCAAATTTAGGTATCTACATTCCTCGCCCCCTTCACCCATTTATTCTAGTAATGAAATTGTTAGAGTAAAGGAGAAATAAAAATATAAGTGTGTATAACATAGTTTGTCTTTTATTAGAAGGTTTAATTGTGGAGGAAACTCAATAGAAAAACCCACAACAATAAATAAAGTAGTCATTGTTCATATTTTAAATTTTAAAAATTTAAAACATTGAAAATTGAAAAGAGAGAAAGGAAAGGATACACATGTATGGAGATGAAACCTCATTTTTGTTTAACCTAGAAACTATGGTGAAGCATTGGATAAATGTTCTCTTTGTTGAAACACTTGTAGAGATGGTTCCTCATGTTAAACCATTGGTTAATTGAGAGTGATCAAGTCATAATTTTTAATAACCAATCAATCTTTTGAGTTTAAAAAATTCATACTCCAACTCTAATAGATGGGGAAAAGTACCTACTGTAATAATCTAAAATAAGGTGGAACCATGATGGGTTCACTAAAAGTGATGCCAAGGACATTGAGTGTCACTAGACTCATCCACACATCACTTGTAATAGAGGATGGAACCACACAATGGGTTCAATAGAAGTAATGCCAATTTTTTTGAGTATCACTAGAATCGAACATAAATTATAGGTAATAGATTTCAAATAAACATATTCCCACCCCCATCATGACCTCAATGACAATAGATTTGATTTGAAATAAACACTTGCCTTTGATTTTGTTAATTATGTTATATTTGATATATGCACGAGCCAATATAATGGATGTTTTAGTTTAAAAATTGTATGTGTGTGAGAAAGAACAAGTATCATGTCCCTTGAATATATGAAAAATGATATTGAATGACATGCATTTATATTCTCAACTGTAACTATATTTGAAACCTATAATGTTTGAATTTGTATTTGGTTTGTATATGCCCATGCATATGCATTCACGTGTGTCTAAAATTTTACTTTGATTTTGTAAATTGAGTGCATATGCATGTAATATTACCCATGATCTATATTTTATGTGACGATATCTATCATATATCTAATTTTTGAATTAATTTGAATATTTAAACATTTGAATCTTTAAAATTTGAATTTTGAACCTTGTATTCTATCATGGAATCTAATTTTTAAATTATTTTGAATCTTTGAAAACCTATAATCTATCACATAATCTGATTTTGAACTTGCTTTGAGTCTTTGAGAACCTATACTCTATCATAAAATCTTATTTTTCTATTCATGGAGTCTTGAATAGCTAAGACAAGTCCACTATAATACCCCCATTTTGAGATGATGGATGTAGCTTGTAAGTCACTCATCTCAAAAGAATAGTTAATTGTATCATGTGATAAATACATAATTATGTAGAATTATGTCAACATGTAAAGATTATGTCATCATAGTAATGTAAATTTCATTGAATCATTTATGTAACATATTGATGGCAAGGCATACAAGTGTCATGTATATATAAATATAGTAATGAGGCGCATAATAAGTAAGCATCTTTGGATTACACTAAGCAATAAAAGTTAGACTAAGCAATAAAAGTGCATGATATGGATCATGGCACCACTAATCAATCTCAATAAGCAAAACAAGAAATACTATGTATGTCACATATAAGGCCAAGGGATGCTTACAAGGGACATGATCAAATGACACACATTTATGCAAATATTGCACATATAGGGCCAATGGATATAAACAATGAACATATTCAAATATTGCATAAGAAAATACTACACACATAGGGATAAAGGACAAAAGTAATTGATATGTTCAAATGTCATACACATAGGGCCAAGGGCCACACATAATATAAATGTTAAATGTCACACACATAGGGCCAAGGGACACACACAATAATAAATCATTGTCTAACCTATCATGTAAGAAAGTAATAAACATTTAAGGAACATAGAATAAATGAAAACTAGTCTACATTATCCATGTGTATCAATGTAACATCATATCAAATTATCATATTCATGTATCACAATGTAAAATATGAGTAATTAGAAAGACATTTGTAATATATGTAGTATGACATAGAATTTGAGGTCATAGATAGATATTACATGTGATAATATAACCTTGTAGAATAAGATAGCCCCAACATATGCATAACCACTTAGTAAAGGAAATCCAACATCTAGGAATCCATGTATATCTTAATCACACTCATATACCTTGTGAAATACATGTGTATGGAAAGGAATGTGTTATCTACCAATTTTTTTGATAAATAACACATGTAAAAAAGTAAACTAATAACTCATATCATGCTCAAATCCTCTTTTTTTTAATTTCTTAGAACATTTTGAATGTTATTGACATATTTGACAATTTTTATATATTTGAAATATTTGAATATGTATGGGGTTGATTTTAAAATACATGGAAGTATTTTAATTTGATATATATGTAAGGGAAATTATAAATGCTTTAAGATATAATAATGAGATGGATCTAAACAATCCACAACATGTGTCAAGACATAGTGTGCATTAGATGTGATAACATGGCCATGTGGAGAGAGTGAAAACAAGTAATATGCCCCCACTTTATGTGTGTATTGAAACAATATAGCTCAATATCATATGTAAAGATAAGAATATGCATACCCCTAGTGGGCAATAATCAATATGTGGGTAAGTGCACAAAGTTGGGGAACAAAAAATGGCATACCCATGGACATGATGTTTCTAAAATTTCTAAAATTTGAACTTCTACAGATAGTTTGAGATATCTATACTCCAAATTTGAAGATGGTGTAAAAATATGAAATGTAGAATTTTGAGTCTAGTTTCCAAATTAAAAAAAATAAATAAAAATGGTTAAGTATAACTAGGTTAAAAATCTAAAATTTGAAGAGGAAATTGTATTATTCAGAAAACATAATAGATAGACAACTGTGATGTGCACCATTTTTTAAGAAGAATTTAATATTATTTAAACTTTTTTGGAGAAAATTTAGATAAAATATTTTAGCATGTCACCTATATTTTTTTGTATTTTTTCAATGAATACTTTTTTTTCATGAATTTTGAAAGTAAATAGATCCTAAATACTGACAAAGAAATGGATATTCATTAGTGAGTCATGCCTAACTACATCAAGAAAAAATGAAAATCAATTTTTTTGAATGTGTGTAGAATTATATGTACTACATCACTATATAATTTATTTTTCACTTGGATCAATGAAAGACAAATTACATGAACATGTAAATGCCTGTATATTTGCAACATGTAGTGGCCTAAAAAAGGCATAGTTAGAAATAAATATGGTTTGAAACCTTAAATATGTCCAAAAATTATAAGAATAATATTTTTGGAAAGAGGAGATCATGCTCATCGCGATGGTATCAAGTTTTTGAATTTTCACATTGAAATTCTTAGTGTATTTGGAAATAAAAGTTGAAATTTGTTATTTATTTTCATACCTTTCAATACTCAGCTATACATTGACATTTCAGGCCTTTGGCTCAAGAATCTAAGTCATTACTGAGCTAAAAGGCACAGGAATTGAATTCAAATTCAAATACCATGATCATGCTAATAACATGATCACATTATTAATAACTTGATTATGGTATTTAATAATGTGATTGCATTAATAACATGATCACATTACATATTCTTAACATCCTAAAACTTGAATAGGAGCCATTAGGCCTCATAGTCTTAAGATCAAATATTGGTTTCAGAATAAGATTGTTGTTTGGGAAGAATGTTCTTGTCAATAATTGATAACATTGAATGATAATTGGAGATGTATTAACCTTTGAATCAATTTATTGCTCCTTTGATCCCAATAAGGTGTGCAATTGGGCCAATAGATCCCAAATTGATATTAGATGGACATATTTAATTGGATGGAGCTTGGTTGGCCCTAATTACATATCAAACTAAACTAAATACTTGGTTTTTTATAGTATGGTGTGCAATTAGAGACCTAATTGACATCATATGGACATAATTCCTTTCTTAGGGATCATTTAACCCTGATTGTGTATTAGATTGAAGAAAATATTCAATTAGTTTAATATGGTGTGCTATCAAATCCCTAATTGACATTATATTGAAGGAATTCCTTGTATAGGGACCAATTACTCTTAATTATAGATTATACTAAAAAAATAATTGATTGGTTAAATATGATGTGCAATTAGGGAAAAATATTCACAATGGACAAATTAAATGGACATAATTCATTGCATGGGGTGAAAAATGCCTCAATTGAAATTCTAGGTGGAAACAGTTAATTATATAAGACTTAGTTATCCTCAATTGTGTATAGTATTGAAAAAAATATTAATTGAATTAACATGGTGTAATTAAAGCCCCAAATGACATTAGATGGATGTAATTCCTTTCTTGGGGATTGAGTGGCCCCAATTGCATATCATATTGAACATAAATACTCAATTGGTTCAATATGGTGTGAAATTAGGACTAATATAACCCAAATGGAACATTATATGGACAAAATTACTTTCATTGGCTCAGTTGGCCCCAAATATGTATAAGATAAAACCAAATACGTGATTAGTTGGATATAGTTTACAATCAGGGCCAACAAAGTTTTAATTGACATTAGATGTATTCAATTACTTATATGAGCCTTGGTTGGCCATAATTGCATATTAAACTAAACTAAATACTTGGTTGATTAAATATGTTATGTATTTGGGACCAACAGAGCCCCCTGTTGACAATAGAAGGATGAAATTTATTACACAAGGCTTGTTTGGACTAAATTTCATAGATCATATTGAACTAAATATTCTTTCAATTGAATTTGGTGCACAATCAGAATCTTGATTGTTATTAAAGATGGATGTAATTCCTTATATAGGGTTAAATTGGTCATGATTTTATATCATATTTATGATAACACTCAATTATTTGAATAAGGTGTGAAATTAGGGTCCTAATTAAAATTATATTGACACAATTCCTTGGGTAAGCCTCGATTGGCCCCAATTATGTATCATCTGGAACTAAATACTCAATTGGTTTAATATGATATGTAATCAGGGCCAAGTAAGCCCCAATTTCCATTATATATGAATGTAATTCCTTGCACATGGCTCCTTTGGACCGAATTGCATATCAAATTGAAAAAATACTTATTTTTTAATATGGTGAGCACTTGAATCCCTAATTGATATTATATGGATGAAATTCCTTCAATTGAGGCTTAGTAAGCCCCTGAGATCAATTTATCCCCAATTAACATCCGTTATATATAGTAAAAAATAGGTTCACAGGGATGAACTTGAAAAAAATTGCATCAGTCATTACCACAATTGAATTTGTAGGCTCAATTTGTGATGATGTAGGGGATAATTGATCCCAAATTCACATTATTTAATCACATATCTATGTTCAAGGAGATCAAAGTTACCCCAATCAACATCATGATTATACCTTATATACTCTAAAACCTATACCCTAAGTCATAATCCCTAAAGTTCATAGTCCCTAAACTCTATTTACTATAAATATAAACTCTTTAAACCTTGAACCAATCATTTTAGCCCAAATTAACATCATTTAAACTAAGAATTAAGTTCACAAGGCTCAGTTTGGCCTAAATCACATGATTGATTGCCCCATTTGACTAATTCACTCAATCTACACGATGACATCCATGGTATAATGATAACCCAAAAACACATTCTATAGTCACAAATGGGTCCAAGTGATTCAAATTGTCCTCAATCATCTTTGCGATTGAACCTATGTACCCTAAACCATGTATATGAATTAAAATCTATAAGCTATAAACCATAAACTCTACACACATACCCTAAATTATAAATCTTTTACTTTTCAGGTATTTACCAACTTCAATTTAGTCCTAATTAACATCCTTTGTAGTAGGAATCTGGTTTGAACAGATGGCACATCTAGTGATTAGATATTAATATATAGGTACTTAAACCTAAACCCTATGGCACAATCCCTAATGATCCCTAAAACATAAATTATAGGCTCTAAGCCCTAATGCCCACTACATGCCACAAACATACATGCCTTATGATAAAACAAAATTTACCATGAGATGTCATAAAATGCACTTTTTAAACCTATGGTTAAAGCCTTTGGAGTACCAATCTAGCTGTGCATCTATTCAATAAATTTGGGCTATTTCGATCCCCTTCAACATAATTAACAAAATAGGAGGAGAGATAGTTGATTATTTTAATCAAGGAGGCATTTGAGGCCAATTTAAACCCCTTCAATAGCAAGATATGATTTGGGGCAAAATTAAAAGATCGATCTTCTATCATGAATTGATCCAATTAGTCAATTTGTGTAATTCCCTGCATGATCTAGGAAAATTGAGCCCCTAAACTAAATTTATGGCTCAATCGATTGTATAAAATGTATGCAACATGTACATGGCATAATTGACCCTACTTTTATCAAAAATGTAAACATGAAGGTAATTAAGTCAAATAAGTGTCATAAATAGCTCATATTTTCTTCAATTACCTTAGTGATTAGACCCTATATCAGATTTCTTAAACCTTAAATTACCTTGTATGATTTAACTTTAAACCCAAACTCTATACCATTTACATTAAACCCTAAGCCATAAGCCCTAAACCCCAAACCCTTTAAATTATAAACCCTAAACCTTAAACCAATAAATTTAGCCCCAATTAAAATCCTTTATAAATATTTAATAAGAATTAGGTTCACAGGGATGAACTTGGTTAAAATTGCATCACTCACTACCATAATTAACTTCATAGGCTCAATTTATGATGATGTGGGGGATAATTGATCCCAAATTCACATTCTATAATCATAGATATAGGTTCAAGGCTCCTAAATTTGCCCTAGTTGCCTACACGATTATATAAATATACCCTAAAACATATAATCTAAGCCTTAATCCTTAAAGTTCTTAATCCCTAAATTCCAGACCACAAATATAAACTCTTTAAACCTTGAACCAATCATTTTAGCCTAAATTATCATCATTTCTAGACTAAAAATTAAGTTCACAGGGCTCAGTTTGGCCTAAATCACATGACTGATTGCCCCATTTGACCAATTCACTCAATCTACATGATGACATCCTAGGTATAATGACAACCCAAAAACACATTTTATTATTAATGACTTATTATTTTTTGGGGCTTTAATGTGTTCAAAGCTTCTTTCTCCAAGTATTAGGAGAAGAAAAAAATGACTTAAGAAGTAATACCATGGTATTTAGTGTACTTTTGTAAACATATCGGCTGACCACTTAACACATTGAAACCACAAGTGATATGTTATTTAATGCACTTTGGGAAACATGCTTGAAAACATTTTCATGCCATTCATGTCATAAAAATGTGATACTTGCTATTTTATTAAATACACACATCACTTCAATTATTGGGGAGCCATTTCCCTTCCATTTCAATGCCAATTCAAAAGCATGGGCTTTAACATAGGGAGAGATACAAGTATCCATAAAGCTAAGACATTCTATGGGAAAGGTCCCAGTAGCCGTGCACCTTCACTTTGGACCTTAATTGTAATCCCTAATCCATAAAACTTAAATTATAATCCATAATCCCTAATCCCCAATACCTAATCCATAAACCCTATGCATTAATGCCTTAATCCCCAATCCATAATCCTTTATCTATTTTAAGTATAACGTGATCATGTTATTTAATAACATGATCACATTATTTAATCATGCGATCATGTTATTATTAACATAGGCAACACTTGGTCCTCATTACCAATTTCCAACCCCAAAGCTTATATTGATAATAACACGATCATGTTATGTAATAATGTGATTGTGTTATTTTTGATATGAACTTCTCAATGGGTTGGATGGGCTGGGACCTTATAAAAACATAATACCATCATGTTATATAACATAATCATGTTATTATTATTTTAATGATAAGCTCACTTATCAATGACTATCTTTGGCCCAAATCAAGACTTCTATCCCTACAAACATTCTTTGCATACTTCTATGAGATCTACATACCTATGCACTTCACCCCACCTTTGAAAAGTTATCAATTGTCCCTTTTGATGGTTTCAAGATCACATTCGAAGAGGAAGAGGAAGTTGAAGAACAAAACATTAGAGGAATTTGAATATTTCAAAGAGAAACACAAGCTACTAATGTGAAATTTTCATGGTAAACAAGGTACAAACCCTAATATTGATGAACCAAATGCCATAGATAATGAGCCAAGTCATGATAATGAATTAAGAAATGATGAAATTGACTAAAATCAATTGAATAATGTTGAAATTTACCATAAAAAAATGAATAATAGTGAAATTGACCATAGTGAAATGAATAATAATGAAATTGAAAATAATGAATTAGTTAATGTTGGAAGTTCACATTCAAAGTTCCAAGTTTTTTATTTTATTGATGATGAGTCTATGTATGATACTTCACCCCTTATGAATAAAGAAAATTTTATGGAAACAAATAATGATGAAATTAAACATCAATAAAATTTCATGGAAACATATAATGAAGAAATTAACAATGAATAATTTAATGTCATCCCACCTCTAAATAATGAAAGTAATAACAGTTTTGAAACACCCTCTTAACAAATTCCACCATTACCAACACCTCCAATAATTATGCATAGAAAAGACAAGTACTTAATTGAAGTCGATGAAAATATTTTAAAACCAATGCATAATGAAATGTCTGATCGCCATTCAAGAAGTCTGGATCAACAAATTTGTGATACTTTCTTTCATAATATGAAGTATGATCATCAAAAATGTCAATTATTTGTTTCATTGATAAAATTATTTAAGATGAGATCTATAATATACACATACTAAGAACATCTAACATGGATGATGAAAATTTTTAAATTCTACATGATGCATATCACACCGCAGGCTCAAGATCACACAACAAATATTATAATGTTGCTTGACATATAATGACAACTTGTGTAGTAAGTGCTGAAACAATGAAAAATTATTGATTTCAAAAATGAGCCAAACACTTGATATAAACATAAAAACATAAATGAAATCAATTGCAAGATGTGAAATAATTAATGAACCTAATAACAATGATCTCTAGGCATTACCTGGTAGACTTCCATGAAAAGACAAGGCTATAGCCGATGCTCTCAAAGAGTTACTTGCTAAATTTTGGAAAGACAATATAAGAGTTTTACCCAATGCAAGAGATGGTGTAAAAAGAAGAGTTGGTTCTCGTAATTTTGAACCACATCCAAAACATTTATTCGATATGACTCAAACATAATTGTACTCTAAATTTTTAGGAAAACATATATAAATTTTTATTTGTCAAAGATATTTTGAGATGACAAAACCTTTTTATATTAAAATAAATCACACACACACCACTTGTTGTAGGCAACATGTTAAATTTTCAATGCACTATGATATTTTTCACCATATTCATTATACTTTGTATACTAGCATTTTTTAGGAGTGTGGCATTGAATTGCCACCAAAATCATCCATGGAATTTATTCCAACCATCTTCTACAAAAAAACCAAATGGACAATTATTTTATAATAAATCATGTTTAAATGGAAATTATAATATTTGTGGTGGATTGCCAAATTTTTAAAAATGTATCCATGAGGAAATTACAAGTGTAATTGAACATGAATTAGCTGGTTTAAGAAAATATAAGTCAATGACTTATCAAGTAAATAATGAAAAATAATCTAAAAGGTGTGAGCTTGTTACAAAAAAGATACATGTTTTAGAATTTTTGGTCAAATTTAGGGAGAAGATTGTTTATGACTATGCAAGGAACATACACAAGGCTAGATGGTTGGATGAACATTTCAATAAATTCAAAGATACATTACCACTTGGCTCCATTGTTTTAATAGTTGATTTTTTAGATAATCACACATTCAAACCCCAAATGGAATTTCAATCATAATATTACAACTTATCACAAGTTGCCATTTTTGTGCATATAACATTCATGCATGCACCTGATAGTATAGAGTAACAATGGAAAATATTAAGGTAGTACCATTTATATATCAGCAATGATATATCACATTATTCATAGGATGTCTAAGGTTGTTATCATAAGTTATATGAACAATTGAGTTAGAGGAACATTACTTTCAATCAACATTACATTTGGTCAGACAATTGCACATCACAATTCAAAAATGCATGAATATTTTATTGGTTGAGAATGATACACATTACCATTGGTGCATAACACATTTGGATTTTTACTGAGGTTGGCCATAGAAAAGGGGAGCATGATGGTGCTAGAGCATGTGTAAAAAGAGCTATTGCAAGGGAGAAGTTGAAATTTGAAGAGGGAGTTCATTTGACAGATGCAAAAACTATAGTTGAATGATGTAATGAGAACATGTGTGATGGTGCTCAACCAAATTATACTATTCATAAACATTTCTGGTTAATAGATGAAGAACACTCGGAAAAGTATGAGGATTTTATGACTTTAATGGGTTCAAGTAACCTCCACTCATTTTGCAGCTCAAATGCAAGTTATTGGACTATTCATATGAGATAGTTGGTATGTTTATATTCTACATGCATGGACTCTATTTGAAATGAGTGTGAGTCAAAAGAGTGGGTAGATGATTGGAGTTTCAAACCTCTAATCCAATCAACACATATCTAGTTCTAACAACATTGTAACTTACAAATATGGCATCATCAGATGACTTTGACCATGTATCTGATCTAGTGTAGCCAAGTAGAATATTTTTCATACAATTTATTCTCATTATTTATATATCTTCATATTTTAGCTAAAAATGATTTTCTTATGATGTATAGGCCATGTTTTTATAGTTATTACAGGTAAGAATAATGAAGAAGGCACTAATTATTACTTGTGTCGATGTGTAGAGAGAAAGAAAAAATTGACTTCCATAGTTATAGATGGAGAAAACATTGACTATCCCACTGGGTCAGTGGTAGTCACTGGAACTTGGTTTAAATGATATCCTATAAAAAAATTATATCAATGGTTTTTTTAAGAGTTTGAAATACAGAGGAAGATACCACACTATTCAAATTTGATTCTTGCAATGAATATTCAATTAAAAAAATATAATGGGAGGCCATTAAATATCATGGGAGGTCATTAAATATCAAAAGACAAGCATGCACATGAAAATACACTTAGATATGAATTGATAAGACATATATTGAAGTGTTAGAGAAACAACCTTGTACCAAAACCAAAATTAGAGGATTAAAATTGTGAAAGGGAATATATAATATACTAGTTTATTTTTTTTCAAATTGATAAATATAAATATATTTGGGTCAAGATCTTTAATTTATGATATATTAAATGTTGGACTACATTGGTTATTTATTTATTACTTATCTAAAAATAGGGGTTTGACTTAGGTAGGACCATCGTAACTAATTCCTTTTGGATGAATGTTCAAGATTAACTTAGAGTATTTAGGGATATTTTAAATTGTGTTTTAAATGTGGGCCTACATTTGATGAAATAGAGTGATGAAGTATAATTGGCTTCCTAGGATTATAGAGAAATTAATGACTAATGATTTGGCCACACTATATATAATAGGGATACTCTAGATTGTGTAGGTGGGGATTATTGTCCCATCGAGCAGATTCCTTTACAACCTATTTACTAAGTAGGATGTGTCATGTGAAATAGTCTAATTTTCCCACAAGTCCCTTGAGAGTGGACTATCACTTTCAAGGTTGTGATTAGGATACTAGGCTTGTCGGCTAAAGGAAGGTTATGGTCTTGATAGAGGATTGTGATAGAGGTAAATTTTTTAATTGGGTGTAATACTTTGGTGATTTTGATGCACATAACATAGGTTTTAATCATACATATATTTTTCTCCCTACTTACCATACATATGTGGAGGTCCCTCATAATAAGAGATAGATAGTTGGCCTAGAGGAAAATGTGGTTAGTTTAGAGTCTCAAGTGAAGACTCTCAATGAGATTATTAGGGCTAAGGGAGGTTAGGCTCCATCTAGCCAAAACATAGTGGGAGGTACATCAACCATGTAAGTATAAGCAAGAGACACAATGGAAGAGAAATTGTATCCCACATAACTCATCAACATTGGGACATTATTATAGGAGTAGGAGTACGATCCCTAAGCACAACCTCTAGATGGGGATAACTACCTCCAATAGGATTATTGATGCAGTGGATTGCACCCAAGGCAAGACACTTAGCTCCTACTTTCCACATGTCAAAATGGAAACTCCCCTCTTGCCTGTGGGACTGGCAAAGCTAGAGGGGAGAGTCTCTAGATAAGGGCTAGCTCCCTCTGATGTATCTTTTAGGCCCTGGTTTCTCCTACTGCTAACAAATACATGTAAAAAGGGGGGATGAAAAGGGAGAGAGATGCTGAAAATAGAACCTAAACCTAAACTTAAAAAGGTGATACACCAAAAATGATGACCCACTTAGCTCAACATTACACTTTTCACCAAGGAGAAGCACCCATACACTTCATTTGATGTGGGAAACTCTTCTGTGTTAGTGAGTCAGGGGTCTGTAGAGATACAGGGAGGAAGGAACTATCAAAGGTGTTCTGAGACACGCTTTGACAGCCTATTCACATGTGCCTATATTCTTGTTGTAGACACTTCTGGAAAACCTGCAGAAAAGAAACTTCACAATGCACTAGACATGCTAGAATCGATCTGTGAGAAGCATAAAAGGAAATGACTTAACACAAAAGGAAAACATAGACATGTGCTTGAGTGCAAGTCCAAATGGAGGTAAAAATGCTAAGTCTTGATTCAAGGTAAAAATCTAGTACAGTCTTGCCTTACAAGCCTGAGAGATTTTTGGGCAGAGCTTTGCCTTCAGGCTAAGAGAATGGATCCTTTTCAAATGAGAAATTTAATAATATATCAAAAAGAGAAGGGAACTTGGTGCTTTTTGGAAAAGATTTTTGGTGCTCTTTTTGCAAGTTGGCCCATGTGCGCTCTGAGCCTTGGGAAGAAGAAGCCATTTGATTATCAGCTCCTGCTTTAACTTTGGCATTCCACATTAATGTGAAAACATGGCCGTGCCTCTTTTCTATAAAGAGACTACTCTTTCCAGATATTCACATGGTTTTTCCCCTTATAAGTAAAAAATGGAGAAGATAAGCTATGTTATTTACTATTTGCACCATTTGGTGACCATCTAGCAATAAATCACCTCCCCTTTGCCACTTGGACTGCTTTGTCTTTTCTTGTGCTTTGTCTCTTTCTAGCTCCTTCAGCCCTCGGGGCTATCTTTTGGCAGGTCACTATGTTCCTTGGGATCCTCTTTAAGGCTTTTCAAAATCAATAACTATTTCATGAGCCTTGAAATTGACGTTCACGCACATGTCACTACATTTGAATACCCAAAAACTAGTTTGCCATGCTTGATTTTGACGTCCTCAGGCCCATCACCCCTTGGACTTTCTTCAGCTTTCTTGCTTTAGCCTTTTCTATAGACTCCCTTCTTTGCACCTTCCCAAAGGGAAGGTGACCCTTCAGCTTTTGGAAAAGTCCCTTTGTTTTGGTAGCTGAGAGTCCCCTATAAGGGCACTTGCCCTTCGGGTGGTCTTTTCTCTTTGGCAGGTTGCTCCTTTGGGATTTTTCCCCTCAGAATTTTTTCTTGCAGACAATTTCCCCATGGCCAAAAAGTTTGTAAGAATTTTTTCGGCCACCTGCTTTCCTTCAGAAATTCTTCCCAACCACTTTTCTCATGGCTATCTTCCTTCCGTATTCCTTTGGACTTTTTGTCTAAAGGAATTCCTTCGGAGAAAAAGTTTGAAAGAATTCGTTCAATGCCTTAGTTTTTTCATGGGATTTTTGTTTTCAGCCTTTTCAAATTCCTTCAGACTTTTTATCTAAATGAATTCCTTCAAACAAAAGTCTGAAGGAATTATGCCTTTGCCTTTTGACTGCCTTAAATAAAATTCTGAAAGAACTTACCTTTGTGGCTTTCTCTGTGGCCTCTTTGAAGTGTTCTCTACCCTCTGCAAGGGCACTTGTCCTTTGGGAGATTCTCTTTAAATTTTGCTTAAACTGCTCCTTTGAACCAACCATTGAACCAAGCTTTGAACCAACACTTTGAACCAAACTAACTGAGTGAACCAAGTGTTTGAACCATCTGATTGAACCAACTGAATTGAACCAAGCCTTTAAACCAAGCGAACCAACCATTTGATTGAAGCAACGTGATGAACTTAGCCAATTGAACTTTGTCGATTAAACTTTGCCGTTGAACCAAAGTGATGAACCAAAGCATTGAACCAAAGCGTTGAACCAGTTTAATGGTTCAATGGTTCAAAGATGCTAACTCTTGGAAAGATTATGTCATTGAACCACTCTTCCAACCTTAAGGAAAAGTGTCTTTGAACCATTTTAGCTCTCTTTCCTTATAAATTTCTTTGAACAAGAGTCCAAAGAAGCTTTGTAAAATCTTGCACTATTTGAACTGGTTCTTCATCTATCGAAGGAACTACCTGTAGAGTCTATATAAATGGACTTGCAGAGTCTGTAGAAAAGTCCATGCATGTAAAGTTCATAGAAAAGGACCTGTAGAGTCCATAGAAATTCTTGTGGAGTCCGTAGAAAATATTTGACTTGTGTAAAATCAAAAAAGGAGCTGGCCCAAAACAACAGGGAAAGAAGGGGACTGATTTTTGGCCTATTGGGCAAAAAATGGTCAACAAATTGATGACTCCTAGGGGAAACATGCCTGCTATGCTTAGAGACCAGTTGCCTTTTAGTCCATTGGGCATGGAGTTAGATGTAGCTTTGAAAAAGTTAGCAACTACCATGATAGATCCAAGAATCAATCATGAAGCCTTTTACCCCACACACAAAGGAAAAACACACACAAGGCTAAAAACACTAATTTTGCAAACTGCTTTTAAGGAAATCAGGAAAGAAAACTGAAAACAAACTACTATGTATATATGCTTCCCTCTTGGATCAAAGGGAAAACTTCTTAAGTCCCCTCCTTAGTTAGGAAACTTATGGTGCTAGACAAGTGGCTGAATGAAGTTGAGACTTGGTGACCTGCTCCTCTTGCCTACCACCTGGGTTGGCTTGTATTCAAGTGGATCAGATTCAAACATGCTTCCAACATATACGTACTCTATTTGTTCTTGGAAGCTTGCCTCCTATTGGTTCTTCATGCTAGTGTATCTCATCAAGAAATCAATTATTGCTGGCTCATTACCATAAGCCCCTTGATATGCATCATTGATTGGATTGTCCCCTTTTGCCTCATGCTCGGGTTCCATGGTATGATCATCCTCCTTGATGACTTCAAAGAAAGTATCTTTAGATTCACCAACCTCTTGAAAGGATAAATTTGAAAGCCTACAACCACTTTACATACTTATTTGAGTCCCAATGTTGCCTTCTCTACTCTTATCCAACTCATATCCCCCTTGAAGAAGAGTGTAGCCTTCCCCAATGACTTCAAATGAATCATTCAAAACATGAACAAGAGATTGTCCATGCTCCTCCATGAAATCTATGGTGATCTCCTCCTCATCCACACTCATGAAGTCTCCCTGATCAGTCATGAAATGAGCATACTCCTCTTCACTTGCTTCCTTCAAGATAGGTTCCTCCTTGAGAAGGAGTGAAATGGAACGCTGACAGACAAACTCATGTGGAGGAGGAGGCAGTCCTTGAGCTAGAATAAAATGATTCTTCTCTTTCCATTTGGCTAGCACTTCATCTATATCAGGTGTGGCTTGATATCTCTCTTAGAGGTGTGTAGATGGAGTGTGTTTAGACATGGAATCTACTAGTTGGTCTAAAACATCATCACACGTTGGCTGAGGAAACTCACTCTAGACTCTAACTCTATAATCTGCCTGTCTATATCTTCTTGGAAAAGCCTTTCTTGGAGGTCACAAGCATCATCATGATGAGTAGGAGCAGCTTTGTCTTCTTCAAGGTTTTGAGCAAAACCTTCCTCCTCCTCTTCCTTTCTACGCCATGATTCTACTATTTGCTTCCAGCTCATGATCTTGGGATTGGAATCTCCTAGGTCCTAGGCTAGTTCATGACTTTCCTTCTTCCAACTTGGAAATTGGAGATTATGTTAAAAGAATTGAAGAGGTTGGGGAAGATTTGGGAGGGTTTGCTCATATACAGGAAGAGCTATCTGAAGAGAGGCATGCTGGAAAGCTAGGTGCATGGGATTAAGGGCAGGATTGATTGATGCATCGGATGAGCCAGAATGAGCAAGTGCCATCTGATAGAAAGGATTTGGTGCACAAGAGGGGGCTTTCTTTAGAATAAGAGGGGGCAGACCTTGGGCCAAAATAACTTGATTTTCATCTCTCCACTTTACCAATACTTCATCAATATTGAAATTAGGTTGAGGATTGGTAGAAGGGGTATCTTTTGGCGTAGGCTCCTCTACAAGGTCTCAAAGTTCCTTCTCTCTTTCACTAAGCAGTTTCACCTTAGCCTCTAATTCCTCAATTTGCTTAGCTAGATTATCCTAAAAGAGTCTTTCTTGGAGCTCATAGGAATCATCATAGAGATGGGGAGTGCATGAAGGTTGCCATGAAATACAAGAAGCTTCCTGAGGAAGGCTGGGAGGGACTTGAAAAGGACTAACCTCATTCTATACCTCACACTCTTGGACAATGTCTTTCTCCTCCTTGTTGTTCCATGACTCAATCACTTTATTCCAGCTCATGATGTTAGGACTGGGCATCACCTTCTGGGGTGATGGGGCTACAATGTGAGAGAGTAGTGAGGATTTGGATTCCACTTCCCTTGCTGCCAAAATAGGCTACTACATTTGAAGATTTTCCAATTCAATCTATTTATCAAGATTAGCCTTAAACAAAAGATTTACTATTTTGGAACTCTCCTCAACATGGTTGGGGAAAGGACTCTGACAAGCTTGACTTGGCTCATAAGTAGGGGCTATGTATGACTGATATGATACTTGGGGTAGCGGGTATGTAGGTTTATAGAATTGGTAAGGCTGCCTCTCATGAATACTTAGCTTCTCTTCCAAAGATGTAATCAAACCACTCACATCCAGCATCTCACTTGTAAGCCTTTGCCAATAGGAGTCCATTCCCTCTTAACCAAATCTAGTGCATTTCTCACTTGATGGATGACATGATCAAGAATTTCTTGGCCACATCCCCTTTTGGTTTCAAGCTCAATTACATACTTTTCATATCCCAGGAGTGTTCATTTGAAAGTGGAAATGGGTTGATTGGCAAAGAGATTAGGTTGAGTAGGAGAAGTGACACATTGAGAAGACTAGGCATAAGGCTGATATAGCTCATGACAGGGTTGAGACTGGTCATATTGGACTTGATAAGGATCAACACAAGGCTGGTAAGGATCATAGCTAGGCTATCCAAGGAAAATAGGGTCCATGATTTTAAATGATGAAATCATACATACCAAAATACTATTTCTTGATGGCACCAAAACTACTTAACCAGTTGATTTAACTCAGAGTCACCATTGGTGTTGATGCAAAAGCCTCCAAAGGCTGGTTGGTTGAAGAACACACCAAAAATTCTTTAACTCTTTGGACACAACTTATCCTAGTTGGTCCCATCAGACATGCCAAAAACTATTGATGCAGTGGATTACACCTAGGGCAGGATGCCTAGCTCCTACCTTCTACACATTGAAATGGAAACTCCCCTCTCGCTTGTGGGACTGGCAAAGCTAGAGGGGAGAGTCTCTAGATAAGGGCTAACTCCCTTTGATGTATCTTTTAGGCCTTAGTTTCTCCTACTGCTAACAAATAAATGTAAAAAAAGGGGGATGAAAAGGGAGAGATATGCTAAAAACAAAGCCTAAACCTTAACTTAAAAAGGTGATACACCAAAAATGATGACCCACTCAGCCCGATCATACACTTTTCACCAAGGAGAAGCACCCACACACTTCATTTGATGTGGGAAACTCTTCTGTGTTAGTGAGTTAGGGGTCCGTAGAGATACAGGGAGGAAGGAACTATCATAGGTGTTCTGAGACACACTTTGACAGCCTATTCACATGCACCTATATTCTTGTTGTAAACACTTCTAGAAGACCTACAGAAAAGAAACTTCACAATGCGCTAGACATGCTAGAATTGATCTAAGAGAAGAATAAAAGGAAATGACTTAACACAAAAAGAAAACATAGACATGTGCTTGAGTGCAAGTCCAAATGGAGGTAAAAATGCTAAGTCTTGATTCAAGCTAAAAATCTAGCAGAGTCCTGCCTTATAAGCCTGAGAGATTTTTGGGTAGAGCTTTACCTTCAGGCTAAGAGAATGGATCCTTTTCAAATGAGAAATTTAATAATATATCAAAAAGAGAAGGGAACTTGGCACTTTCTAGAAAAGACTTTTGGCACTCTTTTTGCAAGATGGCCCATGTGCGCTTTGAGCCTTGGGAAGAGGAAGCAATTTGATTGTCAGCTCTTGCTTTGACTTTGGCATTCCACATTAATGTGAAAACATGGTTGTGCCTCTTTTCTATAAATAGACTGCTCTTTCCAGATATTCATGCAGTTTGTCCCCTTATAAATATAAAATGGAGAAGACAGGGTGTGTTGTTTATAGTTTGCATCATTTGGTGACCATCTGGCAATAACTCACCTCCCCTTTGCCACTTGGACTACTTTGTCTTTTCCTACACTTTGTCTTCTTCCTTTCTTTGTCTCTTTCTGTCTCCTTCAGCCCTCGAGGCTATCTTTTGGTGGGTCACTGTGTTCTTTGGGCTCCTCTTTAAGGCTTTTCAAAATCAATGGCTATTTCATGAGCCTTGAAATTGACGTTCATGCACCTATCACTACTTTTGAATACCCAATGGCTAGTTTTCCATGCTTGATTTTGACATCCTCAGGCTCGTCACCCCTTGGACTTTCTTCAGCTTTCTTGCTTCGACCTTTTTTGTGGACTCCCTTCTTTGCACCTTCTTGAAGGGAAGGTGACCCTTTGGCTTTTAGAAAAGTCCCTTTGTTTTGGTAGTTGAGAGTCCCCCTTAAAGGCACTTGCCCTTTGGGTGGTCTTCTCTCTTTGGTAGGTTGCTCCTTCAAGCTTTTTCCCCATGGAATTTTTTCTTGCAGACAATTTCCTTGCAGACAAAAAGTCTGCAAGAATTGTTTCAGCCACCTACTTTCCTTCAAGAATTCTTCTTGGCCACTTTTCCCATGGATATCTTCCTTTTGAATTCCTTCAGACTTTTTGTCTGAAGGAATTCCTTCAGACAAAAAGTTTGAAAGAATTCATTCAATGCCTTAGTTTTTTCATGGGATTTTTGTTTGCAGCCTTTTCGAATTCCTTCAGACTTTTTGTCCAAACAAATTCCTTCAGACAAAAGTCTGAAGGAATTATGCCTTTGCCTTTTGACTACCTTAAACAAAATTCCAAAATAACTTACCTTTGCGGCTTTCTCTGTGGCCTCTTTGAAGTGTTCTCTGCCCTCTGCAAGGGCACTTGTCCTTTGGGAGATTCTCTTTAACTTTTACTTGAACCACTCCTTTGAACCAACTGTTGAACCAAGCTTTGAACTAACACTTTGAACCAAACTAACTGAACCAAGTTGACTAAACCAAGTCATTGAATCGACTGAGTGAACCAAGTGTTTGAACCATTTGATTAAACCAAAGCATTGAACCAACTAAATTAAACCAAGCCTTTGAACCAAGCTGAGGAACCATTTGATTTAACCTTAGCCGTTGAACCATTTGATTGAACCAACATGATGAACTTAGTTGATTGAACTTTTTTGATTGAACTTTGCTGTTGAACTAAAGTGATGAACCAAAGCATTGAACCGGTTCAATGGTTTAACGGTTCAAAGATGCTAACTCTTGGAAAGATTATGTCGTTGAACCACTCTTCCAACCTTAAGGAAAAGTGTCTTTGAACCATTTTAGCTCTTTTTCCTTATAAATTTCTTTGGACAAGAGTCTGAAGAAGCTTTGTAAAATCTTGCACTCTTTGAACTAGTTCTTCATCTATCGAAGGAACTGCCTACAGAGTCCATAGAAATGGACCTGTAGAGTCCATAGAAAAATCCATGCCTACAGAGTTCGTAGAAAAGGACCTATAGAGTCCATAGAAATGGACCTATAGAGTCTATGGAAATTCTTGTGGAGTCTGTAGAAAATCTTGGACTTGTGCAAAATCAAAAAATGAATTGGCTCAGATCAGCAGGGAAAGAAGGGGACCGATTTTTGGCCTATTGGGCAAAAAATGGTCAACAAGGACCTTAGGGTCATACCATTGTATCTATTTTATGGAATAGTATAAAGTCATTCCATGAGTGTGATTATGAACATAATGTTTAGCAAAAGAGAGATACCAATATATCACATGGAATATCATCCATTGGGAGAGCTCATGGCAATGGTGAAAAACATCAAAGATTGGATGGAATTACCTACAAACTAAATAAAGTGAAAAGTGCCTTAAATTCAATGGATTAATCTTTGTTAGGGAAGCTAATGCTTGGATAATAGGTATGAAAAGGTGCTTTGGGATAAGATATTTTTTAATAAATAGTATGGAGATGCTATTTATTTTAAAATTTTTAGATGAAGCATCGTTGTGTTGGGATTATCAAGAAATAATTATGAATTTAGATATGCCCCCATTCACTTAGGTGATGTTCAAGGAAAGACAACACTACTTGTTGGATATCTACTTAAATAATCTAGAGTAAATACATTCCATAACCTCTATAAAATTCCAATACTGAAAAATAATATAATGCATGTTTTTTAACATTGATTTAGTACATGTGATATATGTAAACAACTTATTTTTGTATATAGGTTGTGTTATTTTTGCGTTAATTCTTGAGAAAAGAAGTTATAAATTAGATGCAAAGAGCAAAAAATATATGTAAATAATTTTTACCTTTGTATAGGTAAATGGTGTCATCCTAATCAAGGTATATGTAGTCGTGGATGGCCCAAAAACTAGATATAACTATGAAAATAATGATTGTGACAAATCAAACGCTGTAAATGCTGGTTATGATGATGAATGAACCATCACCTCTTGCAACATAAAAATGACATATATATTATATTAAATTTTTATATAAATTAATTTTTATCTTAGAAATTAAATTTTCAAATATAACTTAAATTTAACATGACATTTATATAAAATATACCTATATCTATGTGGTGACTAATGTTTACACACCAATTATGCATGCCAAAAACTCATCACTCATAAGAATATTATCTAAGCCATCTAAACCATTGATTCCATCATCATCATAAGGTCCCATGCACATAGATCCACATGAACTAAAAGGGTGGGGTTTGGATTGGGTAACCTATGATGTATCTATAGCATCAGTCTATGAAAGCCTACTTGTATGCTAAACAAGTGTATCGATGAGTGAAATAAGAGCATGGAGAGTGTCTATCTCCATGACCTATTGAACCATAGAGGGGATCTCAAGCTCAAGAGGATTTTGGATACAAATTCATGTAGGGTGATTAGGTACATGATGTGCACCTGGTCGATCCTATGCAAAGCCTTTTCCTCGGCCCTAAAACTAATTAAAATCAAAATAATAGGGAATGTAGCTGAGGACAAACTCACAATAGAGTTTCCTCAAAAAATATAATGGGACAACATTGTTGTTACATGGTGTATAGTCAAAGACCATCCACCATAAATCTCAATAATTGGTCATGATTAAGTTATGTACACAATGATGGATAGGAAAATGTTTAGCAGTTATGGGAAATGGGGCATTGGTGGCTAGTCAATGAATAATGTACAAATGTTAGCTTTTGAAATATCCAAATTCTTGACCTAAAGGGTTGATAACTTGTTAGCATAATATTACCTACATGTATCCCTATATGATTTCCTTTGGTCAATTTTACTCATTATCGAGTCAATTTTACCTAATAAGGTCTTTAGGGAATCAATCGGCTAGCTAGGTGTGGTGGGGGTTGGTTAAACTGGGTTCCCTCATTCTATCAATTAAATCTTCAATTTCAAGTTTGTTTCACATAATGTTATCAATAAAAACATCTTGATTACTAGAGGGTTTTTGGGAACTATAGGAGGGTTAGGTGGAGGGATATGAGGAATAATAGGGTTTTATGGAGGTTTAGGAGGAGAAGAAACTAGAGGGTTTTGTGGAGGGTTGGGAGGGTTATTCGGATGGGCTATAAGAAAAAAATAAATTAAAAACATGGGTTAAAGAATGAAAATTATGAAAAATTAAGGTTAAATAGGGAATATTTGATCACTTACCTCTCCTACATTGTGGTAGCATCGATCATTAGGTCTGTGGGGTGAATCTGATAGTTTCCTAGTACTCTTTGGAGTCTTTTGCAAAAAATGCTATCATAGAACAAGGGCAAAACTAGGAAATGCCAATGTAAAATGAATAATTTTGCATGTTGGTTTCCCTTTTTATTTTTTTGCACACAGGGAATGTGATCATGTTATTATTATGTTAATAATATGATCACATTAATAGCATGATTGTATTATTGTTTAATCTAACGTGATTATGTTATGTATTATGGCTCAAGAATCCTGAGCCTAGATTTAAGTAATGTGATCAAGTTAATTAAATAACATGATCACATTATTAATTAACATGATCATGTTATGGGTAATGTCCATAGAATTATCTCCCAACTCTATGTACTTTTCCATGTGCTCATATAGTATGTAGAAGTAAGATTACATAATCATGCAAGGTAAAATGGAAGCCAATGTTTAGATAGTCAATATGAAATAATGATAAAATAAAATGACACAAAATATGTGTACTATATTCAATATAATATGATGTCACAAATGTTTGAATAAATAGTCAGTCAAAAGGTAAGGGCCAAATAAAATAATGCCAAGGGAGAGAAGAATGGATTATGTAAGAGTGTATGTACTCATGTGCCAAGATAAAAGATTATAATGGATAAGCAAATTAAGCAAACATGAAGAATCTATTTATAATTTATTTTTTTCATACTAACTAATGATCCCATCAATTTAATACCCCATGTAGGTCTTGTATCAAATAAGGGAATGACCACTTTTCATGAGTAAGTAGAGTTATACCATTACTCATGTCCATCATCTGTTAAATCTTTTACTATATCATTATTTGGAAAATCATTAATTTTAATTATTTAATCTTTGTCACCATTGTAAAAATCCTTAGGATTATCATAATCATGATCATAATCATCCTCTTGGTCTTATGATATGCCACTCTTATCATATTTTGCATATGTATATGTAAAACTAATGGCACCATATATTAAAATTATCTTAATAGATATTTTTGATCTTGAGTATTTTAGTCATTGTCATAATCTTTCATCCCATTCAAAATTGGAGAAGAATGAGGTATCCCTACTTGAATACTAGGAAGAGAAATAATTTCTTCTTTGAATTCTTGACTTGGAGGTCCAATCATAGATTTTTCAATATTAAAATTCTCATTTTATTTTATGTATTAATTTATATGGTGTTTGAATCCTTATAAACCACATTTGTACCATTAGTATTTTTTTGAACATATTTCTTTTAAATCTCCTTCATGAAAAAACCTTTCTTAAGGAGGCTTTCCTGCCTGTATTGATTTTGCTTTTGCAACTTCTCTTTTGGTAATTGATAATTTACTAACTTTTATTGGTGTAATTTATCTTGATGTATCTTATATTTATGGAACTTATGTTAGATTTATTTTTTTGAAAATTCCCTTTGTAAACTTTATTGTTCTAAATTTTCCTTTTTAGCCTTTCTTATTCTAAAATTTTCTTTTATAACCTTCCTTGTTCTAAATTTTACTTTTGTTATTTTTTTACTTGTTACTTATGAGATGTAATGATACTATGAGTAGCATGCTTGAAAAATTTATATAGTATAGGATCACCACTATGAATGATATTTTGTATTTTATTCTTCAAATCCCAACAATTATCTGTATGATGCCCATACATTCTATGGTATGCATAATAGTATTTTGATCTTATTAAAGTATGAACATGAGGTAATGTGATCAATGTTTTTGAATAATTTACCTTAAAAACTCACTTGAATAATTATTTACCTTTTGTACACTTTTTGAATAATGAGTTGTAGATATGTCATGTTTTGGCTTCCAATCTTGAGATGAGTTCTTCTGAGGCACAAAATATCTAGATGGAGATGTAGATATATGATTAAAACTAACATGCTCTATATTTATTGTATATGTGATCTTATTTTCAAGTGATGTGATCCTTAAAATAAATATTGATTTTGATTTTCTAACTCTTCTATGGATGTTCTCATAGTGTTTATTTGATCTTGAAAGACTTCAAAAGCATAAGCCTTATGTACTTCTGATTGAATATACATGTACACACCATCAAGAGGATATGTGTGAGGTGGATGGATTTAAGGAAGGACATGTTTATTACCTTAGTTTTCAATATATCCATGATGTTGTTTTAAAATTTTGAATTTTCAAACAATATTAGAGGTGTAACTAGACAAAGTGTATTTGATTTGTAGGCTCTTAGATATACTAATCATAGTCATAAAATGTGAAAAAGGCCCAAAAAGAACTAAATATAAATGATTACACTCTCCCATAGTTGAATTATCTCATCTCTAGGGTATATTGAGAATATTTCCTAGGGTTAACCTTGAGTGTCGGTGCACTATAAAGACAAGATATTGAAAGGCTTGTTATGGATGAAAAAAAAAAACCCATGCATCTCTAATATATTGTCAGGTATGTGGAAGCTAAAATACATATATAGTGTTGTCTAATGGTTTGATTATTGGATAAGTACCCCTCACACCATGGCTCAAATAAAATTAATGATGGATTTTTTTAGAGTGATATGCCTATGGGTTTTACAACTACTAGAGAATAGTATATAAAGGAAGAAAAAAAGAAAAAAGAAATTGAAATTGAAAGCCAAATAAAAAGAAAATATTTTTGTACACAAAAACAAGAAAAAAATATTTTTGTGTATAGAAAACATGAAATAATTTGAAACCCTAGGATAAAAATGAAAAAATAAATGCTCAAAAAATGTATGGGTTCACCAATACATTTTACCTTGTTTTTTAATTTTGGAAAAAAATGTTTGCAAAAATAGGTATATAATTTTAAAATATTAGAATGATAAAGATATACAATTATAAAAAATAATGATTGCAACTTGATAAATGTGGAAGCATTCTATTTTGATAAACACTATGAATAAAAAAACTTAGCTAATATTTGGGTTTTTTGTTGATTATTTTTGATATCTGATAATGAAAATCAACATAAAACAAGATTGTGAATGTTTGGGATTAGAGGAAGAATATGATAATATTCCTAGATAAGTGCACACTTCTTGGATAAAAGCATAGACTAGTGGTGACCTTTGAACACATGATTTTACACATTGAAAGTGATAAAAATATGACTATGACACCTTCTGTGTTTATGTCTATTGAGCTATTTCCATTTTTTGATTCCATGAAGATCATTTTTTTCATTCTCTTTAGTTTAAAAACCAAAGGGGTCTTGTGAGAGATAGAACCCTATAAAAAGAGATGGGGATTATAATGGGCTAGGATAACCCTAATCACCCCTTTGATTATTGAGTGATACCTATGTATCTAGATAATCAAAAGAGGGAATCAAGATGCACATAATTATTTCACCTAGAGTGATTGTACAATTGTGTTCCTTGACTATATGTATGTAACTAGAAATATGGATTTGGTACTTGAAAATGATAACTTTTAACTTGATTTGAGATGTTTTGGGCTTGTTAAGAGATTGGTCCTAGTGTTTGATTTTGAATTTCGGAAGAATATTGCAGCTTTACTCAATGTGAAATAGTGTAAAATATAGATACTTCATATAAATCAAGTCCCTTTGAATGAGAATTTGATTTTATTATATAGAGAAACTTTTGAAAAAATTATTTAAGCCAACCTTACAAAACATGTGAGAAAACTTGAATAAAGATCTTGAATTTGGAAATTAGCCTTTAATTGGCATGGGGATGATGTCACTCTAGGTAAACATGTCTATAATAGTGGACCTATATTTCTAGTGTGGTCTTGTCCTAGAGAATCATCAACAATTATCTAAAAATGGGAAGCAATATGAGAGAGATATGGAGATATTTAAACATTGACTTGGAAATTATAAGTAGAATTAATAAAAAATCGAGGGGTCAAGTCCACATATATACATAACTAGATTAGGGGAATGGTGAGTAAGAGTTATGTATTTGGGTGCAAGTCAAGTGGTTACAGATATATAATTAACATTGTTAATTATCTGTGACTAGATTTAGGTATCTACACCTTGCTCTTTAATTTTTAAATCTCAAATTTTTGATTTTTGATCTCAATCTATGGACATTGACTTTAGTATTTTTGTTGTAAGTTAAATTATTGAGTGACTTGCATAATTAGAGATTCCTACCAAAGACAAAGTGTTTTTTACATAATCAAGTATATATTTTCCTTGTAATGTAGATATTTTATTACCAAAATAAAGGGGGGGGGGAGTTTGTAGATACTAAAATATAGTATTAAGTACTTAAAAATTATGATGTTGACATATATTTAACATTCATGAATTGTGTAAATAAATATGGTCCTAACCCACTATTATCTCACATATAAGTGATACCTTATGAGTTTGATATTTTTGTTCTATTGTTACACACTTATAAAAAGCTCACTATCTATTTCATACCTAATTACTATCTTGCACAAACATATCCAAACCTTCAATTCAATTCCCATGTGCATGAATTAGTAATGTTAGACTGAGCTGGTATAGTTAGTTGATAATAGCTTGAGTTTAAAGGCATTGACATTATCTTAACAAATAATTTTAAAAATCAAATATGTCCTTAAGGTCATCCCATTTTTATAGTGTATCAATGACACATCACACACACACACACACACACACACACACACACACACACACACACACACACACACACACACACACACACATCAAGGCCTCACTTGATAAGGGACTTGGAACTTATCTCATATATATCTATGCACTACAACACATTGAGAAAATATGTCCTATTCTTGTCCCAAATTGTGAATTAAACACTACAAGTGGTCATAAACCAAGTCTGAAGCATAATAAATCCAGGCAAAAGTAACCATTATCAAGTATCAAATCCAAATCATTACTTGCATTCATCTAGTGAAGGGTCACAATTACATAATGAAATCAAGTGGGAGAACTACATGTGGATTGATTTACTTATTTAGAGTATCAAATACATAGGCAGTGGTCAATCATTAATGGGTTTGATTGAAGTCATCTCAACCCATTATACTTTATTCTCATTTTTATGTTTCTATCCCTCACAAGCACACATAGGGTTTTGAGGTGAAAAAGGCTAATTTCTAGAGTTGTGCACATCACTAGGGTTTAAAATAATAAATAAAGAGATTTTAGAGATAGATTAAGGTGACCATATGGTTATAGACCATTATTTTGATAGAGGTCACTATCAATCACTCAGGTTAGTATCAATAGTCTATATTGACCTAGATTTGATGAAACTAACCTTACGCAGATAAAAAAATAGTTCCCAAACTAAATGAATCACAAGCCTAATTCAGTTTATTTTCCACTATCATTACATAGTCATAGTCATACAATCTATAAAATAAAGGAACTAATCTAGGTTATAAAAAATAAGGTGTCAATAAACAAATTTGAATATAAAAGGAAAAATAATAATTAAATAATTACACATACTATAAATAGAATTGACCTAAGGGAATAATATACTTAGCATGTTTTTATACTATGTAGGTTTGAGACTAAATATAGGTGACAAGAACAACTAGAAACTAGATCAAGAGTTTCTTAGATCAAAAGTTGTGTCTTGGATGTGCCTCGACATTATTGCCAACCTATAAATGGTATCAAAACATGTTAGCATATATATCCCATTGGATTTTTATGAGAATGTTTTACTTATTTATTTTAGTAAATTCCACTATGTTTACTTGTAATTTGTCTCTATGCAAACTATTAAGGGATAACAATGTGTACAATTCCAAAAACTTATCTCTTTGTCTTGAAACCATAGGTCCACTTTTGAAAATAGGTTTAGGCTTATAAAAGGGGAAGAATATTGGGTTGATTTGATCTAATCCCATCCCCAATCAATGGATGCGAATAACCTACATATTCAATACTATGAAGAGGGAATTGAAACTACATGTAGTTCTCCTGTTGGGTGTATGTGTGGAATAATGTTCTTTTAATGAAAGCAACCTATGATATAACTTTAGAAACTAAGAAAGTGACAACTTTAACTTGGATTACATGTTTAAAACTTAGGATAAGACCTTCTCCTTATGACTAATGGTTGAATTAGAAAGAATGGGGTAGTCCCTTTGAATGTGCAAGTGATTTTTCATGAGTAATAGGTGTTTGCTAGTGTTTTATCATAATTGGAAAATTAAGAAAAGTGTTAATATTATCATAAAATTTGTTGAGTAAAATTAGACTAAAAAATATAGCATGAATCATAAAAAATGATTTACAACTTAATAATTTTGGAAATATGCTAAAATTGGAAAGTACCCAAGAAGAATAACTTAGATGGAAATAGAACATGCATGAATGTGATTATGACTATGAAATTTACTATATGGATATATGTGATCCCTATAAATCAGGAACATGGTGTCATATCTATGTTTTTAGGGTGTGTTGGCATATATTAGGTTTTTTTCCCTATATTTGAAACTGGATAGGTGTGCCTTTGCCTGTAGGTCTTGTGTGTCTGTGCAAAATATTTTGATCTACTGTGAAAGCTATTATATGCCTTATTTTCACTATAACCCTAACTCAATAGATAATGAGGAATACATAAATTAATTTGGGAAAATAGGTTAATGGATGAAGTTTATTTACCTCAACATCCCCTATGTTAAACACTACCTACATACCAATACTCTAATGAGGGATAAAAATCCATGTAGTTCTCCTATGCTATAGTGGTCTGTGTGAAACATTGGTGAAATCCTAGTGTTATTATGTTCTTCAATAATGAATTTTGACCTTGTAGGGGTATTAAAATTTAGCTCATGGCTACTATAGTTACATGGACTCATAATTGGGAAGAATAGATGCTTTCCTCTAAATGTGTAGTTAGTTTTTCTAGTGCTTTTAAATGATATGAGTCTCTAGTGAAAAAATGTTTAGAAAATGTAGATTTATAGTGGTATTTTAGGACTTTTCTTAAATTAGACTTGTGAAACATGTAAGATGACCCTTTATATGGATTTGAATTTGATAAATTAACCATTATTTGGTGGGAAGACGTAGCTAACAGATTCAAAAACTATCAATGAGTGTGATTGTCTTGAACAAACAACTTTGTTTGAGAAGTAAAGATAAATAAGGTGGAAGTGTGAATCAATCAAGGGATAAGATTAGGATATTTATAAGTAGGAATAGAGATATCAAGTATAAAAAATATATTAAGGCTAAGGGTCATTTGTATAGAAGTAGAGGAATATCAATTCAAAAACCATGAAACTGAGTATGGGCTATGTGTGTATAAAAGGATGGCCACAAGTTCATTATTTTATCATTAAATGTTAATTTTAATGACCACATTCCCCCCCCCCATTAAATTAATGTAACAAGGAAAAATTATGAGAGTGAAATAAAGATGATTATACCTTATCTTACATGCATTTAGTAGGCTTGGATGTAGAGCACTTACTGAACTAGGATTCATGAAAACTTGTAATTAAACATGTATAAATTAGTCCTTAGGATAAAAATATGAAAGAAAATAAAATAAAATTATAGATTAAATAATAAGGAAAAAATACACTTTTTTTGCGTATGTGAACCATTATTGTTTTGGTGAAAAACTAGTGACTAGAGAGGGTAGGACCCTTGAATATTTTATTCTATGTTAAAACACTTGGATTGGACTATGCATTCCCTGAATGTGAGAGTGTGCTTAAAAAATCAATGTGTGAATGAATCCATAATTTCACAACTAAAGGTATGTTGAGTGGATTGGAATCCTTGTATGAACTCTAATAGATAATTTTGGTGCAAAAATTGGTTTGAAATGTGAACCAACCACTATAGATAGAATACAAATCATTTTTGGTGGTAAAACTAACACAAAAATAGTGCAAACATAGTATGATATGAGTTAGGTGTATACATCATAAAGAATGACATGGATTTCCATTCCTTATATGGAAACTAGTGTACAACTGAGTAATAAAGTGATCATGTGCCACTCACATACACCCAATATGATATCTAAGTATATTGATTCTTATAATTCAGTAATATCAAGTGATTTTTTAAGTAAAAGATATCTCAAAACCCTATAACACATGCCACCAATGATGCCCCCAATCTAGGTAAATTTTTTGATTGACTTATATATAAATATGAATATTATTTCTAAGCAAGATTGAAAACTATTATATAGACTAAATGAAATTCTAAAATTTATTGTCTTTGATAGATAGGATGAAAACTCATTGTTTTTGACAATGCTGACCCACATATTTGTCTAAATGGAACATTGTTATTTGAAAGTACTTTCTAAGTAAAATCTAAGTATGAAATATGATCAAATGGGTAAAACCTACAAATTTTTGTCTGTGTAGTGTACAATTATAACTTAGTCTCTAAGAAAAGCCACCATGTATGCCCCCTCTTTTGAGGTGATTTGTGTATCCTGTAAAATAAATTAGATCAAAAGTGGAAAGTTATGTGAATGATGCTATATAAAATATTTAAATACAAAGAAATAATAATTAAATTTGAGATCATGACATCATCATAGATAAACTAAACAATATATAAATTTAAGATGCATGTAAAACCAAGCATACATAGTGTCATGTCTAGATATATGTTAGTAATTAGGATTGTAATGAATAATGATCATAATTGAGTACTTGAAAATGAATATGACTACTTGGAGGAGTTTCATGATATATATCAAGGCATGACAATTTGGGAAGGTGCATGATGTCTATTATGGCATTAAAAAACTTATCAAACTAATCAAATAAGAGTCATGGCTCATGATGCACATACACAAATAATACATGCAAAAGTACATAAATCACATAGTAAGGCCAAAGGGCCACATACAAGGGATATATTTAAATGTCACCCACATACATGGCTTAAAGATCTAAACAAGGATATTTCCAAATTTCCATAATCCAAACAAGATGAATACACATAAAACATGAAGCAAGAAAGTAAACATTAAAAACATGCATGAATAAGTGAATTTGATATACCCATAAATTATAACATCAATATATTTAGCAAATCACTTATCTAGTAATATATCAATGTGAATTAAGTGAGAAAATAATCACACAATATAATTTACTAAAGTATGAACAAAAGGGATAGTCATAAAATGATAAAACCTATGTAAAATATGACTCAAGTGAACTTGTTGAGATTTAAACAAGTTATAGAAGGATTATATCTAGATCATAGTAGTTTGGTCTGTGTAAAGTTTCTAGGTTTGAGACAAGTTCAACACCTGTAACTACATATGAAGTGAAAACCTTTGTGTTATAGAACTCACTCAAGTACACTTGTGAAACATGTTTGATATAAATCCAAATATGGAAAAATACTGGATATACTGAGCAAAATTAAACTGATGTAAATGAATTATACATGTCATGCATATGTCCTAATTTTAAATTTTTTATGGAATGTCATATATATATATATATATATATATATATATATATATATATATATATATATATATATATATATATATATATATATATATATATATATATATTCATATATTAAAATGAAAAAGTAACATACTAAAAAATAACTCCTTTAAGAGCCTCATAATCAATAGATCATGTATCTAACATAGGGAGGATGACCTTTCATGAATGGAAAATATCATGTCACTATGAAGTAATTTGTCTCAACTCAATCATAAAACTGATATGAATTTGTAACATAAATGCTACTTTCATGATGATAATATATAATATACCACATATTTAGTTTAACATGGTTAGTATCTTAATGTTGGTATCCTTTGTGGAACCCTCCTAATGATTTATAATATCAATCTAAGATGTGATATAGTAAAGAGTGGCTCTTTATAATATTTGAAAAATTTGTGATTTAGTGGATTTTCAAGGATAAGTCTTTTTGAAAGTTAACCACTTTATAATATATTATTCGAGTAGATTGAACCTTTTTAGGTTGTTTAATATAAATCTATTGTTTAGGGTCAATGAACTTTGGTTTGAGGGGGTATTCATATAGAATACCATGAAATAATATAAACTCATTATCAAATATGTATATCAAGCATCTGTGTACTATAGAAGGAACTGGTGAAGTTGTTTCATCCAAGGATGTCCTAATAACATATAGACCCCTACACTAGGTAAAAATATGAAATTGGTAGACACATGTGCTTGATGAACCTATAGTGGTAACATGATCTCATTAATAGAACTATGAAAATGTACATTGAATCCATTTATTACTATTGTTTTATGAATGTTATCTTTATTTGTGTATCTGAAAAGAGAAAGAAGTGTGATAGTGCACATATTCAAATTTTAACCATCATCAACCATGATGATATATATAGGTTGATGATTAATTTATGATTAAATGACAAAAGAGTGAAAAGTTAAATCATCATCAACTATATCATACTCTAGGAATGTCATAAGTGGTTTAAATGGCACTGAAACATGATATGTACTAATTATGCCATTTAAAGGTTGTAGTGCCTTTATATGAGGATGATAATAAGATGGTGGAGGATGTAAACTATATGTGTAATTCACTTATGATTTTTCTATTATTTCCTTACCTGTATGCTTAGCAAAAGGATCACTAAAAATATTCATTATTATACTATCACTTGGTTTTGCCTTTATAATTCAAGTAGGTGTACTTACATCAATGATGTTCTCATCTATCAAATCCAAAATCTTATGTCTCAAAAGTATGCATTTGTTTGTAGTATGTTTTGGCACTCTATGAAAAAAAAGCATTTTGATAAAATCCTTTTGGAAGAGTTTTACTCACATCAACCTCTTTAGTGAGATAGAGTGATATGAGATGACATTTCAATAACTTTTGTTACACCTTCTAGGGAGATTTTGATAAGTTGGTAAACTATCTCTTTGGAGGAGACAATAATATAATACATAGAGTAAGATCTAAAATTTCATTTACTATTTCTTTTTGATCATTCTTATTTTTAGTTGGTCTCACAATTTATGGTGGCTTACTCAAATTATTTTCATGAGAAGTACAAACTAGGTTTGTTGCATACTTTAGATTATTAATTTCTAATAACTTAAGCTCTCTTTCCTTATATCTATGAAATAAATATGTGAATGTTATAAATTTATTAAACATAATATACACATGTAGAGGTGAAAGCAATCTTTGTTTGAATATGTCTTATAATTCATTATCTGCCATAAGATTAGTCATCTTAGATAACATAGTACTATATCATAATACATATTTAATGATAGGCTCATTATGCTCTTGTTTGATATGATAAATCTATGTATATGAAATGTTTTCACTTATGTTAATTGAGAAATACACAAGGAACAAATTTTCCATTGAGAAATACACAAGGAACAAATTGCCAAAGGATTGAATGCATGAATTGATCGATGTTTTAAAGCATAAAACCATTTGATTGTGTATTAATTTAAGATTCTAGGTAAAACTTGGTTAGAAATTATCATTGGAAACATATTAAAAATATTATCCATGAATTCTCTCAAATGTTTCTTAGAGACACCTTTTCCATCTTATAATGTAAGCTTAGGTGCCATAAAACTAGTTGGTAAAGGATAAGTTAAATTATGCCAAGCCAATGGAGTATGAAGTAAAATATGTGAATCAAGTGCTTGATTAGGTTTTGAATCACCTTGTTCCAAATCTAACACCTTAGTTTTTAGGGATAAAACCTCATGCATAAGGGATTGTACATTAGAGTAGAATGTGTGCTAACCAAAGGCAGTGTCAAAATTGAATGAGTAGGAATTGGCACAATGATTTTTTGAAACCTTTGGGTTTCCCCATAGTAAATGATGGAAACATGTTTTAATTTAATGGTGTAGATAAAGGTAAGGAATCCATAGTAGTTTATGTCTACGAGGATTGGCCTTTATAATTTTTATTGGTTTACTCTCTAACAAATTTTATAAACACATCTTACATATCTTTATTCTTTGAAAGAAATACTTTTAGCTATGTTATATTTGTGTCATCAATTCAATTAACTAATTATACTCTTTTGTATTTATCAACTAAAATTTTAAAGTGTTTGACTTGAGTAAAACTAAGGTTAACACTTCATCTATGATAGGTAGAAATAAATTTCTTAGATTGCACAAAAGATGAAATTGAATCTTGAAGATTATTGTTAAAAAATAATTTACCAAATCTAAAAACCCTAATAAAATAATTAGAAATAATAAAAATAAGGAAAAAATTCTAGCATCATGGATGGTTAGGGTTTTTCAATATTCAGTAATAGACAGATTCAACAATATGTTTTATAGTTTTTTTTGAGATTAGAGAATGAACCTAATATAATTTATAAAAACTATTAATTAAATACAAATTCTAAGATATGAAATAAATCACACAAATTGATGTGTAACTTACCATTTTTGGAAAAATTATGAAAGGGGAAAGTACCAAAGAAGAATAACATAGATGGAAATTAGACATGCACAACTATGACTATGACTCTAAAAATGGATATATGATTCTATAAGATCACTATGAATTAAGAATAGGGATTCACATTTTTTTAGAATAAAGCCATGTTATTTGGATGAGGTTGGTCTACATTAACATTTTTAGGGTGCACTAATGTTTAGTATGATTTTTTCCCTTTGTGTGAAATCTAAAAAATGCACCTTCGAATGTAGGTCTTATGACTGAGCATAAGCTTTCAATATACTATAGTAGCTATTATGTGCCTTATTTACTTGTAACCCTAACTTAATAGATACTGAGGAATAAATATAAAAAATGGTAAAAGTGGGTTAGTGATTAACATTGTGCTTGATCTCAACATCCTCTATGTTGAGCATTGCCTACATACTAATACTCTAAAGATGGATTAAAATCCATGTATTTCTTTGATACTATGGTGGTGTGTGTGAAATACTAGTGTAATGTTATATGCTGGTGTAATTTTGATGCAATTATGTGCTTTAATAATGATAGTTACCTTGGAAGTGTAGGTAGGATTAGCTCAAGGCTACTAGGGTTATGTGGACTCATAATTGAGAAGAGTAGATGCTTTACTCTTAATGTGTAGTTATATCTTCTAGTGATTTTTAATGACATGAGCTTCTAGTGAAAAAATGGTTAGAAAATGTAGCATTATAGTTGTCTTTTAGTAATTTCCTTGAATGGGACTTGTGAAACGTGTGAGATGACCTGTTAGGTGAATTTTAATTTGAGAAATTAGTCATTTTTTGGTGGGTGGGTATGATTGGGAGAACTAGACACTACTAGTGAGTGGGATTATCCTAAAAAATCAACCTTTTGTTATAAGTAGAGACAATTAAGTTGGAAGTGTGAATCAATCAAGGGATGAGATTACTTTTTTTGGAATGAGGAATACAAATGTCAAATATTAGAATTAATTAAGGGTAAGGGTCATATACATATAAGTATAGGATTAATAGTTCAAAAAACATGGAATTAAGAATGAGTTAAGTGTGTATAAAAGTATGGTCACAAGTGCGTTGTTTTAAAATTATATATTAATTTTAGGTACTACAACTAGATAGTGACACAAGGATTATGATTAAACCTATTATGTATTTATATTGGACTCTTTGTCTACATTTTCATGCCACCAACATTAAAAAATCATGGGATGACCCATAAATATGATTTTAAATTTATAAATGACCATTAATTGGCATGGGATAATCCTTTAGGTTTTGATGCCTAAAAAATTTCACATGTATGAGTTCGATGAATTTTTAAAGAATCCATGAACATTTATATGATGATATAGAGATGGTATGAATGTGGTTTTGGATAGGATAAACACATACTTTAGATTTCATGTAGGTAACTAAAATTAAATAGGGATGATCAAACATATAGAAAACATGTATATATGAGAGAAGGGCGTGTAAGATCTATATGTGTGCACATAACTCATGTAAATAGAATGTAAAACAAAATTACCATTTCCAAGTGTACAGAAAAAAATAGTACCTAAAAATGCTCACTATTTATTCTAGTATTGAAATGAAATATAATTCTAGAGTAAGGATAAATAGATGTAACTAAGTTTGTATAACACATTTGTAGTTTAAATGAGGTTTCAAATGTGAAAATTACTCTGAGAAACTTTAAATTGAACATGTAACAATTAATGACCATATGTGAAATGAAATTAAAACTTTGAAAATAAAAGAGTAGGGAAGGAATACACCTATAAATGGGTGAAGGATGTTTCCCTGCAATGCCATTGGAGATGATGCTTCCATGTAGAAGCATTGGATAACTATAATTCTTACTAAATAACTTTGGTAATTTGGGATTGATAATGCCCCAATTTACATATTGAGGAAAGGACATGGTTTTAGAAGATAAATTTCCCAGCGCATAGATATTTTAGAATTAATATACCTTAACCACATTACTCATGTAGCTAATATTTAACCTAAATATGAAAGGTAGAGACACTTATTTGACTTCAAGACTAATTCCTAGGTTGTTAAGCCTTGTTTAACCTAAACCACATTACTCAAATTTACTAAATTAGTGTAGTCATATAAAATGCAAAAATTAGTAACTTGAGTGTGGATAATGAGACCCAACCCTTAGGTCCCTCTTTCTTGCTCTCCTGACCCTCTTAAGCATCATTTTCATTGATCCCCAATCATCTATAGCCTTCTAGACATGATCCTAGCTAAGCCAGACTCCTCTTTCCATGATTGATCCATCCCCCCAAGTCCCGTTTACTTAGGAAAATAGCAACACACTAGAACTATAACATTAATGCCACTCCTATTTGCTTTTGGTGCTATTATCCAAGTCCATTTCTATCCCTAATAGTAAATTTATTTTGGTTCCCCATCCTTATCCTTGTTGACCTAATATGAGCAAATTTAACCCATGACCAATAGATCCCTATAAAATCCCCTTCAAAGATTATTTGGAAAGGGTTAGAAATTGTCACTAAGAAAGCACGAATACAAGCAAGAATACTCAAGAAATATTCCCTATTCTCTACACATAGCCAACCAATTTACTTACAAGCCTATTCAAATCCTTACACCAATCCCTATCCACCTCAAGCATATCTAGTTTAGCATTCTGCATCTTCATACACATAATTTCACAAAACACATCAAGTGGGATAACTACATATGGCTTGATCCCTCTTTGATGTATTGGTATATAGGCAGTGTGCCTACATAAGGGGTTTAGATCCATGCCCAATGAATCTTACACACACTAACCCCCCTTCTATCTTCAAAATTGGTCAAAGCATAATGGAACATAGGGTTTGAAGAGAAAATATACTCTACAAGGAGCTCTATAGACTTTCATGGACAAGGTCACATAGACTTGGTAAAAAAAACTCAAAAAGTTTAGATCCTCAAGACAATAGTGATAGAGGTGGACTTCAGTGCTAGTGCCACTCTTATACAGTTCCAATGCTCTTATCCAATTACAAAATGAAGACTAATTCTCAATTTTCAATAGTGTCTTAGTCCTATATAGTGAATATCAGACCTTGTCTTAGTTATATCAGTCAGTCTCCAACTAAGTCTTCTTTTACACCTCTTATTACTATTTTTAGAAAAGGTCAAAATTATAATCTAGTTTACACAAATAAATAGCTTAATTATTACATATTTATTTACTAATTTTACTACTTGGATCCTTTAAATAAATTAGAAATAATACACCAATATTATCAAAAAATTTAAATCATTTGGTGAATATGACTTCATTTGTGCACAAAAACCCTAGAAACCCTAGGGTAAATTTATTACTATTTTTCATATATTTTTATGATTTTTTTACCTGCATAATAATATAAGAAATTAGAATATAATTTTAAAATTTTTTAGTAATTTTAAAATAAATTTATTTTAAACCCTAGTTGTCCATACTAGGTCCCAATATTTTCCCAATAATTTTCCAATCATTTTCTATATTTTTACTAGCATATTTAAATTAGAAAATCCATTCCAATTTCAAAATTCAATAGTAATTTTCAAAAACATTTATTTTTCAAAACCCTAGTAGCATCTACTAGGTCTCTTTAAATCACAAAATTTCCAATTAATTTATGATTTTTTAATTACATATATAACTCTAAAATTCACTTTCAATTTCTAAATTTCATAGAATTTTTTTAAAATAATTATCTATCAAACCCTAGTTGCATACACTAGGTCCCATTGCTTCTTGAGGTATCACCTTACATTCTAAAATCAGATTTCAAATGTGAATCTCTCTTATTTACAAATTTTTATTATATTTCTTGCAAAAAATGAGACCATCATTGGTCTTATCATGTAAATGAATGATGAGGTTTACCATATGTTATTACAAAGCTTTATTCTTTGTATTTCATGCTTATTTTTCATAATATGGGATGATGCTAAGAAAGTTATTCTTAAACCTGCTTAGATATATTTTGTATCACCTCCCTTGGAGCCCCCATCCTATGTCAAGTCATGTTGCATGGTATATTTTGTTCTTCCCCAGGTCACTACATATTGCTAGAGAGCTTAGTTGACACCCTTTATCCCTCCACTACCTCAACCTATTGATTATCTCCACTCTCCTCTATAGGTACTACTAGTATTATACAAATAGTAGATAATATGGTTAGAGTGGTTACTTGATGTGTCACCATGCCTTCTCCACCTAATCGGGAGCCTTGCCACCCTTCCATTCCTACCCATCCCAAGCCCAACCCGCTAGCATAGGTAGATCCACACAAGGCATATGATATTATTGATTAGTTGAGAAACACACTAGCTAAGATTTCCATGTTAGAACTATTTTAGAAAGTTAATGTGTTCAACGACATTCTCTATCAGGCACTCACTCAAACTCTTATGCCCATTGATTTAGAGCCCTCTTATTTTGCATTAGTGGTTAACACACTAAAAACTATAGAAGATGCTATCACTTTTGATCATGATGACATGCCATCTCATACAATAATTGATCAAATTTTACCACTATTCATACAATCTCAAGTCAAAACTAGTGTAGTTAAGAGAGTTCTAGTTGATAGTGGTTTCAGAATTAATATATGTAATATTACATTCTTAGAGACCATGGGTGTGAACATGGCATCCATGCAAAAATCATATAAGAACATTCAAGTATTTGATGATTTACCATGATAGACATTGGGAACCATTGCTTTGGATATCATGGTAGGATCCAAAACCCTCTTTACATAGTTCCAGGTCATGCTAGGTCCTCTTCATTATAATCTTTACTTAGATGACCCTGGATACACACTATGGGGGCAGTTCCCTCTACTCTTTATCATTGTGTTAAGTTTTTTCATGAAGGATACCTATACACATGTCCAAAAAATAACCATCCATTTAGATATTATTGAACTATAGAGTCATGTTTGACTATATCACTAGAAGGGACACCTCATATCATAGTTTAGCCACCACCTCATTGCATTTATCTTAATCAGTTACATACATATGAGGTTGGAAAGACTAACACTTATTACACTCCTCCACTTATAGTTGTGACCTTAGCTCTAGATATTTAGGTAGTCAAAACAACTTCAGCCATTCTATCTACTCCATCAATGATGATTCCCACACCTATTACAGTTATACATTCACTGACAATAGTTCTAGCAGTACCGATTGATTCTAAAAATATAGTTATTCTATCAGTTACAGACACTCTCACAACACCATTATCTTCTACTAATACAGTTGATGAGACTCCCATATCACAATTACCCCTTGTGGTAAATTTTGAGTTACCATACATACATGATGTTGATATAGATTACCAAGCTCTTCTTTAAATGATAATATGACATCCCCACTCATAGATGACTATTTGTGTGGGTTGAGATTTACACCAGTTGGGCTAAGAGAGTACCAAGATTACTCTAGAGCTCTCATTTGACATCCTACATCACTCTTATAATTTCACACTACACTCTCAGGATATACTCCACATTTGAAGTCACAAATAGATCACTTGGCACATATAAGTCACATGGTTACCTCTATGGATATAGAGCCAGTCATTCAGATTTAGGTAGGTAACACATAACATCAACCATAGATTATGTTATAGATGTTACTTGATAATGGATTAATCACATTACCTATAATATGACATAGATATATTAGCAGATTATCACAATAGGATGGTCACCCATTTTGTCTTTTTCATAGGATCATAGGCCATGGTACAAACTCATGTCTAGCTTTACATAAAAGATTAGATAAAATACAAGTTTAGGGTATTATTCATATTAGAGAACCACCAACACCAGCTTCTCCACTTCCTCTAAAGCAATATACTACTAGAGCGAAACATCCCAAAGGGGAATCAACATCTCCACCACTAGAGCAACCTTCAGTTTGCCTTCGATAGGATGACACCATGTACACATATTCTATATCATATGATAATGATCCTAAGGAATTTAATGATGGTCATGATCCCTTCCTCTATCTCCATCCCTAGCGAGCTTCATCCTTGGACCCTTTACCTCCTCCAACCTAGTCTTTTATGTCATCATGTACATATTGCTTGTATATAGCCTTTTTTCCAACATATGTACATATATTTCTTTTATTTACTTGTACATAGATCCTCTCTTCAAATAATTAAACATAGTTTCTTATGCTTGATTGTACATAGCTTATATTAAAAATACAAAAATAATACAAAATTTCAAAATACAAAAACATGAAAATGACTCAAAAACATCAAAAATATTTTGATTGTATGCATTATCCATGATTTACATTTATAATACTATGATAGACTTACATTTACTATTTTATGCTATTTTTTGTTGATTTATCTACATTACCATGCTTCACTTGATCTCCTTTGATTGTGTGCAGTGACATCCAACTCTTTGATTGCTTCACTCTACCCATTGAGGGGGAATCTTACTTCTACATCAAGACATACATTGATATACATACCCAATGGGGGCATCTTTTACATGACTACACCATTTAGGTTATGTCATTCCTACACCATACACTCTAGTTATCATGTTGATATACATCACTTACTAGTTTACACAAATTACTTTATCAACATTCACTAGTATATAACACTTATGTATTTTTTAGCATGTACCTAGTCTTGTACTAACATGTATTGTATAATTTTATTCTCACTTTGATTAGTTAGATGCAATTGTATTTCCAATTTTTACATTCTTTACTTTCTTGCTTACTATAGCTAGATTTTTTGCATTTCTTAGTTCTTGTTTGTCTCCTGTATGTGCCTTAGGACATTTGCCAATGTCCTTTGACTCTATTCATGTCTGTGATTTTATACATTTGCTAATGTCATTTACCTCTATTCATGTGTGTTCCTTTGGACATTTTCTAATGTCCCTTTCCTATACTCTTCTATGTGATTGTGGCTTTCACGCCAACCTTGCTTGTTTCAATTGTATGTGTATGTGGCATTTGAACATGCCTTGTATGATTGCTTTCTAGTTTGAGTGACATGTGCCCATGTCACTTTTTTTATTGGCCCCTTGGCCACTCTTGCATCATTCTTACTTCTTGATTTATGTGTTTATTGCTTATTTGCTTTCAATTGTTTGCAATGCCATGATATACATCATGCATTACCCTGCTATCTTGGATGCCATGATGGACATCATGCTCCATTCCTCCAACTAAAAATAACAAATAAATAGACTTCCTATTCTATTTTATTACATTTCACATTATTATCACATTGTTATATCCATCTAGGCATACCCCTATTGATCTAAAAATATCTCAATATAAATCATGTTATATTTTGAGATATCTTATCGATTATCATTGTTATATCATGTATCTTTTCATCATAAGACACTTGTATGGATATTTATTCTAAGGGAAGTAATTTTAGGGTCTTCATTCCTACCCTCAGAAGAGGGGAAAAAATAAGGGTTTTTTTCATACATATCAGATCTCTTAATGGTAAAAAAACTAGCATTCAAAACACCTACAATAATAACCAAACATCAAAACAGTCAAAATTGACCAAGTAGATAGTAATAATATCAGAACAGTTACCATATTTGGCCAAGGAAAAAAATTACCAACTTGGACTATAATTTTGGTACCACTAGTGTCCACTTTTGGTGCTCCTATCTAAAAAACAAAAAAACTAGACTTTTTAGAAGCAGGGAGAAAAGTAGGTTTAGCTACAGTTTTGCATGACCAGAACAATTTAGAATCAGTAGTTTTTAGTACACTTTTGCTCTAAAAATATAGATATAGGGGGAATAATGTGTGACATGATGGCTCTCACTTCCAATTTTAGATATGATAGGTGATATGACTTCCAAATTAGAATCCACGTTTCAGACACTAGTAATTGGGGGTGATGTGCACCACACATTTGTCTTCTTTTCTTTTTAAGTTTAACATTACCAAATTAGTAGTTACATGCCTTATTCTATCTATATGTGGTTGGCATAATTTTAGAATGTCTTTCATACAATCTTAACTTCCATATCCCTAAGTGTTTACATTTTCAAGTGGCTTTCATAGAAGCCTAGTGCACCAATTCAGAGTGGCTTTCATAAAATCCTAATATCCATCTTTTGGAATGGCCAAGAGTGGCCTAGTTTCTAACATACATTTATATATCCATTATAATAGTATCAAATCATATTACATTTATGGGATTTAAGAGCCATCTCAAATGACACATTTCATACTGGCATTAGTTCATAACTTCACTTTAGGGGGCAATGATGGAGCCAAAGGAATAACTAGCCTTTATATTATTGAGCCACCTATTCAAAGGGATTGGAAACATAGTACAAACATTAATTAGCACACACATGATCACCTAAATTCACTTAGTGGGTAATGATAGAGCAAAAGGGCCAACCTTTGCATTCTTGAGCCACTTTTAGGGAATCAAAAACTCAACTCCATTCGTAATATTACTCTTGGTACATCATAATCTAACATTACTCAACATCACTTAGCATCATAGGTTTTTTATTGGTTCATGTATCTGGTGAGGTGTATTCATTCCTTTCTCTTCCTCTCTCTTACCTAATTTTATAGGTTCTTATTTTAGATATAGCATATCTGGTAAGAATTGATCTACTCTTTATTTTATTTTATAGTTTCATACTTCACAACATTCTCTCTCTATACACACCCATCATCACACAAATTCATGAGATTCAGCCTTGCAAGTAAGTTCAAGTACACTTTTTATTTTTCCCTTATCTTAGTACTTCACTTTGTTGCATCACTAGAATAAAGTGGGGGCAAATGTAGTCATATAAAATGCAAAGATTGGTAACTTGAGTATGGTTAATGAGATCAAACCCTTAGGTACCTCTATTTTTCTCTCCTAACCCTCTTAAGCATCATTTTCATTGATTCTCAATCATCCATAGCCTTGCAGACCTAATCCTAGTTGAGCCAGACTCCTCTTCCCATGACTGATCCATCCCCCCATGTCCCATCTTCTTAGGACAATAACACCACACTTAGAGTATATCATCAGTGCCACTCCTATCCACTTTTGGTGATGTTATCCAAGTCCATTTCTATCCCTAATGGTCAATTTCTTCTAGTTCCCCATCTTTATCCTTGTTGGCCTAACGTGAGCACATTTAACCCGTGGCCAATAGATCCCTATAAAAGCCCCTTCAAAGATAATTTGGAAAGGGTTGACAATTATCACTAAACAAGCAAGAATACAAGCAAGACTACTCAATCAATCTTCCCTATTCATTGCATACAACCAACCAATACACTTACAATCCTATTCAAATCCTTACACTAGTCCCTAGCCACCTCAAGCACATCTAGTTTAGCATTCTTCATCTTGATACACATAATTGCACAAAGAACATCAAATGAGAGAACTACATATGGCTTGATTCCTCTTCAAAGTATTGGTAGATACGCTTGATCCCTCTTCAAAGTATTGGTATGTAGGGGTGTGGATCCACATCCAGTAAATCTTACACACACTAAGCCTCCCCCTTTTTTCTCAAAATTGGTCAAAGCATAATAGAACATAGGGTTTGAAGAGAAAATTTATTCTACAAGGAGCTCTACAAACTTTTAGCTACCAAAAATTCATGAACAAGATGTCATAGACCTAGAAAATAAAACCCAAAAAGCTTAGATCCTCAAGAAAACAATGATAGAGATGGAATATAACATTAGTGCCACTCCTGTCTAGTTTTGGTTCTCTTGTCTAATTATAAAATGAAGACCAAATCTCAATTTGTGATAGTGTCCTAGTCCTGCATGGTGAATATCAAACCTTGTCTTAGCCGTATCAGTCAGTCTCCAGCTAGGTATTCTTTTACACCTCTTATTACTATTTTTATAAAGGTCAAAATTACAATCTAGTTTACACAAATCAATAGCTTAATTATTGCATATTTATTTATTGATTTTAATACTAAGCCCTTTAACTAAATTAAAAATAATACACCAATATTCCAAAAATTATTAAATCAATCAGCTAATGAAGATGAAATTATAGATTTAAAGAGATCACTTATAGGTACCGTCGATACCATGATAAAAAACTATAATAATATCTATGTTCATGATTAATTTATATCCCCATAATATGATCTAATTGGTGTCAACATGATATATAATTATATATATCTATATCTCAATTTGTCTCATATTTAAACCTATAACTCATGTTATTATAAAATGTGTGCATATGCACTCAAAATCTATTCTAATCTACAAGTATCTAAAAGCTTATATCTTTTGCTCTTTTGAAATGTGCCCCTATCCATGGAATATTTCTAAAAATAAGTTATAATACGTATGTATCTAAAATATTGTAACTTTTGTTCATATAAAATGTGTGTGTATGCATGGCATATGCCTATAAATGTGTTTGAATCTATAAATATATATCCCATATTATAAAAAAAATTGATAGTATTTATAATTATTATCTTTTTAAGTCATGTAATGTGTGATAAAGTCTATTTTTTTGTTCATGGAGCTTAAGTATCTATGAAAATTCTGACAATAGGCTCTTTTGAGGTGAGGGATGTACCCTATGAATTACTCATCTCAAAATAAAAGCATTAACCACATCATGTTATGTAAAAAATATGTAATCTAGTAGAATTATATGCTAACAACATGTAATTCAATGTATACAAGTGTCATATCAAGTTATATATATATATATTAGACACATAATAGTAACCATAACTAATATAAAAAATAAATAAGAACTACACATGAAAGGGTGAATGATATAAATCATGGAACAACACACAAATAAGAAGGTGAATGATACTTATCATGACACAAAAAACTCACAATCTCAACAACCTTAGATTTACTGACTCAAAATCACATAATTTCATCACCATGATGTACACAATAAAATCACACATAATAGTAGTCAATGTCACATAATTCCAAGGGCCACATATAATGATCAATCAAATGTCTTAAAAGGCTAAGGGTTACACACAATGAAAAATTTAATGTCACAAAAGGCCAAGGGTGACACACAATGGCCAATCAAATGTATACAAGGATAAGGGCTACATATAAAGGATAATCTAATGTCACACAAATAAAGAGGGATATAACTATAAACCTAATAAAATTATTTCATGAAAGAAGGCTAAGGATGAAGAAAATAATATAAATTAATAGATTATGAAATTCAATATCAAAAATTAATAATAGAACAACTCAAACTAGTCTACACTATCAGTCTAGGTCAATATCACAACATATCAAAGTAACATATCCATAAAATGTAGCACTATAAATAATATAATAACTAAAAAGACGTGTAAGCAATCAATGTAGCTCAACATGATAAATGGAAAGATCATAAAATATATAACCTATAGTAATGTAACCTATGAAATGAGGTGCCCCCTATGTCATTTGGAGTCTCACTTAGCTATATTTTCACCATTATTAGTTTTAGTCAATTAAGAAAATAAAAATAAATGAAAAGAATCTTGGATCCTAAGACCTCATGAGTAATATAAAAGGTTAATCCATAATGTATTAGATTCAAACTAGAAACATGCAAACCTCTATTAAAAACTTCTTTGTATGGGATGTGGATCAGATGTAGCTTAAAATGATATTTGTCAATGCCAATTATGTTAGGACATCTCCACTGAAACTATGGACTGTATTAAACTTGATTAATAATTTGGGAAGATGATGAAAAAAGAGACTTAAGAATTTAACACTTCATTGTCTAAATTGAGCATGATAATTAAAATGGGTCTATTTATAATGAATTTAGATAAGTGAGGACCCTTAATATTGAGATCAAGATGAATAGTTACAAATTTTTCCTCAAGAGTGCATATGGATCACTAATGTGAGCCTTTCATATCCATCGAGATGAAGGGTGGAGGATGATATTTGAAAATATAAATTGAGAGTTAATATAATCCCTTAATCTTGTTTCCAAGATGAAGCATGGAGAGTTATTCCCAAGAATATACATGGATCACCAATTTGGGCAATTCATCTTGTTTCCAAGACGAAGGGTTGATAATGATCTCACACAATATTCATTGTGGGCCCTTCATATTGTCTCCAAGATGAAATGTGAAGAATAATCATGTATATTAATTCATTTATCAATTTAATTAACTCATAAAAGAATATTTTAGAGGATCTCAATATCCTTTCTTTGTATGAAAATGCCCACTTGGAGGGAAAAAGATGAATTAATTAATTGCAAGACAATTATTATTTATATACAATAGAACTATAATTAAAAGAATGATTTAGAGAAGGGGAAACTATTGAATTGACTAGAATAGGATAATTGACCAGAGAATGACAATTGAACAAAGAAATTGATCAAAAAATGATAATTGAATAGAGAAATTGACTAGAGACTGATGATTAAATAGATATAATACAATGAATTGGCTCATCTAGGGATGACCCAAGGTGAATTTGAACACGTATATTATATGAATAAATGATTTTAGACTAGATTGTGTGAAATTATAGGAAGTCATTCCATTTTACATTTTGACATGGAAGTGATAAAAATGGAGTGTCTACACCCCAACATTGACATGGCCCCTAGATATAATAATGTCTTCCATCTAGGTATCCATGTATCATGTGTAACCTAGTATATGTCCTACATCTAAATCATATATATCATGAAATACATGTTCATATTAAAAAGGGTACATAATCCACCGCATGTGATAAAAAACATATATAAATAATGTAAACAAGAAAACATGTCATGCTTAAGTCTTGATTTGTATATTTTTTATTTTAAATATTTTTATCAAATAATATTATTACATGTAATAATAATGTAATTACATGATGTTCAATGGGGTTTTGATGTATTTCCCCTCAACTTCATCTAAATAATAATCTATGTACCCACTTTTTCTCTAATCATAAATAAGACCAACTAGTTAGGTTTGAACTTGCCCTTGCTCTCCTTATCTACATTAGTATTCTTTTGATTTTATTTTAGTACCAAGTCAATAAATTCAAATTGTCTATTTTTTACATTTTTTCAACATTATCTCTTTATGCAAACTTGATAAACTTTGAGGTGTTTAATATCTTGTATTTATTTTTCATCCAATATTTCTAGGTCATGCAATCATTTTTAAAGATATTCATTATCCTTAATTATGATTTTTAAGTAAAAATTTAAAGATGGTATCTATAGATCTAAATTAAATAATGATTATATTCTAAAAAATAAAATAAGGTGCATCCTTTGTATGTGTGCAAACATTTTTACAATATGCCCACAAAGCATAAATAGTTTAATTGTGCCAATCTTCATCATGTCTGGTTACTATTTTTCCTAATATCTTAGAAATTATTTTATTTTTTGCTTATGATTTTATGTAACCTTGTGGATAATAAGGAGTGAAGAAGGTATGTTGAATATTTTATTTAGCACTAAATCTCTTAATTTTCTTATTTTTGTAATATCATCCATTATCTGTTACAATAGTTGATGGGAGACCAAATCACAAAATGATGTTTGCCATTAATAAATTACACGTCTTCTCCTATAGTTGATTGTAGTGGTATGACATCTACCCATTTTATAAAATATTATTTATCTTTAATGATGAACTAGTGACCCTCTGATGATTCAATATTTATCTTTCCAATCAAGTCAACCCCCCATATAGAAAATGCCCATGGTGAAATAATAAGTTGTAATTATAGTGATAATTTATAATTCAAATTACTATGTTTTTAACATTAAGGACATATTTTTGTATGTTATTGACATTATTGTTCCATTGTAGGCCAATAATAACCTTTTATTAAAATCTTTAAGGAAATTTATTTCCTACTAAAATGTTCTCCACATTTACTAGCATATACCTTAAGTAAAAATACTTTATCATGCTCACAGTTAAGACATCAAAGTAACTTACCATCAAATCATCATTTGAATAAGGCCCCATCAATTATGACCTAATGCATTAATTCATAATGAAATTCATGTTTATCATTTAATGTACATTTTTTTAATATTAGCCTTATATAATAAATTATATATGTCATTCTAACATTTTGAATTAACTACATTGTAAGTAAAAAGTATTTGTAAAACATCTATATCTAGTGTACTAATTGATGAGTTTCCTAATTATCATATAGGCAAATGTGTGTGATCATCATTTATGTAAAAACTAATCACAAAAGATACACTATCCATTACATCGACATGTTAATTGTCCTTGAAATGTATGCTTTCTATTGAAAATATATCAAAATATGCCTTTAATCTTTGTACCATTTCCTTATATGGCATCAAATTTTCTTATTTTATTTGAAAAATAGTTAAAACTCTATTAACCACAAGTTGATTATCCTAACACACTTGAATATATTATATTTTAAATGTACATCTGATACATTTTCAAAGTATTAATGCTCTATATTCTACTATAGTATTTGTACATGAAAATCCTAGGTAATATGCAAATGGAATAAGTTGGCCCTAACGAGTAATGAAAACTATACCACATCCATTACTTATGACAAACTTGAATCCATAAAAATACATGGTTCAACTATCATCATTAATGTGATATGTAACAAGATCATCACAAAAAACATCATTGATTTATAACGTGTCAACTAATAGAGTTTCATATACTTGATAAAAATTTACTTGTCCTTTTATGGATTTTACAGATATGAAATTTAAGTCTAACTCCATTATTAACATTACCAATTTAGCTATATGTCCTTTAAAAGTGTGGTTTTTACATTATTTTTAGTGGATCTACCTTTGTGATGACATGCATCGTATTATTAAGCATATAGTGTTAAAACTTTTGTGATTCAAAAATAAGGACTATAAATAATTTTTCCATAGCATTTTAATCACTCTTATAGTCCACTAGTGTATGACTAGTGTAATAAATTATGCATTGTATGTGATCATCATCATATTGTACCAATAAATCCACTAAGACATGATCTATAATATAAATGTCTAATAGAAAAGGCCTACCTAGTGTTAGAGTAATGAGAATAGGTGGATTAAATAGAAATTCCTTCATTGCATGATTTTTTTATGAATGTTTTCATTACATTCAAAAATTTTATCTTTATTTATTAATTATGCAAAAGGTTGCATCTTATCTACTAGTTGAGCCATAAAATGTCTTATTTCCTGAATCCATCATTTATGGATCATAATTATTTCAATAATTTTAATGGTGGATTATTTAAAATAGATTTAACCTTATTTGGGTATACTTATATGCCCCTTTGAGATATGATGTAGCCCAATAATTTTATTGAAGTTACCCTAAAGACCCATTTCTTTGGGTTTAGACACACATAACATTTATGTAAACATTTTAATATTTGTTGTAAGTATATAGTGTGATCATGTTAATGTTTAGATTTTTAAAGTAAGTCATTAATATAATACTTCACAATTTTATGTATATAATCATGAAATATATGCACCATAAATATCTAGTAAGTGGATCCCATATTATTTAGTCTGAATGGCATGATTACATAATAAATTATCTCTTATGGTGTAATAAAGATATTTTTTAAATCTTTGGGATTGATATTTATTTAAATACATCTAGAAAAACCATCCATAAAAAAATATCTCATAACCAGATGTAGATTATACAGTCATATTGATATTTGGTAGAGAGAAGTTACATTTGGGGTAAGCCTTGTTTAAATCAAGTTATTTTATGTAACATCAAACATATCTATTAGGATTGGAAACTAACACTATATTAGAAACCCACTTGGGATAACAAATTGATCGAGTAAACTATGCATATAATAGTCTTTGAATTTTTGTTTAACCAAAAAAACTAATTTCAAATGCATAATTCTAATTTTTTATTTAATTGGGTATGTATCTAGGTAAATTAAAATACTATGAATTACAACTAAAGGGTCAATTCATGGCATATCTAAGTAATCCCAACAAAATAATTATTGTTAATCATGTAAATATTTTTAAAAATATTTGACTTTATCATACTTTAACATGGATATTAGAAGTAATAGTATTGGATCTCTATATTTTTTGTAATTTAATTCAATGGTTTATTCATTTATAAAATTTGATATATCCTATACACATGGTGTAATGGGAATTTTATCGGGGCCATCTAGTTGGACATAGATATTATGACCTTAGCTTTCTCCAAAATATGCATGGGAATTTTTTATATGAGGAAACATATTATTATGATATAAGGTAGGGATATCTTCATATTCATAAATTATTCCAAGGGAGACTCATCATTAAAGAATTCATAGAATGTTATTTTTTGTGGTGATGCCTTATCATCAATGTATTCAAGCTATACTAACTATAGTCTTGATACATGATGGAATTCATGGGTGTGCTCATGTGAATGAATAATAGTTTTTTTATTTTTAATTTATTTAATTAGTATTAACTCATATTTGAATCCAAGGCCTTGTCATCCTTTCTGACTAGATATAGTAATGGGCTTAATGATTCCTTGTGTATGTTTTCACAATCCTTATCTTGTATATCCCATATTTTGTAAACATTTTAGACAAAATCCATATTATTTTAAATCTATTTTTGGTGATGGAAATGTAGGTGAAATATATATTGGTGTTGTTATATCATTATGTTGAGTATAATGTCCATGTTATAAAGGGAGAGGTAACATATGATGTATGTAATGATTGATGGGTTGAGTCATTACATAATAATTTAAAGGTTATTGATCCAAAGTACATGTATATATCCTTGATATATAAAATTTAGTAATGCATGTAAAGTATAAGGTAATACATTCATCTCATGAATCTATGGTTTTCCCAAAATAATATTATAGCTAAGATCATTGGGCATGACCTAACATATTGTACTTATTATTCTAAGATCCATAATTATATCTAATGTAGTTTTGCTTGATGTTCATATCTAAAAAAGTAAGACCCTTTGCCTCTATACTAAGTAAATTTATAAAATAGTTATTAAAAATGATTAGACCTAATCCATTATCCACCAAGCTCTATTTAAGTACCTTATTTTAAACAAAATCTTGAATATATAACAAAAGTTGTTGATCAATAAAAATTTTAGGAGCTAGGCCCTCTTTTTTAAAAGAGATACTTTACTCTACCATCATAATATTTTAATGATATAATTAACAAAAGGTGGTTTTCCATCACTCGATAAAATTATGTCACATAATTCTACACAAGGAATATCCTTATGAACAAGTGTTTTGTGAAGCAATCTCAAATATAATTTTTAATTAGTGTGTTCCTAAGTTTATTAATGATATGATACCCATTGATTTGATTGGTTGTATTTTTGGGAAGTGGAGGGGGTTGAGGGGGAATATGATAATGACCTATAATTTGTGCTAAAGGATGGGTCACCCTACCCCTTTGCGTTATAATAGTGTGGACCATAAAATATAATATAAGAAAAGGGAAAATAATGGAGTGGGATATTAGGTTTTATTACTCTAAAATTTAGGGGGAGGAATGAAATGAGTCATACATACTCTAGAATTTAGTAGCGACCATAATTAACTAATATTGAATATTTTAACTTTATGAATTATGAATATTATATAATTAATTATATGCATATTATTAAACATAATTTTGTTCCAATTAATTACATGGTTATTAAAAATATTATTGATTTTAGGCTAACAACATATAGTGATTAAAATCATAGCTTGAGTTTAAAAAAAAACCCATGTACATCTATTATAAACATAAGTAATTTTGTGAAATAATGGAAAATAAAAAAATTAGGTTTTTAAACTAAACTCCAAGGTATAAATTTGAACCCTTAGAAATAAGGATGAAACCCTAAGGGAAACCTAAGGTGAGATGCACTCACTCTATAATCAAGTTCACCACTACGATTTACCTTAATTTTTTATTTATGACCTTAATAAAATAAAACTAAGGAAATAATTTGGATTATACAAAATATTGAATTAATACATGAATATGAATGTAAAATTTAGACTTTGATTTGAATAATTACACTTGATATAAGTAGGAATGACCTAATAGAATAAGATACTTAGCATGTTTCTAGATCGTGTAGGCCTATGATTGATTGAAAGTGACATGAATAGATAAAAAAATAGATCAAGAGTCACTCAAATTAGGAATTGGGTCTCTAGATGTGCTTGGATAAAATCCTTGAACTCTAGATGGTATCAATAGATGTTAATATATGTATTCTACTATATTCATATGAGTAGTTTTCTTCTCTATTTTAGTACAAGATGATGCATTTGATTTTAATTGTTATTTGTGTCTAATATAAAGGGAACACAATTTTATAAACTTATCTCTTTCTCTTTGAAACCCTAAGTCTAATATTAAAACTAGGTTCAATCCTAAAAATGGGAAGAATGGTGGGTTGATTTAACCTTTTTGGGAATATTGGTGTATTATTACAAATTTAGTTAAACGGTCCAAGTAGTAAAATTAGTAAATAAATATGAAATAATTAATATAAATTTTTTTGTAAATTAGACTACAATTTTTACCTTTTCAAAAATAGTAATAAGAGATGAAAAAGAAGAATTAGGTGGAAACTGACTGATACAGCTGAGACAGGGTCTAATATTCACTATGCAGGATTGGGACACTATCAAAAACTGAGATTTGACCTTTGTTTTATGATTGGATAGGAGTGATAAAAGTGGATAGGAGTGGAATCGAATCTATATTCCTCCTCTTCCATTGTTGTCCTAAGTATTTGAGCTTTTGGGTCTTGTTTGCTATGTCTATGTGACCTTATTTATGAAGTTTCAGTAGCTGAAAGTCGATAGAACTCCTTGTAGAGAATATTTTATATTCAAAGCTTATAATACATTATGCTTTGACTAATTTCAAGAAATAGGGGGGTTAGTGTGTGTAAGATTCACTGAATTTGTATCCACACCCCTTGTGTGGGCATGCTATCTACATACCAATACTCTGAAGAGGGATCAAGCCATATGTAGTTCTCCCACTTGATGTGATTTGTGAAATAGTGTGTATAAAGATGAAAAATGATAAAATAGATGTGATTTAGGTGTCTAGGGACTATTTTAAATATTTGGATAAGCTTGTAAGTGTATTAGCTAGTTGTATGTAGAGAATAGGGAAGATTGCATGAGTAGTCTTGCTTGTATTCTTGCTTATTTAGTGATAATTTCCAACCCTTTCTAAATGATCTTTGAATGGGATTTTATAGGGATATCTTGGTCATGGGTTGAATGCATTCACATTAGTTTGACAAGGAGAAGGATGGGGAACTAGAAAAACTAACTATTGGGGCCAAAATGCATTTAGATAAGAGTGCCAAAAGTGGACAAGAGTGGCACTGGCACTATAGTCTAAGTATGGTGCTATTGTCTTGAGCTGATGGGACTTGGGGGATGGGTTAGTCATGGAAAGAGTAGTCTAATTGAGCTAATATTAAGTCTAGAAGGCTATGGATGACTGGGAATTAGTGAAAAGATGCTTATGAGGGTCATGAGAGCAAGCAAGAGGGACCTAAGGGTTGGGTGTCACAAGCCACACTCAAGTTAAAAAAATTTGAATTTTATATGAATAAATTTTCCCTTACTTATTCTAGTGATTCAACAAAGAAAAATACTAGGTTATAAAGGAAAAATAAAAAGCGTACTTAAAATTAATTATAAAGGTGAAGCTCATGAAGCTATGTCATGTTGGGTGTGCATAGAGAGAACACGCTATGAAGTATGAATACGGAAGAAAAAAAAAGAGTTCAATTCTTACTAGATACACTATATCTAAAATAAGAATGTATAAAGTAGGGTAAAAGAGAGAGAGAGGAAGAGAAAGGAATGAATACACCTCACTAGATACACAAACCAATACAAAACTTGTATTAATGTTAAATGAATTTGGATGATGTTGTACCAAGATTAATATCATGAATAAATATGAGTGCTCAATTCCTCATGAGGAAATCAAGAATACAAAAGCTAGCCCTTCAGCTCCATCATCACCCACTAAGTGAAGCTAGGTAGTCATGCGTGTGCTAATCAATGTTTGGACTATGTGTCTAATCCCTCTGAATATGTGGTTCAAGAATACAATGGCTAGCTAGTCCTTTGGATCCATAATTTCCCCATGAAGAGAAGTTATGAACTGATACCAATACAAAATGTGCATCATATGAGATGGCTCTTGAAGCCCATGAATTTACTATGATCTAACAATGTTGGTATGGATAGCCAAATGTATGTTGGAAACTAGGCCACTCTTGGCCACTCTGAAAGATAGAAATTAGGATTTTATGAAAGATACTCCAAAATGAAACCAACTATGTGCAAATAGAATAAGGTATGTAACTATTGAGAATGCTTGGATAATGTTGAACTCAAAAATAAAAGAAAACAAATGTGCCATGCACATTGCCCCTAATCACTGGTGTCTAAAACATGAATTTTGATTTGGAAGTTATACCAATTACCATATCTAAAATTAGAAGTGAGAGCCATTATTCCATGCATAATTCCCCCTATATCTAGATTCTATGAGAAAAAGCGTACTAAAAAATACTGATTCTAAACTAGTCTAACTATGCAAAACTGTAACTGAGCCTACTTTTCTACCTGCTTTTACAAAGTTTGGTTTTTTTGTTGTTTGGATAGGATCACCAAAACTAGAAGTAGTGGCACTAGCACTGTATTCCATTCTTAGTGCTATTATACTAGGCCAAATCTGGTAACTATTTTGACATTTTCACTATCTACTTGGTCTATTTTGACTGGTCTGATGTCTGGTTTCTATTCTAGGTGTGTTGAATGCTACTTTTTTATCATTAAGAGCTCTAATATTTATGTCAAAACCCCTATTTATTACCCCCTCTTTTGAGGGTAAGAATGAAGACCCTTTAATAACTACCTTTAGAAGAAAGAGCCCTATAAGTGTGCTATGCTATAAAAATACATGATATAGCAATGATAATTGATAAGATATCTCAAGATATATCTTGGTTCGTATTGAGATATTTTAAGATGAACATGGGTATGCCTAGATAGATATAAAAATGTAATAGCATGTGCAAAGTAATAAACTAAAACTAGAAGTGTTAGTTGTTAGTTTTTAGTTGGCAAGGGGGGATGGAGCATGATGCCTATCATGGCATCCAAGATAGCAAGATAATGCATGATGTGGATCATGGCATTACAAACAATGAGAGGCAAAAAAGTAACAAGCACACAAGGCAAGAAGTAAGAAGCATACAAAAATGGCCAAGGATCTAAGAAAACAAGGGACATGGGCACATGTCACTCAAATTGGAAAGCAAGCATACAAGGCATGTTAAAATGCCATATACAAATACAATTGAAATAAATAAGGGTTGGTATGAGGGATAAAATCACATATAAGAGTATAGATAAAGGACATTGATGAATGTCTTAAGTCACACACATAAATAGAAGCTAAAGACATTGGTAAGTGTCCTAAAGCACATATAAGAGACAAAATAGGAACTGATAAATGCAAACAATCTAGCTACACCAAGAAAGAAAGTAAAGCATATAATAACTAGAAATACAATCACATATAACTAATCAAAGAAAGAGGGAAAGTATGAAAGACATGTTAGTACAAAATTAGGTATATGCTAATAATTACATAAGTGATATATACTAGTGAGATGTCAATATAGTAATTTGTGTAACCTAGTAAATAATGTACATCAACATGATAACTAGAGTGTGTGGTGTAGGAATGATATGAAGTCGATGGTATAGTCATGTAGAAGATTCCCCAAATGGGTATGTATATCGATGTGTATTTTGAATGTAGATGTAGGATGCCCCCTTAATGGGTAGAGTGAAACAATCAAGGATCTGTATGCCACTACACACACTCAAATAAGATCAAGTGAAGCATGGTAATGTAGATAAATTGACAAAAAATAGCATAGAATAACAAATGTAAGTCTAGTATAGCAGTAGAAATGTAAAGCATGGATAATGCATACAATCAAAATATTTTTCGTGTTTTGATATATTTGAATGTTTTTGATATATTTGAATGTTTTTGGAATTTTTGAAATGTTGTATTGTTTTTGTATTTTTGATATATTTGAACATTTTTTTTAATTTTTTGATACATTTGAATGTTTTTATATTTTTGAAATGTTATGAACTATGTACAATCAATCACATGAAAACTATGTACAAGAATTTTGAAGAGAAGTTATGTACAAGTAAGGTTGAGAAGAGATAACAATAATTGATGAGTCTCATGAGAGACTCCTTATCATGGTGTCCTATATCAAGGAGGGGAATCATGCATGATCATGAAGCACGATGGAAATGTTGAGACTATGGTTCTGATATTTGTATATGCTATAAATGATCTAAAATATCTAAAGTGGAAACTAACTGTGGGGTCTCCTTATAACTCTAAGAAGTGGATGCAATTGTAGGGCTCTTATGGATCCATCTAGTAGTAGGAGAAGCTCTTTAAACATGTCTTTTGTGAGTAGATGCATGAGATCTCAATGATACTACTCTGGGTGTGAACACTATAGTTGGAAGCGATAGAGAATCCTAAATTTATGGAGGTGTATAAACTCTCTATGCTAGTGATAGATCCCTCAATTGTGTTTGAATCAAAACTAGATGAGGAACTATAACTAGTGGAGAAATTGGAACTAGAGGTCGAACTAAAACTGGTGAAAACAAAGTAGAAGATGACTCTAAAGTGGGGGGTGGTAACTCATATAGAACTCTACCAACTGTAACAACCTAATTAGCATGAATGAATCACATGCATATATGAAATGTAGAAGGTACTACTTATATGAAATGTAGAAGGTACTACTCAAAGTTTATTAATCTAAAGTCGACCAAGTAGCATATTGAAAAATCTTGCACTGGGAACTATAGTGAATGGTGTGGCCACATGTGTTGGACCAACCTATAGAAGAAGTACAATCTCACCTAATGAACTCTATATGTGCCGATTGAATCCAATGATAACTATGTTTTTTAGGGTAATATCCTAATCTAAATATCCCAAATGCTATAATAATGTCATAATGCACATGTTCACACTGGATCCATTATCTATGAGAACAGTATGAATAAGATGATTATGAATGTAAGATCTGATAAAGGGTGCATGATAATTTGAGTAATCATGGACTATCTCTTACTTTGAGGATTTGGAAGGTCTAGCTAGAACTTTGGAATTGTATACACCAATCATGTTACTCAAAGGATGTGTCTTAACTGAAGGTGCCTTGCATGTATCTGGTGGTGGATGTGCATGATATGCATGGTGAATCCCTGATGTGTCCTCTACCTCTTGTTTAGAATGCTATGGAAAAGGATCTATAAATATTTTCAAAGATTTATCATATTTTTGCTTTGATTAATGAGGCTCAACTGAAGTGCCAAGATCAATATGATTTCCATCTTTCAAATCCTATATCTTATGTCTCAAATTGATGCATCTATTTATTGTATGGACTTATGTCTTATGAAACTCATAAAATACATGTTGACCATATCCCATGGAAGAGGCTTTGTTAGGTAAACTTCCCAAATAGGAGGGAGAGATATGATGTTATATTCTAATAGCTATTGTAAAACTTTGGCTGGGGAAATTGGTAGATTGGTAAAGGTTCATCGAGCAGGTGTTGATAAAAACACTCACTAAGGGGGATTAGAAGCTGCATTAATTATTAGTTGATTCAAAATCTTGCTATCATTAACCTTAACTTTGTATCAGGCTTTGTTGTTACTCTTGTTTATTGTTTCTAAGATACTTGTGTACTTGAGTTTGCCTATTGAAATTATTTTGACTTCTCTTTCCTTTAGTGTGTGATACAATTCACTGAAGGAAGAGAATATTTTGAACATAATCGATTCATGCAAACCTAGTAAAAGACTCTATTTGAAGATATATTTTAACTCTTGATCAGCCATGGGACTAGTCATCTTAGCCAAAATAGTCTTATATCGAAGAACATAATCTGTGAGATGCTCATTTCACCTTTATTTCTATTATGCAACTTAGGCATATGAAACCTTATCACCAATGTTAATGCTAAAATGAGCATGTTGGCTAAAGGATTGAATTGATTGACTGACTGATTCAATAGATTATAGAACCATTGTAAAGCATAATCCTTTAGACACTATGGAAATAATTTGGTAAATAGTGATAGGACCGAAACTCCCCAAAGCTCTGACACAACTTGTCAGATTTAAGAGCACACATGATTACCAATGTATAAGCAACTAAACATGCAGAATCCAGAAGAACAAATAACTATCAATGAGAAAACACACAGAACATGAGAGGCAATATACAATTATATTCAACTCTTTACAAAGGAATCTACAACAAAGAGGTGGCACTCTTTCTTCCACTTCGTGGGCTTACAGTAAACTTCCCTCCAAAGTAATCTTCTCTCATAGGTCACAACACACAGCTAACACAAGCTGTTGTTCACCTCATTGCACATCTGTACAATCGAGTACACAATCGTACTCCAAGTAGATCTCTCCATGATCCTGCTGATGTATTGCTGTCACCTTGGATCTAGCTTCCCCGCTGATCTCCTTTCTGAACCTCGCATCCATACACCCCTGCAAATCAAACCTGATCTTACTTAAACACACATGGGAAATCCTACTTGATTCCACCATGGGAAGAACTCTCCAAGCTTCACATAGCTCTTCTCCAAATTCTCCACTTAACAATACAGCCCATGAGTCTCTCATATAGATCTCATGCATACACTAAAATTAGACGGGCGGCTCAAAGACTCGAACTGGTCTTCACATGCAAACTTCGCGTTCACTTAACTGACTATTCGTCAACAGCAGTTCTGACCGCTACAGGTGACCGACATCAGTCCCTGCCCTCCTGGAGGTGATCGATGTCGGCCGATCTTCTGCCGATGTCGGTTTCCCTTCTGCATCCCCTAACTGACGTTGGTGTGGCCTACCAATGCCGGAGATGCATACTTTTAGAAACCTCCTCCTTCTTCTGTTTGCAACAAGGTGAAGCTTTTAGCTCCACACCCTAACAATCTCCCACTTGGAGATAAAGAGCTACACCTGTACCCATACCAGTACTCTATCTAATCTGTATCCTGGCTTGTATTCCTCTTCAAGCTCCCACTTGAAGACAACCCACCACACTCCTTGTGGTGCTAACCCTGTGCCTAAATTTCTCCATTCTTCTGCGTTGCTATACTCCCACTCAAACAACAACCCCTGTGAGTAACTTGTAATCAACAACACTTAACAGATTTGGCCCATCTGTTAGTCAAGCTCGCTCTGAGAATGTCCAACCTCGCTCTGATACCAATTGATGGTATCAAGCTCAAGAACCTACAACCAAGGCTCTGATACCACTTGTTGGGGGGAGGGTGGAGGTAAATCCAAGAACAAACACACCTGTTCTAATTCCACCTATTAAGATCTTGCTCCTCAAAAAGAGCACAGTATGATTACCAAATATAAGCAATTGAATATGCGAAAATAACCAGAAACACAAGTAACTAGAATTCACCAATAGCACAGAATATGAGAGACAATACACTATCTTGTATTAACAATATACAAAAAAGAATACAACAAAGAGCCACCACACTCTTTCACCTTACAGAGGATTGCCACACCTCAAGTGTACAGTAATTCTTCTCACACACACTCTCCTACACAAAAACTGTCCCAACAACCAACTCACACACAGAATTGGTGTTCACCTCACCAACCAGTCAGTAATAACCCTGCCAGTACACCAAGCACTCTATAGCACTTCAAGCTGATCTCCCATGAACTTGCAACCTGCAATTCAACAAACCATACTCACATGTGGATCTCCTATGAGCTTGCAACAACCTGCAACTCACAGATCTTACAACTAGAAGGAACTCTTCCTTTCTATCTCATGCTTATACAATACATGCCAATGGGTCTATAAATAGATCCCTAACTCAAACACTAACTTAGACTCTTAATTTAGACAATTACCCTCACAGCCCAAGACTCTAACTGGTCTCAACATGCAAACTCTTTGGTCACTTAACTAACTGTCCGTGAAACGAGTAGTTCTAGAACACATAGGCGACCGACGTCGGTCCCTGCTTGTCTGGTTCTGCCGACGTCGGCCGACTTCCTGCCGTCACCGGTGGCCTTCTGCACTGGTCTCTGCCGACGTTGGTCCTGCTACCGACGCTGGTGCTCCTAGATCTCAGCAACCATTGTTCCACAATTTGCAAAGGGTTGAAGCTTTTAGCTCCACAACCTAACAATCTCCCACTTAGAGATAAACAACTGCAACCTGTACATGTACCTGTACACCATCTAGTTTGTTCCCTTGGCTATGTATCCATCTTCAAAATCACCCTTGAAGACCAACCACCACAAAATCTGTGGTGCAAAACCTATCATCCAAATTACCTGCCACATCTGCATCTATAACCATGTAGAAAAGAGAACTTGACCCTGCATAGCATGTGCACTTGCTGCTGGTCCCACTGAATTGCCCTTCAGTATTACTTTCCTGGATTGACTCCAAACTTGTGATAACTCCCACTACTTGGGAAAACTCAGGTTTAGTACATACCATGCACTCAACCTCATTATGTGAATCAAGACACCTGTTCTATGAACTGTCTAACCATCGGCGTGCTAACCGGTTTCACACAATCATCCTGAGACAAAGTCAACATATGACCTACCATGTCTCTAGAACACACTCATGCCAAAGAATCTTGCTGCTCCCAGATTCTCCATGACAAACACCTGAACTAGCTTTACCTTTAGTTCAGCAATACCTGTATATATAACCCTGCAACAAGCACATCATACAGAAATAGGATAGTGTAGCTAATACTATCCAACCTGGTAAAGAGGAACACAATGATCAAACCTCCATTGCCCTGCAACTAATACAAGATCAAATACCCTGTTCTTCCATCTCACGTATCCATTTCCGCTCTTCTTTATCCTTAACATCCATTCATCTCTTAGTGCTTACTTTTAGCTGGCAACACTACCCAAAACACCTGTTTGGTTCTCCTCCAAGGAATCACATCCTCATTCATGCCTAGCTCCCACTGTTTCCTGGATCTACCTGTTCTGCTTCTTCAATAACTTCCTGGTCCTATGCCATAAGTGAGCAACAAGTAGTGTAAAGAAGGGAAACGATGAATTTAAGAACTTACTTACACCTTCAGTCCTCCATATGGGCACTTGAGACTCCATGACAGCTTGCTGTCCACCCAAAATTTGTCTCAGTGACCGATGCTGGTCACATCTCAGTATACAGCCGACTGATGTTAGTTCCTTGCGACTACCTCCCTGTCGACGTCGGTTTCCCCTGGCTGACGCCGGTCTCTCTCTGCCCTGAGTCACCGACGTCGAGCTACACATAGCCGACGTCGGTCCCTGTCTGGACGCCGATGCTGGTTTTCCTGCCGACGTCAGTCTCTGTGTTTTTCTTGTGAGACCTGACTTTTTCCCATGAGCTCCTTTTGGATCAAACCCTTGTCCAAAACACCCTTACTCTGCTCAGAATTCCTCTGCATCTTGTGCTGAACTCTGTCCATCACTTTCTCCTTAAAAACCAAGGCTTTCCTGTTCTTGTCACTAACATCGGATTCCTCAAGAAACGTCACCTTCTTCTTCTGCATACAGAAACCACGATCCATGCCTTCCAAATTTGAAAGCATACTCTTTGACTCAAGAACTAGCATCTCCTTCTTATCTATGTGACCAAGCCTATTAAGCCACATCTCCGAATCTACAGCTGAAGTAGATAACCCAGAAAGAGAATCAGTAAAACAAGTAGATAGATAAAGCGTACCTACTTTCTTACCTCTAGCTACAACAAGTGTACCCTTGGTAACCTTCCAAGAGTCTGCTGTGAGAGTTACTGTGCAACCCTCATCACCCAAACTTCTAACAAAAATCAAGTTCCGCTCTAAAACTGGGACGTGCATGACCTCCTTTAACACCCATGTGTTACCTGTCTGCAGTTTCAACTTCACTTTGCCTTTGCCAACAATCTGACAAGGCTTACCATCCCCTACACAAATTTCTCCAAAGTCTCCCTGGACATACTCATGAAAAAATTCCCTATGTGGGGATGCATGAAAAGAGGCACCAGAATCTAAAACCCAAGATTCTACTTTATCCAAAGAACATACCAGAGCATCCTGTGTAATGTAACCCACAACATCTGCTTCTTCTCCATGTCCTTCATGCTGATCTTCACCCAATCTGCAATCTCTCTTTAAGTGCCCTTGCTTTCCACATTTCTAGCAGGTTATTCTGCCATACCTGGACTTGGATCTCTTGCCCATCTTCGACCTTGATCTCCCATGCTCTATCTTCTCTCTTGGCCTTCCTCTTCCTTCAACACTCAAAGCATCTCCAGATGATTCACCTGTACTTTTCTTGCGTATCTCTTCGTTCAAGATCACACTCACAACATCATCCACTTTTAAGACTTTTGAAGGAGACACAGTATTAGAAACTGCCATTACCAAACCTTCCCAACTTTCAGGTAATGAACACAAGATTAAGAGAGCTCTAATTTCATCATCAAATACAATATTGACGAAACTTAACTGGTTTACCAAACCATGGAAATCACTAAGATGGCTATGAACAGATCCACCTTCCAACATTTGCAAATTAAATAAACGCTTCATAAGAAATACCTTATTAGAAGCTGGGGGTTTTTCATACAAATTTGCCAATGATTTCATCAACTCCACCATTGTATTACACTGTGATAAGCTGGAAATCATAGATGATTCAAGACTCAATCTAACAGATCCCAGAGCCTTTCGATCAAGAACCTCCCATTCTTCATCTTTCATATCCAAGGGTTTGCTAGCAACCCCACCCAATGGTAAGTACAAATCTTTCTGATACAAATAGTCCTCAATCTACATCCTCCATAATTGGTAGTTCTTGCCATTAAACTTTTCCATTCGTAGTTGACTGTTTTTTGATACCAATTGATAGGACCGAAACTCCCCAAAGCTCTGACACAACTTGTCAGATTTAAGAGCACACATGATTACCAATGTATAAGCAACTAAACATGTGGAATCCAGAAGAACAAATAACTATCAATGAGAAAACACACAGAACATGAGAGGCAATATACAATTATATTCAACTCTTTACAAAGGAATCTACAACAAAGAGGTGGCACTCTTTCTTCCACTTCGTGGGCTTACAGTAAACTTCCCTCCAGAGTAATCTTCTCTCATAGGTCACAACACACAGCTAACACAAGCTGTTGTTCACCTCATTGCACATATGTACAATCGAGTACACAATTGTACTCCAAGTAGATCTCTCCATGATCCTGCTGATGTATTGATGTCACCTTGGATCTAGCTTCCCCGCTGATCTCCTTTTTGAACCTCGCATCCATACACCCCTGCAAATCAAACTTGATCTTACTTAAACACACATGGGGAATCCTACTTGATTCCACCATGGGAAGAACTCTCCAAGCTTCACATAGCTCTTCTCCAAATTCTCCACTTAACAATATAGCCCATGAGTCTCTCATATAGATCTCATGCATACACTAAAATTAGACGGGCGGCTCAAAGACTCGAACTGGTCTTCACATGCAAACTTCGCGTTCACTTAATTGACTATTCGTCAACAGCAGTTCTGACCGCTACAAGTGACCGACGTCAGTCCCTACCCTCCTGGAGGTGACCAACGCCAGCCGATCTTCTACCGATGTCAGTTTCCCTTCTGCGTCCCCTGACCGACGTCGATGTGGCCTGCCGACGCTGGAGATGCATACTTTCAGAAACCTCCTCCTTCTTCTGTTTGCAACAAGGTGAAGATTTTAGCTCCACACCCTAACAAATAGCTAGTCATTTGGTACATAGTCCAAGCATGATGCATGAAAATCTCTCAAATGTGTCTTTAGATCACCCTTGCCATCATATAGAGTAAGCTTCAGTTGAAAAAAAACCTTGTGGTAAGGGTGTAGAAGTAATGTGATGTGCCAATGGTATATGCAATAGAGAAAAATAATCCAAATCTTTCATAGGTCTAGAGGCACCTTGCTCAAGATATAACACCTTAGATTGAAGAGATTTTATCTCTTGCATAATGGCTGCAACATTGAGAGATAAAGATGTACTAGCTATAGATAGTGGAATAGAGGCAAGTTGGGTTGCTAAATGGGGTTGTTGAGACATAGTTGCCCTCATAGTATCATTTGTAACTAGTTGATTTGAAGGAATGGAATATTCAACTTGTTTAGCCTTTTTGATTTCCATGATATGCCAATGGTATATGCAATAGAGTAAAAGAATCCAAATCTTGCATAGGTCTAGAGGCACCTTGCTTAAGATATAACACCTTGGATTGAAGAGATTTTATCTCTTGTACAAGGGCTGCGACATCAAGAGACAAAGATGTACTAGCTATAACTAGTGTCATAGAGGCAAGTTGGGCTGCTATAGGGGGTTGTTGAGACATAGTTGCCCCTATAGTGTCATTTGTAACTGGTTGATCTGAAGGAATGGACGAGTCAACTTGTTTAGCCTTTTTAATTTCCATGATAGATTTTAAAATAAGAGTAAGATCTTAGGGTTGGTCTCAAAGTCTTTCATGAAAACTTTGTAGGATCAAATCATTGTTGAGGATAACTTCATTATTTATAATTGGTGGAAGCTAATTAAGAGTCTGATGTGGTAGATCATGAACATCTATGTTTGTATCATCATTGTTATTCTCATATTGATCTTTTTCAAAATTATCCTCATTAAAATTGGTGTAATCTGGATGTGTAAAATATATAACAAGAACTTGAGTTGGTTATTTATCCATGGTATATGGCCGAGTTATAAGAATTAAGGTGAGTTCAAGAGGATTTCCACTAAGTCTTACACTTCATCTCAAAGGAAGAGATGCAAGAAACTTATGTGGCATAAGGAAAACAACTTGGATAATAGTAGAAAAGATTAAATGGATATAATCTAAACAAGAAACTAGAATATGCATAAAAAGGATACGAGGCTCACAAACATGTAAGGTGATACCTCAAGAAGTAATGCGACATCATATATGTAACTAGGGTTTGAAAGATGATTATTTTGAAATTTACTATGAAAATTTGAAATTTAAAGTGAATTTATGAGTTAGATATGCAAGTAAAAAATCAAAATTTTATTGGAAAATTTGTGATTTAACAGGGCCTAGTAGATGCAACTAGGGTTTTAAAAAATAAACATTTTTGAAAATTACTATTGAATTTTGAAATTTGAAGTGAATTTTTTATTTTAATAAACTAGTAAAAAATCAAAAAAATATTGGGAAAATACTGGGACATAGTATGGGCAACTAGGGTTTGAAAGAAAATTATTTTAAAATTATCTTAAAATTTTAAAATTTAATGCTAATTTTTGATTTTATTATGCAGGTAAAAAATTAGAAAAATATAGGAAAAATTAGTAGGAAATTTACCCTAAGGTTTCTAGGGTTTTTATGTGTAAATGAAGTAAATTTGGTTCATCAAATGATTTAATCCTTTTGGGAATATTGGTGTATTATTCCTTATTTAGTTAAAGGGTCTGAGTAGTAAAATTAATAAATAAATATGAAATAATTAAGCTACTAATTTATGTAAATTAGATTGTAATTTTAACCTTTCTAAAATAGTAATAAGAGATAGAAAAGAAGACTTAGTTGGAAACTGACTGATATGATTGAGACAGGGTCTGATATTCACTATGCAGGATTGGGACACTATCACAAACTAAGATCTAACCTTCATTTTATGATAGAATAGGAGTGCTAAAAGTAGACAGGAGTGGGACCAGTGTTATAGTCCACCTCTACCACTGTTGTCCTGAGGATCTAAGCTTTTTGGGTTTTGTTTACTATGTCTGTGTGACTCTGTCTATGAAGTTTTGGTAGTTGAAAGTTTATAGAACTCCCTATATAGAAAATTATCTATTCAAACCCTATACTCCATTATGCTTTGACCAATTTTGAGAAAGAGGGGGGGGCAGGGTCAGTGTGTGTAAAACTTACTGAACATGTATCCACACCCCTTGTGTGGGCATGCTGCCTACATACCAATACTCTGAAGAGGGGTCAAGCCATATGTAGTTCTCCCACTTGATGTGCTTTGTGCAATAGTGTGTATAAATAAGTAAAATGCTAATGTGTATGTGCTTGAGGTGGCTAGGGAATGGTGTAAGGATTTGGATAAGATTGTAAGTGTTTTGGCTGGCTATATGTAGAGAATAGGGAATATTGCTTGAGTAGTATTGATTGTATTCTTGCTTGCTTAGTGATAATTGACAACCCTTTCCAAATTATCTTTAAATGGGATTTTATAGGAATCTATTGGTCATGGGTTGAATGTGATCACATTAGGCCGACAAGGATAAGGATGGGGAACTAGAATAAACTAACCATTGGGGCCAAAAATGAATTTGGATAGGAGCACTAAAAGTGGACAAGAGTGGCACTAACACTATAGTCCAAGTGTGGTGTTATTGTCTTGAGTTGATGGGACCTGAGGGATGGAATAGTCATGGAAAGAGTAGTTTCGTTGAGCTAATATTAAATCTGGAAGGCTATGGATGATTAGAAATTAGTGAAAAGATGCCTGTGGGGGTCATGAGAGCAAGCAAGAGGGACCTAAGGGTTGGGTGTCATAAGCCACACTCAAGTTACCATTTTTTTCATGGGTTTAATTGATCCCAACCACTCCCGTAATGAATGATTGAGCATTGCCTACATTTCTAATACTTTGAAGAGGGAAGGTATACCACATGCATTTCTCTTTGCTATATGTATGTGTGCAATATTTATCCTTTAGGGAATGTAACTTGTTATCTAGCTTTCAAAACATAGTAAAAGGAAAACTTGGCTTGGCTTGAGTGATTCAACCTTAGGCTAAGACTTGATCCTTATGAATGATGGTTAAATTGGAAAGGATAGTGTAGTCCTTTTGAATATGTAAGTGATTTCTTGTGAGTGATAGGTGTTTCCTAGATAGTGATAGATAGGGAATGGTCTTAGACCTATTATTTATTTATATGAGACTCTTTGGGTAATTTATCATGCCAAATACATGTGAAAAGTATGAGCTAACCCATAAAAATGGTTTTGAATTTAAAAAATGATCATTGCTTGGCATGGGATGAGTTTACAAGGTTTGCACACATTCAAAATTCCATAAGAATTTGAGTCTGATGGATTTGTTCAAGAGGAAAGAATACTAATTTTTTATAAAGAGAATAGGGAATTCGTGTAGGTGACTAATAACAAATCAAGAGGGTCAGACTGATGGAAAGATTGTGGATGTGAGACAAGGGTGTGTAAGAGCCATAAGTATATGCAAAAATCATATAAGGTGAACGTGCATCAGAAATAACATTTCCAAGAGTTAAAAAAAAACTTGAGTATCTAAAGTTATAAAATTATCAAGTATTTACCACAATGAATTCGACCATATATTTATTTAAATTATCTCATATACAACTTTTAACAAAAACTTCAATAATTTCCTTTTCAAAATACAACTTCCAATAGTAGTTCTAGATACTTAATAGCATCTCAAGTCATGATGATTGCCTCATATTTAATATGGTTTTATCCTAATTAATAATTTGAAGGAAAAAATACAATATAGTCTCAATAACAAATTATCACTATGGAAGTTCATTGTAATTCCTTTTATAAGGCATGCCACTACAACTCAAGAAAGGTCAAATGAAATAAATTGAAAATCAAAATTATTGAATTTTTTGGGAAAATATCAAAGCTTTACATTGCCATCAAATCCAAATTAATCTAATATAACGTGTTCATGGGGTAAACAAGAAGTTGGTATGTCAAATATATATAAACTAATAACATTTATAAGAAAAAAATTCATAACCATAAAAATATAAAATAATGTACTTATACATTTATATAAAAACCTCAAATAAGGTTATCAAAAACATTAAATACTTCAATGTAATGTAAATAATTAAATTTTACTTCAACCTACAATTGGAATATATTTATTTCATCACTAAAGTATTAAAAAAAAACTCTTAAGCTTCTAAATACTTAGGAACATCATCTAAATGAAATGGGATAGTGGCACATTGAATTTTTTACTTTAATGTGGTGCTTAAGCATTACACACACATGCATGTGTGTTTATTTATATATTTGAGAGAGAGAGAGGAGTTGGGGATATTATAACACAAAGGTTTTCAATAAAATTTTAAGCACTTTTACTAGTGATAGAGTTAAAAAATATTGAGTATGTACAAGAATAACAATAAGAGCTAGTGGAAACAATCTACAACAGATGTATAAAACATCAATCTAACTATGAGTTGAATATTACCCAACCTCAAAAAATATTAAAAATACATGTATTTATAGTAATTAAACTAATCTCAACTCTAAATAAAAAATTACTCAAAAATAACACAATATATCCATGTAACCAAAATTATTTTGGGTGGTGAGAGAAAGTGGGTTTTGTACACCCTTATGCTAGATTCACTAGTACTTAGGTATCATGCCAACAAATTCATAATTTGAGTCTCAACTAAAATGGTTAACTAGAAAAAAATCATAACTAAATAGAATGTGTTATAGTGTAGTCAAAGCATCATTAAAATCATCTAGAAACTACCCATCAATGCATCAACAACCCATTTTATAGTTAAAATATAAAATAATTCAGTTGTGCAAATTTATTTCACATTCAACTACCATGTTATAGTCATGCAAATGACTAAATTTAAAACATTTTCCTCTATAAAATAATGTTGAACTATTCCATAATCAAAACTTCACTCACATGAATCAAAGAATACAACCATACATCCAATTTACCACATATAAAGAAGGAAAAACAAGATTAGGGTAATGAGTACAAGAAATCAAATACCATTGCACTCTAGATGAGAATATAATCCTAAAGATTTTTGTTGTTTCAAATATAGCTTGCAGTTATTACACCACCAAGCCGTTTAATTCTTATGAAAAAATAAGAGATGCCATAGTAAAAATAAATAAGATGTCAAACATTTCTAAGCAATTAGGTTCCTCCAATATATAGGGTTTGTATCATTGATTTCAAATCAAAGTAAAACATAAATCTTATAATGCCACCATTGGACAAGTGTATAATACAATAATATGAACATGACATTTAAAAAAATAGTTTTTATATGTAATCCATTAGTCTAAAATCAAATACATATGCATATAAAAATATAATAACCTTCCTTATTCATACATGTTATAAAACAAAAATAGTTTGGGATACAAAAAGGGAAATAATGAGATCATCAAAACTAAAAAATATTATAATAAATATAAATATATTTTATCTAATGTATCCTTCTAATACAATTAACTATACTATTATTTTTAAGTCAATTCTATATTAATAACCTTCATAAAAACATTTCATGATAGGAGAGGTATGTGCCAAGTTCCTTGCCACTACATAGGGCACAATGAAAGAAAGCTAAGGGAGTATTTATTTTTACAAATATGCCTACACATATGTGAACACACACACACACAAACACAGACACACACACACACACACACACACACACACACACACACACACGCACACACACACACACACACACACACACACACACACACACACACACACACACACACACACACACACACGCACGCACACACACGCACACACACGCACACACACGCACACACACGCACACACACACACACGCACGCACGTACGCACACACACACGCACATGTGCACACACACACACACATGCACATGCAGCTAGGTCGAACATGAGAAATAAAAAAAGAAACATTTTAAAACTTAGAAAATTATAATTCAAAGGGAGAAGACATGATTAGAATTTAGCCTTATCCATAATTGGGAAAAAGGCATCATGTCTAGGAGAAAATGTTATCAATTACCTCCACCATCATTTGTGAAATATCCTATATTTTCCCCTGTATTGAATATCCACTCCTTCAAAAATGACCCCAAAAATGTAGTTTAAAAATTCACTGTTAGGACCAAGAATAGGGAAAAATATCAATTATTCCCTTCCATAGGCTTACCCAACATATGTCAATTATGGATCTACTAAAACCATTAGCATCCAAGACAATAATTGTGCCAAGGATGAATGATGTAACCCAAAGGAGGTCTAATAAAATATAGTCAATCCATAATCCATGTAGAGGTCAAAACATTTCCATGGCTACATTGTCTAAGTCAACCATACTAAGCAAACATATAAATTCAAGTCAACAAGGAAACCTTATGCTATATCTCAAATCACTAGAATCCAAAACATTTTATTTTTATTTTTATTTTTGGATGGATCTACTCTAAATTACAAACAAGTCCATTGTTTCCATTTCATAAAATTAATTTATAATTAAAACTCCTTTAGGATTGTGACCCTCAAAAAATTTCCCAGGGTCACTATTACCTACAAGGTTTCAAATATTCATTATAGAATTTACCACATTCGGTTTACACTAATTAAATAAACTTATTTAGAACAATTAAGCTATTTTAAAACCACCTTATAAAATATGCATTGCAAGGTATACATGTGGCATAAATTAATGTCACTTAGAACCATTTTTAATAAGCTAGATATACTAACATCATATAAAGTTAATTTTAAATAATATAGAACTAAAAGCCTATAAATTTTAAAGTATAGTCCATTCCACATATTTTATATTTAATGTTATATTTATTAATCTAGATTGAAAATGTCTTAACATAGTAATCTCTACATTTAAATAGAATGATGCCACCATGGGGAGATATTATTCCTTTAGGCATATGAGTGGCTAAGAAAAACATTTCAAAAACTATTGTAAAGGTGACATATGATCAAAATCAAGGAATAACAGGCATCTTAAATCATTACTAAATTTTATATCCAAGTAAAACCATAATGTTCTGCAAGGGTATGGGGAGGATCCCATCAGAGGTTTCAACTTCACACTAGAGTGTTGAACCCCCAAAATTTTTTATCCCATGTACTTAATTATATTATATATTAGTAATTATTTAAATCCCATAGTTATATAGGCCAAGTCAAGGCATGAATCGATATTGGTATGAAATTCAAATTTTAATGCCAAAGGAATAAGCCTAAATTTCAATATATGTTTCTCCTTTCTTTAAAATTATGATAAGTCTTATTCACCTTTTTCAAGGAAAATTTATGTTTGAAAATTAAATATATGTTTAGATAACCTATATCTGTGATCATAGTTTTTAATTAGTTTCTGTATAGAATAAACATCACCTCTGCAAGAACTAAAAGATCAACCAATATAAATATAAAAAAGCTACTTGCTAATGTTTTTGAATTGAGTTCTACAAAATTATAAAATATTTATGTAGAATGACCAAAATTTCATCCATGGAGAGAGTGCAAGTAAAATTGGACATTAAATTCACCTCTCCTTATAAGATCATCATCGACAATGTGACCTAATGGGGCATAGATTGAAGGATCAAAAGACATTAAATAAAATGCACACTCGATCACTTAGATTCATCTATATATTTTAATCTAAAAAGTGGAGCCATGTTTGACAAGTTTGAGAAAAAATTACCTTCTCAATAACAAGATAGCTTAAAATTTGGTAATTTTTTCAATGGTCAACTAGATATATTCATTTTCCATACTAGCTATAATTAGTTTTCACTATTTCAATTAAGGATTTCTACTTTGAGGCACACAAATTCATTAATAATGAGAGGTCATTTCCAAATTTAAGCATTTAAGGCATCCTTTGAGACTATATTTTCACAAGAAACACACTTATTTAAAAAGGTTCATGATATAATCAAGACCAAATAATATGTAATGGTAATGATGTAAATATACTAGGAGGCTTAACAAGCCATGTCCAACACAAATATAACTTTCAAAGACATAATAAGAAATGTAACCTCAATCAACTCTAAAGAGTTTAGATAATAATACCATGATTCATCACAAGATCAAAATTGATTAACTTAATCCACCCATTTCCATAGTGTTTCAATATTCCATATATCTCTTACAACAAGCTTAAAGAACCTCCAAGAGGATAAAACTAAGGAGAAGGTGTTCACCACCAAACCAAATATGGCATCATTACACCGAAATGTACACATAATAAAATATTAACATACCAAAAATTGGGGAAGAATGGCCAAGAATTTAAAGAGGTAAACATAATTCACAATATTTAAAGAACACAATACACAAACCACCATCCACATGAATTTTAACAACATAAAATAGAGTTTAAAGGCCCATGAATAGCTCCCTAAATACCAATAAAATATAAAAGAAGTCTCTTGGGCCTTAGGATCTATGCCTAAGATCCCCAAAACAATACATAAAGGGTGTTAAGGGACCAATGATCACAACCTAAATCAAAACATAATACAAGGGAATTCTTAGGGGCCTAAGGAACTATCCTTATAATCCCTAAGTAAGGATGAGTAAAGGGGTCATTAAGTATAATGAGAATATCCCAAAGAGATATTATTATTCCTTCACTTCTATATATATAGTATATACCCATTTTTTCCACATTTCATTCTTAATATCACCACTTCTCATCACATCATCCACAACCATGCATCAACCTAAATACCATAGTCTACATCTCACTAACTATTGGGTCTTGTTCCTTAGCTTCACATAAATAAGTATTAGTTATGTGCCCAATAAAAATAGGGTGTAAACAAGCTTACGTGTTAGTATATCACATGAGAGGTAACATTGCATACTCATTTATAGCACATAGTAGGGACCAATACCCATCAATTATATTATGTGATGGTGTTTACTTAAGTTATATCTTACTTAGGCACTTGAGTTACTATATTTAGCCATTATCACTATCATCATTATTCTAGAGTTATCCATTTGACCAATCCATACAATGGATATAACTACTATTATAAAATCAAAGTTAACACTATAAAGATAAATACATCATGATTTGAAAATAATAATTGATTCTATTACTTTCATTTAATAAGGCTATGAAGTTATTGTTGAGGTCAATATACCCTCATTTTTGAAAGATGGGGACCCATGTGTCAAATTACATAAATTTGTACCTTGAAATTGAATATCCTCTTGGTCATAGTATGATTAGCATGATTTCACATTATTTTGATTTGAAGATCATCCACACCATGGTTTGGCTGACTTATTTATTCATGGTTTTGATTTAATCTTATCTAAAGTGCTAACATTGGATATTTGAATTTCAAGATGCCGGTTTAATGGAGCCCAATTGGGAATGAGCATAGTTAGGGTTTTATGCTTCAATATTAAATTGATATTTTTTAAACCTTGGTCTATAATTGATTAATTAAATTCATGTTTTTGAAACTCTAAACTAATGCTTTACCTAGACCTTTTAATTCAAATTTAAATTTGGTGGGAGATTTTTATTTTAGTTTAAGCATGAACAAATTAATAATACCATGGTCTTGGTTTAATTTTTATCCTAAGGCTTAGTCATGTTTTTCAACAAAACCAAACATTAGCCTAAAAATCCTATGCTTGGTCTATTTTATATCAAATAGTCCCTTTTATCTTAGCATGGTCCAACTGAAAACACAAGGTCCTTTTATTATTCTTGGGGTCCTTTTTATGTGTCATAAATGTAGCTTAAAAACCTTAGACTAAAATATTCATATTTAATAATATGAATAAAACCATGGTCCAAAGTCTTTATGTTGAGTCCCTTTTAAATTCATGGGGTCCCCTTTAATATATTTATAACTTAGCTTAATCATTTTTTATCCTAAAAACTTTATACATGCTCTTGAGCTTAACTTAATCTTTTATAAAATGTAGGGACCAATCATGTATAACTACTCAAATCCCAATCTATAGCACACATTTAAGCAAAGGAACCAGATTGAATGAAGTGATATAAATGACTAAAAATTTAAGCAGTGGATCCCATGTTAAACATCAAGCACCTTTTTCAGATCAATGGTACACATTATAGCATACAGATCTTGATGAACTAACTGTATCAAGTCAAATATTTTCAAACAAAGCTCTGAGTTAATGTAGGACCACCACACGATAAAATCATGTTAATTAGTATAACTGACAGGTGTAGAATTTAGAAGACTGAGTAGTCACCATGTGGCATATGCAGAGTGTAGAGTAAAATAGAATATGACAAGTGGTAGGCTTGGTAGACAGTCCCCATAACTATGTTAAAATTGATGGTCATGCGACCATCAAAGTCATTCTCATGGATGTCAAATGATGGTCACGAGGACATATATCTTAACATAGTAAATATATAAAATCATGTGTTTAAAATTGATGGTCATGTGATCATTAAAAACGTCCCCATGGATGTTAAATGATGGAAGGATGTCAATTTTAACATAGTATACTGGGATCCAATTTTTAAAAGGCAATGGTCATTTTTAAACAATGATGAATAGAATGACTCAGGATGCCATGTCAAAGCTATATGATTGCAATAGGCCAAATCAAAGACCTTGTGGACTTCGTAATATAAAAGGTTGGGACCTAAGCTCACAATGCCTAAACTAATTATGCCATTAGAGCACTATTTATCCTTGAGTAGTTTGAAGATGGGACCATGCTTGTACTAGGCCAGGATCATTAAAAAACCATAAAGATATTTTAACATCAAGTGGGTCCCAAAATTAGATGAAACAAGGATGTTTTTTTTAACTAGCATCAAATAATATTATGAAATAGGATATTATTTTGTATAAACATGTGCAATTTTTAAGAGTATAGATTGCCTATAGGTCAGCTCACTAGAAAAGATAATTTATTTTAGGACATTTGAAAGGACACCTATCCTATATACTTGTACAAATGTAATTAGATTAGGACTGATTGACATGATTCCTTGCATCCTATAAAAGGAACATTTCCATTTGTAAAAATGAAAGGGAGTTATTAGAATCGAATTACTTTGTAAACTTTGAAAAGTTAATACAAGCAAGGAATTTTGCAAATGTTATCTAGTATTTGCTTATGCAAAGTGCTATATGGTTTGTCTCTCAATTTTGTAGTTTTACTTTTAAATTTGAATGGTTCATATGGATTCTAGATGTGTATTTTGAATGCAGAGCTATTGATTTATGCCAATGCTAGATTAGTTTAAATTTTTTAGGCTTATTTCATTATTTGCTCTTTTTTGCATTTGGGTTAATGTTGTTTTCTTGTAGGAGTGAATATTTAAAGTAAGCCTGGTTCCTATTTGCATTATTTCATACCTTCCTTAGAAGCTTACCTAATATATGTTGTGATTTAGGATTAAGTTATTTCACTTCATACATTGATTAAATGCATGTTCAAATGATATTTAAACTTTGTCATAATGTCTAAAACAAGACCAAAAATATCTTTATTTATGCCCTACCTTTCTTTTTGTTACTTTTTTAACCTACTCACCTTAATTTAATTGTCATTGTAAATATCCATCCTAAATTAATTATTAATTTAATTATTCATCATAATTCACCATTCTTAGCATAATATACTACATATTTTACATAGATCTACTATTTGGCCATGGTGGCTCCCAACCACCAACTAATATAAATATTGTGAAACAGTCACTTGTTCTACCTCTATTCCACCAATGGATAATAGGATTATCACAACCCATAACTCATGTATTTAATTCATATAATTCTAAAATGATAAGTGTTTCTTAAACACTCTGGGCACCTATGGTACACATTTATGCATTAGTAGTTACATTGTCATTACATAATCTCTTCAGATCTATATATCTATAACTATTTCACACATCCAATAATATCAACTCTAGTTCTAATAGCCCTAACCAATCCAACTTCTAACATCCATTATTAAATAAGCTAAGGGGTATTTATATACAAGCATACCCCTTAACTTTGGTTATATCATTAATACAAAGTGATGACTAACCAATGCCCATTAATAATGAGTTGTGGTAAGTTGTTACAATAAATTACTATTGACTTGGGTCTAACTTCCCATATATACCCTCTCTATTTTGTATCTTTGTGTTCATTTTAATATTCTATCATAGGCTGATACTACATTCATGCTCTCATCAATCTCTACTACTTATATGAACTACTTTTTAACACCTCTAATTCTTGTGCCCTTATCCTAGTCTTGTGATTTTGTGAGTCATGTGTCTTATGCTCCTCATTCTTTGGTTCCTTGTATTTCATGACCCATCATTCTGCACTAATGTCTTCTACACTATTATTCAACCTTTCACTCTTCCACTCAATTTTATTTTTCACCATGTTCTATCCATGCCTAGGTCCTCTATGTTATTCTCATGCCCTTGCATTCTCACATCATTTTACCAAAACACTTAGAATATTTTATTACAAAATTTGGGTCCAACAATTTACCCCATACTAATCTGATAGTCCATCCCAAACTATGATATAGTTTACTCAATTATCAAAAATGTGGGATCTACCCAATGTACTTGACACTTAAGTTCTTCCCACTGGTTTAGGTCTATCTAAATAGTGGAAGTAGTAACTTCCACTTAGACTTTTAATCTGTTAACTTATTTAAGATGATCCCAAAATCCATTTTATTAAGTTACCAAAGTCTCAAGCTAATAATTTTAGCCTTGTGGGTGTCCTTGAGGGACCCAACTTCATCCAAAAACTACCCTTGAAGTGCTGAGAAACTAGCATTCAACTCTTGTCATTGGGTTCTTATTTTATTTTCCATCTCTTCACTAGCTTGGAAAATTTTTGTGCATTGGGCCCTATATTTGATTCTTAAGGAATTATCAACTAATTTATAATGTCATTATTCCTCAGTCAATGGTCATGCTTCTAAAAATTTTCTTAGCCATATTAGGTTTACCAAAACCCCATATAAAATGGGAATAGTGTCACCTAGTTGATTCAAAAAGCTACAATAAACCTCCATAGCCTCTATGAACTATTTGGTTGCCCAAAGTTTTTCTTATCTAGGATCCACTTGGTTCTTAAATTTTTTAAACATAAGGTCCATGAGTGTATCTAGATTATTTATGGCCTCACCAATCATAGGAACACCATACACAAGCATGATTTCACTTTTCAAAATAACTTGACAAAGGCCTAAAATCCTAAGTCATGATGCCTTAGCCACATCAAGTCAACACTTGAGTTATTTAATTTATGCCTCGATATTTCACCATGTTTCATATTCCTCTTTGTATAGGCACATGACCTACCAATGTTTTACATGGATCTGGCTCACATAATGGATGTTAAGAATATTTTTCTTAGAAAATTTTAGGGAAACTTAATCAGTGTCACACTCACTTGCATTAGAGAGAAAATCATGGGACTTATCTAAGGTATGTTGAGAATACCTACCACTTATGGGATTATGTTAGTGTTATCCCTTAGAAGTTAAACTCATTCTTCATCATGATACACTTCCATTTCAAAGTACATTTCACACTAATTTTTTTCTATGGACTCATGTTCATGGAAAAAGTTCCACAAATACAAACATTTATCAGGAATGTCTTATTAGAATGTGGCATGAATGGGAGGTTATTGATTTGGATGTTATTATTTATCTACCTCCTACATAGGTTCCTTTCCCTTTTGGGGGTCATGCTCTAAATCAATGATATTGAGACTCTTTTCTTGTTACTCATTGGAACTAGTGCCAAGGTCCTCTATGTTGGGGCTTTCCCTTCCTGCTTCTCTAGATTTTGGAATTTTTATGTTCATCTATTTCTCCTTAATAGTCTATTATTCATCAGGTTCAAGCGTCTACTCCTTGTTTGGCCTAGGGGTGGGTTCCTTGATAGGTTTTAATTTAGGAATAACCTCACTTATGTCTAAAATTACCACTCGAGACACTTCTTGTTCATACTCTACTTGAATAGCAAGATGTGTAGAGTCATCCTTATATTTTATTGAAAAATACTCAAATTTTGTTGGAAATGGGGTTCACCTTTTCCTTTTAGGTTCTTATTGAGGGGTCAACTAGGATGCCATGATGTCCTCTTACTCTACAGGTAACACCTAGATCTCTAGTGGTGGTGAGGCCTATCATTGACATTTTTGGATGACCCTAGGTTGGTTTTTCATCCCAATTTTGATGGAAACCTTAGGTCTTGTCCTCTTTTATTTTACTCGTTCCCTCACCTCTATGCACATCTCTAATTGGGAGGGAAGAGGTTACTTATCCACCTCCTAGGCTCTCAATTTATTTGGTGGCTCAAGCATATAGAAGATGACCCATATTTTCCCTTGCATGTCTATTCTATAGGGATTAAGGTCAGTCCTATTAGAATCACACTTCTCCACATAGATGTTCCTTCTTAGGTAAAAATAAATATTATGAAGAGTGTGGACCTCAATGTTAATATTTTTTGCATCAATATTCACAAGGTGTACATCTAAAATTTTGTTTACCATGTCCAAAAAGTATCTGGAAGTGAAGGCATAGGGCAAATTAAACCACCTTGACAAGTTATCTATGGTTTCCATATAAATATGCATGAGATAATAATGTTGATTTATGGAAAACTGTGCATAGTATCCCATATTCATGGTTAATTCTTTGGGTATACACCACTCATCCCCAAATGCCTCATTCATTCCATCAAACTAACCCTTCATCTTGGCTTTGTGGGAGGGTTTGATGACACCAGGACAAGTGAATTAATTAAACCATTTGGTAGGGGACTTATGTTTTTGTGGGTAAACCCACATTAGTTCTTTTCATGAGTACTATGGGATGCAAATATTATAAAAAACTAGGAGTATAAAAATCATGCCACAAAGAAACTTGTGGGTGGGCAGGCGATGTGCCTTCTCCACATCTTGTACAATCTTTTCTGAAAAATATAGGGAGTAAATATACTTTTCTCCTTTAGTCATTTGGATGGCCACATAGAGGTGTGCCATGCCCACCTCCTTCTACTAATCCATGCCTCCCAATTTGGTCATGACTAAGCATGTAACTATTCAAATTAATGGATCTACCAGGATAGTTATGTACATATCATGGCCTTATTTCTTATATTTTATCACCATTATTGTCTTATCAATTGTTTCTTGATCTTATAGATTTTCACTGAGATCATCTCAAAAATAAGTAAACCATTTACTCTATTGATATATTCTAGAGTGATCCTAATTCTATGCCCAAAAAAATAGAGGTATTATTTGTGAACACATGAAATTAAGAACCAAACCACCTTTTGTGGTTTCCCAAAATATGGTAGGTTGAAGAGTTAGAGCACCCTTACATCTTGCAATAATATATATACCATGAGATCATAAGTGATCTCATTCTAGGTGTTATGATGTTCCACCTAGTATTTTTTTTGTAAATCAAGCTCATTCCTAGGCTTATAGTGATTATATTCTAGAACATGACAGACAAAAACCTTAGACTCCCAATCATCTGTGTGAAAAACCACCTCTAGGTATTATATCTCTTCAATTAATTTAGGGGGAAGATATGGTGTTACAGTGGAACTTTTACATACACATTCCATTTTTAGTGTTGGTCTAATAGGGGTCCCTTCCCTCAATCCTATTATGTCTTGCCTGACATGCTTCTCTCACAAGAACCCTCTTCTTGATTGAACATGAGATATAATTCTTCCTAAATATATATGGGACCTCCTTCCCTGCCCTCAAACTTTTCAACTTCAAAAATGGTTGGTAATGGTTCTTTGCTTCTGTTGGACTTTTGCTTAGGATGCATCATTGATCAGGGTCTTAAAGGTTAACACGTGGCTGGCCAGCTCTCTAAATGAATATGCCTTGAATCCTATTCCTTAGACATAAAATGCTTCAACTCCTTGATTCACCCTCCTCTAATTGTGGATTTGACACTTGTAACCTATAATTTCTCTTTATTGCTTATATGGAGGCATTTTTACTCCCTTTTCACTTGAATGAAAATTGCCTTAATCTCTTCTTTGATTTTCTAAGTGATAGTACTATTTAATCACATTTATTTGTTTGTTCTCACTTGTCTAATCTCTATAATTCTCAAGTTGTCAAATATAAAAATTGGAAATGAGAAACCTCATAAACTTTTATAGAATTTCCTAAATTATTGCATTAAATTTTCCACTTTACATTAACTCTTTTCCATGCCATCTTCCATTACTTTCATAATTAATGCTCTAAATGTGATGACTTTGTGTCCATTTGTCATGCTTGTAATTCATACCACTCTATCATTAATGAATGCATGTCCCATCCATGTTGAGTTGTTTCACCTTTCCCATAGTGCATGCCAAATTATAAGCATTTAAAATTCTCATTTTATTGATGGGAACTCATTTTAACCCATCTTGTAAGTACATTTCCTTTTTCATGCATCATCTCCTGCACATCTCATGTTACCCCTTACATGTATCTTCTTTGTGCTACCTTTTGGGTGCATCCCTCATGTGCCCCAACTTGTGTACTTTCTCCTTATGTCATGTTTAGTGCACCCCATTGTATTTTAAGATCTATGATCCTACTGGTTTTTCTATTATTCCCTTTATGTGTTAATGACTTAACTAGATTATTTAACTTTAAACCCACCCCATACTAAAAGATGTGCATGGTCCTCCATGAAAAAACTAAATAAGATCCAAATGTGAAGAAAATGAAAGATAAAACAAAAGGTCCACACTCTATGCTACACTTATTTGAAAGAAAAAAAATTCCAAACTAAATTATTAGCATACACCTTATTGATACAAAGGGAAAATCACATTGAATGATAGGGCTAAATCCAACTACCATTGACATGGATTGGTAAGAATTGACCATCCAAGCTCTTCAGTTTGAAATCACTTATCAAATGGATATCATGAATAATAATTAGACCATCCTAGTGGATCTAGAGTTTACTTGAGTGATGCATGAACTTGGAATCATAAACTAGGACATGTATACTAGGATGAAAAACTTTGGCTAAGATATACTGATCATGTCAAGATTTCTATTTTTCTTATCAACTCCTTGAATCCAACTTGCAAGAAAATGTGTTTCATCTAGTTGAAGTAGACCATCCAAACTTGATTTTAAAGATTATTCATCATTCAATTGGCCAATTCATGCAATATGAAAAGAATGCATAAATAACTTGATTGTTAAAACTACTTCAATACCAAAGATGAGATTAAAAGAAGTAATTTTGTTCAACCTTTTGTATATGGTTTGATATGCCCATAAGACTATGAAAACTTCAATCATCCCAATTGATGTGATCAATATTGTAAATATTAGTTAGTGTATTACCTAGGATCTTTTTGAAGCTTTCAACTATGTCATTAGATTGAGGGTGGTATGGTATTGTATTATGGTGCACAATCATGAACTTAGCCAAGAGGATGCACATGGTCTCATTGAGAAAGTGAGTACCATAATCACTCATTAAAATTAAATGATATATATATTGAGTGATGATATTTTCCCATAGAAATTGAGTGGTAATTATAGTTGTATAATCACATGTGGTTGTGAATTCACCCTAGTGAATGAGATAGTATATGGTAGTAATGATGTAGCATGTGTTAGTCCATAATATATCAAGCTAAATGGATCTAAAAAATCAATTTCCTATTTATCAAATGGTTCATATGCAATTATTGGATTTATAGGCATAACATATTGTCAATTTGGTTTACCTATGTGCTAGCATATATCACATTGGCATGCATAATATTTGAATAAAGTAGTCCACCACAATCCTGCTAATAACACTTTGCATACTATTGTGTCACCAATATAATATACACTTGTGATACCCTCATGGACCTCCTAAAGGACTTACACATGCTCATGCTACATTATGCACATTCATAATACTTCATCCCACCAAAGTTTGTATAGGTCTCTACCATTAAACTAAAAATGGGTAGTGTGCATAGCTAATTGCTACTAAGGTGATTTGGTGTTGAGCTTGTTGCAATAAAATTTGATATTTATTCCAATTATTCAAGTATGTGTATAAATTAGAAAATCTATCCATTAGGGAAGTCATCTTCAATCATTTGTGTTGGTTCACTAGATTGAATATGTGATAGATGGTTAGGACTAAAATTAACCTTTCTAGGGTTCACAACCATAAAAAATTAGAATTCTTAAAAAAGGACAATCCATCAATAAATATGTATATGCAATACTTATTTATTCACCAAGTACTTGAGTGCCTCATGATATGTAAATAAGGTGAATAGATTAGCCAATAAATATTGGTAGAACTTCTAGATCACATACACCATGGATAAGGCCTCTCATTTTGTAGTGGAGTAGTTTTGTTCAGCTAGAGTAAGCTTATGGCTAGGAAAATAAATTGGATGGCCAAGGTTCCCTTTGATAGGTTATACACTAATAACACTAACTTTCATGACTAAAGCATCAACATGTACATGAAATGGCTAGTCCTAGTCTAGGAACTAGAGAATAACACAATTACTAATTTATCTTTCAAGGCCTCAAATACTTGTTGATGTCTTTCTATCCATAGGAAGAGACCATTTTGCTTGAGTAATTATTCCAATAGACATGTTATGTTGGCATAAGCTGAATGAACTTTTGATAGTATCCTATGTAACCTAAAAAGGCATGAACCTCATGTTGAGTGGTTGGATTTGGGAGTTAGACAATGACCAAAACCTTAGTTGGGTCCACCAGTAGTCCATCTCAACATATGTTATGCCCTAAAAAAATCCCAAAAGGTGTGGCAAAGATGTATATCTTAAGATTAAGGTAAATTTAAAGTTGGAAGTAGCACTCAAGAATGAGTCATATGATATCATAGTGATCCCACACTATACCATACATGGTCTATTCACTCAATTATAATTAAAGTAACTTGTGAATAAAATCCTTGAATGCTTCCACTATGATGAATGAAAAAATTTCTAGTGTATTATTTAGGCCAAAGGGAATAAAATTGTATGCAAATGAACCCATTCAATGGTAAAAGTGGTATTGGCCTTGGCTTCCTCTGTGGTGATAGTTAGAAAATTCATCGATGAAGGTGTAGATCTCTCGCCCAACAATGCCTTCCATAATTTCCTAGGTGAAAGGTGTTAGGAAAGGGTCCATTACACACATAATGTTGAGTCTAATATAATACACATAAATTTGAATATGACCATCCTTATTAATGATGATCACTATGGGATTAACCCATTCAAATTCATCAATGGGAATAATAAATCCAATGCATAATATGCTATTAATTTTATCTTTAAATTGAGGGTGTAAATTAACATTCATCTAATATGGTAACTTTTTGATTGATCAAGCACCATAAAATAATTTGATATGCATTTTCTCCAATGTTGGATGGAATCCTTTCATATTTGTATATATTTTTTGGAATATGTCTTGATACTCTTATAAGAGTTCAAATATTTTAGCTAACTCTACTTCAGACCATTAATTTCCCATAATAGCCATTTCAGGTGCATCTTCCATCCCAATATTATACTAACCCGTTTGTCATGATATGGAGTATGGTCATTACTCAGACTACATAGTATCTTTAACATCCCATGACCCATATGCCATATTTAAATTTAAGTGGTTGAAAGGTAGATTTGATGGATCATCACTAGCACCCTCATCAACTTGATATACAAATTTTTACTTGCTCTTTTATGTTTGTTCTCGATGGTCATTTTATGATTGTGGGTTGGGATAAAAATGAGTCCTAATAGGAGTATCAAGTTCTTGGAAGATGGCTAAATTGTCCTTAGTTATGCCATGCATGGTCCATATCCAATCTTTAGTTGATGTTTGATCCCATACAACTAATTGGTGAATGGATCATAAATATAAATTTAAATATGTTCATGATGAAGAAAATGCAAATGTGGTAAGTATACCATGTTTGATGTAGTCCTAGGTATCTATATCTCTACACTTTTCTTGATGAATGTACCATACCCTAACCCAAGCATATAGAGTACCATAGAATGCATGAACCCATAAGACTTATGGTAAGAAAATTTTGTTGACATTCCAAATGCATTCACATTACACTATAATTTCTTCCAAGGAACCAATACCATTGTAACTTAAGGTGGCATGAACATGGTTATCATGGTGAAAATGATTATGCATGGATATGCATATTTATTCCTAATTGCTCAATTGGTATTCATAAGTAGGCCACTGTCGATCAACAATTTCCTAAAATAAAATGTTTAGTACATACATGTGTTTATCTTCAAAAACATAATAATTTTCCAACCACTATAAACATTACTAGACCTACATCTAACCATGAAACCTAGGTTCCTAGTATAAATATAAAGGTAGTGCATTCATCAAAAATCTAGCAATGAGACAAACAAACCTATGACACATAATTAGATTTTGTGGATAACTTATTTATTAGCCAACTACAACATAACCTCATCATTTTAGATCTTATGCACCATGAGCCTAATGTTCACAAGCAATGTTGGTAGTGTCAGAGATAGATTGTATGACTCCCTATTGTAGCATACCATCAAGAATATGATCTACTTACTCATTTCCTTATGTCATGATGTTATATATGTGATTGAGGTCTTCATTAGCATTAACTATTTCTACAAGATGGGGTCTTTGTTTTTATTGATAAGAATGACCACGTGTTGGGTATCATTGTCAAAGTTGATGTAGTGATTCTTGAAATACAATTCAGCACTATTTGCATTGCACCATGATCAACCCAATAGGGCTAGAAAATCATCAGCTTCAACCATTTTAATTACTTTAAAATGAATTTTGAATAACACACCCAAAAGTTTGACAATGACATAATTAAGAATTCCTATAGGCACTATTTGAGTTTTGTTAGCTATAAATAGAACATGTGGGTAAGGTTTTAGAGTGTGGATCCCATCTTCTTCCAAGCATCCTTTATGAGAACATTAACTTATATATTGATGTCCACCAGTATATCTTGTATCATCCAATAGTCAATGGATGCATTCATAATGACCTCTTTATCACATGCAACATTGATTTAGACATGAGCTTCTTATCATTGTGTATGGTTCAAATGATGATTCATTGAAGTCTTATTCATTTATTATTATAACCAGTTCTTAAGGAGAGGGATGGTGTTATCACTAAAGAAGATTACAAAGCTCTTGAAATTCATCCTACCTTGAGTCAATTGAGATAGTCTCTCTTTGTATCTCAATGTGCATGAAAGCGTCCTTTTTCAAAAACTAACTTTCACCTTGTAGTTCATGTACTAGGGCCATTATTTCATGTAACATTTCTTTTATTATTGAGGATTTGGGTAGTGATGTGCATGAGGTTCTTCATGTTTAACCTTTTCAGTAGGTGGATTTGAAGCTACTTAGGAATGAGTGCCACTATGTGTAATAACATTTATTTTAGGTCCAATTGGTGGGGTGGTAGGGCATGATCTCCACTGATCACTTTTATTATTTCAAAACAAATCATACAAGTGCCCTTCTAATTCCATTCTTTGGTAATGGTTGCATATAAATTAAGATATTATTTTAGTTGATGTTAATATTTAAAAAAGGCACAAGTAGGATAGGCCATGTAGTCATGCTAGTAATGGTTCAAAGATCCATATTTGTAATAGGTTCTAGGTGGAAACCAACCACCTCCACATCCATTGCCACATCCTTGACCACTGAAATATCGACCTAAACCAACCTCCTAGTTATTATCAATATAATTTTGGAAATTTCCACTCATGCGTGATTCATGAATCTCATTGATGACCTAAAAATAATCTATATCATGTATGTATGTGTCACATATATTATAGTGTAGAGGGCAGATTCTAGTTCCTTGTGTGGTTTAATGAAAGTCTTGTAGGATAAGGCTCATTTGAAAGGGAGTAGTAACCCACACACAAACCATTGAGCATGTTATGTTAGGTTAATCTCAAATGATAATTTTTATAGAATCATTTTGACACATTAATCATACATACACACACTCTTAGTGAGATATTTATTGATACATTTCAAGGCAGTGATACTTTGTTGCTCAAACTTAGGGATGGAAAACTTTTGGAGGATGGCAGTATTCAATAATTCATAATTCAAAAGTACTTGTTGAGGGTCAAATTTATGGTACTATTTATGTGTTTGATCTAATAAAGTAGTGGTGTACTAAGTGGAATTTTGTTTCTAAGAAGTGATACCCCATGCTCACTAAATGAGTTCACACTTGTGAACACATTTTTGACACCTCTATATTTAGGCAAATGAAGTGTCATCGCATAATAGACTATAATCACACTAAGTTATTATAGTGGACCTTACTATGGTTTTCCTCTAGTTCCTCCTAAGCCTTATAGGGGAGGTATTTTAATAACTTTACCACCATTTTTTGATCTTATTATAACAAAACCACCACTGGTACTTTTTCCCATGCTTCTTGTAATAATAGGTGTAGAAAAAGTAGTGGGTGTTAAGGAAGGTTGATTAGATGTGGTTACTCCTGTAGTTTATCCACTACTTATATTATGTCCACCTAACATTCCAATGTGAACCATCAGGTACTCTTTGAACATAAAATTAGAAACTGATGATATATTTTAAACTTGATCTTGCACTTCTAGATACTCTATAGTTTTGATTTTAGATTCAATTATGATGCGAGTATCCCAATTTATAATAATAATAATAATTTCATCATACTCAAATGTATGATCATGCACTATGATGGGGAATTAGGTCTATTTAACTTGGGTTCCACTATCAATTTTTTTCCTTATTCTTCTATGTGTACCTATGCTAGTGAAGGGCATGGATCCTTGTCAATGAGTACACACTATGCCTTTATACCCTCTTGTATATTCTTATGGCACTTCCAGTATCCTTCCATCTACTTCTAAAATAATTTTCTCTCATATCCTTACACCTAGATTCATCATAATTACACTTTTGTAGTTCTTGTTGTTTGACTTCCATACTAAACTACTAATCCTATATCAATGCATATCCTTTCATTTTACCCACTAGTCACACTCCTCATACACAAGGGAGTTTATTCATCCATGGGAAAGTTCTTAAGCCTAGAAGCAATCATAATATCTTTAATCTCTAAATAAAATTGCTTTAGATACCTTTCATGTGTTTCCCTCTGAAAGTTAAATTGTGACTCTTTCAGACAAGAATACATGGAGATAACATATTATAGAATATAGCTATTAAGAATTCCCTTCCACCAGATTCCTACTACTCATATCCACGTAGTTTCTAATTTGGCTAAGGCCATTTGATGTTCTACTGACTAGGAAGCCTTCCTTTTGTAATTTCTTGAGTGGTCTTATACATCCACCTCATGCTACATTTTAAATGCATCCCCAAATATTTTTTATAGGTGGATTTGAAACCACTTGGGAATGAGAGTCATTCCATTGTAGTCTAGTTGATTAGGATACTCAGCTCTCACTTGAGAGACCTAAGTTCAAGTCTTGGTAATGGAACCAAAATGTTGGGTCTTTTTCCTTAACTTTGCATAACTAAGTATTAGTTATGAACCCAATAGAAAGATGGTGCTAACAAGCTTGCACATAGATATATCATGAAATGGGTAACCTCATGCTCTCACTTGAGGCACATGGTAGGGACCGATCCTCATCGATTCTATTATGCAATGGTGTTTAGTAAATCTCTATCTAAATTAGGTGTTTTAGTTGCTATATGTATCAATTATCACTATTATCATTATTCTAGAGTTAGCCATTTGACTAATCCATACAATGCATATAAATATTATCATAAATTCAAATTTAACAATATAGAGATCAATACACCTTGATTTATAAACAAGAACTAGTTCTATTGCTTTCATTTAATAATTATATCAAGTGACATTTCCATTACACAATCTCTTTAGATATGTATATTGATAACTATTCCACACATCCAATAATATAACCTCTAATTATAACAATTCTAACTAATCCAAATTCTAGTAACCCTTATTAAACAAGCTAAGGAGTATCTAAACATAGGCATACCCCTTTCCTTTAGTTTTATCATTAATAAAAATTGATGACTAACCAATGACCATTAATAATGAGTCATTGAAAGCCATTATAATGAATTCCTATTGACTTAGGCCTAACTGACCTTATATACCCTCTCTATGTTGGATCTTTATGTTCTTGTTACTCTTCTCTCATAGGTCAGTAATATATTAACACTCTCACTAATCTTTACTTCTTTCACTAATTGCTTTGTAACTACCTCCATTTCATATGCCCTTGTCTTAGTCTTGTAATTTTATTATTTTTTGTATCTTACGCTCCTCATTCTCTATTTCCTTGTCTTTCATGACTCATCCTTCTATGCCAATGTCTTCCACATTATCCTTTAACCTTTGACTCTTCCACACCATCTTATTTTATGCCATGATATGTTCTCTCCCAAGTCCTCTATGTTTTTCTCATGCCTTTACATTTTCCTACTATATTACCAAAACACTTATAATATTTTATTACAAAATTTAGGTCTAACACTAAATAACTTCCATCAAATAACCAAGAATACACAACCAAGCCACTATAATAATAAACTTATCCATCTCTCAATAAAATAAGAGTAAGGACTCTTCCCATGTACCCTAATTAAGAATAAGGGGGAATTGATAATTACATGCACATACAAGTCCCATTGTATCCCTTCAATCTTTCTCTATAAGGTAGTATTGACAACTCTCCCATACCTATTTAAAGGATAAAATTATTCACATTATGAAGATACAAGAAATTAATATTGGTAATTTTAATCACCTAAAAGTGGTATTTGAGTGCTAATATTGATACTTAAGACAACCTATTTTATCTTAGCCCTAGACCTATCCTAGAGCATTTTATCACACTTTTTTAGCCTTTGTGTGAACCATAGGTGTCCTTACTTAGCTAAAACACAATCTCAAACCCTCATTTCTAGATCCTGGCCCTTTATGCCCAGTAACCTACTAGTTGGACATTAGTGCCACATTAAGGACACTAGAGCCACATGGCTCTAGTGTCCCCTAAATTGTGTTGATGTCATTTACCCTATCTTTTTTGAATGGATATATTTTTAAAACTAAAACCCTCCTAAGGTCAACTTAAGAATAATTTATTGTCTAAACAAGCTACAAAATACTATAAATATATGAATTTTAGACATATATCCACTAGATGGAAATTAAATGCAAAATACCTATTCAAACATGAAATAAGTTGAGTAAAATCAAGGTTATTAATCCCTATTCTTCCCTACTTCTGCATATTACCATCTACAGCTGCCCTAAGATAACATTTTATAGATTTACAATCTTAAGCACACTCAAAACATTTAAGACCACTATCATTCTAGCATCACTTGTAATTGTACCAACACTTAGGTGGGAAGAACTACATTGGGCTTAATCCCTTCTCAGAGTATTGGTATGTAGGAAACTCTATTCATAGTGGGATGTTGAGGATGTCTAACATATCCTACTAATGAACATACTTTTCAAATCATGCCTTAATTGTATGTAGGATTAGGGTTTGTATCATAAATAAATTATTATATGCACAATACAAAGTTTTATACTTCATGCACATAAGAATAAAACCCAAAAACATAGGCACAGGTGCACCCAAAATTTAGGAGCAATCTTGCATAGAGGACATTAGCACCATTTTTAAGACACTAAAACCACATGATGCTATTGTCCAAGTCTGGTGCTACTATCTAGGAGGGGATATGACATAGGGATCTAGTTGATGATACTTATACCTATTCATATCTCAATTTTTAACACTCAAATTTTTTGTATCAAGTGTTTTCCAAATAAGTCTCTATTCACATATATTTATTACTATTTAAAAAAGTCAAAGATAGTTAAAATATGGAATAAATTAGTGTTTATTTATTTCATATTATTTTAATGATTTATACTACTCATCCCTTTAATCAAACATAATATTTACATTTGCCAAACCCTAAAAGGTTAAAATAGTAATCAATTTTTTTTTAAATGATTCAATAAGATGATAAATATAAAATTATCTTGGTAGCCTCAACTAGAAATCAAATAAATGAGCAATTTCCTTGAAAATTTGAAAAATAAGCAACCCAATTGATAAATGGTTGATAATCCTTAATAAATTAATTCAAAATAAAATAATGTTGGTTTCAAGATCAATAAAAATAATCAATCAAATCCAAAATAATGTTCCAAGGTATCATGATAAATTTTCACATTAATTTCATTGTGTCTTAAGAAATACAACCATGAGGATGAGGTATCTAAAATAATCATAATGCAAATAAGTATTAAATACCTCCTTAAGTTAAGAGTAAGCACATTATCCCTACATCACCAATCTCCATAACCTCCTAGAGTTAAGAGCACACATAATACCAATAAAATCCTCAAGTAGCACAATGTCAACTCTACCATATATCCATAATCCATAACATCATCTCCACTTTAGGTCTATCTCAAAATCAAATCCACACCACAATCATCCCCAAACTCTATATAACCAAGTGAGTGGAGTGGCTACATAGATTGCCCATACATGTCCCACTCTCACTAAAATAAGATTTTACATCAAGAATGAAGAACAAAGATGACCACATTCCTCACTCTAACACAAAATCCCAAATTGGGCTTTTTAAAATAATAACATAGTCAAAAACAATAAAACACAATAAAGGATTCCATCCCAAGGAAATAAAATTACCAAAAAATGGAAACATAAGATCCCACAATATTTCACATGAACTTCAAGGTAGGAAATAAAATTTTAATCAAGATGAATAATCCATAATAGAACAACACACATACATGCAAAACTCAATCATATGCACAAGGTGCACCCATTTTTAAGCTTACCTAGAGCTTCTAGAATTTACACCTAGTATCTAAGAAAAAATGTAATTTTTAATTAGGAAAAAATTGACTTTTTTAAATTTATTTCCACAACCTAAAAGCATAGTGAAAGAATGAATACACATTTAAAAAGGTCACTTATACCTTATTCTTTGCATCTTTAAGAGAATAAACAATTATTTTCATTGAGATACTATTCAAACATTATTATCTTTAGTAATTAAGATATTTGAATTGGATTAGTCTTCTATGTAGACTAAATCTTCTAACAAATGCATTGATTGATAACAAGTTTTATTTTTACCTCTTTGGAAATTTCTCTATTTTTTTATTGGTATTCAATTTTAACTAGAGTTATGAACTAGTTTGGGACATAAGCGGTGGCCCAGATCCCTAATTAATCATTCACTACTATACTAGATATATTAATAATGACCATAACAAACATGAGAATACCAATGATGACCACATCCAGCCTTAGATACCTTAGTGAGATTTGAACCTGGGTGGGGTTTGAAATAATAAAGACACTTTATCAACTCACCCACATCTCATTAGTGACATTTCTATGTTTTTAGTATTTCTTTAGTTTTACTATTATTTTTGGTTGAATTTAAAGTTATCAGAGAGAAAAACCCTTAAGAAAAGGTGAGATTATAATAATCTAGCTATTGATGGTACAATCCACCCCACATAGAATAGGGCACTTAAGGAGGGTGTAGACATGTATCCAATACAAGTCTAGGGTGAACGTACATGAAATTTTTATCTCTAATCTACCCAAAGAGGTTTGAATCGATCATCCACAAGGAGCTTATGTCTAAATTCATCTAGTAGTTATCCATAAAATATGGAAAATTCCTCATTAACATGTATGAAGAATCAATCTAGTAATAATTTATGCTAAAACTAGTCTCACCAAGGAGAGTACATCTATGGCCACATCTTCTAATAGCTAAGATATACTTGTTATGTCAAGAGGACTCAACCTTTATAAACTAACTTATTCTCATGTGATGGTATTAAGATCAAAAACCATCTATCTAATTTTAGATGACTAAATAAATCAAGCATTGTTATTACCTAAGCTCAATCCATATATGAGAAAATACAACTAGCATAAATCCTTAGTTTATCTAGGTTTGGGTTGTATAAAGGCTTCTTAGTGATCTAAAAACATCACTCACCAGATTAATTAATGTATTTATTCATTTTTTTCCTTAGGATTGAATTAATTAAATAGTGGCACACCCATTGCAGTAAAAGGGTTTGATAAAAAGTGAACTATAAAACTAAAAAAATTAATCAAGCACAAAAAAATAAAGCCTCCTAACTTTATCAAATAGTTGAATGCCCACATTTTAAGATCACTACAACTTCCTAAGCCTAAGTAACATGTGATTGACCTTTTGTTATTCTAACCTTAATTATCTTAATTATTATAAATTTGTACACTCTAATGACACTAATTTACATATATTAATGATTTTAGATTAGATCTACTACTTTTAGGGAGAAAGGAACTTTAAAAGTATCTTGATCATTTGTGTTTGGGATAATTAGAATGGTCACCTTTACGTGGAGCAGGATCTCGGTAGGGTTATGAATAAATTTAGTACTATGTATTAAATGGAACATATCAATTTAAAAATATTAGTAAATTTGATAGTTTTATGTACAAGTTATCCAAGCTACCAAATGGAATACTAAAGTTTTAAAATGAGTACATTGCATTATAATTGTGGCCTTTACATGCTACTTTTCCTATGATCAAGAGAGATTAAATGCATAAGTTATCAAGAGAGTATAAATTAAAAATATATATAGTTATAAATGGGTCAATAAATTTAATTTACACAAGGTATATTAATACTTTACCTTCAAGACATTGTCCACTAGGAAGTCCAATTATTCAATCACTTAGTGCTAAAATATAAATTTGCATATATAACATGTAACTATTTAGAGATAAAGAAATATATTATTGGTTTAGAACACATTCTCAACCTTAATAACTCCTTAAAATTCATAACTTGTCCTATATAAAAACTAGGGATAAATAATGAGCTGTTTAACATACAATTGTGTGGCACATTAACACTAGTTTTCCCAAATTTACATAATCCTCAAGATGCTTATATATGTATAGATAATAATGGTAACATACAATATTCACAACTAATAACAACCCATTTGGGTTACAAAATTGTTAAGGTTTTACCACAAAGATTTTATCCATATATTTATTTGTATTATCTCATTTACAAATTTTAAGAAAAACTTCAAAAAATTACATTTCAAAATAAAATTTACAACAATGGTGCTAGATTCTTGTTGTTAGCATAAGTCATGATGAATATTTCATACTTATCATGGTTTGATCCTAATGAATAATTCAAAAGGAAATAAGACATCATAGTCTTAATAATTTACCACTATTAAAGTTCATTACAATTCCTTTTGCAAGGCATGTCATTGCATCTCAAGGCCAAATGAAATAAATCCAAAATGGAACATTTTGAAAATATCTAAGATTTTCACTACCATCAAATTTTCATTATTCTAAAAATAACACGTCCTTGGGGTCAACATGAAACTAACTTATCAGATCTCTTTAAAATAATAAAATATTTGAGAAAAAATAAACATAGCCATAAAATATATAATAATGTAGTTTTACATTAGATAACAACCTCAAATAAGAATATTTTTTTTTCACATACTTTAATTTAAAGTACATAATTAAATTCTCCTTCATCCTATAGTTAAAATAACTTTATTTCAATATTGAAGTATTAAATGGGATAATTGTAAATTAATTTTTTTACTTTAACAAGGTGCTCAAGCATTACATATATCTATAATAAATTTTAACACCAATGAGTTTTGATGTATATAGGATCCAAGGATACGATATCACAAATATTTTCAAGAGTTTATTAAGCACCTTTACCAGTGATAAACCTTAGAACTATTGATCATGTATAAGGAGAAAAATAACATGCTAATGGAAATAAGCTAAAAAAGATTCATAAATTAAAACAAACGTCATTCTAAGTGTGAGTTGCACATTTCTCAACCTTAAAAATGATTTATATTAAGTATCCATTGTGATTAAACTAATATCAATTTAAAGCATAATTTAGTCAAAAACACCATAGTACAACCATGTAACCAATTTTATTATGTGTGGTGAGGGAAATCAGGTTTGGTATGACCCTATACTAGATTCACCAACACTTAAGCATCATGCCAAAAAACTCATATTTTTAGTATAAACTAAAAATTATTAACTAGAAGAACATTTTATAACTAAATATAATGTGTTATAGTATAGTCAAATGATCATTAAAATAATCTACATGCTACCCATCAACAAATCATCATCCCACTTTCCAAATCAAAACATGCAATGTAAAAACATATTTCCTTTTTAGCTGTTTGGCACATCCATACAAATAACTAAAGGTAAAACATTTACCCCTATCAAATAATGTTAGACTATGCCTTAATAAAAAATTAACTAATGGGAAACAAAGCATACAATCATACTTCTAATTTAACACATAAATAAGGAATAAAAATATTAAGATAACCAATACAATAAATCAAATACCATTGCATGCTAAATGACAACATAGCCCTAATGGTTTTTTGTTGTTTCATCACAAGTTAATAGTTATTACACTATCAAGCGTTATACTTTATATGTAAAGCCAATAAGTTTCCTAAAAAATAAATAAATAACATGTCAAAAACTTATATTTAATAAAGACCCTCCAATAAATGAGGTTTGTATCCTTACTTTTAAATTAGAGTATAATAGAAATCTTAGAATGCCATCACCAGAAACATGTAGAAGCTAACAATATGAACATTCCATTTAAAATATATATATATATACATAATTCATTAGTACACAAGAAAATATATTTGAAAATAAATATAAAATACCTTTATTTTTTTATATAAGTTAAAAGGTAGGAATCATTTGGGTGTTAAAAAGAGAATTAAGCAAAAGATCAAAACTATAAAGGATTATTATAAATTTTATTTGATGTTTCCTTCGTATAAAATTAATTATACTTAAATTTTAAAACAAATATTGGATAAATAATCACAATCTAAAATTTCATGATAGGTAGGGTATGCAGATGATTTGATGCCACTATACAAACCATAATGTAGGAAAGCTAAAGGTGTATACAATGATACACATATGCTTGTGCATATGTATAAGGATATATAAATCTATGTGTGTTTGTGTGCACAACTATTTTATGTAATAAATCTAAATTAAGTGTAATTAAAAATTGAAAAAATTATTACTTCAAAGGGAGAAGACGTGATTGGAACATAGCTCTTCCTAGGATGGGAAAATAGATGCCATGGCCTCAAGACAATGTTTCAAATTGCCTCCACCATCAATGGTGTAATCTCATTCTATATATTTTCCTATATTAAGTGTCTACACCTTATATAATGGCCCAATAAGATGTAGTTCAAAAACCCATTTCCTAGACCAAGAAAACAAAAAATTACCACACATGACTTGAACACACAAAAAAGGTCCTAATCTACCATTTTCTCATAGTTACATGTTATATTATGAGTCAAACCTTTTAAATATCATATAAATATACAAATTCTTAGATCATTTTTCCTATACACATTTCAATTCCACTAGATCTAGTCAGTATCACTAGTTGATACTAACTTGATCTAGTTAAACTGACATGATCCTAATAATGACTATTGTTCAAAATAAAATTTATTTTAAGGATCAACTAATCAACCTACCTTGTCATTGGCATGATAAATTATTCAATTAGATCCATAAATAAAACAATTGAGGTCTCATTAAAAAGGGACTTAGAGTTTTTCTAGAACACACCTATACACTATTGCACATTGAGAAAATCTATCATTTTCTTCCAAAAATTAAAACCTTTCATGAGGAGAAGTCACAATATAAGTCTAAAACACACTAGAGCCAAGTCAAAGCAAGCATTTTCAAGCATAAAGTGAAATCATTAGTTGCATACATATAACAAAAAAACATAAATTCACAAAACACACTAGGTGGGAGAACTATGTATGGCTTGATTTTACTCATATTATCAAACAAATAGGTAGTGGTCAATTATAAAATGGGGATGATTTAGGACAACATATCCCATTACACTTTTCCCATTTTATAGGTTTATATCCCTCATAATCACACCTAGGGTTTTAAGGAAAATGAGGCCTATTTATAGAGTTACACACATCAATAGGGTCAAGGATATAAAATAAAAAGTAATCATAGATAGGCACATGTGAATATATGGAAAAAATTACTTAATTTAACATAAGTCATTAATGACTAGCAGGTCAATATTGACAAGTGATACTGATCTAGATCAATATAACCAATCCTATGAAAACAAAGAAATAATCCCTAAATTGAATGAATCACATGAAAGTTTTGTCCTAATTCTGACTTATAGAATGCAACCATAGTCAGATAGTCACCTATAAAACCTTAGTATTCATCCCTTTGTTCTAATTACTATATTTAGCATATGCCACTTATTAAGTTTGATTAATCATCCTCAATGTTTTACATTCAAATGTATGCTTGAATGCCATATCTATATTAAATTTCTAAGTTATATGTTAATTACACAAATAAAATTAATTAATTTAAATTAAGGTAAAACATATTGTTGAACCTATACATGTATAAAACAATAAAGAACCCTAGGTTTCCCTTAGTGATTAATCCTTCAAAGGTTTCAATTTTTTCTTAAGGTTTAAGAAATTCATTTATCATTTCCATAAATAAAATATTCTCATTAAAGTATATTTTTATAGGGTTTCAAATTTCATTTATTATTTCCATACAAAACAAATCCATTCAGGATTTTTTTCTCCTAGGATTTCATGATTTGAGTTATAATTCCATACACAAACAGATCTTGTTCAGATTTTTTATCCTAGGGTTTCATATTTGATTTTTAATTTCCATAAGGAGTATTTTCACCATTTTCCATAGACTTATAAATTCTTGCATGATCACATCCTATGCCATATAATAAGGGTAGTTCCCTTGCTCCTAAAAGAGACAATGCTAGATTAAGTGGGATTCATATAGAGCATAATTAGATTCCTTTTAATTTAGCTAAAATGGATACAATAAATGTTTCTTCTTAGTTTGATGATGTAATTATTCATGAATGTGTGTAAACAAATGATTATGTTGGTATGCCTCCATTGGTACGTGATAATTAAAATGAACAAAAAGATCAAGATAATTATGAGGGTATATATAGAATCGATCCCAATGAGCTTAATGGGGTAAATCATAACCAAATTTAATTCATATCCAATTTTTGTCAATGATTCCATCAATATCCTAAAGATGTGGGTAGAATTTTCCAATTAAGCCTATCATATGAGGTAGCATAGTAGGCTAAGATTCTTATATCTCATATGAAACAAAATAAACCTATATTATCATTAACCAATCCTTTTGAGTTAGTACTTCCACATTAGGTGTTTATAAATATATTAGTGGTACTATCCCTATGCTTACATTTATAATGACTTATGTGACATCTACCCTAAGTTTTGGGCAACATGATAACTTTGAAAAATATCCATACCTATTCCTATAAAATAAAACTTTACCCTCCCCATGTTTACTACACATATTCAATCAATAACCTCATCTACCACATGTCCCCTTGAGCATACTATTACATCTATGCATGCCAAGGTGTTACAACTAGAGAAAGGTGCATTGAGAGTTGTTCAATCCATATATTCACATGATTTTATCCATAATGCATAATCCACTAAGATATCATCCTTTATTTTACCAATAGGGTTTGTCATTCCAAATATTCCATTATATGAAGGTAAATATGATATCGAGAAACATATTAGATCATTCCATATAACATGCATAAACTATGCATATAATGACAAATTTTATACAAAGATATTTCTAGTAAGTCTTAAGGAATATGCACTGTGATGGTTCTATGATATCCCTTTTAAATTTTTAAGATCATTTAAACCCTTATCTGACCAATTCCTCTCACATTATTTCATCAACATCAATGAGAATATATCAATATGCACAAATTACTAAGCTCAAGAAAGGGTGAAATAGACTAAATAGTAATTATGTACTTCAATAATCCACTAAGATATCATCCTTTATTTTACCAATAGGGTTTGTCATTCCAAATATTCCATTATATGAAGGTAAATATGATATCGAGAAACATATTAGATCATTCCATATAACATGCATAAACTATGCATATAATGACAAATTTTATACAAAGATATTTCTAGTAAGTCTTAAGGAATATGCACTGTGATGGTTCTATGATATCCCTTTTAAATTTTTAAGATCATTTAAACCCTTATATGACCAATTCCTCTCACATTATTTCATCAACATCAATGAGAATATATCAATATGCACAAATTACTAAGCTCAAGAAAGGGTGAAATAGACTAAATAGTAATTATGTACTTCAATACAAGAGCGTGATATCCAAGATGAAAAATATTATGGATAAAAATGAATTACAATATATATTCAATAAAGTTTTGTTGGCATGATTACATGAATCCATTATATTTAAATGATTCAAATCACTTGAGAAATTAGGCCATACATTAAGTGATAGACAAGTCAAGTTAATAGTTTTGAACAAACTAAAATATGCATCCACTCATCCAATTAATTCAAGAATTAAGTTTAAAATAAAACCAATTTATAAGTTCAAATAAAATGATAACAAGAATAAGGCTGAGGTTATAGTCAATGCAATATCATAACCTAAAAAGTAGTTATACTTAACAACTCCATTAAAGAGGTAGTTTTCAAGATTACTATCATATTTTAATTCTCTAATAAACAAGTTAATCAAGTGTTACTATAGTCACTAAAATTAATATTTAATGATATAAAAAGTAACTTGTGACCACTCCTTATGCATACTTAAATGCTTAATTCCATGGTTCTAAATCACTATTCATATAATTTTATGCAGATAACCGTCTATCTTTAGGAAACATTGATATTAAAGGTCCCATTACTCATTATAAGTATACTAAACTCTTTATTTTATTGATTAATACTTGTATTTTATTTTCTCTATTATTCATATGAAATCACTCCTTTAGTAAAATCTCATAGGCCGATCATGTTTGAATATGTTGTTTTTATGCTCCCACAAAATAATGGTTAATTTTCCAAAGTCAAATTCATTATAGTAGGTCATCCCACACATTTATCAAGTCCCATTAAAGGAATTAAAAAATAAATAAAACTATATAATAGCATTTTCTATTAATTTTCTCACTCAATGGAAGGAGGCTATTATACATAGAGAAAGTAACATGCTAACATTGTGTACTCTGACTTATCTAGGTCTAGATAAGACAACTGATGTAATGGATAGGTGGATAGGTGAATCTATAGATTGGGATGATTGATTCAATAAATGGGGGTTTTTATGATGGGTGATAAGGGATGCTTGTGATGGTACTGTAATATTTCTACTGCATCATAATGTTCATTGGGCATGTCTAAATAGGAAGAGACAAAACTCCAAGGTCCCTTTATGTCAGTAATGATGAAATAAAGAAGTTCCTGATCAATGTTATGAATAATGAAGTGGGTATGATTAGGTTTAATGACTCATAGGATTTGATAAACCATATTAAGATGGATATGCATTATTAATTACATATAAAAGTGAATGAAAATGTGATGAGGCTACTCCTGAGGATAAAATAAAAGGGGAGGTGGACAATTAGGCTTAGATAATGTTATAATAGAGGCCTTAGTTTTGGGGTGAGATGATAATGGGAGGATCAAGAATCCACTCATAATCATAGATACCATTGAGGAAGTTAACAATGAGATGTGGGATGGGGGTGGAAAATAATATTTATACTCTAATTTTTTCACTAATGTCACTTTGTAAATTACTTCCAAGAACATGAGATTTAACCCTAGGGAGCAGATTGACTCTAATGAGATAAGGATGCTCTAGAAGTGTCATGAAAGAGTAATTAAAATATTTATATATGTGTAATGAAGTGTATGAGATTTATTGGATGATTTTTTTGGAAATATATACTTTTTTTCTATGTGTTTAAGCAAGGTTTTTGGCTTGTGCTTATCTTGACAAGGATTTTCTAGATGTTTAAATTTTGTTATGATAATGTTTGATAAAAGAAAGTGAATTTATCTAATTTATGAAATATAAATGATGAAATTAATAAAATAAATAAATTAAATTAAATGAGGTAATAATTTTTTTTCTTTTCTATTTGTTTTAAATGCTTGCAAAGTTTAAAACTGATATTCCAAAGGGGATATGTAAGTGTAAATTTTATAGCTTTTCCTAGGTGTGAGATACTTTGTCTAATGCAATTTAAATGAACCAAACTATATTTTTTATTATTTTATTATTAAAAAAGGTGAGATAATACTATGAAATATATGTTTTTATAACATTCAAATGGAAAATCAAATCTAAAATCCTACTAAGTAAGACTATTAAGAATTTAAAATTTTGTCTCCACATATACAAGCTAGAAACTAAATTTTGAAAGTATTTGAGTGTTTGATTATGAAATGGAGTGATATATTAATGAAATAATATAAATATGATATTATAATTTTTTTATTTTATCATCTCAAAAAATGTTCTTTCACTAGTAAAATGAATGGATTCAAGATCTAACATGTAAGGTTTTGGCTATCTAATTTGTCTATGTTTTTATGGGTGTTTGGTTGAAAGTTGTTTATGAATGCAAATTTATATAAAAAATAAAATAAAATTCTATATTGTGTTTGTAAATAATATTTTATTTTATTTATTTTACCTAAAATATGTGAAAAAACTATGATCTTTCAAAGTAACTAAAATGCAATTTGTAAAAGAAGAGATATAAGATGTATTTTTTATGAAAGAAAGGAAAGAGAGAGAGATTTATTTTATTTTTAAAAATTAATATGATATAATTAATAAAATAAATATAAATTAATCTAATATAATTAAAAAAACAAGTTAAAACTAAAATTGAAAACCCCCAACTTGATTAAAGTGAGAATAGATGAAAGCAAAGAGATTGCTGTTGTAGATTGTCCTCTCCTCTAATCTATGTCCATTGGAACTTTATAACAAAATATAGAAAAAAATTAAAGGAATAAATAATAATATAATAAATGGGAACATAATCCAAAACATGGAAGTAATTAATCGTGGTTGGCTAATCCATTGATAGAAAACAAGTTGTTGATCTAGTCGTTTTCCTTCTCCAAAATTGTGTAGTCTAGCACAAAAATAACCAAATATGGAACTCTAAAGTAAATAAAATTATGTTTTGGATGTGTTTAAATTTTTAAAATACAATCTTAAATACATAATTCATATCTAAAACTCATCTAAAACTGGGATACTTATAAGAGAAGCAAGGAGGTTGTAGGTGTGTGTTTAACTATTGGTTAACTAAAAGCTAAACTTGGGAGGAATCAAGAGAGATCAAAACAAGAGTAAGAGTGAGTTGGTTTTTCATGAAGGAAAAAAAAATCAAGGGATAACTATGAATAAATAATGCAAAACAAGTGAGAACTAAAACCTTGAATGTTAAAATAGGGAGATGAATAAGCTGTGATGAAACCATCATTGCTTGTAAGTGACAGAGATAAAACTACCATTACTTGCAAGTGGTAGAAATAAAACCACCACTTTTATTAAGAAAACTACCTAACCCTATGATGATATTTCCATGAAAATTGGATGTACTGCACATATGAGTAGAACACCGTAGCATAAACACCATAGAAATGGTAGTTTTATTACTAAGGGAGGTGGTTTTGTAACAAAAAGGGGAGGTATCATCCTAAAGGAAATGACTTAAATACTAAAGGTAAAAATACTCAAAATGGAAATTTTTGAGGTTTTAAAAATACTAAAAAGAGGCAAAGAGGGAATGGGGTTAGGAATGTTAGAGATAACCATGTTCGAGTGTATTTGTGGAGATTTTACATCATCATCATAATTTTGAGGAAATTTTGCTCCATGTAATTTTTGGGTGCATACATATTTATTATTCATGATTATTCCTCACCATGAATTGATAGGGGTATGGTCCCAAGTGGTGGAACATTAAAAGTAAAAAGAGGGTTAGAAACCTATCTTACTTTTATGATGTAGTTAAGCCAACCAAGACTCTATTGTGACCTATAGATAAAAGATGGGAATAAATTACAATTTAATTAAAAAATATAAAATATGCTAATTAATAAAAACATATATGAGATTAATTACCATATATATATGGGTGAGTATAGTAACAGAACCATCCCATTGTGGGACTGAAGTTGGAGTTGAGTGCTATGTACCTTAAAAATTAAAACAACATACATTCTTGCTAATAGAAATAAAAACCATTAGATTTGTTAGTTTTTGGATATGGATCACATTAATTCAACAATAATAACCTATATAATCATGAAATATGATTTTAGAAGAAAAAAATATAAAAATGGAAAACTTTTAAATCACAATGACTAATATAAAATACTATATATTAAAAATTGGCCCAAAATAGAAATCATTTGTGCCAATTGAGTTTTGATAATTTAGAGATATGGATTCATGATGATATAAATGATCCAATAAATAGATAGATTGATGAGCATAATTATAGGATGACAAACACACTAGTGGGAGGAGACACATGTTAGCTTTAGGTTGGTTTTGATTTTTTTAATTTTTGCCCCTGTTTTAAGTTTTTTATCAAAAATGCATTTACATCTATTATATTTGAATTTTATTACATGTATGGGATTTTGGGGATGGTTAGGTTAAATAGATGTAAAAATTTGATTTATTTGGGTTAATTTTGAGGTGTTTAGGGATTGGGCATGGATGATGGTCAAAATCACCACATTGGGATGAAATCATTGGTTTGCATGAACCAATGGTTACATATTTGATATGGAAATTGCATGACCACCACATATTATAGGATGGGTAGTTTCATAACCACAAAAAATGCATTAGTTAAAAACTATCACTAATGAAAACATAATTTCCACCTATAAAAGGTGGCAGTTTCATCACATGGAGAAAATAACCCATTTTAAGTCAATTTTTGAGGATAGAAAAGGGTTAGGGATTGATTTAGGGTGATTTTTATAGTAGGGGAAATACATATAATGGAGTGAGTTTATAGAGTAGGAGTTTATACCATGTGTCATGGATCTCTTTATGGTCAATAAACTAGCCATCCTAGATAAGGTTGGGATACTATAGATTATGTAGGTGGGGATTGTACCCATATCAAGTAGGATATTGTGAAAAAAATTTACCTATAAGGACATAAACAATTTTTTTTTTAGTTTTGATAGGCTACTATATATTGGACCATCACTCTAGTGTATGTACACATGATTTTAGACTTACTAATGATAGTTCAGTTGGTATCTCTACATGATGTTACTGAAATGATAAATAATTATTATTAGGAATAACACTTTAGGGATGTTTATGAACCCAATGTGGGTGAAAATTTTAAGGGTTAAGGGATATGATATCCAAAACCTTTAAAAGGCCATAATTAGGATCCTTGCCTACCAGCTTGTGGGAGACAAGGGATAGACAAGTTATTATATAACTAGTCTCTTATTATCCATGATATTTAAGAGAGATGTAAATTATTCTCATAGGCACAAGAGTTCTTGGCCCACACATATAAAGATATCTTTTGGATTATGTGGATTAAGGAACTATTCATAAACAATCCCATGTTCATTATGAGCTTGGCATTCAAGAGGATAATCTATACTAGAGAGGGATTACTAATGGGGATGTTAGGGATATCAAATACATTATATGGACATAGATGGCATAATTTTGAGCTTTTCATTGAATGAATGGGACATCTATAGTGGCTGATATTATGTCCTTGCCTTATATGGGGATGGTGGACTAGTGGGCCAATGAGGGAGAATATATTTTGGTAGTTGTAAGAGTGACATAGGTTAGGAATAGTTGAATCTAGGTGGATAGACAACATGTTGATAGGGTAACCCTTTTGTGCCCCCAAATGATAGGGGCATCCAAGAGGCTAAGGTGGTGAGACTCAAGAGGCTAATATGACATAAATTGATACCAAGGGTCTCCATTGTGAGGGTGGATAGGACGAGAGGAGCTTAAGGAGGACCATATTAATATCCCATTGAATGAGGGGGAAGTTAGGTACATGTGGCCATCCAAGTGGAACTACCAATGGTAGGAAAATAATAATAGGTGCCAAAATTACCATAACCACCACAAATTCCTCCCTTATAATAACAACAAAAATAGATAGTTTTGACACCACCACTACCCCCCTCTCCATTAGGATCCTCTATAGCAAAAACATGTGGTGGGTGGAGAGGGACTAGAGGTGAGAGAGGATTAATATGAAGGAAAGGAGGGGGAACTCCCAAAATATGAGGATGAGCTAAGATATGATATGAATTATATCTAAACTAGGATGAGGATGACCCAAGGAAAATAACTTATTTGTTCATTTTAACTCTTTATGTATTTCATTTTTATCATTATTACTTGGTTATTTTACTACTTAGATTTTATATGATAGAGGATATGATGCCTATCTATTTCTCTTGTGGTTGTAGAGACATCCACTAGTTGGAGGACCATGCCATGGATACTTTGGTCAATGTTTTCCATGTTTTCACTAGTCAATCTAGGGCTCAATTTCTAGTCAACCCTAGACTCCCTAACGAGATAGGAAATAATAAAAACATGTTTGCCCAAGCATACCATTCATCTTTTATTTTTTCTAGTTAGGTAAGGGATATCACCACACTATGGGTGGGATAAACTATGACAAGGGCTTAGGTATAGACTCAGAGAGATTTTGGTAGGTAAGGGAGGTCAAGCTACCTCAAGCTAATAGATAGGGGGAGATACAATCTCCCAAAGAGGGACTAGTAGGAGGATAACTAGGAGCTAGAGCCCATGGCACTCCTTGATGTTAGTGTCCTCTCATAGGATGAGGACATGATCTTAGGGAAACTATATTGACCCTATACCTTTATTATTATATTTTATGTTTTTAATGTTTTGAGACACATTTCCCCTCTATGGAGGTGATTGTATCAAATACTTGATTATACAAACTCAACATTATTATGATATATATGGAGGTATTCTATTCTACTTCAATGACTTTCAATTTAAGTGTTATGTGTTTATTTTTCATATAAGCTCTTTCATTTTATACACTTTAGACGAATATTCATGTGATGATATACCATGTATCTCTTATGTTTTTGATAATGCTATCAAAAAAATATTATATTGTGAAAATGAGAAATAGAATGTATGCAAATGATGTAATATGAAGAATATACATAAAAATATAAATATGCCAACAACTATGTTGTAGGTAATGACTGAGTTATTTCATTTACAAAAAACATGACTTTTAATTTTCAGCAAAGGAATACAAGGGGAAAGTAGTATATATATGAAATGAAAACTATATATAAAAACTTTACATGGAAAAGGAAGATGATATAATCATTATGATCAAATGGGAAATTTTTTACTTCTTGTTAAAATCTTAAAGCACCAACTTTATTGGCTTCACCTAGAGGTAACTAACCCAAACATAATTAGTAAATGCAATAAAGTTATCCTTTTCAACATAGACATGTGAGAAATCCTTTTGAATAACTCTTATTGGAAAATTTCTAATTTGATATTGCCTTTGCATTTGATTTTTAATTTTCTTTGTGACTCCCTGCACTTGGTCTCATATGACTAGGAATATACATGACCTCATCACCAAATATTAGATGTAGGAAAGCAAGGGCATATCTCCCCAATTATAATCCCAAACAACTATTAATATGAGATGGCTTAGCACCTAAGATTAACTATGTGTGAGATATGAAAATGTTGATTTTGATAGATATGTAAATGTTGATTTTGATTTGCATAATATTTTGATTTTCGTAGAAGTGTATTTATTTTTATTTACCACATATTTTTGTAATACTTTTACCACCAAATATTGGCCTCCAAAAACTAGTAATACACAAGGTCTCAACATTGAAGACCAAGATAGGTAAGCAAGTTTACATGTTTTTTAGTATGTCAATTTTTCCTACTTAGAAGGCACCATAAAAAGAGACTCTACAATGGACATGATTCTAGACTAGGCTATAGGATAATATTTTATAAGTTTTGAAATAAGGTGTAGGGAAAGAGAGGTATACTCTACTCATAATAAATAAGATATGAACTAATGTAATGATTATTTTGAGATTTTTTTATATAAATAATAGAGTAATATGAAAATGAAATGGGATGGTAAGATGTAGTTTTAAAGTTGTTGTTATGTGAACTAAAAACTCAAAAATCACCAAGCACAACATCTTATATGCAAATAAAAAATGTAAACAATGGAAAATTCAATGAAATGAGGGAAATATGAAATTTAGATGACTAAATATAGAAAGATTTTTTGTGCAAATAGTTCATAGACTATCAAACTCCTTGCCCTCTAGAGTGAATAATTGATAGGATCCATTCTTAAAATTTTGACCTTCTTATTTATTTTTATCTATTCGAATATTGAGCCTTAATAAAAGGTCTCCTAATTGTATTGGGTGATCATAATTTTTTATTTTTACTTCTAACACATTTTATACATAATCAACATGATTCTATGCAACCATGAGTTGGTTTCATCTAAGTCCTGTAATTTATCTAATCATGCATTTCTATATTCTTTATAGGTGATAAGACCTTTAAAAACTATATATACCTCAAGGGATAGAATAGCTTCTGATCTAAAAATAAGGGAATACAAGGTTTCCCCTATGGGCATGCAAATACTCATCCTATAGGCCCATAATACAAGATAGAGTTATAGGTGAAATTTATTTTATTATCTTTAAAAAAATTTACCATGATTGAATTTAGAGTTTAATTTGTGGCCTCATATTGGCTATTGTCCTATGGATAATATAATGAGGTTATGTGATGAGATATAATGAATTTATTCATACTTCATGGACCTCAAGGCTCTTTAAAAGAGACCCATTGTCTATGAAATAGCCTATGGGACCCCAAACCAAAAATGATGTGGTTCAAAATAAATATAACAATGATCAATTTGGTGATAGTTGTTAGAGGCATGGATTTTGCCCACTTATTGAAATACTTAGTAGTTGTGATGATCAAATGGTGACTATTTGAATAGGTAGGAAAAATATTACCAATCAAATCTAGACCACAAAGGGAAAATGGATATGGGTTATTAATGGGATATAGTGCCCTAGTAGGGATGTGAATCTCATAAGAGAAATGTTGACATTTCTCACATTTTCTTGCATATTCAAAAACATCATGTTTGAGAGTGGGAAAAAAATATCCCATCATGTGGATCTTGTGGGCTATTTCTTGGCCACTAAAGTGCCCATTGGAAATATTGCTATGGAAATCAGAGATGACATTTTTTGACTCATGTTGGTAGAAACATCTTAGTAACATGCCATGAAAGGCTTTGTGATAAATAATATTATGCATGATAATGTACTTTGATGTAATGATGTGAAGACATTACCTTTGATGAGATTGACACCCTCAGGATAAATAAAGTTAATGAAATAGTTGATGATGTCATTGTACCAAGGAAAGGAAATAAAGGTAGGTTTATCTATGTAATAAATTAGCTCACTAGGAAAGTCAATATTAATAGGTATTTGAAGTCTAAGGGAAATATACTAACTAGTTAATAATTATTTTTACCTTAATGGACTTTTGGTTGATGTACGTGAGGTTGAATTTGATCACAAGTATGATGAAACACCAAACCTTTTATGAAACGGCTAGTTGGGTTGATCATTTTTATAAAATCATGATACCTTACTATAACCCTTGTTTCTTGGTTAATCATGTAATGCACAACCACTTGGTTGTGAACATGATGGAAAAACACTCTTTCTCTACTTGATTATATCATGTATCATAGTAGTTAAGAGTGTGGATAATGAAATATGTGGCATGTTCCTTTTCATCATCATCTTCCTAGGGTAACATGCATGTGAGAGATACCTCAGTTTCCCTAATGTAAAGTACAAGAGGATTATTAGGATTGGCTGACATGAGTGTTGGAGGAGACATAAGAAAATATTTACAACTTTAAATGCATCCTAATAGCCACTTGTCCAAGTCAATCCACTCAGTTTTTAATTAAATTTTTTATCAAATGAACTAAGTAATTAAGGTCAACTATAAACTATTGAAATGATCCCAATTTCCCTAGGAATGACTTACTTCTTAACTCATTAGTAGGGGTAACATTCTAACATTATTCCAATTTTGGCTAGATCAATATTGATTACATGTTGAGATATAATATAACCAAGGATTTTTTCACTTGCGACTCCAAACACACATTTTAATGGATTGAGGGTGACACCATATTCAATCAAATGTATGATAATGGTGTGTAGTACCTCTATATGGTCAACCTTTCACCTTAATTTTCCTATAAGATCATCCACATAAACTTCCATTATCTTATGGATAATATCATGAAAAATATGGGTCATGGCCCTATGATATGTTTCTATAGAATTTTTAAGGTTGAAAGGTATGGAAACATGGTATAAATGTGGTTATATCTAAATAAGACATCTATAAGGGACAAAATGTCATAACCTATCACAAATTGGGCTATGACATTAATGGAAGGAAGAGGGAAATCATATTTAGGACATGATTTATTAGTATCCTGAAATTTGATGCATATCTTGATCTTGTCAATCTTCTTGAGAATGAGAATGATGTTTGACTTCCAGTTAGAATATCCATGGGTTTTATGAAACCCAATTTAATAATATTAATAACCTCTTCCTTCACCATTAACATAACTTATGGATTTATTTTCCTAAAGTTTTGTTTCATAAGTTTTAATTCAAGATTCATAACCAAATTATGAATGATTAATTTGGGTTTAATACATACCATATCCATGTAGGAAAAGATAAAATATTGGGAAAGATTGGTAAGTAACTTTTTTTTATCTTTCACCTCTTATGATGATAGTGAAGATTTGAGTTTTATAAATATAGGGATTTATTCAACCCCTATATTTATTTCAATGGTATCCTCTATGAGGGATGTATTCCCTTATTCAAATTCTTTAGGACCAAGAGGAAGATTAACATATTCACCTTCTGCAATGAAGACATGAAGTTCATCATTAGAATATAGGTAATTTTCAACATTGAAATAGGATTCTTGATATTTGCCTTTGAGGGTAGACATATGATAATAGGTAAGATACAATTATATATTTTTATGTAAGTATGTGAGGTCATTGTAATCACACATGAACTCTAGAATGATCTCATCATTCTCACCTATCTCAAATACTAATAGGCTAGTATCCTTTCTAATGCAAACATGAGTTGGTTAGTGGATACTTTTTATATAAATATCTTTGTCCTTGAAAAGACTATAAAATCCAATTTAGATATCACATGATGAGGATAAAATCATGAGGAGGAAGCTTTTGTATATTCAAAAAGATGATTGCTTTCCCTTGGGATGGATTCTATGGAGATGCGGTCAAAATATTTGGCATATTCATGCATAAAAGTTTCATAAAACTAAAGGTTTTTAAATTTAGTTTGGTAAATTTTGGAGACTTGATTAATGATTAGCTATGAGTCATCCTATATATGTATGATTTATACTCCTAACCATTTGATGATGAGCATTATGAAAAACATGGAGTCATATTCAACCCCATTGATTGCATAGTCAAATTATAATTTATAATATGAGGCCATGATTAGTCCTTTAGGAAGATTAGGATGACTCCTACCCCTGTGCCAAGATAGAATGTATCCCCATCATAATTAAGGCCCCATTGATTGTGTGTAGAAAGATAATCATCATTTTTGTTAGGGTGGATCTTTTAATCTTATAAAATGTCAACCTAATCAATATATAGTATGGTATCTAATCCATCTAGGGTTTCTATGTCTTGAAATTCAAAAATATTATAAGTTTCAACCCTTTGTGGGTCAAAAGGAAGTATAAGTGATGCATCCTTTACTAGGATATTGATGATTTCATCTATAGACATGATTGAGATGAATAGTATCATTGTAGTATCATTACCACTTACTATTTATGTTGTTACAAATTCATTTTATTCATCCTTATCTTTTAAAATATCTTTAGGAAGCTCTACCACTTTATTCAAAACAACCACTTTGGGATTTGTGGGTTCTTTAACTTTGATCGAATGTGGGGGTTTCAAAACACCATTGGTGGGTAAATGATAATCAATGTGTAACCTTAGTTGATTTTGTATGGTTTATTGAAAAACATCAAAGGGTTAAGGGTCCCCTTTAGTAACAAAAACCTTTTCAATATGGAGGAACCTTATCTGTTGGAAAAGGGTAGAAGGGATCACCCTCATCCTATGAATCCAAGGTTTACCAAAGATCATATTATAATTGGTGTCTTCATGAATTACATAGAATTATGTCAAAACAACATTCAAACCTAGGGTAACTAGAAGTACAATGGTTTTGATTGAAATGGACTTGAGGCTATCATATCCTTTAAGGGTGTTGTGGGTAGTCAAATAGTTAGTTTCCCATAACCAATATTTTATAGGAATGATAAGGGGACTATGTTCAAAACTACTCCATCATTAACATTGCTCATTTTAGATAGTTTTTATAAATCAATAATTGTATAAATAAGGTTAGATCTCACCTATTAGCCATCTTAGAGATGAGAGGGAGAATCATGAGGTCAAATAAATAGCCAACATCACATAAACTCTACCTTGGAGGAAACATGTCAAAATCAATATAGTTGATATGGGCTTGAGGTGAAGGAGTGGTTAAGTTCCCCAAACCTAGGGAACCAATTAATTCCAAATAGTGGGTAGGATAATTATTGATCAAATAAATAAATGATATGTGGTAAACTATATTCATAATGCATGCGACCAAGTCATAGTTTCCCATAAGTTTTGGGATGACATCATCATCCAAGACATTTGATGAGTGAGGATTTATGGGTTTATATTCCTATGTGTGAGTGATGATATTCCTTTCTTCTTAATTTTTAACTCCACCACCCTATCATTTTATTCTTCCCTTGAACATATAATTAGATATCTATGTCAAGGTTAGTTATACTATAATAATAAGCCTTGGCATCATTAGTACATGTCAACATAGGTTTGTTGTGTTGAATTGGTTTATTTTACGAGTTAACCTATGGTTGGTTCTAAGTAACTCTCATTTGATGAATCAAGAAAGAGTTTTGATAGATTTAGAGGTGTTATAGGACAATTGAATTAAGCTTGAGTGTTTTCATTTTCATTCCCTAGGAACATGTCAATAAAAAATTACCTCTATTATTTAGGGAGTATTTAAATGATTTTCTTTAACTCCTAAAGTGTCATGTCTAACCAATCAATGGAAGAGGCAATAAACATTTGGATCATATTCCATTGGCCTATCATTTTGTCCTATTTGACCAAACCCCTATTGATTTTTCATTGGTAAAATGTTTGGTTTTAAAACCATGGGAAATGATCAATGTTCTATAATCAGTTTTTATTTTAGTTTTAAAATTACATGTTATGTGGTTGAAGGTGATTAAAGTCAACTGCATGAATCATAGGTGGAGGATTCTAATTATTCATACCATTGTTATTATTTTCATTGTTTTTGTTCATAGATTGTGGTTAATTGATGTTTACAGGGTTTGGTTTCTTACTTTGATTGGTCATGCCATCATTAGTGGCATTTTACTTTCTATTAAGAACCTTGGGACCTTGTTTATTATTGGCATTTTTAAAACCCACATAATTTTGGTTAGGGGTAACTATACACACCTCAGATCTATAGGTTTAGTGGCCACTATCAATGTCTGCTTTGTCAATTCATAAAGTGCTCTCAAGTGCTTCTTTATAAGATTAATAAGGGAGATTTTGGACATCTTCCCTCATTTCCTTGTTGAGGGAGTAAAGAAAGAAATCACATAGATATTTTTGATCCATGTTTGGTGCATTATAAAACATACATATAACTCACTATCATCTCATAATGAAATGGGTAGTTATTTCATTATTTTCTTATTCAATGTGGAGGAATTCTCAAATTCTAGTTTCCAACAAATTTTTCATATCAAAGGCTTTAACAAATTCCACCATGAGTTGTCTAAAGGAATAGATATACGACTCTATGAGGTATTAGTAACAATCAAGGGAAATTATTTCTATTTTTTATGGAAATATTTTTTAAACAACCCCATCTCAAGTCAAATATTCCCTAATGGGAGTATCACATGCTTTAACATGCACACTAGGATATCCTTCCCTTCTAAACTTGGGAAGGTCAAGCAGGGGATGAGGTAGAATAACTCCTTCCACATTTCAATTGAGGTTTTTTTTTTTATATTCAATGTAACTCCCCATGGAATTTAAGTCTATCAAAGGAATGGTAAGATAATATTTAAGGGGGGGGGTTGGATAAGGGTTGTTCATGTGAACACTAGGAGAAAAAGAGGGTACTTGATAAGGTGGTGTATAATAGGCCAAAAAATAATTTTCTAATTGGGTGGACTTGGATAACATGTAGTGATAAGGAGGAATAGTTTTATATTAATAAGGCTTAGGTGATTTTATAGGAAGAGCATGTGTGGTTGTCACATAACTCAAAGGAATTTAGGGTGGTATATTATTCACCACTATGTTATTAAGAGGAGTGTATGTGAATGCACTTATAATTGGAAATGGTTTGAATATTAATAGGGTGGAGGGATGTTTGAAGTGTTTGTGTTTAGTGATCCATGACTAAGGATATCCCATGAGTGTTGGTTATAAACATAGTTTGGAGGAAGTGTATAGGGTTATTGTTGGGGTGGAATTGTGGAGTGTTATTTTTTATGGTGGATGGTAAGCTATTGTTGTGATGGGTATGAAGGAGGAATGAACTTGTTTAGGAGGGTTGGAGTTCATTCCTTGATTTAGAGAGAGGTGGATACTCTATAAATCATGAATGTGACTCACCAAAGCAAAAATGAGTTCATTAAGAGTAGAAGTGGTACTAGGTATAAGAACCTCCTTTGAGGGAGGATCCATAGGGAGAGGTAGGTAATTATAGAGAGGTTGATTTGTGGTAGAATAATTGAGGGGACATAATGATTTTATTTTTTAGGTTTGAGGTATTTTGGTTTTTTTAGATGGGGGTCAATTCATTTTCATTTTATTTACTTCATCCACCATATAATGTATTCTTCTAATATATTAGTCATATCTAGTAGAACTTTTTGCATCCAAGTTTTGAAACTTAATGGTTTGGTTTACATATGAGGAATGGATCCAATTCCACTATTAATTTTTTTTTTAGAATTATGATGGTTACTGGATATATATAATATATCTTGAACTTTGTGGATTGGTATTCTAGACCTAGTTTGTGAGTTAGGGTTGGGATAGTCATGAAACTAGTATTCTATGGTTTGGTTGAAAGCATTTATTTCAACTAACCAAGGAAGCTTCACTATGGACTTGTTGACTTATGCTATAAAATTCTAGGCCAAGATATCCTCCTATATCCTATCTTGAATTTTTTTTTGGGGTAGAGTAATGCCCATAGAATAAATGGAAGGAGTGAGGAATATAGAAAAGAAATATAAAAAAGAGAATAAAAATGGAAATGTAAAACGATAATCCTTTCACACTAGGTTTATTAATTTATGTATATGCATAAATAAACATGATAATTTGAGCACTCAACTTGTCAAGTTCTAGCTAAGATAATTGATGTAATAGCTAGATGGATGGATGAATCTACATATTGGGTTGATTAATTTGAGAAATGAGGTTTTGGATGATGGATAGCAAGGGATTCTCATGATGGTACCAAAATAGATTTGATGTGTTACAATGTTTTCTAAGGGAATATTATTGGTAATATATGTAAATCTAAGGTCCCTATATGTTGGTGATGATGAGATAATGAATTTCCTAATCAATGATAAGAATAAAAAAGTGGGTATGGTTAGATTGGATAACTTGGTGGATTTAATCAATCTTATTAGGTTAACTATACCTAGTCAATTTCATAAAAAAGGTTAATTAAAATATGATGAGGCTAGTACTAAGGATAAAAATAAAGGAGAGGTGGGTGACTAGGCTTGGATAACATTGTACCATCAGCCTCAATTTTTGGGTAAGATGATGATGGGATGATCAAGAATCTTCTATTACTTGTTAAGAGAATTTATGGAGTTAAAAAATGAGATGAATCATGGGGGTGGAATGTAATAATTATAATATAAGTTATGTACTAATTTCACTTTGTAAATTTATTTCTAGAACAAGATATTTAACTATAGGGAAGATACTGACTCTAATGGGATAAGGATGCTATGGAAGTGTCATGAAAGAGTAAATAAATTTTGTATATGTTTGTAATGAAGTGTATGATATTAATTTGATGTATTTTTTGGAATTATATACTTGTTTTTCTATGTGTTTAAGCAAGGTATATGTCTTGTGCTTGTCTCAACAATGCTTTTTTGGATGTTTGAGTTTTGTTTTGATAATATTTGATAAAATAAAGAGAATTACTCTACTTTATAAAAATAAAATATTGAAAGAAACAAACTAAATAACTGAAATTAAATGAGGGAATAATTATTGTTTTTATTATTTTTTAATTATTTTTAATTCATGCAAAGTTTAAAATTGAAATTCCAAATGGGATATGCAAGTGTCGATTTTCTATTTTTTCCTAGGTGTGAGATGTTTTGTCTAATGCATGTTAAATGAACTAAGATATATTTTTATTATTTTAATATAAAAATAAGGTGATATAATACTATTAAATATATGTTTTTATAACATTAAAATAGAAAATCAAATCTAAAATCCTAGCAAGTAAGAGTACTAAGAATTCAGAAAAGTTGCCTCCACATATGTAAGCTAGAAACTAGTTTCTGAAAGTATTTGAGTGTTTTATTATTAAATGAAGTGATATATGAATGAAATAATGTAAATATGATATTATTATTTTCTGAATTTATTATTTCAAAAAAAATTCTTTCACTAATAAAATTAATGGATTCAAGATCTAGCATGCAAGGTTTTGACTATCTGATTTGTCTATGTTTTTGTCAGTGTTTGGTTGAAAGTTGTTTGTGAATGGAAAGTTTTTTAAAATAAAAAATTAAATAATACATTATGGTTTTACCTAATATATTTTTAATTTTATTTACTCTACAAGATTTCCAAAAACTATGTTCTTTCAAAGTAGCTAAAATGCAATTTGTAAAAGAAGAGATATAAAATGTTTTTTTGATACAAGAGAGGAAAAAGAGAGATATTTATTTTATTTTATTTTTTATTTTTTAAATTTAAGATAATATAATGATTAAAATAATTATAAACTACTCTAATATAATAAACAATAAAAAAAACTAAAAACCCCCAACTTGATCAAGGTGAGACTAGATGGAAGCAAAGAGATTGTTATTGTAGATTGTCCTCAGCAAGCTAACTCCTCCACTCAATGTGTCCATTGGAATTATATTATATAGGATAATATAAAATTTATGGAATTAATAATAATATAATAAATGGGAATATGATCCCAAACAAGTAATCAGTTGATTGTGTATCGCTTGTCTATTGATAGTAAAGAACATGTTGATCTAGTGGCTTTCCTTCTCCAAAAATATGTAGTCTAACATAAAAATAAATAAATATGGAACAACAAATAAAATGAAAATAAGTTTTGGCCATGTTTAATCTTTAAAAATCCAATATTAAATATAAAAATTAGATTTAAACTTCATCTAGAATTGAGATACTTATATGATAAGTAAAGAGGTTGCAAGGGTGAGTTTAACTATTGGTCAACTAAAATATAAACTTTGGAGGAATGGAGAGTGATTAAAATAAGGGGAGTGATCTAGGTTATCATAAAAGCAAAGAAAATAAAATCAATGGAGAAACATGAATAAATCATGCAAAACATGTGGGAAATCAAGTCTCAGATGCTAAAATTAGAAGATGGACAAGTTATATGAAACCATCATTGCTTATAGGTGGTAGAGATGAAACCACCATTTTTGGTGAAAAAACCACTTGACCTTATGACATGACACCTTCTTAATGGTTTAATAAAATACTACACATATGATAAGAATGTCACAATAGTTTATGAAACCTTCATAGTGTAAACATCATATAAATGGTGGTTTTATCACCAAAGGAGGTGACTTTGTCATAAAAAGGGGTGGTTTTGTATTAAATATAAGAGCTTCAAGACTAAATGCAAAAAAACTAAAAATGGGAATTTTTGAGGTTTGAAAAAGACAAAATGATGCTAAAGAGAGAATAGGGGTAATAATGTCAAAGAGAACCATGTTTGAGCATATTTTTGGAGACGAATAAATCATCACCATATTTTTATGAAAAAGTTGCACGAAGAATTTTTTGGGTGCGTACAACTACCAGTATTGAAAATTATAGAATTATAAAACTATACATTGAGATAAAAAAAACATATTCTTCACAATTATGAGTCCATATAGCCAAAGTAGACCTGAACTAGGTTTGAATAAAACATCAATGTCACAAGTCATTATTCAATCTTACACCAAGATTATACCAACATCTAACATTTCAATAGTATTTCATACACACAATCGTAGCATGGGATAACTACATTGAGTTTGATTCATCTTCAAAGTATTAGTATCTAGGCAAGTATCAACACACAAGGTGTTAAGATCAAGCACAACCTTGTTCCATTTCTCATGACCCACATTTTTCAATGTTTATCCCTCTTATCATTAGTTTAGGATTTTAAAGTGAAGAATAAGTCACATAATGTATCGTATAGTGAATCAAAATCATTTTCATATACACACAAGATATATAGGAAAAGGCACATCTTACATAATTTTCCTAGATGGAAAAAACCGTAATGGACATCGACTTACCTTAAAGACAAAAACCCAAGTTGGTCTAGACCAAACAACATAACATTGTCTTAGAGTAATGTAGAGCTTGGTTCTTGATTCAAAACACTCTCACATATCCCTATAATCAATTTCATAGTCATTGTTTCAATCCTGCAAACTTGAGTTCTAGATAAGTCATATATTTCTTAGTATTTTCCCCTTTTAGCATATTTCAAAAAATAGTAAGCTTCAAATCAATCATATATTTATTATATATCTTATTAATTATAATTTACTCAAAATTTTATATTAATTAGATTGATAATTTTTAATCCCCAAATTTGATAAAACATATTAGTGAACCCGTTTATTGTTGAATATTGAAAAACCCTAACCATTCATGTTGTTAGGGTTTCTTTCGTTATTTTTATTATTTCCAATTATTGTATTAGGGTTTTTAGATTTAATAAATTCATTAGTAGTAATAATATTTCAAGTTATTTCACACACGCGCGCACGCACGCACACACACACACACACACACACACACACACACACACACACACACACACACACACACACACACACACACACACACACACACACACACACACACACACACACACACACACACACACACACACACACAGACACACACACACACAAACACACACACACACACATATATATATATATCTTAAACAAAGTGTTAGACTAAGTGTTGTCAAATTTGAACATTCTTAGATTTTACATGATAATAACATAATGGTAGAATGGGTTAATATATTTGATAATAGTGACAAAATATAATTAGTAGTTATCTTTCAAAAGATATAGACATGTAATATGAGTTTATAGATATTGTTATGGAGTAAATAAATAATGCATCTAATGGCCAATCCTATGAGACATCTACTGTTATGGGTTCCTTGTCTTTCTCTACATCAATAGATACAAATTTTATAATAACATATACTATATGGAAACCCAAGGGTTTAAGTAGATTAATAATATAATTCCTACTCAGTCATTTGTGACACCATGTTTGGTTAACAAACATTCTATACCTAATGTAAAATACATTATGTAGAACATCACAACTTTGTAGATTACGATGTTACATTTAGAATAAGGTGATTCAAACTTAATAAGACACTGGACTCAAAAAAATTATTACATACTCCATTGGCTCAACATATTTTATCCTATTCTTTACCACCTAGTTTTGTGGCATCTAATATTACATTTTATGATGAAATTGGTGACCCAAAGTAGCATTTCATATTTTTTCACACATGTTTGGACTTTGTGTCTAATGATATGTTGTTAACCAAGCTATTTCCCAAGAGTTTAAAAGAGTACACATTAATATGGTTTTAAAATTTACCATATTAGTTAGTTAATGTATTCAATCCTTTGATATATTTTTTCCTAGCACATTTCTTAATTAACATAAGTGAAAATATTTCATGTGTTTAGATCACTCAGCTCAAACAAGAATCCAATGAGCTTATTGTTGATTATGTATTATAATATAAGACCATGTTATCCAAAATGATGAATCTTATGGTAGATATGGATTTTTAAGACATATTTAAATAGAGTTTTCTTCTACCTCTACATGAATATATTATGCTTAAGATTATTCTATCATTTACTAATTTATGTCACACAATGAAGGAAAGACAAGTTAAGATCTTGGAAATGAATGAGCTAAATTATGTAACCAACCTAGTTTTTATTTATAATACAAGTAATCCAAGTAAGCTACCGTACATGGTGAATCCAAGTGAAAACAAGATTTATAAAAATAAAATATTAAATGCAACTTCAAATCCTTCTCCACATATTGTGTTATCCACTACTCCAAGGAGATAGTTTACCAAATTTATAGAATATACTTATAAGGTATTACAAAATTTATTAGAATGTCACCTCATATCACTCCTTATCATTAAATAGGTTGATGTGTGTAAACATATTCTAAAAATATTTGTTTAAAATATTTTTTATGATTATTATAGAGCATCATGGTATACTACTAATAGGTGCATCAATTTGAAACATAAGATACTTGATTTGATATATGATAACATCAATGATGTGGATACATATACCAATAGTACAAAGGTATAATAAAGTGAGAGAAAAAATGAAAATATTCATTGATCTTTTCCCTAAGCTTAAATGTTAATAAACAATAGAAAAATCACAAATGCATTACACATATAATGCACACTCTCCACTAGTTTATTAACATCCTCATATAGAGGTATAATGTAATTTTAAGGATATCATTGGTACATATCATTTTTTAGTGTCATATAGACCACTTATTACATTATCATAACATGAGATAATAGATAATGATTTTGATTTTCACTCTTTGTTAATTTGAGCTTATACAGATCATAAACCTAGAGAGTGTCATGGTTGATAATGGTTCAAGTTTGAATATATGAACTATGACACTTCTTTCACATTTTGGATACATAGATAAGGATATACTACATAAAAATAGTAATAAATGGATTTAATGGCCATATTCATAATTATATTGGTGAGACCACATTTTCATTATAGGTTAGTTCAACACATGTGTCCACCAATTTTATAGTAGTACCTAGTGCAAGAGTCTTCAAATGTTATTAGGACATCTTTGGATTCAATAGATTCATATAATACCATATACAATACATAAATGTTTGAAATAAATTTTCACTAATAAGGTTATCATATTTCATGGTATTCCATATGAATACCTCTAAAACCAAGGGTTATTTTTCCTACACAACATATACTAGTTGATCAACATAAAAAGATTCAACCTATGTAGAGCATTCATAAGAAGGTGGTAAATTTTATAAAGACACCTATCCTTGAAAATCCACTTAATCAATGATTTGTCACATATTCTAGATGGTTTTTAAACCCTAAATCTATGATACAAGGGTAAATATGGTTAATAATAAAGAAATTATAAAACACAAGGATGATAAATATATCCATAATAGGCTAAGTGATTTGTCACATATTCTAGATGGTTTTTTAACCCTAAATATATGATACAAGAGTAAAAATGGTTAATAATATAGAAATGATTAAACACAAAGATTATAAATAGATCTATAATAGGCCAATTAATTTTCAAACTTAGATAATATTATGAATTTAAATACTGAGATATGCCAAAAATAAAAATTAAAGCTATTGATTGATATTATGATAAATTAGAAACAAGATTACTTATCTAGTTTACTATGTGCATGTGGATCTAGGTTGAAACAGACCAGAAGTGGAATAAATTAGGATCTTAAAATAATCAACATATCCTAGAATTTTGCAATCTATTGCCTTGAACACTTGTGTCAAATTTGGATAATTGTGTAAATGTAGTTGTCATGTACATAATATTAACTAGATTTGGATGTGACCAACTAGAGCCTTTTGGGGTTTTTATTGCATTTCTTCTGATGTATATATATATTATATACAAAATATATCACTCTTCATCAAATGATCAAAACCCTAGTTCTTTCTCTTTGGAGTGACTGTGGGAAAAATGGGATAGTCAGTTAATGGTGTCAAACTACTTCAAGGACCCCTTTGTTAATGGGCATTGCCTACATAGCCAATACTCTAAACAGGGACTCAGACTTATGTAGTTATCCCCTATGTGTTGGCTTATATGTGCACAAGGGTGCAATATGTGATAAGAAAGTACATACAATGACCTAGCTTCTAACTTAGAAAATGTTTCATGGGTTACTTCTTCAGTACATCAAGCCCATAAATAGATTATTCTTATAAATGATATGTAAATATGAATGAATAGGTGCAACTTTTCTCACTTGAATTATTTATTGATAGTTATTTTATTTTTATGTATATGATAGGAATGAATTTTATAGGTGATTCATGAATGAGGATTGATATTGTATATATACCAATCCTTTGGGAAAATATCTCACACTAAAGCACTTAAAATGACTATAGGGACATGTTAAATTTACAAATTGGATGACTTTTGGGTACTGAAAAATTAGTTTGAAAATGGACACTTAAGTTGATGTAGGTGTTCTTCTTGGACATAAGTGTTTAAGAAGATAGAAGATAAGTATAGGTCCAAAACTTGAATAGAAGGATAATGATTAGGTTTATAGAATTTTTCACAACATAAAAGACCTAGTCATTAGAATAACATATGGTTGGACTGAGAGATAAGTAATTTGACACACATAGATAGAAAGTGTGATCCTTTTAATAGAAGGTAGGTATTCAAGATGAAGGGTACAACCATGATAGGTGTTTTCCAAGTGTACAATATTGAGATGCTATATAATTTAGATTTAAATCTATATTTCCATCCCCATTTAATATAGTAACAAAATTACTAGTTGAAAAGAAAAGAAAGGCATACATGGGTGTGTATAACACACCTTACCTTTACGTAATCCCAATTTGAGTGATGTACTAGTGACTAAAATACAACCAAAAATATGTTATAGTGTATAATCAATGAATATAATATGAAATTGAAATCATTTAAAATGTTTGAAAGTAAATAGAGTAAGGTTGGGAATACACCTGTGTGTTAGTGCAATCATGTTGCCTTTTGGAAATTTAATTTGAACATATGTCATTATGAATCATTGGAGATGAAATTAGGACAATTTTGAAACCTATAAGTGTATATATATAGAGAGATTTGAGAGAAACATGCCCCCAACTTTGGTGAAAGTTGAGTTGTGACATGGCCATTGAGTTTATCTCAATCATGAAACCCATTCATGCTTATAACTTGGTGAGTGTGAGTGATCCAAAAAATTATACTATCTATATGGTGAAGGAGGATGATTTAATCACTCCATCCTATAAATTTGGTGAATTTATATTATTTAATAATCTCAACCTTACAAAAGGTGAACCATCTACTATAGTAGATTGGCTCAATAACAATCTATAAAAGTCCATCCTTGGTATGATAATGGTCCATAGTAATATTTTAAATCTTTAAAATGATTTTATTTTTAAATTTGAGGTGCCCTTTACATGGAATATATCCATCATATATGTTTCAAGATGAAATCTAGGTATAATAATTGTACCAATGTATATAATGTTGCCACAAATGTGTATTTGAATTATAATATTGCAAAATTTGTCCAAATTTAAATTTTTTCAAGTGTAGAGGATATGTTTCCATGACATTCACCCACTAAATTTGGAGAATTTGAGAAATGGTGTAAGTGTGGAGAGTATAATATGAAACTTTGAAACTTCTGGAGGTCATGCCTCTATGACATGCCATCACTAATATGGTGTAAGTGTGGAGAATATAATATGAAACTTAAAAAAATGTGGAGGTCATGCCTCTATGACATTCCCTCACCAATATTTCCCCCTTTTGAGGTGATGGGAATATAAATTGTTTGTTACTTTACCTCAAAAGGATAATTTAGCTACATAATCTATGAATGGATTATGTAGCATATAAGAGGAACATGCATAGGTAGATATATAATTGAAACATATAGATTATGGTCACATATTGTCTTAATATGCATAATATAAATCAAGGAAATGTCTAGATAGTAACAGTATAAATTCAACAAGTAATCAAGCACACACCCAAGATCACTCAAAATAAAAACAAAAGTCAATGGTCCAAAGAGACCTCATACAAGGGGAATGTTAAAATGCCACACAATTGAAATGACATGACTTTTTCAAATTACACAAAGTGTATAATGACATATTCAAATTTCCACACAAAAAACTATGACATATTCAAATGTCCACACAAAAATTTATGACATATTCAAATGTCCAAATAGGAAAACAAAGGCATGGGGCCACAATAAATGAATCATATTCAAATTATCAAATAAATTAAATAAGATCAAACAATATAAGACATTCAAGGAAGTGCAAAAATGAAATCATGGAATCATAAGAAACCAACATAAGTATATCATACTAGTCCTTGGATATGTGTTAGCAAAAAATGTTAAGTACACATAATATCAAGTACACTATCACATATATAAGCATGCATAAGTGCATGTATAATTACATAAGCTCAAACATGATAATGAAAAGTGATCATAGAATGATATAACCTAGGTGTATCATGATCAAAGAAGTAAATACCCCCAATATATATATATATATATATATATATATATATATATATATATATATATATATATATATATATATGATGTGATTAATAGGAATGCCCAAACTCCATATGTGAATATATCATGTGCTTGAGTATGCATGTATCACATTCAAAATATGTGTATATATAAAGAAATTATATACTATCTACCAACATGGAACCAACAATGTAAATTTTAAAGAGCTAATATAAATGGAAATGCTAAATATTTTTTTGATTTTTGATTTTTTGATTTTTTTAGTATTTGTAAAATATTTTCAAAGAAAAGACTATCCTATGATCTCATCCAAGGGATGCTCAGAGGTACCTCCATACTTGGAACATGGTGTAAAAACTAGTGTTACTACCAAGGAGCATGTATAGGTGTGATACCTGGCACTGTAAGATTTGTGATACTCTTTGTATGTATAACATGACTCTATGGTCATGAGGGAACAATATAAGGAATGGGAGTTCATGAAACCCATAATTGAGTATTATGTGGTTTCTTTGGTATAGTATAAATAGAAACATGGTTTTCACTCTAGATAACTAAATATGATTTGTAGTAGTAGATGAGGATTCCATGGAATACACTCTATATATTTGATGTAATAGTATCTCAAGTATTGGTTGCATATCAAAAAGGGGATTTATTATTTTTTACCCTTTCATAGAGGATTAAACTTAGTAGGTTTGATAATTAACTATTTGGGTATAAATTTCTCTTGTTCAACAAGAAGTTCATATGGAATTTTAGAAACTATAATTATGTTATTAGAATGAATGTATTTAAAACACCCATGCAATGTAGAAGGTACTGTATAGAGTGTATGTATCCAAGGCTATCCCAATAACATATCAAAGAATCCCATGTAAGCTTTAATTGAAAAGGTAGTAACCATATGTGATGGACCCACCTGTAAAGGTAAGTCAATCTTTTCAAGAACATGTTATGATGTACCATTGAATGCTCTAACCTATTTTTTTAAAGGGTGTAAATAATCATTTATATAACCCATATGCATAAGTGATATCATGGTGAAAAAATTCTCACTAGTGCCATTATCAATCATAACACTATGTATCAGATGGTAATCAATGTATGCATGAATGAATAATGAATCAATATCTGAGTCATCACCCACAATTTTACTTTCATTGAAAGTAATTTAAGGTCTCTAAACCATGGAAGGTGTATGACATGTATAAGTACCTATAATTCCATCTAATGGGTTTCCATAATGTGATGGAGGAGGATGTGCATTATATACCATTTGCACTTCTAGATCATACTTAGAATGGTCTTGTAAAGGATTGTTAAATATATTCTAATTATGATGATCACCATGTTGTGAACTTGATTCCTTTAGAGGACCATCAAATGTAATTTTTTGGTCATCAATGGGGTCTTGGATCTTATGATTCAAGGTAAAACATCTATTTGTAGAATTCCTAGAGCCTTGGGATGGTCATAATAATAATTTACATCACATCCTTTGGATATATTCTGACTCATATCAACTTTTATAGGAAGAGGGAGAGTTATGAGGTGATACTCCACAAGATTTATAACTAATGAAGCCAAAGACTTAGCTATGCATGAAAATTATCTCCTTGGTGAATTAGATAAGGATTTAATCAGGTTACTATGAAATTAAATTAAACATAGTAGTTGTTTCCTTTTTAATTTGTAAAGGTTTCACCTTATAACTTGGTTTGGTAGTAAACTTGGTATTGGATGTAGTTAGTGTGTTTTATATATACTTAAGTTTGTTTAATGAAATAAGTTTCATTTCGTGATCACAAAAAATATGGAATAAGCCACATAAAAATTAAATTTTTTAAAATTAATGGACTCATGTAATGGGGCAAGAAAACTTTGTTTGAAGATGTCTTGAATCTCTTTATCTACCATTGGATTTGCCATTTTAGCCAAAATTGTCTTGTATCTCAATAAATATTCATTGATAGGTTCATTGATTCCTTATTTTATCTCTATAATTTGGGCATAAGAAACCCTTTTGGTAATGTTGATAGAGGAGTGTGACAAAAAATTGGTCTGAAAGAGGTTTGAATGTTTTTACTGATTGGATTGGTCAATCATAGAACCACTTTAGAGCATGATCCTTAAGTATCCTTGGAAATAATTTATTAACAAAATTATCATTGGAGGTATAATAAAGGAATGATACATAAAAAGATTCAATATGTTGTTTGATATCACCCTTGACATCATAAAATTTGAACTTAGGTGTAACATTACTAGTTGGCAAGGGGTGAAAAGATATTTCAGGTGAAATACAGTTATGCAACACCTATAGCATAAGGTGACTTCATAATTTTTTTTTTGATATATGTAACCTTATATTACAAAATTTGTATAGTTTGGAAAAGATATTTCACATTTTGATCACTAACTTTTGAAGTTTGAGAAGTCACCAAAGTAGTGTACCCATAGTTTGATTTGATATAGACATTGAAACCAGTAATTGGATTTAAGGGCCAATGTTTCCCATGGAGGATATAACAATGGTAGGATTTTTTTTAGGGAATATTAATGTAAACACATAAACCATGCCCCCATTAGAAATATGAAGTGATGATGTGCTCAAAAGGATGGCTATTGGTATATGGGGATGCCATATAGATCTAATAGCATGATCAATAGATGCACCTAGTTGTTCATCTATGATTTTTTCTTTTTTGGTTTCTAATATGATTCTAAGAATCTCATTAAGATGTTTTGGGTTTTATTAGGTATATTATTGAAACATAACAAGATCTAGTAATTTTTATTGATTTATTTGTTCATGTTCATTATTTTCATTAGATTCATTATTTTCATGATCAAAATCATCTTCTTGATAGATTCATGTAGTAATATAAACACATAAAAGATCTAGATGAGAGTTAATAAGCAAAACACATAGTGAATATCCACAACACAGATGTAGGTGGGAAAACCTCAAAATGAGGTAAAAAACCCACAATGATTATTCAATATTTGAGAAACACCCCAATACATAATTAGTCTTCCTCTCAATCCTTCTCAAACAAGCCTTCACAAAACTCTTCCCAAAACAATATTTGCCACACATAAATATAAATATTCCTTTACAAAGCTTATGTGAATCAATGTGATTGAATTACATTTACCAAGGGTAAAATGTCTTTATTATTAGGGTGTGGAGGTGGACATTTGTAGCCAATGGGTCCAACCTCTCCTTAAGAAACCAATAGTAAATATGTTTAATTTATTGACACCAGAGTACCTCATGTTAATAAATTAAATATATTTATTTATTTATTAACCATTGATAATGTTAAGGGTAAATGGCCGACTTAAAAATTATTTGTTTTAACACTCCCCCTTAATGTTAAGTGGAGATACATGCCATAGTCACCTTAATAAAGGAATTATACTATGTAAAAATTTGAAGGATTTAAAAACCTTCATCATGCCAAAGTCACCTTTTAAAAAAAAGGAATTATAATCCATAAACTACTTAAGGTAAGTTTTAGGTAGCATGATCATGAGACTACATGTCATAGTTTATCATGAATAATCAACCAAGAATATTTGGAGCCTTTTATAACACAAAGACCTATATTAAAAAGTATGCTTTTATGTATTGGGGTACAAAAGTAAAAATTCAACATGAATTTTACTCAAATCACATAACTTCCACATGAAGTTTTGAAATCATTTACAATGATAAGAGTTATAGAAAAGAAGGAAACACATGGTCATTATGAAGATACGTTATCATGCACACTCCCCCTCAATGAAAACTATGAGAGACCCAACATTGCATGAAAATAAATAAAATTGGTAGTACAAATTGGTTTTGTGAAGATATATATCACCTGTTCATTCTTTAAAAAAACTTTAGATCAATATCAGTATTGAGTAATTTTTATCGAATAAAATTCACATGAGCATTAATATGTTTAGTTCATAGGTGTTGTACTAGATTTTTTTATAGATCTATACAACTTTGGTTATCATAATGAATGATGGTATGTGAGAAACACCTAAATAAAGTTCTTCCAATAACCTTCATATCTACATGGTTTCTTTAGCAACTTCCATATCACTTATGTACTCTACTTTAGTAGAAGAGATATAAATAATAGGTTACTTTTTACTACTCTAAGTGATAGCACGTGCACCAAAATTAATCACATATCCAAAATTAGATTTATGATCTATAGTATCAACAATATGGTTAGCATCACAATAGCCATATAATTTAGAATGATCAATCATACTTATTTTGTTCAGTTTTATTATTGATATTTTCATTAGGCATAGGATTTATTACTTCATTGGTTTTCCCCGTCTTAGGTAGACAATGAAGAAGTTCCAAGTGTTTGATAAAAGCACAAGCTAATCTATGGATATACCTAGGTTGCATACAACTAATATAGTAAATATAGAAAAATATAGCAATGAAAAACATTAGAAGGCTAAATACCCTAGGGTAAACTAGGGTTTACAAAAAGAGATAGGTTTAACAAATTTTTAACCCTAAATTGATGATACAAGGGTCAATAGGGTTAAGAATATAGAAATGATAAAGCATAAGGGTGGTAAATATATCTATATTAGGCCAGTTAATTTCAAATTCAAATAAACAACATTCTAAATTTGAGTATTGAGATATTTTTAAAATAAAAAATACAACTATTTATTGATATTGCAATAAATTAGAAATACTAGTACTTAGTTTAATATGTGCATGCAGATCTAGGATAAAACAAGTTGGTAGTGGATTGGATTAGGATCCTAAAATAGTTTTTAGATCTTAAAATTTTACATTATATGTATTTAGACTCTTGTGTTAGATCTAGATAGTTACATCGATGTAGGTGTTTGATCTAGATGCAGGTTATTATATGGAATAATGACATGATTTGGATGTGACCAAATAGATCCTTATAGGTTTTTTTGCCTTTATTATAATGTATGTAGATCATATTCATAGGATATATATCTTCATTAAATGATTAAAACCCTAGCTATTCATATTTAGAGTGACTATGAGAAAAATGGGTTAGTGGGCTAATGATGTCAAACTACCCCAAGGATCCCTCAGTCAATGGACAGTAAAAATATATCCAATAATTTAATGAGGGAATCAAATTTATGTAGTTCTCCCCTACATGTTGGCTTATGTGTGCATGAATCATGGGCTACTCCTTTAGTTCTTCAGATATGTAAATAGACTACCCCTATGGATGATATGGAAATAGGAATTAATAGGACAAATTTTCTCACTTGAATGCTTGATTGATAATTCTTTTATTACTCTGTATGTGAAGGTTATGCATTTAATAGGTGAGTTATGAGTCAGGATTGATCTTGTATATATACTAATCCTTTGGGTAAATATATTTCACTAAAGTACTTAGGCCAACCGTAAGAACATGTTACATTTAAAAATTGGTTGAATTTCGGGTACTATATACTTAGTTGAAAAAGGGACACCTACGTCAACGTAGGCATCTGGATGGGACACAAGTGTTTGATAAGCTAGAAAATAGGTAAAATTCAAAAAATGGTAGAGAAAGATAATGATTAGGTTTAGAGAATTTTGTACAACATAAAAGACTTGGTCATAAGAATAACATATGGTAAGACTAAGAGATAAGTAATTTGGCACATAGAGATAATGGATTTGAGCCTTTTGATAATGGGAATGTATTAGATATGAATAGTACAACCGTGATAGGTATTTTCTAAGTGTACAAAATTGAGGTGTTATATAATTTAGATTTAGTATCTATAAGGACCAATTTCTACTTTAGCACATCCTAGATTGGTATTACATGACATTAATATTTTTACACAATGAAAACCCACACAGAGTTACTATACTACATGATGGGTTCTAAAGAGTCATATAGTTCACAATATTAAACAACATACAAAACATAATACATATTAACATCATGATAGTGGCACTTATGTTACAAAGTCAAATTAGTTTTTAGATTCTGTGTAGAGACTAAATACTTTAGAATGGCATAATAATTTCCATTTGTGAGAGTTCATCCTTCCTATGTTAGATACAATACCTATTAATTATGAGGCTCATGTGGGAGTCATTGTTTAATATTTTCCTTTTCAATCACATATGTTAAAAGAATAAAATATTTTAAATAATTCTAAAAACTAGGACCTATGCATGGTATGTGTAGTTCATTTAAACTAGTTGCTTTGTGCTTCAATATATGTAATATTTCTCTATATCTAGTTTTATATCAAATATGCTTCACGAACATACTTGAGTGAGTTATAAAACATACATGTTATCACATTTAGATGAAATTACAAGAGGTGATATTGTCTCAGGTCCATAAATTTTACATAAATAAAACTGCACTAATACATATAATAATACACTATGCTCTTGTCCCATTCCATCAAAATTTCCCCAATGCACACAAGCTCAAATTTATTAGATCCAAAATAGTCACAATAATTATACATATTTTATGCATCACAACAATTTCATTGGGGGTATATTTTAGATAGGTTTTATCACTTTATGACTATCCCTTTTATTCTTACTAAAGTATAATACATTGTTAAAACTATTCCATATTTGCTCACTTATTTTCACATTGTTATTTTATACATATAATTCCTATCACTATCATGATGAGATTGTAAATATAAATGACTTTCCATAATAATGCACAAACTGGACCAAAATCTCCAAAATGGTATAATTTGGTCACACATGTCATGCACATTCACCAATAAAAATCCATGTATCCCTGATTGGGGCAATGCATTTTATGGATTTTTTATATTCTCTTAATTCAGTTTGATTCAAATTATGACCAAGTAAAATAAAAATTTGGACCATTAAAATCCTCTAATTCAACCGTACACATCGCATGCATGTGCAAATTTACATCTATAATGCCCTAAATGGGGTATTACCATATACACAATTAAAACCTTCCTATAATTCAACTTCAATAAAATTACAACTAAGTAAATTGACATTTTTGATCAATTTCTTTAAATAAGCATCCAATTTCAAAGAATTATATAAGCTTAAATAAAATCAATTAAACAAATCAAATTAGATTAAGAACTTAAGTGATAAACCCAAGTAAATTTATTGAATATCTATTATTGGAAATACATAATTTAAAATATTTGGGCCATGATGTCATCCATGATATCATCATAAGGGTGTCATCCATAAGGCATTAATGGAGATAAATATCAAGATTAAGGCTACCCATGCCTCATTCATGATCCATTCTTCCAAATATTGATGACCATATTTATTTCTTATCCCTCCAAAATTGAATAGATTTGTGACCCTCCATGTTGATCTTGAAATGGAGGGCTAGAAATTAGTTAGCTCATTTTGTAAAAGCTATAAATACGTGAGCCATGGTCATAACCTTAAATATTTTTTTGTGTAATGTTATTATGTATAAATATATTCAAGAATATCTTTGTGGTGTAGTAACACTATGAAAACATATCTCTAGATATATTCACTCATCTTTTCAGCATTGATCAAATTAAGAGCCAAAGCCACTGGTGCAAGGAGAGATGTATGGAGACACTTATGATACTACATTGATTAAGACTTGGAGCACCAAACCCAAGAAAAAACACATTTAATGGACCAATCTTGGAGAAGGGCTACTTGGGGAAGACATTGTCCATGTTTTCATGTCTAAGCTTCTTGACTCCATTTATCCATGCCCCTTGAGATAGTAGGCCTAAAATGTTATGTTATTTATTCTCTATCATTTTATTTATGTCTTGAATGCATGAACTGACTTCCTCTATGATCCTATTCTACATTTTTGCATACCCAGTGAGACCACAACCCACAATTTTCCTCTAATTTATTCTTATCATCTTCTCTTATCAAGTTTTATTACTAACTTTTGATGGAATTGGCTAAAAATTGAAAAAATGTTCATGTATTTTGACTGCATACCAACAAAATTGTTCCTAAATCGATGAATTCATCCTTGAATAATGATGAATTTGTCTTTACTATTATAATAATTAATGAATTTGTCTCCTTTTCTATTTTGATCATCGACAAAAGTGTTATTGTTCTGATAATTGACAAAAATGTCTTTATTGTTTTGGTCATCAGTGAATTTGTCTCCTCTACTATTCTGGTCAATGATGGAGATTTCCATGCTTTTCTAATAATCAACAAATTCATCTCTTCTATTTCGTCAATCTTTAGTGAAAATATAATGGATATCGATGAAAACATTTTTTAGATTGGAGAAAACATTATAGGTTTAGTTTTTGATCATTAATAAATTTGTTTTAATTTTAGTGAAATTATAGTTATTTTAGCGATTCAACACTTTCTCTGGTGAATTTATGTACTAGTCAGTGAAATCATCCTTGTGATTGGTGAAACCATCTATGTCTATTTTCTATATTTTGTTTGTGTTTTTATGCAGGTTCTTAAAAATGGTGAAAGGGTCTTGCATGTCAACAAAAAAATTTGTGTGAAAAACTTGAGAGTATAAAAACAATTGAAATCAAGCTCCTTGAAATGCTTAAAGCCCCTTGATTGAAAAACTAACCACTTGTATTATAGGTTTAACATGTTTTAGTTTGATTTTATAAAAACTCAAGATAAATTTCAATCACATTTCTATATGAGTGCTTAAAAATAGCATCCATACTTAGATTTAGAGCTCTTAATAACAATTTTTTTTCTTTATTTAGCACTTAGTTTTATTTTTGTAAAACCTTGTGCGTATGCTCTCCCCTTGTCCCATTTAGGGAACATACGTGACTAAAATGGAATGGTTTTACTTGTTATTGAGTCAAAAACCTAAATAAATATCATGTACATTGTCCTCTTGTTCATAGGAACTAGGGTGACTCAAAAATGACCTAGTTCTTCCACTTATTTTTATGTATTAGATTGTAAGCAGGAGTTCATTACCTCCTAATGAGTTATTTAGAAGGACATTAACCTAGGGTTTCATATCCAAACATTATTATAATCCCATTCTCCAATGGGTTATATAAATTGGATGTACCATTGGATTGGATAGTGGCTGAGCGGTTAGCCTAACAATTCCAATGGGTCCCCATACCATGCGGTGGTCTAGACATCAGACTTCACTAATTATTACATGGATAAATTTATTTTGAAAAGAAAAAGACATTTAAATAAAAATCTAGATGGTTTGGATCCAATTGACATGAATTTTTTACCCAAGTGTTTCTAGGCACTTGTGGACCATTTATATAAGCCAAATAAAAAAATTAGCTTAATTAACCCCACTTTACTATGTTTTATCCTGCCAAATACTGAGTTTCTTTGTCAATATAATTTATTTTCCATGTATCATTTATTGAGAGATATAGGGGGGATAAAAAACTCTACCTACATGCACTCTTTTATTTTTGGATTAATAATTAATTCTTTTTAAGACTGATATATCAATGAAAATTTTGGTGGATACTATGCACATCTCATGTCAATTTAGTGTAGGAAATGTGCACTTAGGTTATCCATCATATTTTAATTACATTGTGAGTCTGAAATAACCATGTCTCACAAAATAAAATAGGTCCTAAGTTCTCTCAAACAAATTTCAAAACCCATTTTCAAATATTCAATCTAAAGACAACTAGATTTCACTTGAGTCATGCCTATCATTTGGGATTGAGTGTTTTAACTCTTTGTATTTAGGTCACATAACTTGGATTAGATTTTGGTTTAATTTTAGAGCCTTAATAAATTGAAAATAATTGTTCCTATATTTAAACATTGACATTTGTCTACAGATTAAGGTGTTATGTTGTTCACATTACCATTTGACAATGCCATTTTTCACAATGTTATGTCTATCAATTGAAACAATAGCCTTTGTCTCACTTGGTACCATTACACTCCCGATTTGGTTTTTAAATTCAAACTTAGGATTTATTTTGTTAACTTATGCCCTATGTTTTTGAACCATTTGAACTTATTTTTTATTATGTGTAGTTGCATTGCCCATTTTCTTCTAAAGTTTGAACTTAGATGTTCTTGCATTCCTTATATGCTCCAAGTTCCTAGACCATTTGACCTTATTATGATATGATGGTTGAGATTAACCATGATCTCATTTTCCTCTTCTATGGTACCAACACATTTTAGACTTATTTTTTCTTGTATTATCTTACACCCTAAGGTCCAAGATTGTGTTACCCTCTTCTAGTTTATTGATTTTGATCAACCAAGGTCAAGTGTGCCAAAAAATATACATCTTATTCTCATCGGGTAACTCTATAATATCAAATTTAAAACTATTCAAATTAGTTCCATTTGGACCCAAATATGGTTTGGAATCAATTGTTCACATTAGGTCACTTTTTGACCCCAAGTCCATTTGAAGAACCATGCCTAGTTAGGTTTCATTTTTGAACCCACATACCTATTGTAAACCAAACCATGTTGAACTAAAATTCATTTCATGTACCCACATACCTACTACGATCCATACAATTAGAATAAAGCCAAATTAGGTCTCACTTGACCAAATCTAGTTATTTTGAGTTTCATTTCAATTATGTGTTGCCCTTCTTAGGGATCATTACAATTATATACCATTTTCTTAAGGTTTATTTCAATTTTGTGTCTCCCTTGTTAAGGCTCATCTCAATTATGTGTTACCTTTCTTAGGGCGCATTTCAAGTTGTACCTACACTCTTTGGGATAATATTATATGGACCAATACTACCCACCTTGGGCCAATTTATCTTGATCAATTCCTCCCCTTTCGTGTATCTTGATCTAGGGTAAATCTACTACCATTTTGAATCATGCAATTCAAAATCACTTTATATGAATCCCTATATGAATGATATAAGATTGACATCATTTTATAGTTCATAGTATAGGAAGCCAAATTCCCACCTGACTTTCCTCAAGATTGATTACATACTTAGGTTCAAAAAGAGGAAGTACTAGTGTTAAAGAGGAAATTTGTAGACCCACCCCAACATAGCCATGTTATCACTTATAGAGTACACTAGAGTAGTCAACCTTTCATTAATCAACTCATGGTTACTATTGACCAATTTTTGGTCTTGTAGGCCAAAAGTGGTCACCCCCTCCCTTTTCTTTACAAAGAGTCTTTCACATCCATGATTTGGCTAAGTCATCCCTCAATTTCCTTGTGCAAAATACCCCTTGTTAGACCTATTACATGAAAAAGCTAAGTGTTTTGTCATTTTGCTTAGTCTAGTGCAAATCAAGTTTTGTGCAGGTACATTACTTGTCTACTTTTATAAGTAAAAGCAATTGATGAACCCAAAATAGCCTAAGCAGTTCACAAAAAAGGCAACAGATTTCCTTTGGAGGGCACTTTGGTTAGTGGTAAGACTAAATCAAAAGTTCCAAAGGGGCATTTCAAGATTGAAAGGCCCTTGAGGAGGGTAGTAAGCATATTCAGGAAAGAGAGAAAGGGGCAAAGGATTCCTTTAGATTTTCCTCTGAAGGAAATCTAAAGAAAAGATAAGGGATTTCCTTCAGACATTTTGTCCTATGGAAATCCAAAGGAAAGGAGCAAAGTATTTCTTCAAACTTTTTGTCTGGAGAAAATCCATGTAAAACCAAAAGTGAATTCCTTCAGACAAAATGCTCAAAGGAATTCCTTCAGAAATTTTGTCCAAAGAAATTCACAAGCAAGGGACCAAGGAAAAATTCCTTCGGACAAAATGTTCAAAGGAAATTCAAAGAAAAATCGAAGACTTTGAAGGAAAGACTTCCTTTAGGCAAAATGTCTAAAGGAATTCCTTCAAACATTTTGTATGAAGGAATTGAGATGACCAAGGGAGCCTAAAGGGCAAGTGCCCTTATGGGGGACTCCCAACGACCCAAAAGGGGACCTTTTCCAAGCTCTGAAGGGACACCTTCCCTTTAGGAAGATTCAAATACAAAAGGCCAAAGAAATTACCAAAGGGGTGACAGGCTTGAGAACATCAATTTTAGCATGGCAAACTAGCCGTTGGAGGTTCAAACATCTGGTTATGGCTGCATGAATGTCAAATTCAAGGTGGTGAAATAGCCATTAGTTTTAAAATAGGTGAGAAGACCATAGACATCAACTTTAATGGGATGCATTAACTACTGAGAAAGGAGCCCAAGGAGCCAGAAAAAGATGAGAAGAATAGCCCGAGAGAGCTCAAATTGCCAAAAAGTGATAAAAATAACAAGGAAAAGGGGAAAAAAATAGAGAGTTTAGAACATGGCCATGGAAACATATGACAACATTTGTAATGTTCTAAAAGATGTGCCCAGCCAAGCACATACATGAATTAAGTAGTCTAGGTGGCAAAAGAAGGTGTTGGTAGGAGAAGTTATTATTGTGGGTGAAACAATCTCCACCAAGTGGTTATCAAAGAGAAAAAGCATTCAATGGTGTGGCATATTTTTAATTCATTTGAGCATGGATGAGTAGACAGTCGTGTAAGTTTCATAAAGAGGAGTAGCATTTCCATTCAAAGGATCAAGCAACCCATGCTTTTCAAGAGACACTTAATATGATTTAAATGCCAAAGTCAAGGCTTGTGACTACCCTAACATGGTTCCTTCACTGGACTTCCTCTTTCCACTGTATTTAATGTAGCATGGGCCACTTGTTCAAAAAGGCACCATAGTCTTATTTTTCATGCTATATATTGTAACCTCTCAAGTTGAGAAGGGGATCTCTCATTTTGTAAGGCAAAGCCCTACCAAAATTCACCTTTGATCAATAATAATGTGTCTTACCTCTATCTAACTGGTTATGCTTTTGAGTGTGTCTATTTATCAATTCTATATTTAGTCATTTTAGCTTGATGCTTTCACAAATTGACACCAACACACCTAGTGTAGACAAAGTACCATTTTTATAGGTTAACATGAAGTTCTACATCTGGAGCATAGAGATAGAAAAAGGTTATCAGATAGTGTGTTTTCTATAGCACCTATGGTAAGTTCATTTTCTATGTGTCTTCATTAAGCCCATTGTTAAAGCTCCCTACAGTCTAGTCTTTGCATCAAATAAAGTGTATGTCCACCCTCTTCTAGTCTGAAGTGTGAATAACTGAGTAGATCAAAATCATTTGGTGCATCACCACTTAGATTAATTTCTATTTTGGTTGCATCCTTATCCTTTTTCACCCCCCATTATTAGCAGTAGTGGTAAAATACTTTAGAGATGTATCAAAGGGAGCTAGCCATTATCTAGAGATTCTCTCCTCAATTTTTCTAGACCCACAACAAGAGGTGAGTCTCCATTGTGACACATGGAAGAGAGAATTTCAATCTTATATCAAGGGTGCAATCCACAACATCAATAGTTTTTAATATGCCTGGTGGGACCATAATACTCAGAAAAGTTCTAAGATTGGTGATGGTCCTGTTACAACAAGAATGAGCCACTAATCCAACATCTGGTGACTCCATTTTCAAGAACATCAGTCTCTAGTTAAAGATCAATCTAACATTCCATGCCTAAGGTCACCACAAGATCTTCTACCAAGGGCATCCCTTTTGAATTCATTAAACTACCATTAAACTCAGCAAGGTGACTGATATTTGCAAGGACCCATCCCTATATAACAAGTCATTTTCCCAGACCTACTACAAAATATACTTATGCAAGAAGACCCTGATAGAACCCTGTTATCACCATGGATTTACCTTTCATAGCCTTTCATTTTTAGAGCCCTTTAAACCTTCTACATTATGACCCAATCCTAGGGATAACCCTTAAGAATGTTCCTCCCTTTAATGGAGAGGGGCTTATTACTACTATTGAGCACATAAGAAATATTGCCAACCTCTGTAATATTTACAATGTCACTGAAGAGAACATTTCTATCAGGCTACTGGCATTGTCCTTCAAGGGTAAGGTTCTGGACTGCTATGGAACTTTGGATATGAATTTAGTCGGCACATGGAATAAACTAGGCACTCTATTGACAAATAGATTCGAGGAAAATAGTGACCACCTCTCACTTGCTGAGCAGCTAACCACCATGAAAAGAGCTCCACATAAATTCATGTAGGATTTCAATACCAAGTTTTAAAAGACATGGGACAAAATCCCCATTTTGGTGAGACTGACCCCAAGCTATGCCTTTCTCTATTATGTAAAATCTTTGTACAATGACATTGCTATCATGATATAGTCCATGGGAGGACAAGTGTTTCCAGCTACCTATGAAATAGTCATAGCCATTGAAAATTTCTTGGTGTAAGTGAGAAACATAGCCCCTAGACCCCATATGATGCTCTTTCCTAAATTTACACCTCCAATTTAAACTATTGCACCCACATTAGATCTTCTGCTTGGCATAGAAAAGCTGATTGATACTTCACCCAATGACCTTCATGAAGTTAAGAGCTTATGGCAAAGTATGACCAACAAACTAGTGGCTCTCAAAAGGCAAGAAGCTCAAAACTATCAGCCAAATCAGGGATATCAATAGTTTGGACAAGTAATTAGACCCCCTTTTTAGAATTATAAACAAGGATAGGGTTAGTTTAAACAAGCCAGACCATATCAAGGATATAATCTAGACACTCCTTCATCATCTAAGGCTCTTGTGCCCACTCAAAATAATTTGGTACAAGAATAGCCAAATTGCTCACCCTTAGAATATGGGCAAGATCAAGCTACTTGTAAAAATGAGATGCTGAGTCAATATATGAGTGCATAAGACAATTAAGCTACCTAATTCCCAAGATTTGAGACTTTAGTACAACCTAGCATGGGCAACAGTCAGGCTCAACTTGATTCCACTCTCATGAATCACATGGAAGGTGAATTTTGTGTAGTCTACTATGTGCACAATATGAACAACCAAGGCAATTATGTTTTAGCCAACACAAGGTCCAAAAGGAGAGCTATGGAGGAAGCTCAAGTAGCTACCTAGACATCTACAACATCTTCCTCATCACATATGAACTAAAATTTTCCAAATTATAGGCCACTGGTTGTGCCCTCAGCGCTTTAGCCTGCATATAAGGCTGCAAACACCTCTAAAGAAAACTTAAAGGGAAAAAATCCTTAGATCAATGTGGTGGACCAGATGAAGAAGCTACATGTGAATATCTCTTTGTGGGATTTATTGGCAATATCGAGATAAAAAGACATACTCCAGAAGGAATTACACGAGCGATATGAACCAGTTATCCCAACAAAAGTGGATAGCATTTTCATCATGAATGGGCACCCCTCCATAATAGGCCAAGTAAATAAAGAATAAAAGGTTCCCCCTTTATATCTATCCTTAGTCATAAGATATTTCTTGGTGCACAATTACATTATTGACAATGGAGCAAACACCTCAGTAATGCCAAAATGTATAGCAGAGAACTTGGGACTCAAATACGAAGAAATGACCAAGGGAGTCCTATAACTATATGGATAACTAGCTAAGATAGTATGAGTGGTGAGAGGCTTGAACTTGATGCTCCATGCCTATCTAATTTTCTCAGTTCCCCATGACATGGTGGTGGTAGATGTTCTTCCCTACTTTTCCATTTGCTTATCCAGGGATTTCACATCCAAAATAGGTGGGTACCTAGAAGCAACCTAGTATTACATGGTTTTTATAACCAAATATGGGATTAAGGTCAAGATTGAGTCAGAGCCAATCCATAGAGATCATTTGGAGCCATACTCACTCAAATTGGTGAATGTTAGATATGCCATTATTGATGAAGAAGAATTCCAAGTGGATCAATCTCTGCCCTCTTCTCTTGAAGGAGTTGCTGACCCGGTCTTAGTCGAATGGGGAAGTGACAACTTTGAACATGACCTATACAAATTCATAGAAGAGTCAAGTCTTGGAGTATATTGCATGCATGAAGAGGGTACTCTTCTACCCAATTTTATGAGATAAAACCAAGAGAGCTCAAGTTTATGGTAGCTTTTCTTTGATGGCCCAAGAAGCAAATTGGGAGTTGGTGGTGTAGTATTAATTTCCCCCTCACAAGAGAAATACTTCTTGAATTTTAGGTTCCATTTTTATTGCACTTGTAATCTAACAGAGTATGAATCTCTCATCTATGGTTTGGAGTGGGCAAGGAAAAGAGGAATTAAAGAGCTACAATTTTTTGGGGGCAACGAGTTGATCATAAATTAGGTGAGAGGCCGAAATCTAACAAAGAATTCCTTGCTTAAATCTTACAAGCATAGGGTGTGGGATTTAGTGGAGAGTTTACTTGCTTTCAATTTTACTTCCATTCTAAGAGAGAAGAATAAGCAAGTTGACAAACTAGCAACAGTTGGTGCTCAGTTTGACATCTCCAAGGAGATAAGCCAAGATAGCAGTCCACACCATTTAAAAGTGGTAATCAGACCCTTCATGCCTGATAACATCACCAACTAGTAGGTGTTTGATAGAGATCAATAGATATCACTCTTCTTACAAGAGGAGGCTAAGTTTGCCTCTAGAAATCAAGCTAAGCTAAAATAGTAGTATGGTAGCCACATTGTTCAGGTGAAGAACAACAAACTTCCCAAAGGCTTGGTCACTCTCAAAAGTATCTTAAATGAGGATGACCAATTGAAAAATGAAAAATCAAGCATCACAATGAAGAAAGAGAACTATGAAAAGGTTGAGATATTCAAGAATAAGCTGCTTGCACTTGGGAAGGTATGTATAGATCATGGCAGGTAGGTTTTCATCTTATTGTGCCAAAAATTTGTTGATGTCTTTGCTTGGGAGTATAGCGACTTGAAGGGTTTTGACCCAAGTTTGGCCCAACATACCATTGAGCTAGAGGAAGGCACTAAGCCCATCAAACAAAAATAAAGGCCTATCAACTTGAAGATTGATCCTCTCATACAGAAGGAACTCACCAAGCTGATTGAGTCCAAGATCATATTTTTGATCAAACACTCTTCTTGGTTGGACAATCTAGTTCTTGTCAAAAAAAATAATAGGGAGATCAGATTATGTGTATATTTCAGAGACCTCAATAGAGTCTCATTGAAATACCACTATCCTCTCCCAAGTATGGAGCAAATCCTCTAAATAGTGATAGCTAGTGAATGTTTCTCCCTCTTGGATGGGTATTCAAGGTACAATTAGATTTTAGTGAAAGACTGTGATCAATACAAGATAGCCTTCACTACCAAGTGGGGGATATTTTCTTACCAAACAATGCCATTTGGGCTATCCAATGCTGGAGACAATTTTCAACGAGCCATGAACATGGATTTTCAAGGCCTAATAAATAATGTTGTACTGGTCTATCTTGATGATGTGACAATATTTTCTAAGGAAGCATGCCAACATATGAAACACCTTAGGAAAATATTTGAGAGGTGTAGAGAGTTTGGTATATCTCTCAACCCAAAGAAATGCATGTTCCCTATCCATGAAGGTAAACTCCTTGGCCATGTTGTTTCAAAAGAGGGTTTAACCATTGATCCAAAAAGAGTTCACTCCATCCTAGCGCTATCCTTACCTAAGCATAAGAAAGGTTTACAAAGATTCTTTGGAAAAATAAATTTCATCAAGAAATTTATCCCAATTTTTTTTGAGATAGTCAAGCCACTGACCTCCATGCTGAAGAAAGATGAGAAATTTGTGTGGATAACACAAAGGAAGGATAGTTTTGAAGGGATCAAGTAGGCTATCACCTTGGCTCCTACCTTGATCAGTCCTAACTTCACCAAGGACTTCAACCTCTACACCTTCAAAAATTAAGAGGTAATATCCACCATGCTTACCCAAGAAAATGATGAGAACCTTGAATAGCCACTTGCATTTTTTAGCCAAGGTCTAAAAGGTTTTGAGATCAGGGATACATATGTGGAGAAGCAAGTCCTTGTGGTCATATGAAGTCTAAATAAATTTAGACATATGCTATCCAAGAGCAGGGTTCATCTCATTGTGCCACATCCCAATGTCAAATATTTCTTGATCAGTTGTGATCTAAATGAAAAGAGAGAGGGATGGATCACCAAAGTAATGAAATATGACATGGACATCAAAACCACCATGCTGGTAAGGGGAAAAGGCCTATGTGAACACCTTGCTATAGACCTTAAACAACATAAAGAAGGCATTTTACTAATCCGTGATGAAGCTATAATAGAAGAACCAATAGTCATGAAGGATTGGGCAACAGACATGAAATGTTTCCTTCTCATTGGTGAGTGCCTATAGGGCCTTGATAGGACCAAGAGGAGATATTTTAGACTCTAATCTCTCCCTTATGTCCTAATTAATGGGGTACTATTTAGAAGAGATTTCTCATGAGTACTCTTGAGGTGTATAGGCCCAGGTTAGGTCGATAGGGTGCTATCCAAGTTCCATGATGGGCTAGATGGTGGTCACTTTACTTAGTCTATAGCTGTAAGGATTATGAGAGCTGGTTACTTCTAACCCACTTTATTCAGAGACACTCATGCCTAGGTATGAAAGTGTTAGAAGTGTGTGCTCTTTGATGGGAAATAATGGTTGGTTGTGATGCCTTTATAACCTATTTAATTAGAACAACCATTCATATAATGGGGCCCAGACATCATCGGGATGATCAACCCTCCCTCTAGCACTAGCCACAAATGGGTCTTGACTACTACAGACTACTTCATGAGATGGGTAGAAGCTATTGCTTTGAAGGAGGCCAATGAAAGTGTAGTCCTAGATTTGTATGAAAGCCTGGTGACTAGGTTTAGAGTCTTAGCTACCATCATCTAAGATAATGCATTAGATTTCTTGGGAACCAGAATGAGTGAATGGGCATTGGGATATGGCATCTATCTTAGCACTTCTTCCAACTAATAACCACAAGGGAATGGGTTAGTTGAGTCCATCAACAAGAATTTGATCAAAATTATCAGAAGGATAATGGAGGAGAATCTATAATGTGGCATGCCAAGTTGAAAATAGCCCTATGGGCAGACATGGTTACTCTAAAGAGGGTAATTGGAAATTCACCATACATGCTTATGTATGGAAAAGAAGATAGACTTCCTATTTCACTTGAATTTCTAGCTTTGGATCTTGCTCACTAGCTACAATTGGAAGAAGGCAATAGCATGGAGGTCAAATTGTGTGAATTAAAGGAACTTCAAGAGACAAGGGACCAAGCCATGGTTTCTATGACCAGCCATCAATAGGAAAAAAAGAATCACTTTGATAAGAAATCCTCATCAAAGGGCTTCTCTGAAAGTGACATCAACTTAAAGTGGGATGAGGACCGGGCTAAGCCTAGAAAACACACAAAGTTTGATGCCCTATGGAGTGGTCTGTATGTCATCACTCAGTGCAAGTAGCATAATGCATTCCAACTCTCTAGGTTAGATGGTGAAGAATTGCATATCCTAGTTAAAGGGATATATCCTAAGCACAATCACTGAGCCATCTCTCATCATGTATATACTTTCCTTGTTCTTTCCTATTTTCCCTAAGTTCTCTTGTGCACGTTCATAGTTTTTTTTAGCCTTGTGTGTGTTTTGTTTACTATTTGTGGTGAAGGATTTATGATTGATTCTTAGATCTCTCAAGGTTATTTTCAACCTTTCAAGCTATGTTTTGACTCCATGCCTAATGGACTTGTAAACTACTAGTTTTCCTAAGCATGGTAAGCATGATTCCCTTATGAGTCACCAAATGTGTTGACCAATTTTTGGTCCTACAGGCCAAAATTGGTCACCGCCTCCCTTTTCTTTACAAATATTATTTCACATCCATGATTTAGCTAAGTCATCCCTTAGCTACCTTGTGCAAAATACCCCTTGTCAGACCTGTTCTATGAAAAAGCTAAGTGTTTTGTCATTTTGCTTAGTCTAGTACAAATCAAGTTTTGTGTAGGTACATTACTTGTCTACTTTTATAAGTAGAAGTGATTGAAGAACCTAAATGGCCTAAGCAGTTCACAAAAAAGGTAATAGATTTCCTTTGGAGGGTACTTTGGTTGGTGTTAGGACTAAATCAGAAGTTCTGAAGGGGCATTTCAAGATCAAAAGGGCCCTTACAGAGGGCAGTGAGCATATTCGAGAAAGAGAGAAAGGGGTAAAAGATTCCTTTAGATTTTCATTTGAAGGAAATATAAAGAAAAGACAAGGGATTTCCTTTGGACATTTTGTCTGAGGGAAATCCAAAGGAAAGGAGCAAAGGATTTCTTTGAACTTTTTGTCTGAAGAAAATCCATGTAAAACCAAAGGTGAATTCCTTTAGACAAAATGCGCAAAGGAATTCATTCAAATATTTTGTCCAAAAAAATTCACAAGCAAGGGACTAAGGAAAAATTCCTTCAAATAAAATGTCTAAAGGAAATTTGAAGAAAAAGCCAAGACTTTGAAGGAAATACTTCCTTCAGGCAAAATGTCTAAAGGAATTCCTTCAGACATTTTGTGCGAAGGAATTGAGATGACCAAGGGAGCTTGAAGGAGCCTGAAGGGCAAGTGCCCTTTTGGAGGACTCCCAGCGACCTAAAAGGGGACCTTTTCTAAGCTCTAAAGGGACACCTTCCCTTTAGGAAGATTCAAATACAAAAGGCCAAAGAAATTACCAAAGGGGTGACGGGCCCAAGAACGTCAATTTCAGCATGACAAACTAGTCGTTGGAGATTCAAACATCTAGTGACAGGTGCATGAACGTCAAATTAAAGGAGGTGAAATAGCCATTGGTTTTCAAATAGGCAATAGGCCCATAGAAATAAAATTTAATGGGATTCATTAACCACTGAGAAAGGAGCCCAAGGAGCCAACAAAAGATGAGAAGAATAGCTTGAGAGAGCTCAAATTTCTAGAAAGTGACAAAAATAGAAGGGAAAAGGGGAACAAAATAGAGAGTCCAAAACATGGCCATGCACACATGACAACATTTGGAATGTTCCAAAAGATGCACCCAACCAAGCACATACATGAATTAATCAGTCCAGGTGGCAAAAGAAGGTGTCAGTAGGAGAAGTTATTATTGTGGGTGGAATAGTCTCCACCAAGTGGTTATCAAAGAGTGCAAACATTCAATGGCACGGCCTATTTTTCTTAATTTAAGCATGGATGAATAGATAGTCATATAAGTTTCATAAAGATGAGTGGCCTTTCCATTCAAAGGATCAAGCAACCCATGCTTTTGAAGAGACATTTAATATGATTTAAATGCCAAATTCAAGGCTTGTGACTGCCCCAATATGGTTCCTTCACCAGAATTCCTCTTTCCAATGTATTCAATGTAGCATGGGCCAATTGTTCAAAAAGACACCATAGTCTTCTTTTTTATGCTATATATTGTAACCTCTCAAGTTGAGAAGGGGATCTCTCATTTTGTAAGGTGAAGCCTTGCCAAAATTCACCTTTGATCAATAAGAATGTGTTTTACCTCTATCTAACTGGTTATGCTTTTGAGTGTGTCTATGTATCAATTATGTGTTTAGTCATTTTAGCTTGATGCTTTCATAAATTGACACCAACACACCTAGTGTAGACAAAGCACCATTTATGTAGGTTAACAGGAAGTGTTGCATCTAGAGCATAGAGATAGAAAAGGGTTATCAGATAGTGTGTTTTTTATAGTGCATGTGGTAAGTTCATATTTTGTGTGTCTTCATTAAGCCCATTGTTAAAGCTCCATACAGTCTAGTCTTTTCAGTAGATAAAGTGTATGTCTACCCTCTTCTAGTCTGAAGTGTGAATAACTGAGTAGATCAAAAAAATTTGGTGCATCACCACTTAGATTAGTTTCTATTTTGGTTTTATCTTTCTCCTTTTTCACCCCCCCATTGTTATTAGTAGTGGTAAAATACTTTAGAGATGCATCAAAGGGAGTTAGCCCTTATCTAGAGATTCTCTCCTTAGTTTTGCCAGACCCACAGCAAGAGGGGAGTCTCCATTGTGTCATGTGGAAGAGAGAAGCTCAGCCTTTTGTCAAGGGTGTAATCCACAGTGTCAATAGTTACTCTAATGACCTTTATAGATTCTACTTTAATTAACAATTATCAAGCACCTCGTCTAATATATGAGTTGGCCTTAGCACCATATCAAAGCTAATCATTATCCAAATTAGGTTCTATTTCATAAAAAATATCCAAATTGGGTTCTATCCTTAAACCACTATTAGATTCAACATCAAAAGTAAAATCAACATTGGATTTAGATTCATTTGAGTCAAAATCAGATTCATAATCATAATGTATTGGTATATGTTATGACATCAGCTACATGCTCTTTGAATATCCAATTACACACATTTGTGATCTTTTTATGATTTTTAAGGATGTTTCCTTCAACATCGACACAAGCTCTCCTATTAGTCTTTAAAAATATTTTGTAGCCTTTTCCCCTTACATTAACCATCCACATGCATTTACCATTAACTAGCCTACCCATTATATTGATTCTCCACCTCCCACAAGCATTGATTAGGACTAACAGAATCACACATTATTAAACTACATCCATGGTGGCATATCAATTGTAGAAAATTAGGGGGACCAAGATCACATTCATGAATTAGAAGAATAATATCCTAGTGAAACATTTTCAGAGGGGTTAGGGGGAAATTAAAATCCAAAATTAGGACTTCTAGTGAAACCTTGTTTGAGGTGTTATAAGATAATTAAAGTGAACCTTATCAAAGGTGCTATGGGAAAATCAAAACAAATTTATTGGTGAAAACTTCTTGTAGGTGCTAATAGTTGAGCATAATAGTTATTCATTACTTGATGAAGCTATTATTTAAGATAATATTAGCATAACCAACAATCCAAAGCATAATCAAATTATATAAACTCTCATGCCTAAATAATAGAAAAATCTATTGGCCCTATTAAGAACATATTCAAAAGTCTTTGGCCTTGCCACAACCAAAATTATGTCAAATCCAGAATCAACAACATTGTCTGTGACTAGAAATCTCAATCTTCATTTGTTACCCAACCATCATGCATTCCATTATGATCCATTTATTCATTCAAGTCCTATATTCCAATGTCAAATCAAACCTTTTATCCAATACCTATCATTATTGAATATTCTTGGTTAAATTTTACTTCATCGAGGCTATAAGGACATATCATTTGGATATATGGAGTAAATAGAATCAATGGAAAATAAAAATAAAAACAACATTATTGAAGTCCAAGAAATAACAAGTTCTTTCTAGAGTAGCTATCAAAGTGGGTTTAGGATAGGGATAAATCTTATTAAGTATTTTGGTTTTATCATATGAAATTAGGATGTACATCTCCACATTAGAAAGAAAAACATAATCATTTATGTTACCTTTTTCCATTTTTATATTCCCAACCTATTGTTGATTAGTAGTATCTTTTACCATGAGTGGAACTACATTGACTTGAGGTCCATTTGGATTATGTAGAAAATGCTAAGTTTTTGAGGTCAGCTCAATCACCCCTATCCTATGATATCGCCATTTTATGAGTTACCATTTCTACACTTGACTTTTATTATGTTCCATTGTCTATAAGGACTCTTGATTTGGGGTCACCGATTATATATTATTGCCTAGACTATTCTCATTAATGTACTTCTTGGACCATTTTTATATCATTTGATGGACCATTTATACTTACTTCCCTAAACCATTCTATTATTACTTTGATTGTTCTATTACTACCTAGACCATTCTACTATTACTAGGACCTTTCTTATTTGAACCTAGACCATTCCTATTTTTTACCTAGGCCATTCATGTTTCCCATTACCTATTCTTCTATACTATTCTAATCTTATTACCAGTCATCATATTGATTACAAAACAACAAATATGTAGATATATTAAATGAAAATTTTAGAGGTAGTTCAAAGTGATCAACATTAACATCAATAGAAATTTTTTTGGGCTAGTCTCTTAGGACATCTCGACATATGGTTTCACCTATTTGGTAGTTCCTTAAGACTTTTTCTAATTATTCTTATTTTTTATTGCATGGTATTCCCCTAGACCTATGAGTATATTTTTGGTTCATTAGATCACTATTGTAGCTAGTTTAGCTATTATTTAAGACTCTACCTAAGGACTATTGCCCTTTGATAAATGGTTCAATATACATTTGAACATATTTACGTTGCTTTCCTTATTCCAAAAACCCAAAAACACTAGAAAATACCATACAAAATACCAAAAACATTATTAGTTAGTAAATTTGGGCTTAAAATCTCCATGAGAGTTATAAATCCATGCATCTTCTATGTGGGATTCCCCTTTATTCTATTCATCATTTTTGTTCTCTTATTACACTCCCTTTTATAGGAAAACTACATCAGCCTAAGGTCCATATGAACTATGTAGGTAGCTCTTGGATGCATGGGGCATCTCAAGTCAACTCAACCACTCTAATTTTAATCTTTATGTACCCTAGACCTTTACTCTCTCACCATTTTTTGTGTAGTATTGGACCTATACACTCTCTTAATTGTATGAGCCCATTCTTATTTTCCTTCTATTAATAATTTCTTCTCTACTTATCATCACATTTATTCCATCTTGATTCTTGGGAGAACTACATTTGGACTAAAGTCCATGTTGGAACTCATATACATGGGACTATGTATGTAAAATCTAATTGCTTATTAAATTTTGAGTTAGCTCAGCCACCCCTTCCTTATTCTTCTATTCCCCGACTTTGGTGACCCGTTCATAGTCTAAATATAACAGCTTGTTCATTACACATGCATAATTGTTGATTACTTACATTGAGCATCTTTATCTTCATTGCATTGTGTTCTATGTGTTTTGTTTATTAATTTATGCACTTATTTATTTTGAGTGTGTTATCTACATACATTTTCAAAATGGCTTCAGTCTTGTCTTAACTTGGGATTGAGTTTTTTACTTGTGTATTTAGATAATTTATGTGTTTGTTTGTGTTTTGGCTATTCTTGTTTCCACTTAAGTATTGATAATTAATATCTTGTTCTTAATTTATTTACATTTTTTATTTAATTTTGGTTCTTTCTTTTTTTAGCTCAAACATAAATGTTTGAAACTTAGGTTTTGGTATTTATATCATTATTTTGACTTGTAAATATTCACATTTGAACTGGTCCATTTACAATTTGAAATCCAATGTTATTATAAGTTGTTCATACTTATGATGCATAATTTCATTTTATATATTAAATACTAAGATATCCAATCATAAAATTCAATGTGGCATCGAACATACATCTCTTAAAGCACCATCCTATATATCTACTATCTGACTAGGATATCATCCTCCAAACATGAGCCATACATTAGAAATAAGCATCATTCTCTTTGATACTTCAATATGTGCATCTCCTATCTTATGTATCAAGTTATGTTATCCATTCATTTACCCAAATTTTTTGGCTACTTTAATATTGGTTTAGGATATGCATCTCTTAAATTAATATCTAGTATGTAGTCATGCATCAATTCTAAATAAGGATGAATCAATGATCCATATGTTAATTAAGGATGTGCATCTCTTAACACTAGCATTCATTATCATATCATAATCATGGAAAAAAATCATGTCCATCTCCATATTTTGATTCCATCTCCCCTCATTAAACTTATTATTATCTTGGTTCTTCACGAGAGTCTCTTTTTAGCCTTGTTTTTTGTTTTTGATTTATTTTTTTCTAATTATTTCATTTTTCAGCCTCTTTTGATGAATGGCATGTTTATTTATTATAATCAAGGCCAACTCATAAAAATAAAAAAATTATCATTCTCCCCTTGAGGGGGCATCATAGACCACCCAAAAATTATTTGGGGCATTTTCATAACCTTGTTTTTTCTGTATCTCATGTAGAATTTAATAGAAAATAGGAATGATTTTTAATCTAATTATGTTAATTTTAAGTGACTTTATTATTCTTTGAAAAAATGTTTCTTCAACCAAATGCATCATCATACCTTCTCAAATAAGGGGAAAATGTAGACATCTAATTCCTATCACTATCATGCCAAGATTACAAATTTGAATGACTTTCCCAAATAATGCACAAACTAGACCAAAATCACCAAAATGATATAATTTGGTTGCACATGTCATGCACATACACCAATTCATGTCCATGTATCCCTGATTGGGGAAATAAACTTTATGGAATTGTATATATTCTTTTAATTCACTTCAACTCAAATTTGGACCAAGTAAAATGACACTCTAGACCATTGAAATCCTCTAATTTGGCCACACATGTCACATGCATGTTATAATTTGCATTTATAATGCCCTAAATGGGATATTACCCTATACAAAATTGATACCTTCCTCAAATTAAATTTCATTCAAATTATGACTAAGTAAATTGAAATTTATCATAAGTTTGATTAAATAAGCAAACAATTTCCAAGAATTGCAAAAACTTAAGTATAATCATTTAAGCAAATAAAATTAGATTAAGAGTTTAAGTGATAAATACATGGAAATTTATTAAATATTTATTATTGGAAATTCATAATTCAAAATATTTGGGCCATGATGTCACCCATGACATCATAATAAGGGTGTCATCCACAAGGCATTAATGGATATAAATATTAGGATAAATCTACCTATACCATATTAATGTTCCATTATTATATATATTGATGACAATATTTATTGCTTGTCCCTCCAAAATTGAATGGATTTGTGACCCTCCATCTTGATCTTGAGATGTACGACTAGAAATCAGTTAGCTCATTCTAGAAAATCTATAAATACATAAGACATGGCCACAATCTTCACACTTTATTTGTGAAATGTTATTATCTAGGAATAGCTTCATGAAACTCTTTTTGGTGTAGGAAAACAATGAAAAAATATCTCTAGAAATCTTCACTCACCTTTTAAACATTGATCAAATCAAGAGCTAAAGCCATTGGTGCAAAGAGAGATGTATGTAGATGCTTGTGCTAACACATTGATGAAGACTTGGACAACCAAATTTGGGTACAACCATGTTTAATTGACCAATTTTATAGGGCCACTTAGGGAAGGCATTGTTAATGTTTTATTGTCTAAGCTTCTTGAATCCATTAATCTACACCCCTTGAGGGAGTACGCCTAACACATTATGTTCTTTATGCTTTGTCATTTACTTTATGTCTTTAATGCATGAACTAAATGGCTCTATAATCCTATTCTAAAGCTATCTCATTGGATACTTTAGTTGATAAATACACTAACGTGACAAGTTTCTTATGTAGATCAATTTCACTTATTCATAAATGTTTATTATTTTTTCTTCTTTGCTTCATGTTTTTTGTGTATTTTTTTATGGATTTTGGAAATTTAAACATGTCATTATTTGTGGATCTAAGCCTAATCATGTGTTTATATGCATGTGAGTAAAATTTAAACATGTCCCTTGTATGTTTCCCCTTGCCCTTATTTCATGTTTTATGTGATTTTTCATGTACTCTTTGTGTATGCATCATGACCATGAATCTTGCTTGTTATTTTATGCTCAATTTGTGATATCATGATACATATCATACATCTCCCCAAATTTTTGATGCCATGATAAATACCATGAATTTACCCCAAGTATTTATTTATTAAATTTAAGTACTCAATATAATAATTAGTATTCACTACATGCCTAATTGCTAACATCTATCTAAACATGACAATATGTTTTTTGGTTCTAAATGTATCATAGATTATTATATTTATTACATTATCAATATGATGCCATGATCTCTAATTTTATCATTATTACTCTTGATATTATTATTTCTATAACATTATTTGCATAATTTTTTTATTTTGAGCTAAGTTATTATGTAAGCTTCACAACTCACCTCAAAAGAGGTGGCATAAATAGTGAATTATCTTAGAGACTAATCTATAATAGTCTAATTCATAGATAAAATAATAGTACATACTTATTTGATGACAATGCATACTTAATTTTTGCGCAAAATTTTCATTTAGAAAATAATGCACTATTTGGACAATGACACAGGATAATATTATCCAAAATAATGTTCTTTCATCGTAGAAATAAATAATAATAATTTCAAGAATTCTAAAAATCATACTCAGTATACAAAGTTGTTTTCTATGGTTACGTAGAAATAATTTCATATTTTTGTGCAAGATTATTATAGACTTTACTAATATTGGGGACATCATACATGACATGTGTTCAAGATTGTTACACAAGTTTTTACTCAGATATTAGATTGGAGGCATGTGCATGACACATGATCACTTTCTTGATCAAATTTGCCCCACTTTCCTCAAAAGGAGTGATTTCACATCATTCTCTGTGTTTTATACACTAGACTTAGTTCATATCACTTTTTCACTAGCTTTATGCCAAGAATTTCATTAGTTTTGCAACAAAATGAATATTATTCCATTTTATAGTCGTTGATTTTTTATTTTTGAATCAAAATGATCTATTGAAATTCATACAAAGATTATAATCTAATATACTACCTTGATTAGTGTGATTATTAAGTCAAGTGCATCTTGGATTTTTAATCACAAACTCTCCTATCAATGAGGATTGGGGTAAGTAGTGTCCAATCCAAGCATTTCCATGAGACAATAATTCTATTCTCATATATGAAAATGTCTATTCTTTCCTTGTTATTTGATCTAAAATTTTCATGATTTTACTTTCATATTTTCATCTTAAGTAAGGAATAATTTTTACATGTTAGGTTTTCATGAAGTACATGATAAAAAATTAATGTTATTGTGTACATTATTTGATAATTTATGAAAATAATATTATGTTATTTTAAGTGAGTTGTTGGAAACAACTCATGTATGTAAGAGTGTGTGAGAGTATAGATGTGGAGAGATAAGTGTGATGAGATAAATATCAGGGGATAAAAGATATACTTTGAATCCTCTTATTTAGAAGAAAAATAATTTATAAATATCACTCTCTAGTTTTAATAAAGCATCCTGAATGAATTGAACAGATTATAGAATTATATAGTGCAAATATTATTTTTATTTTTTATGTGTTTGCTCTATCATCATTTGAATTAGTTACAAATTTAAACAAAATATATCAAATTATATTAGTGGTATTAGATCATGTTTCTCTAATTAAAATTTAAAATAAAAAATAGGGGTAGTTGAATATGCTTTACACTTGTATAGGAGGAAAAATAATTTTTACTAAATTTTTAAGATAGTTTAATTTGTTGTTAAGGTAGATTAAGGATGTATTCAAATTTTAGATTATCCTAGGAAAAATAATTGTTAATGAAGTTTTAAGATAATTTAATTTATTTTTAAGGTAAATTAAGGATGTATTTAAATTTTAGATTAGCCTATTTTAAACATACTTCATCCTTGTATCTTTTTATGGTATTTTTTTATGTTTTTGAAGAAATTTTTTGATATACATAGGTTTCACGATAGTGGTAGCATATTTCATTAATAGAATTACATCACATTTTATAGGAAATATTCATTTGGCATGTACCAATTCTACCATAATGGCTCAACATAATATTATATCCAATGGATTTAAAAATACATATTGAATAAAATGGGATAAATATTTGTATCTTGAATGTGCACATTAGTGAGAAGAGGAGTAAAATTCAAGTTTAAAAGATGAATCCAAAATTCTTCAATCTGTAGTCTATTCTATTCATTTGACTAGAGGTTAGGAAGATAAAAATATAGTTCCAAGATGGTGGTGAAGATCTAAGATTTGTGCCTTTAACTTTCATAATTAATGGATATGGACATATAGGGAAAATAAAAACAAATTATCCTAAAAATCTATCCTATAACTGATGTGTTACAAAATTATTTCATGCAAATTCATACTACTTAATGTATATTATGAAATCTATGTGCACAATGACATTTCCATGGACATGTGTTAACTAATGTGTTGAATATTCCATGATTTATAATTAATTCCATAAGATATTATAACCATTCAAATCATTGATAATAGTATGCACTATAAGGAGCCAGTCACAATAGGTATTCAACTTGTTATAGTTAGATGTGTTAGTCATAGTGGCTTATTTATTCTTTTAGTTAAATTTATGAATTGGATTATTTTTATATTAGGTCAATAATATTTGTAGTAGTTTGGTAAAATTGTATTATTAGTGTCCTTTAAAGTTTATTATTTTGATTCATTCTGAATATTTGTCAATATATGTTGATATTAAAATTTAAATTTGAGAGTCAAAGTCAAAATTCCATAATTTTAATGGATGCAATATTAGTTACCCCCGAAATCCAATTCATAAGGAATATGTAAAAATTAAGGAGGGGGGATTCTTATAAATAAATGCAATGGAATTCAATTTGAGCCTAAATGCACAATTTATTGAGTAAATAGTGACATATAGAGGGATGGAAGCAATGAAGGCAAGAGGACATTCAACATATTCTCATCACTTACTAGAAATGGGGCCATGAAAATACATTAGTGACACCAATATATGCTAAATAGACTAAAGCCAAGAATGACTCTCAGTGGTAGTGAAGATCATATATGTTGTGTATAATCATGTGGTAATGATTATGTGTAGATGCTACATAAGAGACATATGAGGACTTAGTCATCATTTTTTAAATTTTTAGTATTTTCATTTTCAACAATTTTTGTTTCCATTATATTATGAATAAACTTTTATTGTAACATTTGGGGAAAGAGATGCATGTTAAAATAACCTGACTCTTGGGGGTAGGAGAAGATTTTCAGGTAGCTCAATATGGATTATTTTCTATCTAGTGTTGACACGGATCAACCAATCAACTTTAATAATTATTCCCATAGTGTATACAGATTCTAGGGGTCGTGAACCTAAAATTTAGCTCTTTAAGACTACACCCTTCATAGAGTTATAAGATAAATTAATGGAGTATACCTAGTCTGAGTAGTATTTTCAAGGGGCAACATTTTTAGGATATGTTTGTCTTCTCCTATGTTCACACTAAGTGGGAATGATAGGAAATTAATGTTAGTGTTTACATTATTTAATAATGTATTAAAATAATATTATGTTATTTAAAGTGAGTTGTTGGAAATAATTCACATATGTAGGAGTGTGTGAGAGAATAAAGGCAGAGAGATAAGTGTGATGAGAGAGATATTAGGGGATAATAGATATGATTTGACTCCTCTTATTTAGGATTAAAATAATATATAAATATCCCTCTCTAGATTTAATAAATCATCTTGAATAATTTGAATAAATTATAGAATAATATAGTGTGAATATTATTATTATTCTTTGTGTGTTCGACTCTATCATAATTTTAATTAGTTTAAAATTTATACAATTTTTTTAAATTTATATCAGTGGTATCAAAGTGGGTATCTGTAATGAAGGTTAGAATAAAAATAGGGGTAGTTGATTTATACTTTGACCTTCTGTAAGAGGAAAAATTATTGTTAAATAATTTATAACATAGTTTAATTTGTTGTTAATATAGATTAAGAATGTCTTGAAATTATAGATTAGCTTCTTTTGAACCAAATTCATCCTTGTTTTTTTAAGGGTATTTATTTATGTTTTTGATTAATTTTCTGATATACATAAGTTTCACCATAGTGGTAGCATCTTGAATTAGCAATAGTACTAGAGTCTTTGTATCTAGTATTAATTTGGCACATACCATTTATATCATAATGGCTTGACTTAGTATTAAATCCAATGGAGTTGAAAATACATATCAAAGAGGGACCAAGATGTGTATCTTGAGTTTACACATAAGTGAGAAGAGGAGGAAGATGGAAGTTTTAAATCTAGAACCAAAGTTCCCACATTTGTAGTCCATTATGTTCATTTGACTAAAGCTCAATAAGATAAAAATATAGTTAAAAGATAATGATGAAGATCTTGGAGTTGTGCCTTGACCATTAAAAATCCATGGATATGGAGACAAGAAAATAAAAAACAAAACAACTTGAAAATCTATTCTACAATTGACATGTTATAAAATACTTTTTATGCAAATTTATATTACTTAATGTCTATTTTGAAATTTGTTTGGGCAATGACATTTCCATGGACATGTGTCAATGAATATGTTGAAGATTCCATGATTTTAAATTAATTACAAAATATATTTTAACATTATAAAGTGTTGGTCACAGTAGGTACTATAAGGAGTCAGTCATAGTAGGCATTCAATTTGTTATAATTAGATATGTCAGTCATAGTGGGTTTGTTTATTCTTCTAGTTAAAGTTATGAGTTGGTTTATTTTTATATTAAGTCAATGGAATTTGTATTAGTTTGGTAAAATTGTATAATTAGTCTCTTTTAAAGTTTATTATTTGGAGTCATTATCAATAATATTCAATGTATGTTGATATTAAAATTTAAAGTTGAAAGTCAAAGACAAAAAGCCATCATTGTAATGGATGCAATCTCGGGCTACCTAAACATCTAATTTGTAATGAATATGTAAAAATTATGGGCATAAATTCCTATAAATACATGTAGTGGAACTTCAATTTGAGGCTTAACACAAAATTTTCTAAGTGATCAGTGACATATAGGAGGATGGAAGTAATGGAGGTAGGAGGACATTCAACATCTTCTCATCACTCACTAGAAATGAGGCCATGAAACTACATTAATGGCACCAATATGTGTTAAATATACTAAATCCAAAGATTATTCTCAGTGGAAGTGAAGATTGTCTATGTTGTGTATAATTGAGTGATAATGATTATGTGTAGCAACTTCATAAGAAATAGATGAGGACTTAGTGCTCATTTTTTATTTTTAGTATTTTCCTTTTCAACATTTTTTGTTTCCATTGTGTTCTAAATAAACCTTTGTTGTAACACTTGGGAAAAAATATGCATGTTAAAATAATCTAACTCTTGGGTGCAGGAGAATATTTTCAGGTAGCTCAATATGGATTACTTTCTAGCTAGTACAAGTGCTTAATGAGTCCAAAGTAGACTAAAAATTGAGGATTGGTCAATCACCTTTAGGAATTATTCCCATAGGGTATACAAAATCTATGGGTTGTGAACCTCAAATTTGGATTTGCAAGACTACACCCTTTTGAGGGTTATGAGATAAATTTATGGAGTGTACCTAGTCTAAGAAATGTTTTTAGGAAGTAGTATTTAAAATAATGTTTGTCTTCTCCCATGTTTTCACTAAGGGGGAATGATAAAAAATTAATGTTAGTTCATACATTATTTGATAATGTATGAAAATAATATTATGCTATTTAAAGTGAGTTATTAGAGATAACTCACGTATGTAGGAGTGTGTGAGAGAATAAATGTGGAGAGATAAGGGTGATGAGAAATATATAGGAGGATAATAGATATATTTTGACTCCTCTTATTTAGGAGCAACATAATGCATAAATATCCCTCTCTATTTTTAATAAATCATCCCAAATGAATTGAATATATCATAGAATAATATAGTGTGAATTTTATTATTATTCTCTATGTGTTTGGCTTTATCATTATTTGAAACTTTATACAAGCTATTTCAATTTATATCAACATAGTTCAGCATATAATATACATCTAAACCCATTATTCACATGTAAGCTTACATATAAAACTCTTCCTTTTACTCTACTAATTTTGATTTGATACATTACTATAATAAATTGGGGAGGGGGGGGGGGGGGGGGGGGGGGGGGGGCGGTGGGCGCGTGTAGTCACTAAAATTAAAATTTAATGCTAAAAAAATGTATTTGTGATGAATTATTATACACACTTAACCTATGCTTAATTCCATGGTACCACTATTCCTATAATTTTATGAGAATGAGCCTCTATCCTTAGGCAAATATGATACTAAATATTTTAATTCCTCATTCCAAATAACCTAGACCTTTTATTTGATTGATTCATACTTCTAGTTTAGTCATTTCTATTCTTTAGATGAAATTATTCCTTTAAGACAATCCCACAAGTCAGTCATGTCTAAATCTATTAGTTTCATCCTCCTAAAAAATAATGAAAAATTACCCAAATTCATTCCAATGGGTCATCCAACACATTTAAAAAGTATCATTTGAATAATTCACCAAAATACCAATATATAAGTATATTTTCTTTATAATTATTCACCAGATGGAAAGAGTCTACCACTATTACAAATTTTAGAACTATCTAACTATACATTAAGAGAAAAACACCTATTCTTCCCATTTTTGAGTCTATACAACCCAAGTATCCTTGAGCTACATCTAAATACAATAGCAAGGTCAAAAATCATTCTTCAAGCACATAATTACACAAGTATTTCACCAACATATAGCATTTTACCATTATTTCACACACACCACTATAGCATGGGAGAACTACATGGAGTTTGATTCATCTTCAGAGTATTAATATGTAGGCAATAATCAACACATGAGGTGTTTAGGTTAATAAAACCCCATCCCCTTGCCCATTTCCCCCATTTTACAGTGTTTTTCTCTCTTGTCATTGATATATAGTTTTGAAATAAATAGGAAGGCACACATCAGCTCCTAAAAAATAAAAATCATTTACATACACACATATGATCTATAGGTGAAGGTGCATTTGACATAATCCACATAGGGGAAAAAACCTAAAGGATTATAGTGTACCCTACAAAAAACATGGAAAGATGACCTATTCAAAATGGTATGTCCTATTTTCAAAATAATGTGGAGCCTTGATCCTAATTCATATTACCCTAATACAACTCTAAAACTAATTTCACAGTCACTATTTCAATCTTTAAAATCTAAGTTATAGATAAGTCATCCATTTATTAATACTTCCCCTTTTAGCATATATATAAAAATTGTAAGTTCCAAATCAGTCATGTGTATATATTGTATATCTCATGATTTTGATTTACTTAATAGTTTTTATTAATTAGATTAATACTTCTTAATCCCCATTTTTGATAAAATAATAACCTTATCACACTTCTTTCTCCACAAGAGCTCGATCCTAGTAGGCCTAGACTAGGAAACTATAACAAAAATGTATATTGTGATTATAATAATATTTCAAGGCATTCAATGAATAAATGATTTAATTTAAAACATAGGACACATGATCTTATATATGACAACATTATTGATTTGGGAACTCATACAAAGTAATCTAGATCACAACATAATGGAAATAAAAAATTGAATATCTTTAGTGATTTTTTTCCTAAACATGAAACAACATAAACCAAGGGCACTTCACAGGTATGTTTTGCATACAACATGCATCCTCCAACAGAGACATATGGTCATCCAATATATACTATCATTGGTAAACTTATCAATATTCCACCATAATGATCCATGATTGCATTTGATGACAATGAGATAGTTGATGGTGATTTAGATTTTTGTGTACTCTTCATATGAGCCTACATTGATTAAAAGTGTATATATAGTGTGGTTCAAGTTATAAAATTGGCACAATACACTTCTTCACTCCCTTAGGTATACATAAAAATATTTATAAAATACATCAAAATCAATTAATGGATTCCATAAAACTAAATAAAATACATTGGGATACATAATATTACCTCTCTAGGTAGGCTTGGCCATATTAATCACACCATTCCTACTTATATAGAGTAACATGTTATTCTCCATGTTATTGGGATTCCCTTGGATGCAAATATTATGATCAATACCCCCTATAGTTCACTGATTCCTAAAGTATATTTATTGTAGCATAGTAGTCATTGTTCTAGGTGTACAGTATAAGTATCCTCTACAACCAGTGATATCACGTCATTCAATCCCACTACCACCATTATTGGTTGATACATCTATTCAATATATTTATATAGATATGATTGATAAATTTATTTAAGATCATTATTAGAGTATATTATTACACATATATGAGATCAATTTATACATCCAATTCAAAGGAACATAGTTGGGCCCACTTCACAATAACATATTAAGTATCAAACACATTAAAGAGTTGCTTAAATACCATAAAGGCTAGCATATCCTATTGTACATACTCAGTTAGCACCATATATAGTTTAATTTATTCCATAATGAACATACACAATGAGACACCCTTATACTATATATTATAACCCATAGAGTCCTTGACCATCTATAGTTGTCCATTTAAAAAAAATCATGAGTAGTGATTATGATTGTTATAGTATACCACATGATTCCTTATCATATCCCTCCACATCTACAATTAGAACCTCCAATCCATGATAGATGAACCCTCCAACATTCAATATAGGCACTTTCCATGATCCTTCCATTGATGCAATCATCAATTACCTTTGTTTTCAAATAAAAAATATGTAAACATAACCAAAAAATCAAATAATTGGAAAATTAAAAAACATTCAAATATTTAAAAAAAATCCAAAATCAAGTCTTGAGCATGGTACAATTTATATATTACAATATTTTCATATGTTATTTATCACATATTTGGTAAATAGAATATTCTTTACATACAAACATGAATTTCATAGTATATGAGTGTTATATAGGACATACATGTTATATATAGACATATAGATGTTGGATTTTCCTCTACTAATAGACATGCCAATATTAGGGGAGTCTTGTTCCACAAGTTTCATTATTTCATGTTATATATTTCTATGATATTTATACCATGTTGAGATACCTATATTTCTTACACATGGCTTATTATTTACTCATATTGCACATAATTCTACATGGATATGCTATTATAATATGATGTGGCATTGATACATATGGATAGTGTAGACTAGTTCATGTGTTCTATGCTCCATTGATGTTGTTACTTTATTACATAATAAGCTAATTTATGCTTGACTATTGTGTGTGGCCTATGGGCCTTGCTTGATGTGACATATTTGATATCCTTTATTTGTGACATTTAAATGTCCCCTTTCATGTGGTCCTTGGCCTTATTTGTTTTGGCATCTCTATTTCCCTTGTATGTGGCCTTTGGCCTTATGTGTGACATAAACTCATGTTTTTTTATCTTATTAAATTTGAGTGGTGCCATGATATATATCACACACTTTTACTATGTATTATTATTCATATATCTTTATACTTCATACTTCATTGATACATCTATCTATACATGACACTTATATGCGTTAAATTACATATGTTATATACATGCCTTGATCAACATATACATTACTATAATGACATAGTATTCACATGTTCACATGATATTATATGATGTTATATTTATACATGAAATGATAAAATAAATATTATTTTGAGATAAGTGAAAAAACATGATACATCCTCCATTTGAAAAGGGGACATTAAAGTGGGATTGTCATAGAGACATAAGCCTCCTTGAGAAACACATTAGATTAGAGTATAGATTTAAGAGTTTAAAAATGGTTTAGATATCATATGGTTAAGTTACATGACTACTACTAGCACATCAATATAAATTAAGGGGGCATATGCCATATATATGCACTCATATTATAAACACTTGAGCATCGATTCATACATACTTGGGTGCACATGCATGATAATATGTGTTTCACTAAAAAAATTATTATTTTGTTTAGAAAAAAAAGTTGTAAAACTTGAAAGAAGGATGAGGTTAGTAGAACCTGATATGTTGTGTCGACATTGATCCAGATGATTGTGGAGAATCCTCTTTGTCTAGGGAGAAATGACATGTAGATAAGAAAAAACTGAAAGAATGGTTGATTAGTTGGATAGTAGGTTGGGTTACCTAGCGTGAGCTAGATCCAAGAAGCACAATCTTCCTTAGAGGTTGTCAATCCATACTTTTAAACAATTAAGTTCTGAAAATGAAAGATAAATTGCTTGCATAAATAATAGAATGTACTAAAATGAAACACAAGAAGTGCTTAAGAAGAAATAAGTGATTTTGACTAATTATAGAAATAAATGATTAGATATCAATGCTAAATAAATCAAACATGGTTTATAATATTGAGTGATCCTTTGTGATAAGGCAAAAACTCAAAAAATGAAAGTTGGTTAGGGTCTGATAGGTTAGACAAATTCACTATTAAAAATGACAAATAGAGACCGTCGGTGATTAGGATCAAATCATCGATGGTTATGAAACTGTTGGTGATTAGTAAACTATCAGTAGTTAGTATCAAACCATCAATGGTTATGAAATCATTGATGGTTACTATGGGATCTAGTTTGGTAAAATAAGTTTGGTTGGGAAGGTTTTATAAAAATTCTAGGAGGAGAGCTTGGGTTGGCTACTAGTTGTGAGATAGAGGATAGTATTTAGAGGTGTCTAGTTTAGGCAGATGGAAAGTGACACAAAGAATGATACAAATAAACTAAATTATAAATCCTGGTAAAGAACATATACTTAGCTTTTTTGTTATTGGTCTAAAGAATGTTGAGTTTAGATGAAGGCTTTTTATAGATTCTGAAGTGATTTCAACAGATTGATGATACTTTGGTTATTGATTGATGAGTTAAAACAACACTTTTTATCTCTATCTTGATCATTATAATCAAGAAGGATACCTGCACAAGAAGCTCTGATCTTGTGCACAAGAATTTATCTGATGATGATTGTTGATGATCTTTCACCTCCTCTTCCTCTCTTAATATAAAGGGAAGGTAGTGGTGAAACAATAAGTTCAATAAGGTGTCTAAAAGGCTATCTAAATTTAAGCTCAATATGGATTGATTATGCAAAATTGTTGATCAAAATAGTTATTAATAAAAACGTAAGCTAGAGTTTGAGATTGAGTTAACCCTTGAAGTAGTTAAAGGTTGACCTTCATTGGTTAAGGTTAGCCATCGGTAGTTAAAGGTTGATCATTGAAGGTTGAGAGGGAAAATTTAAAATGACATAATTAGCCATTGTGACTTATGTTTGGTGGTTGAAAGGTTGTGAAATGATCCCAAGTGGGTCTTGGGGTGATCTAAGGGTTAGCATGACATCTAGAACCATAGTGTGTAGTTTTTTACTATCTAAATTTTACCCCTTTTTGTTATTCAATTTGTTTTGACAAGCTATAAAATGAAAAATATAAGTTTGGTACAAGGTTGGATGCCCCAAGTATGGGAGGAGATGTTCCTCTTCAAACCAAGAATCGATGAGGTGAAATAGAGTTGGTGGTAGGTTTGACAAGTGGTGAAATGGGTGATAAAGTTGGTGAGAGGATGGGAAATTAAGCACAAGCATGCACACATAATCTGATGGAGTAAGATATCATAGATCATGCATAGACTAGGATGCCATAGGTGAGGTAGTTTTTAAATAAGGTAGGTACTAGAAGGACAAGTGATAAGTGGACCAAGTGACCACATTAGGCATGGTGGTTATGGTTTCACTTGTAAACGTAAGTCTTCTAGGTAAGGTTAATATATTCATAGGTATCCAAGGTAGAAGTGGATCCTAGGAAGACATAGAAGGATTTCAAGTATCAAGACTACAAAGGGTCATGCTCTAAGGTACCTAAATGGTTGGTACATAAAATTAGTGCAAGTTCAAGTTGTTCAGCATGGCAAGGTAGTCATTATGGTCAAAATGACAAAGGTAAGGTCATCATAAAAAGTGTAAAAATTGGGCCAAATCTAGTGGTTTGGTTGGTTGGTATGTTAGTGAAGAAGGTTATCATCATTAGGGGTGGTTAATGGTAATGTTGGTGTGGTAAAGAGTTGGTGAAAGGTGTAGTTATTATTCAAAACATTATATTATGGTCAACCATCAATGGTTAGGGTTAACCATCAGTGGTCATATAGTGACTGTCAGTGGTTGGATGTCATCCCTAAAAGGGTGATGGTTAAAATTCAAATGAGTATTTTTATTCCTCATTTACAAATTGACCCATAATGCTTCATCCTTGCTTGTGTGGTGATGCTTGAGATTTTATGATTAGTTGAGTAAGAGATTGATTTATGTGTTTGACTATAAGTTGAGTGGTGAGTTGGATGTTTGACTAAGAGGAGATGCTAGTGAGACCAAATATTGATGATGCAAGGGTCACACAAGAATACCTTGTGTGGTTCCAGACACACAATGACATGATAGTTTTTTGAGGAGATAATGGCTAGTAGGATATGGATGTGGACATAGAGGTGGGGGGTGGGGATCAGATGTAGGTGGATGCCCTTGATATACAAATATTGATGGTAGATAAATACCAGGTGTAGGGGGCACTAGTTGTAGCATAGGTGGCTTTAGCATCAATGACCTAGGATAGGGATGCATCACAGGGCTAGGTGGCCATGCTTACTAGGGAGAGAGATAAAGATAAATCTCAATTAGTCATAGTTATACAAGAGGGATATGCTCTCAAATAGGTAGGATGGTGATTAATGGTACCTAAAATACCATCAAGTACTATCTTTATGGTGAGATATGTAGTGGTAGTTGAGGATCTGAGATATTATGAGGCCTTGGTTTTTACACATCTTCTAAATGATCCTAAATGGGGTGAGTACATAATAGGGATAAATGAATGGGATAGAAGTATGACACCAGGTTAGTGGGTTGCATCTATAGGTGGATAGGTAGGTTCAATATGTGGGTAGGCTCTAGGAGCCAGTGGTGCTCTAGGGTCTTAGACTCATATGAGACCTTGTATTGGATGTATCATATGATTTTGATACCAGCCTATGAGGTGATGTAGTAAGATGTATATAACCTATTGAGAAACACATATATTATTATGCATATGATTATTATTTGATTATGATTTATTGATGTGTGTGTGTGTGTGTGTGATTATGTATTTTACCTATGGTTATGGATGTCATTATTGTTATGATCATGATGTTGCTTGTGATTATCATGTTATTGTTTATGTTTTACTCACCTAGCTAGGCATGTGATGGATGACATACATGGATGACTTGTTGATATATGATTTGATAAATGAAGAAGAAGAAGATGATGATATATGGTTTATGATTAGTTGATGTGATTGGTTATGTAGATGTTGTTTTATTAATATGATAATGTTGTTATGATGCTTATGGCTAGATATATGACTCATTATAAATGGGGATGTTTTTAGGTTAATGAGTCTATGTTTCCTTACTTTTCTAGGCATGTGATGATGAGGTTATTTATTTTATGCTCATGATGATGTTGGATATTTGATGGATGTTGTTATGTTCATGATGGGATGATGATTATGATTTTATTTTTTGTTGGAAATGGCTATGATGCTTGTGATTATTATCTTGGTTATTGATGACTATGTTCATGATGTGGATATGGTTTATTGGTGTTGCTTATAGATGTGATCATTTAATTTGTGTTCATGAGAAATATGTGTATGATGTTATGGTGTTGATATCATTATGGTTATGGGTATTGATGATGATGCTTATGTTTTAAATTAATGAGTATATGCTTCTTTATCTAAATAAGAAATGTGGTGGATAACATATGTGAATGACATATTCATTTGTGATGTATGATTAAATGTTTCTAGATATGATATATGGTTGATGAATAGTTGATGTATTTGGTTAGTAGGATGAAATTATGTGTGATGTATGATATTGGTTAACAAAACACATAAAGTAAGTTGGATAACAAAACACATAGATTAAGTTGGATAACAAAACTAAATGTGAGAAAAGATAAGAAAGAGAGGAAAATAAGAAGACAAGCATATAAATAAATGTATCAAAAAATAAGTATGAGGTAATAAGAAGGCATGATGCTTCTTCTTTGGCAAGGGCTAAAATAAACTGAAGTTGGATTAGCTTATGAACCTAATCCCTTAAAATGCTTCATAGTAGTGATTGTTAATTAGTTAAATAGTTGTTTGATCACATAATGTCAAATAAGCTAAAAAAAATTTCTTGTTTATAAAGGGTATAAAGGGGAAATGGATGAAAATGGAACCTTCTTGTGAGACTAGCATGCCTCTTCTATAGGTTTAACAAAGAGCTAGTATAAACAATTCAATGTCATATAAGGTGTAGACTGATCAATGTGAGAAGTCTATGTATGAAAGTCGATTGTGAATTCCAAAATTATTCTTGCCTTTTTCTAGTTTTGATAATTAGTCATTTGAAATTGAAACTGATCTATGTGAGAAGCTTCCTAGGAATTTCTATTCTTTAAAAAATGCTTTGCTTAGCCATCCTTCAAGGGAGTGGTTTAAGTTTGTAAGATTTGTTTAAGGATTTTGATAGATGTCCTTCAAGGGAGCAGTCTACCTTACATTGAGAAATTTTAATTAGTTTGGTAGTTATCCTTCAAGGGAGTAGTCTGTGAATGTTTGGAATGACCCATAAAATATATGAGGTTTTGATTTTTTTTTTTTTTGTGATTCTTTTGATTATGTTATTGACATGGATTTGCTTATATAGGCTTAAAAGGTTAACATTCATGAAGGCAAGAACTAGAGCATAAGAAGGTTGGTGATGGGTAAAAGAGGTTTAAGTGATAATGACCATGGGAATCCAAAAAGTATAAAGGGATGGAAAGTAACATGAGAACCATGCCATGGATAAAAACATGGTACCCATGTTCAATATTAGGCTAAGGCTATGATGGATAATCACATGATCTTGCTTCAATTGATTTCTCTTAAAATAAAGAGTTGAATGTTGGTGAAACTAATATATGAGTTTAAGTTTAGACAAAAGGTGAGTTTGATTTTGTTTAACAAAATAAAGGATGTAGATGCAAAGCATTAAGGGGTTTAGGTTCTGATCTCCCTTCAAGAGAGGATAACCAATTAGTTCCTAATCCATACTTGTGTATTATGATATAAGGTTCAAGCCAATTAAAATCAAACTTGCCCCACTTTATTTTCTCCACATTGGTCACATGTTGATTTTACTTTAAAATGAGATCTCTAATATTGAATTATCACACTTTGAGGTGCTTTTTATTATACCCTAAATGAACACTCTTCAATCATTCCTAGAAATATTAGAAGGGATGATGGCAAGGTGGAGGTAGTCAAAGATCTGCTTATACCATAGGTTGGGTTGGGTCTCCTCTATATTAAAGATGGTTAGAGAGTCTAATTTGATATAAGAAGGCTAGGAAGAACATGGATAATGAAAAATAACTTAGAGACAAATGGAGTATATGGGATATAAGAAATGAGAGAAACCATCATATCAGTAAACTTATTTGTAGATCAAGGAGTGGATTAGATAAGGTAATGCTTAAATGACACTAAGAGTACATCAGCTAGTTATTTGTATTATTATCAGATATCATTCTTACATTGGTAAGAGCCATTTATTTTATTGACCATGAGTTGGGATTCATGAAAGATACTGATCATCTTGACTCCCAAGGCTAAAGTGATTTAGAAACCTATCACTAGGATTCCATACTCAGCCATATTATTGGTACAATCAAAGTCAAGTTTAAAAGATAAAGGAAGTGGCTCAATGTCAAGGGTAATAAGGATAATACTAGATCCCCCACAACATTGACATTTTGATCTATCTAAGAACATGGTTATTTGATAGGTGATGTCTTCTTGAGGATGGGATTTCTTCATCAATGATGATAATAGGAGGTGAGTCTATTGGCTCTTTGGGTGGAGTGAAATTGAGACCAAATATTTCATGAGGATTTTGAGTCTTACATAGAGGTAACTCATCTGGTCTATACTCATAACATCCTAAAAAAAATCCCTTCTAAGCACACCTATGGAGGTATGTCCTAGAAAACTCTGGTTTATCTAGGTAGGAGAAGTCAAAGGTGAATGGTCAATGAGAAGAAGAGGTCAAGGCAGTGGCAAGTGGTTGATCAAGTCCCCCATAGATAAGATTTATTTGGAGATTGGGAGGTCCAAAAGAAATAGTGGTTCTAGTTTTAGGGTCATAACTGGGGTTCTAGTCAAGTTTCTCATACTTTTGAGGAGTGGGGAAGGCATCTAAGGATAAGAGGTGATAGTCCCCAAGTGAGAGGTGATGGAAGGTAGATTCCAAGGGGTCCCCTCCAGGGATTTGGGTAGAAGGAATGGATGAGATAGTTGAGGCTTGGTTGGTAAAATAAGTGGAATCATTGTTGGTTGATGGAGACTTAGCAGTGAGAAGGAGGAGAACATCATTTGGGTGATATGTCATGTTGCATGATGTAAAAGGACTTGGGTCATCTTGCATGATAACTACTTTACCTTCATGCTAAAATTTTATGTAAAAATTTAGATTGGATTGTACATAATTTATGGAATATATCCAAGGGCTTCCAATCATGAAATTTTAATGGAACTCACCTTATACTACGTAAAATAGCTCATGAAGAATGTGAGGTCATAAATGAATGTGGAGGATGATAGTTCCTAAAGTTATTACCATAGTGTCATTAAAGGAATAAATTACTATTGTGGTTTATAACATAATGTTCTCTAGTAGTTTTAGCTAGTCATATGTATGGGAGGAGATAATTTTAGTGCTAGCCCCTCCATCAATTATAACTCTCTTGATGTGGGTTTGGTTGATGTATACAGTGATGAAGAGGGGAGGATCCAAATCCTAGGGATAAATGAAGGGTATCTATAAATATTTAAAGGTAGAAAGGGTGGAAAGATAGAGGGATCTGATAAATGATGCTAGAGGTTGAGGATCTTCTTATTAGACCTCTATAGAATATGAAGCTTCTATCATTTCCTGGCGGTGATGGGGTAAGGTATTGATTAGTTCATATAAACTCATCTTCACCAGTGTTTGGTAAAGTTGATTTAGAACCACTCATTAGATTGACTCAAAAGGTTTAGATTGAGAAGTACTTAAAATGGATATCTTAGTTTTAGGAGAAGGTGTGGATGTTTGGGTTTTATTGAGTTGATTGGTAGAAGAAGGGTATGTCCATGGAATGGACACCCTTGCCTTCCCCTTATCCTTTTAATTGGCTTATGATCGTGTAACCACATGGATGGTATGGATTTGGGGATGATTTGGGCTAGAGAATTTCTTTGGTTCCTCCTCACTCTTGGATGAGAGTGTGAGAGCAGGTAGGTTTGGGGGATATGGTTTGGGGTTCATGGAGTGGTTATGGGGTTATGGGTGGTTCTTCTGATAATAGGTCATCATTATCATATAATTTATCAGTTGGGACTTGGAGAGCTTTACAATTATTCATATTATGTCCCAAAATTCTATTGCATGAGCAAATCAGATTGTCATCAAACCATGATGGCTTAGGATTATGTGGGTTAAATGGTTTTATCAGAGGCAAAGTCAAGAAAGAAGCTTGAAATAACCTCTATAAGATGGTTGAATAAGACTTGAGTAATGTGGAAAAGATGTTAGAGTTCTAGTTTTAATTTTTTAGGTGGAATCCTTCTTAGGAGTAGGCTTATTAGTGGGAGTTTTAGGTGGTGGAGTATTCTTGGTGGTTAGTGGTTTGGAGGTAGAATTTTTAGAAGTAGCAGGGTTGGTATTGGGTGATTTAAAAATAGAAGGGTTAGAAGTAATGTGTTTGGAAGTGGAGGGTTTGGAGGTTGAGGGCACAAAAAAATAGGTAGGGGCATAGATAGAAGATGAGGTTGGGTTTGTGTTGTATTTGGGAGAGATGTTTTCTTAATGGAAGGATGAGGTCCTAGGATGGAAGAAGGATGTGGTCCTGAAATGGGAGGCAAGGTAGAAATAGGTGGCAAGGCTCTAGAATTTGGGATCTTAGGTAGCTCCTCTTTCTTGTTTAGCTTAACTTAGGGTTTCTTTGGTGGGATAGGTGGTGTTAAATCCAAATTTAATAGAGGGTGAATAAGGATCCAAGTAGAGAGCATGCCTAGGATTTTGATAGTCTTGGCTAGGATGGGAGAAGGTGTTTGGGATACTTCAGGTGGAGTTGGTTTAGTTAGTTTAATTATGGATTTAGGGGTAGAGGATTTTAATGGTTTGGTTGAGAGGATGGTGGATTTAATAGTCAAAGGTTGGGTTGACAATGATGTAGTTAAGGGGTATTGCTTGGTTGACTAAAGAAGCTCGAGATGGTGCCAAAATGTGGCACGACCTGTGTTGGGTTGGGATAGGTACTCCAAGTTTTGAACCAGTCTAGAAAAAGGCTTATAGATGGGTTTTATCCCTTTGGTATTGGTCTCAAAGGATAAACCCATGGGTGGAGAGAGGGAAGTGTTTACCTCATCATTTTTCTCACTAAAAGGCTCTAAGGTTTGTGGAGGTGAGTCTTCTGTAAGAGGGATAAATAGAGTGACCTTTTCTTTAGGTATGATTTCCAAAGGAAGAGTAGATTATTGTATGAAAGAAGAGAAGGATATGGTGGTAATGGATGCCTATTTTGGTATTTCTTCCAAAGGATGGGTTGGTATCTCTACTACCTCTATAAGTGGAGAAAGTGGAATGGTTGTTTCCTTTATTTTGGTTTCCAAAGGAATAAAAGGTGACTCTATTACCTTAATAAGTGGAGGGGAAGGAAAGGTGATTCAAGCAATGTTTTATTCAATAATGAGTTCACTAAGAACCACATTAATGGTATGGACCTCATGGTTGTGAGTATTCTTATCTATTATTTTCATTATTCATGGAAGGGGCATGGTTGGGGAATGGCTATCTAAATATGTCAAGTCATTGATTTAGGGGCACATTGGGGTGATCCAACACAAGTTCCCCCTTGTCAATTAGACTTTAGACAATGTTTTTGAAAGTATTTCACCTACTAAAATTATGCCTAATGGCACAGTGGAAGGCACACAATTCATTCTCTTTATAATAGCCAAGTACATGGAGAGAGGAGTCAAATTATTATGGAGGTTTGACTAGTGGGAATTGTATGATGTTTGATTTCAACAAATTTTCCAAGATTGAATCATATGACTTCCCTAGCAGATTAAATTTCTTTTAGTTATTGAGGTTCTAGTTTCTAGTGTTATGATTGGAGGAATTGAAAGAGTTGGGCTAGTTAACAACTAGTGGAGGAGCAGTTTTAAGGACAACCACATTCATGGTTCCCTTGTTTTTGGTGTTAGATTTGTTTTGATTGTTAGGTTTAGAGGATGGAGCCTCATTTTATTTAAAGGTGGAATTAATGTTTCTCAATTTTAACTATCATGCCATGGTGAAAGCTTCATCAAAGATCTTAAAAGTCTGAACCTACAAAGTGGAGGAAATGTGTTTGGCACAAGCCTGAGCAAAAATATCAATCAATTTGGGTTAGGGTAAAGAGAAAGAGAGTTGGTTTGTTGGGCTTCTCCAATAGGATACGAAGTCAGTAATGGACTTATCATCAAATTTTCGGATAGAGTAAAGGTTGATGATGGAAACCTTCTTAGAGATGTTTATGGAAAAGTGATCTAAGAAGGTTTGAGCTAGTTGAGAAAAATAAAAAAGAGAGTGCTTGGTAATAGCATTGTACCAATCTAGTGTCAGACCAAATAGAGACATGGGAGAGGTGTGTATAAGGAGAGAATCATCATAGGCAATCAAATAGAAAGATCATCTAAATGCTCTCATATTTTGTTGAGGGTCTTCTTTGCTCTAAAATTTTGAAAATTTTGGAAGCTCCCATTGAGGAGGATAAGGTCGAATGGGGGTGGATTGGTGAATTGGTTCTCTACAAATTTTGTCGTATGATAAGATGTTATGGGTGTCAAAAATAGATGACTCTAAAGTGGTCATTTTTTCCATTAACATCTTGATAAGACCCATTTGTGGTTGTGCACCCCCATAGTTGTAGGGTAGATTATGTTAGGTTTGGGTAGGTGCAATATAAGGATATCTAGTGGAAGGTTAGGAGGTTATCACATATTGATGTGTGGACATGGGTGGTTGGGAGGATGTCATGAATGGTTAGGAGGGCATATGAGGTTGGGTAGAGGATGGAGCCATGTACCCTTATGGGTTTGTAATATATATATGATTGGGTGCAATAAGAACCTATTAAGGAATTCACATGGGTTAGATTGGAGGTATGGTTGGGTTGATAGGTTAAGGATGGGTAATAATCTTGGTACTAATGGGTGGAAGTGTAGAAGTTATGGGAACCAATAGGCTTTGGAATGAAGTGGAGTTAGGTAAGTTGGAAATGATAGGAATGGTGGTAACACTAGTAGAGGGAACTCCCATGATAAATAGAGTACCGGTGCCCAAAGGTTAGGTTACTCTTATACCAGAAGGGTTATTAGTTGGGGTGGAAGGTGTTTGGGTGTTGGTTAGTTGGGTGGGTTGGTTTTAGATGGTGGTATTGGAGGATTATTGGTAGAAGAAGATTCTTGGGTGACTAAGAGTTGGGTGTAAATGGTTATAATAGAGGTGCTACCCATAAGGTGGGTCAATGGGTGGAGCTAAATTAGGGTCATGGTGGGATATGGTGTTGAGATAATGTTGGAGGGCTATGGGGTTATTATCTATAAAGGTGGTAAAATATGTATCACCTTAGGCAATCATCTGAGGGATACTAGGACTTCCATAAGGATAGGGAAAACTCTCTACATCTAAGACATACTCCATGGATGAAAAGCAATATGGATGATTAGGAGGTGGATCTTTATTTGTTTGGTTTCTTAGTTGTTGCCTAGTTAATACCATGAAAATAAGGGGAAAAGGAAGATACAAGCAATCTCATAACTCAAAAGAGAAGAAATCAAAATAAAAAGATCTCAAAGAAAGAAATGCATACACTAATGTGCATTGAAATAATAGGATACTTTATTATCTCTCTTTAGGCTTATGCATCAATTTTAAATAAGTTATGAAGACCAAATTGGGATTATAGAGTAGGTACTAGAAGAAGATATCTAAGGATGGTTTCAGGTAGTTAAAGGATCTCAATATCTATACTAGAACTTGGTACGTGGATTGATATTGGGGCCTACCCCTCACTTCACACACTAAAAAAAAAAGGGTGTCGAGTGCTTATCTAAAATATACCAAGTTACTAGAGATTATACTCAACCAATGTACTAAGTTGGTTCTCCCCTTGGTGATGAAATCCAAGCAGGATAGCTAAGGAAAGGTGATCTCTAGGTGATGAAATCCTAGTCAGACCTTATGTCAATGTTTTGATGTTTAATTGGATGTGTGGTTTGGTCTTGCGTGTGGGGATAGAAGTGAGGCTACAATTAATTTACTTGACTTAATTTAATTTATGTGAGCTAATAAATTCAATAAAATAAAGTATGTAGCTAGTTTTAAGCCCAAAATGAAAATTTGATTTCATTATATGAGCATAAAACAAGAAGAAAAACACCTAAATGAAAAATATGAACCCAAGAAGAGAATTATGGGTCCCACCAGATGTGACAAAATATTTCACTAAAATTTTTCTTATTTCCTTTTGAAAGAAAGTTGCAAAAATTGAAAGAAGGGTGAGGTTAGTAGAACCTGATATGTTGTGCACACATTGATCCAAACAATTATGGAGACTCCTCTTTCTCTGGGGAGGAACGACTTGTAGATAAGAAGACACTAAAGGAATGGTTGATTATTTAGATAATAAGGTGGATTTCTTAGTGTGAGATAGATCTTTGAAGCACAAGCTTCCTTAGAGGTTGTCAATCCACACTTTTAAATAATTAAGTTCTAAAAATGAAAGATAAATTGCTTGCATAATTAATAGAAGATATTGAATTGAAACATAAGAAGTGCTCGAGAATAAATATGTGCTTTTGACTAATTATATAAATAAATGATTAGATATAAATTCTAAACAAATCAAACGTAGAAAATATTGAGTGATCCTCTGTGATAAGGTAGAAAATTAAAAAATGGAATTTGGTTAGGGCCTGATAGGTCAGATAACCTCACTTTTGAAAATGATAGACATAGATCATCAATGGCTAGGATCAAACCACTGATGGTTAGGAAACTACCAATGGTTAGTAAACCATTGGTGGTTAGTGTCAAACCCTTGATAGTTAGGAAACCATCAGTGGTTACTGTGGGATCTAGTTTATGAAAAGAAGTTTGGTTGGGAAGGTTGTAGAAAAATTCTTGGAGGAGAGCTTGGGTTGGTTATTGGTTACGAGATACAGGATAGTAGGTGTCTAGTTTATGTAGAGGGAAAGTGACACAAATAATGATATGTAGAAACTAAATGATGAATATTGATAAGGAATATATACTTAGCTTTATTATTTCTAGTCTAAAGAATGTTGAGGTTAGATGAAGGCTTGTTGTAGATTCTGAATCAATTTTGGTAGAGTGATGATAATGTGGTTATTGATTGATGAGTTGTAACAACACATCTATCTCTTTCTTGGTCACTGTAAGAAAGAAGGATACCTACATGAGAATCTTTGATCTCTTTCACAAGAAGCAAGAAGTTCTCTGATGATGATTGTTGATGATATTTCACTTCTTCTTCCTCTCTTAATATAGTGGGAATGGAGTGGTGAAATAATAAGTTGAACAAGGTGTCTAGCAGGCTGTCTAAATTTAATCTCAACATGCATTGAGTAGACAAAATGGTGGATCAAAATAGCTATTAATCTAAAATCAAGCTATATTTTGAGTTTTAGTTAACCCTTGAGGTAGTTAAAGGTTGATCATTGACGTTTGAGGTTAACCATTGATGGTTAAGGGTTGACTATCGACAGTTGAGAGGGCAAAGTTAAAATGGTAGAATTAGCCATTATGACTTATGTTTGGCAATTTAAAGGTTTTCAAATGGTCCCAAGGGGGGCCCAAGGTGATCTAAGGGCCAACACAACATTTAGAACCCTAGTGTGTGATTTTTTAGTGTCTAAAATATGCACACAATTTACAAGAATAATAATTAAAGGTTTCCACATACACATACATTTGAGATATAGGTTCTTAAATTCAACATATAAAATTTATATCTTTCTATATCAATTAGTAAAAATTTAGGGGGCATGATAATTGTTCATGCACATATATACACATTTTTAGATTTATGAGGCTTGATACAGGTTCATGCACACATACACACCATTATAGTTCATAGTTGAATGACAAATGGTTGTCATTCCATTTAAAAATTATCAAATTTGTGTTCATGATGGGGGTATGAACATTTTCATTCTCTTTTGATCATGCATTTTATATTCTACATTGAGTGAAACCATACAATCAAACTTGAATTCATGATGGGTTAATGAATGTTGCTTATTCCCTTTCAATCATGCATTTTTTTTAAATGGTGAAAATTTGAGAGAAACAATAAAATTGAATATTTAATCATTTAGAGTGGTTGATTCTCTTTCTTTAAGTGAACATAACTTGATGGTTCTCTCTTTACTTGAGTAATTATTTGGGTAAGTATATTTCATACTTTTTCTCTAAATTGTTGAGGGTTGGGGCATGTTTTCATCCCAGCCCAATAGCCTACATACTTACACAAAATTTGGGTAAAAACACCTCAACTCTCCATGTGCTTTAGTAAGGAAACATAATTTTATCCAATGCTTTAACAAGGAAGCAGCATTTCCAACAAGTTGTAAGGGCAACATGGTTTTCACTAACATATAGGTGTAATCGAACCCTTTTTCTTTACTTTTAAAAAAATCATTTTAATATTAAAATATTTATTGTATAGACATTGACTACACATATTTTTAGGTTTTTATATTGAGTGACCCATACATTTGGAGATTAATACCAAAGACAAAGTGGGTTGTATACACTTAGGTACTTTTTATCCTTTTACTCTAGAAATTCCATTACTATATTAAAGGGGGCATTTGTAAATACTAAAATCAGGTATTAGGTATATGAAAATGTCATGTTTGACATACTTTTACTATGCATGACTTGAGCACACAAATAATTGCCTAATCGACCATTCTCTCACACCTGTATGCTATATTATGATTCAATCCTTTGATTCTACTGATTCAAACCTATGGTAACCTATTTATCTATTTAAAACATGTTAAATATCTTTCATAGACATATTTAGACTCTTGTATTACTTTTCTTATACATTGGTTGATTTTGCTAGATCAATCAGTATCACCAATTGACACTGACCTAATTTGGTTAGTATCAACCTACTCCTAGTAATGGATATTTTCAAAATAAAAACTAGCCTTATGGTCTATGCATTTTCATATCAAGTTGGTGGTGTCAATTTTTTTAATTGGATCAATACATAATTAAATCAAGGTCTCACTCAAAAGGGACTTAGAAATTATCTGGAACACATCTATACACTACTTAAATTTGAGAAATTATTCCTTGTTCTTATCAAATTGAAAACCTATTATTAAGAACATTCACAAGAAAATTATAAATCACATTAGAGCCAATTCAAATAAATCATTGTCAATTATTACATCCAGTGTTTAATTTCATACATATAGATAAAGATCATAATCTCACAATCAAACTAGGTGGAAAAGCTATGTATGGTTTGATTTCCCTTAGAGTATTGGATACATAGGCAGTGTCAAATCATCAAACAAGGATGATTGGGGTTAGCCCAACCCATTACATTTTCCCCATTTTTGTAGGTTTATATCCCTCATAAGCACACCTAAGGTTTCATGGCAAAAAAGTTGATTTTTAGAGTTGTGCACATCATAAAATTTTGGGATCATAAATACAAATAAAGTAGAGATAATGTAGGTGCCAATAACATCATTGTTCCTTCCACATAGTTGATACTAACCAATAGGTTAGTGTATACTAATACCACTAACCTAGATTAGTGGAATTGACCCTACATAGATAGAGATTTAGTTCCTTAACCAAAAAAATCACAAGATTGGTTTATCCTAATTATTACTTATAGAATATAGTCATAATGAGATAGTCACCCAAAAAATCTAAGTACTTATCCCTTTGTTGTACTTACTATATTGATCATATGACACTTTACATATATGATCAACCAATATCAATATTTTAAATTTAGATGTATGCTTGAATTCCATTTATTTATATTTGAATTTCATTTCAAAGTTATATCTTAATTCAATTAATCACTCTCATTAATCAAAATTGTTATAAAACACTACCATGGCCTAGATACAATGTTCTAACTTACCTCCACCATTATTATCATTCCCTCCTTTTATCTATTTTACCATCTTAAGAGTTAATAAATTTTAGAATGGACCAAAAATATGTTGTAAAAAATCCATTTCTTGGCATAAGAACTAGGTGTAATATCAATTATTTCCCCCATTAAAATCTTACCCAACATAGTCTGATCACGACTCTCCTAAAACATCAGGTATCTTAGCCAATAATGGAATTAGGATTGAATAACATAGCCTAAATGAGGGACTACCAAAATTCTATCCAAAATCCATGAAAAGTTCAAAATTTTCCATAGCTACACCATCCACATCAGCCGCTCCAATCCATCACAATAATAAAATTCAACAAAGAAACCCTATCCTCTATCCAAAATCATTGGTATTTAAAACATTTTATTTTTATTTTAATGTTTGGATGGATTTTTTTAAAATTTCAAATAAATAAATTATTGTTATTTCATTAAATAAAAATCTATTTAAATATCCTTCAAGTACATGACCCTCAACAAAATTTCTAGTGTTTATATTACCTACAATATTCTAAATATGTATTATAACTTTTACCATGTTTACTTCACATAACTGAAATATAAAAATTTAACACAATTAAATTATTTTAAAACCACCTTATAAAATATGCATTGTGATTTATACAAATGACATAGCTTAATGTCATTTAGAACCATTTTGAAAAAGCTGTCTATATCAATGTTCATATCAAGGTCATTCAAAATAATATAGTAGTAAAAGCCTAGAAATGTAAAAGTATAGTCCTTTTCACATATTTTATATCTAATGTCAGATTTATTAATATAATTTGATAATGTCTCAACATAGTAGTATCTGTAGACACCCCATTCTAGCCACAACTAGCTTTCAACTAGACTTCAGATTGATTTCTACCAAATAGTGCAAATTAATCCTAAGAATCACTGAACATCCTAATTTCATCTATGCATTAGACATTAGTGCTCAAAATCATGTTGAGGCATATCTATTTGGGGTAATGTCATGTATGTAATGGTAACCTCTCACAGATTCATCTTCAGTCACCTTGCAACCTAAAAACTAGGAGTTTGGCCTTTGGACCCATTAAACATGGCACTTGAATAATTCCTAAAGTGCTAAAATGCTAAGAAGATTGAATCAAATAATTAAACCAAATATAATGCTTAAGTTAATTTTCTATGTGAAATTAGTGAAAATAAATTTTGAAAAAAGTAAATTTCAATAAATATGAGGTCATGATCAGATCATCATCCTCAAAGTAAAGGAATTAAAATATCTCCCTAAAATGCCTTAAATGCATAAATGGAGAGCCATGCTTAATAAATGGGATAGTTATCCTAGATATCAATCATATGTCCCATTCTTAACTCAACTAGGGTTAGACTTAACTCACCTAGGGTTAGTTCTAACTCAATAATGGTTAATTCTAACCTAACTACACATGGGTGAGAGGTAACTTTGGAGATTATATATACAAGGCTTCACCCCTTGATCTTTAAGCTCTCTTGGCATAAATTTTTTATGCTCAAATACATAAAAATATTTTTATGTGAAAATTTATTATGCCAAAATACCTCCAAAAATAATCATTATTATAGTGTTACCATTCCCATTTTCCAAGCCAAACCCAAGCTAACCAACATTACCAAGGTGCCAAAGAGAAGTGGAGAAATGGAGCTTCATTGACAAAGATTGCTTGAGCATATAGTCGAGCAATCCAACTTCCTCAACAAGTATATTTAGAGCTATAAGGAAGTTTAAAGGGAGTTTCTCTTTTGTGCTTGTAGTTGTGTCTTAATTATGTTCTTATTATTTATGCTCACCTTAGTATGTATGCAAGAATTATTAGCTTGTATTGAAGTTTTTTATCTTGAGTTTTATTCACTAACAAGAGACTAACGATCCTTTTCTTAATCTTATGCTATAGTCTCTATATTTAAATATCATGATGTTAGCATGGGGAGATATTATTCCTTTAGGAATATCAGTGGTTGAATCCAGACATGTAAAAAAACATTTTAAAGGTGATGTATGATCAAAATTAAGGATTAGTATGGCTCTTTAATCATTAATAAATTTAATATCCAAATAAAACTATATTGTTCTCCAATGCCATGGATAGGATACCATAACATGTTTTAACTACATACCAAAGGGTTGATCCCTTGAAAGGAATCTAACCCATGTACTTATATTCCATTATATATTATAATTTATTCAAATCTCATAGGTCTATATGTTAATTTAGGACATTTATCGATCATGGTATGAAATTTAACTTATAATCCTAAAAGTAGAAACCCAATCATCAAGATATTTTTCCAGTATCATAAAAATGACAAGAAGTCTCAATCACATTTTTATAAGAACTTGTATTTTAAAAAATTCATTAGATAATCAAATAACATATATTTGTGATCATGGTATTTAAATTATTGTTATTTAGAACCAGCATCACCTTTGTAAGATCTGAAAGATTAGCTAATATCAATATCAAAATGTCTACTTGCTAATGTTGTTAAACTGAGTTTTGAAAAATTAGACACTATTTCATAATTAGAGAGAGTGTAATTAAAATGGGGCATCACACTATTGGGAACCTATGAATTATACACCATATATATTGGCACATTATAATTTCCATAATTTGTACATACATGATTATATCTTTCACATTAGTGTACATGACTTATATATTTCCATAATCAACATTATTACTATATGGTCTTTATAAGTTATCCATTTGAAATTTATTGCACAGATGATGACATACTCACCATTATTATATTTACTTCACATTTGAGATTCATTTATCAAATCTATACCTATATTTTCTTAAGGCCATGATACCCACATCTAGTTATAATGAAATTTATATTGACATATATATTCTCATCACACACTTGTGTTTAGCATGCTTACATTCATTCCTTGTACATATATGGTATTATCTTAGATATATATGGACACATATTTGGTAATTACACTTGATACCTTGAGAAACTATCTACATAATATGACATCACTTTATTTCTATCCACTTTATTACATTGGGGCAAGTTGTTGTTTCTTGTCCTATCATACTCATTGGAGGAAGCATCCACCTTTGGACCTTACAACATTGTCACCTATATTACATGATTATCACATGGACCCTAGTCCATCTATCCTAATATATATACTATGAATCTAAGTGTAATAATTAAAATATAAATTAAATAAATGAATTGACAAAGATGTTAATAAATAATCACATCTTGACTATTCTATGTATCTAAGTGTCTTTTTGAATGTATTGATTGTAATTAGCTGCTCCTGAGTTTGTATACCCATGAAATGATCTAATATGAACCATATATGTATTTTCCCATCCTTTTAAATTTTTATTCCAACAAACATAGCTACCTCTATTATATATTTGTGCCACTTAGTTCATCTCTTTGATGTCATGTGTGTTTCTTAGGATTATGTAGTTTATGTTTTCTAGTGCATGTGTGTTATATATTTATGATTGTAAATATATATTTTATTCACATATGTGTAGTGTAATCTATTATAAATGATTTAATATTAAATTTTACCTAGATTACACACTTCAAAAAATAAATAGAGTCAGGAAAATAAGAAAGTAGTGTTGAAAACTACATATCCTACATACTCAAAATCAGACCTCTATGTAGTTCTTATGGTATGAAAATAAAGTAGATTCAATAAGGGTTTAAATATCCTATTAAATATAAGTTATAAATGAAACTAATCAAATATAATTACCTTGTTTTGGTACAAAGTAATTTTTAGAGAGACCGATATGGATAAGTGTTCCAAGTGTGTACTTGATTTGACTCAATGAAACACAACTAGAATGGATAATACTGGTTATAGATTGATACTTATTGTAGTGAGTTTTCAAATGTTCTTATCCTTTTATCTCCATGATACTTATTATTTTAAAAATGGCTTGGAAAGACATTTTATATATAGAATGATATAAGATGACTAATGTGTGTTGGCCAAATTTTAAAAATAAAAATGAGAAGGGTTATGGTTCATGACCAATGATAACAAAGAGATTGAACTAAAAAGATAAATGAGATAAACTTGTATTGGTAAAGGGTTATCCAAGATAGTCCCATACATCCATGGGTTTTTCCAAGAGACAAGTTAAGATCTAGTTTTGAGGCTAGGATAGATAATGGATAATTATAGTCCATATGTATAAATGGATACCTTTTGGATAAGTGTTGAGATGATTTTAAGATATAAGGATAAAATATAGACTAATGTGTGATTGGGTCTATCATGGGAATGGGTTAAAATGTACAAGTTTTAAAAATATGTTAATTTGGGAATAAAACACTTGAATAAGGGTTTTGTGCTAAATTCGGGTGTCTACATAATGCCCCCACTTTGACGTGGTATGTGAGTGAAATGCATGTGTGTGTCAAAGTATAAATGTTAATAATTTTTAAAACATACCTTCAATTACCTAGGTAATAATGAATAGTTTTGACCTTTCTATTACTAAGTTTCCATCCACAAGTGATTTTCTCATTTATCTAAAATAAGGGATAATTGTTTCAAGTATTTAAATTATTCATGATATACACAATTTTATAAAAATATATGAATTTTTACAATGTATCAAATTTTAAATTAGCACTTAAAATTGAAATAAATCATATGAAATAATACACCTATCTTGTATTATCCCCAAATGTCACCATAATTTCTACATCTCTAGAATTTTAATAGGTCTTGAAATCATATCCAAACACCTTCTCACATGAGTCACTAGAACCAAAAACTCAAGTATTAGACTTTTGAAAACATCTTGGAACAAAGTAAAGACATTCCTTTAAAATTCACTAGTTATCAGTTCACTTATTGATCAAGGAAGTAGATGATTTAACTCATATTAAATTATTTAATTCCTTCTTGAATTTGAAAATGCCTTTATATATGCTCCCCTTTTGAGGTGAAGGATGAAGAACCTAATGTTAAAATCATTCATCTCAAAATACACATGTTAAAATCACCATATTGTATAAAAATAGTTTATTCGTCATGTTTTATTATCTAAAACATATGTAGTTGAAAAGTTTTCCTCGTGTGTTAGAAAAATAAGTTATCCAGAGTGTGTTATTATTTACACATATCAAAATTGATTTTTATTTTTAATCTATCATATAATTCAAATATTGAATTAGCATCTAGTAATTCCATAGTAGATCATGTAAAGATAAATTTGAAAATGGGATCAACTAGTGTATCCCATGTAACAAACATTCTAATAGATTGGCTGGATAAAAAAAATTAGAACATACTCAAGTAATTTTCCCCCATAGATGCATGGTAACCACCATGGAGACATAGGAACCAAAAAATTACCTCAACATAGATATGAACATGATAGTGTATATCATGTACTCAAATTAAGACCACATAATGTTAGTGACCACCCAAATGTTAGAGACTCAACTCATGATGTGACTCAAAAAAACATGCTGACAATAAGTTTTAGTAGAGGTTACCATAAATTCCCATTATAACATGCTAAGTTTTATGTGTTTGAAGTGAAAAATATATTCAAAACTCAAATGGGGATTTGAAAATTCAATTTATTCATTATGTTCATACATAAGGAATATTCATAGAAAGATGGACTCAAGGTAAAGAACATTATCAATTTTTTATATTAACAAACAAATTTAAACAAAATAATGAATAAATTCACACAAAAAAAGTACATAATACATTTAAAATAACCATCAACATATCTCTATATTAATCTCTAATACTTCAAAACCCTTTCCCTTTATAACTTTATAATATTTATAGAGCAAGAACGGTCTGATGCTTTCACTTCAAACCTTTCCTTTCTCTCTCAAAGGTGTCTTTATGTATTCTAAAGAATTTTGATATACAATAATGTGAAAAATACATAAAAAATGATATACATTATACAACACACTTGTCATTCATATATACTCTACAATTTTGTGCTCTTATGTCTACTACAAACATTTTCCTAGACTTAAATAGTTGTCTCATCCTGAGACAAAGTTGTAGGAAGTGTACTAAACTATGGAAATAGAGGAGTTGCCTATGATACACAAAGGGATTGGTATAAAAGTAATGTTTTAGGTAATAACTCAATGTGGCATTTATCAATTTTCATCTCTTACGCACTACTTAGCCACCCTTTGTAAGTTTCTAATGGATTGGTATAGTTATGAGTCTACCATTTATGAGTTTTCAACCATATTAGCCCCACTCCTAATTATTTTGGCCTTCTAAACTTAAAAAATCTTCAAATTTTTTAAAATTAAAACTTGTAATACCTATAGAGCTGGTGGAAGCATGGAGTGTATGTCTAGAGATGGAGGAGGTTGTGAATATGGTGGTGTAAATAGGGTCATGTTATAATATGATACTAGTGAAGAATATCTTATTACGTAAATTATGGATAAAAATTATGTAGCCATAAATTTAGGTGTTGGAGGTATTTGTTTTAGTTGAATTACTTGTTACATTATTTTTGTTGGTTTCTTTGTTTAAAGTTATTGTTCAATATGTGTTAGTTAAATGAATTAGATATCATTAATGAGTTCAACAAGGGAACTATCTATAGGTGATATATTTCACTTTAATTTATTCTAGTATACTAAGGTATATTGCACCATATTAATCAATACATGTAGAGAAACTTATCACTACATAATGTTTTGTATGTCTTCATCCTCTATGATAAAAAGGGTGGCACTATTCTTTGAGACCCTATACTGAATGTCTTGTGACATTTCCTCAAGCCTATTAGCATAGTTTTGAGTCTACACACTAGTGAACATGTTCTAGAGAATATCATTCTACCATGTATTCATCTTATCCATGACATTATCTCTTGAGGTAAGATACTCCTTTATCACATTGCCTATTTGATCTAGCATTGACAAATGATCTCCCATAGATGATTTAGATTCATTTTCCTTGAATAAATGTATATTAACTTCATTCCAAGTGTATTTTAGTTATTTATTCTAGTTAATTATGATAGGAGTAATTTGTGTGGCTTAAAATGCAATAGTGTCAAGGATTTGTTCATATTCTTCAAGGAGCTCAAATATCATTTATTATTCAACCTTAAAGTGTTGATCTTATGTTTAGAGATGTTAGAGTTTATACATAGTGATTATTGTAACTAAATAATTCACCCTATAGGATTTTATTCAATCCTACTGTAATATTTGGGCAACATTTGAATACTTTTAGGTATGTGGGTTTACCTAATAGTAGAAGTAGACCTCTAGGTTTAAGGGATATCTCCTTGAATTTGCCTTGAAGCGCTTATCACATATTTAATTGATTACTTGTGTGAAAAGGGATATAAGTATGGATGAAATAAATATATTCTCAAGTGGTGATAAACCATAAGTATTTCCACAAGACCATCACACTTATTTCACTAAGAAACAAAACCTACAACACTAGCTTCAAAGTTCTAAAATGATCTAACATTAGTGTTTCAATATGAAGGTGATATGCACAAGGAATATCCAAGGTAAATGAATAAAATATAAATTATATACATTATTGATACTTGGAAAATATACCCATACACCTCTTCATATGACCTTCTAGAGTGAAACAACTTGCATCAAACATGGAAGGATTTAGAGAAAGCAAGGATAGATGAATATCACTTAACTATTCACTATACAATTCTTCACGCTTTGACAAGATGATATATGAACTCAAAATATATTGTATTTATTTTTAAAATGTAAATTAACACATAAAACCAATAGGCATTCACCGTACATGGTGTGGAATTATTCTACAAGAGCCAAAATGGCAACTACTTATATAATTTGAGAGAGGGGAGAAGAGAATGAAGTCCAAGAGTCATAAGAACACTTGTAAAGCTAAGATAAGGAATTATATATGAATGATAAAGGAATATGTAATATAATATGCAATTTATACTTTGACAAATGTCCCTCAAAGCATGAAACTCCTAAAATGTGGCATAAGACTCTTCAACTTGCTCCTTGGAAATTGCCTTCATCATTTAGCCTTCTTTAAGTGATCCACATCAGAATAGGGATATATTATATGATTTAAATATTAAGGGGGTTATAAAAAATCATAAAAAATCATTTTTTTTGTCCCTAATCACTGACATTCTTCTAGACATGAGTTATCACTACCTGTAGTCATAATCACCCTCCTTTCACTCACCCTTCACACTTGTTACCAAAGAGGTCTTTCATTTTATAATAAAATATATAAATAAGGTGATGTGACACTTGTAAAGATCCCTCATGCCCTTATATCCATAATATATACCTTAAAATGCCTCTCAATTGGAGTTTTTAGCTTCTCACTTGGTGCTCACTCTTTGTTCACTATGCTAGTTTGGATTGGCTAAGATAAAGGTGTTAGAAGAGGAACTTGTGAACTTATGCAAGGAAATAAATTAACATGGTGAGTTATATTAAGTCCCATTCTTCCTACCAAAGTGAATTTCATCCTTTGAAACCATTTTTTACCTACACAACACATAAATTTGTCATGAAAAGCAATTTTTTACCCTATTTGTATAAATAAAGTATAACTCAGTATGCTGGGAAAGATCCCTGGGGAGTCTTATGCAATTATAAGGTCATTTAATGATAAAAATATCCTTACTATATTACTTTCATTCTTCATATTTTCCATTAGGTCATTACTAAGGGTTTTGGAGAGTTTATAGCAGTTTTGACCTCTAAAGATTGTTCATAAAGTTGTGATATCCAAACCCTAAAAAAATTCACTAAAACGTTGTTCAAGAACCTCTATAACATATCTCAACTCTTAATTCTTTTGTGTTAGACATCCGTACAGTTATGAGCCTTCAAAGTTGCCTTCTTGAGTTGTTTCCTACATTTTATGCAAGCTTGAGTTGGTTTAAGTCAAGGTTAAACTCTCTTTGGGGTCTATCTAAAAACAAAAGGTTTTTTCCAACATTATAACTCTCCATTAAGGTGATACAATGTTTCTCAATTCTAATCTATCCCTTGAAGTGGTATTAGACCCCCCTTTTGTTTTGGGCCTAATTCAAGCCTAACAAGTTTAGCTTGCAATCAGGGTCCAAATCTCTTTTTGCATACCTTATTTGTGTATTGAGGCTTAAAAAACAATGATTCATGTTTAATACAACCATTAACACCTTTATTTAAACTCTTAAACCTCAAATCATTTTTTTCATCATCCACTTCTCAATCTTATAGACTTGACTACCTGGAGTACCCTCTATCTAAGATAAAATAGAGGGCATCCCCTTATCTGATCTAGAAATTTTAAGGTATGGGGAGATAAATAAAGTCATAAAGGTAATATATAACAATTTTTAGTGGTTTATCACAATCATATCACCTTAAAATATCATGAAATCCTAGACAGACTTCCTAAATGTTAACTGTGTGCAAACTAGTGAGTATGATTGTAGGTGTATCTAAAAATGGCTATTACCCTATTTTCATTGTGATGAACATGATTTGTAAGGTATATAACTACCTTAAGTATCATTTAAAAAATATCTAATACTCCCAACTTTTTTCAAATCCTCAATAAACATCTTCTACTTGACAAACCTAGTTATCAAGTCAACTATGCACTATATTTTTACTCAAAAGAGAGGTGCCTGTAGGTGTTTACTACATGATCAAACCTTGGTTCATTTCCAAAATATAATCCTTGAATTTTTATAGACCATATCATATTTTTAATTTTTCATACTATTCCTTGAGTGATACCCACACACTCACCGTCTAGTCTAACTTACATGGTCACCCTACAACCACCCTGTGAGTGTCCATTCTTGTCTATGTTGAGATCAACAAAGGTCTTGTTGGTGGTAGTCTAGGTAAAAAACCTAAATATAAACTTATTTGAATGTCCTTTAAGTTTTTAATACCACATTCATGTAAAAGGATCAACTTGTCTACTAGTAGTGCTTCCACTTAGTCTCACAGTTTGTAAGGCTATTTGAGTTTAACCACTGTAAAGAACAATGGAATTTTATAGTGAAATAATAGTCAACATGGAGACCTACTTATTCTTTTCTCATATGATCAAATAACCAAATTTTTCATTCCAAGCATTAAACCTAGGCTAAGGATCCATCATAGAAACATTTAAACTAGTTTGTATTCCAAGATAATCTATCATGAAAAGATCAAAAGTACTGTAGGGCCTCAATTTGGAGATTTTAAGGTGATAAGTCCCTAAATTATTTCTCCAACCTATGATGGGAAAACTTGGGTTTATTTGTCAATTCATTTTTCCTCCATGATTTTTATGACATTATCCAAACATTATAGACCTTAAGGGACTCAAACAAGTTTCCAAAAATTGTACTCTAATCTTGCTCAGTCTCTATGAACACCTATAAGTGACACTTATAGTAGTAGATAAGGACAATGGATTGGAACATGAACAATATGTATGGTTTATTACCTTATAATAAATAATAAAACTCCATAATTCTTAAAATTTATCCTCTCTACCTATAATGACTTCAAACTAGACAAATTCTTCCTTCTAACATGTTTATTCTCCTATGAGTCACCTGTAGATGCACATTGATGGTGCTAGACTAATAAAGAAGAAGAAGTTGCCACTTGTAAATATATTATATTTAGAGAGATTAAATTTATTTATCAAGTTATAAGGATGTGTTAAACACCTTAAAACCTTAATTTACTCTCCATGACTATGTTTATGACCTCACACACCTCACTTAGTTGACTATGTATGACAGTCATGCAGAAAGCTAACTATATTATGTGTTTCTTGATTGAAAATTCATGTGAGAACCTTTAAAACTAAGATTGGAAGTAATAATTTGAAATAAGATATGGAAAAAATGAATTAAAACATATAAAACTCATGTGAAACCACCAAGAGGAAATAAAACCTCTACATATGGTGAAAACCTATCTATAACTCCATATGAGACCAACCTACAACTTAAGATGCTTGGCCCATAAAATAACTTTAAAAAATGAAAAAAACATGGAAATAATGAGAGAAGTAGGTCTACCTACTTTATAATAAAATTCATCAATTGGATTGTACATAAAATCTCATATAATAATAAAACTTATAGGTTATAGGAAACAATATGCAAAAAGAGGCATTCAAATTCTTAAGCATGTTTCATAAAGCACAAGTGAAAAATCCTAGAAATCATACCATGAAAGATAATTTTACTGAGTTTACTTTCTACCACTAACAACATTTGACTTGAAACCTCTCTTACTGGTCATACCATCAAAAGACACATTGACCAATTTTACATGTCTAGTGGAGTGATCAAGGAGTAGAATAGTTTTCATCCATTTTTAAATATTTAAAATAATATCAAGAATGTAAATTAAGTTAGGTAGGTTTAGTATACATTCCATAATATTTTCCAACTTGTCACTCTCATCTATATGCCGTATAACTACCAAACTCCTTTTCTCATTTTTTATTGATTTCAGTTTGGAACATGCACATTTTAGATATGACTAACATAATTGGTGAGGAATATGACATATTGGAAGTTGAATAATATTTGGGAACAATTTTACATCAGGGGAAACCATACAACCTTAAAAAATGGCTCAAACATGACCCTATATGACTAGAAATGACATAAGGGATTAAAATGGAATATGACCAAGGTAATGACATATTAAATGACTCCAAATAAGACCATGACACACCCTATAAGACCCTAATATACCCGTATATAAGTTTTGTGCTATAGGGGGTTGACCTATTTTGGCTTATGGTTAAAATAGTCAATATTAACCCAATCCTTAGTGAGTTGATAAATTAAGGTTTTGAGTTATTTATCCTTTAAAATCACCTAGTATCCTAATACTTGGACCAATAATGATAGATAAGTTTCATATATGATGTTATGGGCCTTGGATAAGCAATCATGAAAATTTACATTTACCTCCCTCAATTGGAGGTTGAATTACTCCATCATAGTTTTATTTTATGTGATCGACTCCTAGAATATGACAATTCCCTCAATATGCTTGGTCAAATTGAGTTAGGTCATGTTGAGTGACATATCCTAGCTTGTCATGGTCAAAGTGAGGGATGTTGCAGAAGTTATGGCTAGAGCTATCTAGTGGTGGATTTATAAAACTAGGATTTTAAATGTTTTCTATTATAGTGGTGGAGCTTGGATGTCTGACAACCATTAGTTGGTTATCTATGGTCGATCCTTCAATGCTTATTCTTATACACCTCCATGTGTCAATATTGAACCTTATGATGTGAATGAAGGTTTTTAAGCTTCAAGATTCATTTCCTTCTTATCATCCTCTATATTTTGCACATATTTATCTTTATGCTCAACCTTTTAGATGTCAGCTATGACTTTAGTCTTATTTAAATCCACCTCCTCTTTTTCCTTAATGTTTATCTCTACCGACATTTCTCATCTTTCTCTACTTTATCCTTTGTCATTTCCTTAGCTTGGTATAGATCATCCTTGGAAAATTTATATTTGGCCATTTTTTACTTCAATTCCTCTTACTTATGCAAAGATTCTTTCTATTTCTCCTTGGCTTTCTTGGTTGCTACATCAGCCTTTGCACATCTTGTGCCTTCTTTTCTTCTTGTTCTTTCTTCTTATGTGTAATTTATTCTTCTTTTCTCTTATTCTCTACATCTTCCTTATTATTATGTGTAACTTATTATTTATTATATTTCTATTCTTATTCTTGCTTCACCTTCTCAAATTTGTATTTTTACTCCTTCCTTTTCCCTAGTAACTTATTCTTATACCTTTGAAGTTTCATATCCTTTTTGTTTTGTGATGTCCACCTTTGGTTGTTGTTTGGTTTTTGTTTCACTACATATAATTGGTGTGTATTTTATTATTATTATCCATATTTAACCATAGAATCACCATTCTAGGGATCATGCACTATATTTGGGGAATATGGTGACAATTATGGGGAAGGGGAAAAGGTGGTGGAGATTGAGAAGGGGAAGAAATAATTACTCTATTTTTTATTATTGATATCTTTGTTAGAGAAAGTGGAATCAAATTTTTATTTTGTCATTTAGATTAGATGTATATAAGTTGGTTTTTGTTTTGATCCATTCTCACCTTTGGAATCTTACTCCTAAACTATGTGTACTTAGGAAAAATCACCCATTCATTTTATGACTGAATGGGATGTCCTTGTATTCTAGTGTGTGTATGGTTTTTGTATCAGTGGTTGTTGAGGACTTCCTTATTATTCTATAATTTGATCCACCCCTAAATGATGCTTGATAGTATATAAGGGAAGCATCACTATAACTAATTATCCTACACCTAATGCTCATTATAGAATTCTAGTCCTTATGTGTTTGTTTTCTTCTTCCCCTTCAGCTATGTCCATAATGATGGACTATGGAGGTTTGGGTATCTCAACTATGAATACAACTAGTAAATGACTTCACATCTAGAAAGTGTGCACTATGTTCTAGAAGGAAAAATATTTCTCCTCCTCCTCATCATAAGTATTCTTATCAATATCACATAACATGGAGTTACAGACCTCTTATGCAGTGACCCCCAATTGTGATAAATCATAATCTACAATGATCTTTGGCATGGTCTTATCACTCAACCATGGATTTGCACTAAAAGTCTTATTATTTAGTGGTGTTAATCTATGAGATAGAAATCTTATCTTACTTGTGGCTATTTGTGATGAATACATATGTGGTTCAAGTTATGTATATAGTTATGCTTACACTTCTCCTTGTTATTTTGGTAATTATTTAATGACACTTAGAGGCATCAATGGAAGTGGTTACACCATCCATCCCTAAAACTAGGAATTTTTATCATAATACTTCTACCTTCACATCCAATATGCTGATAAAAAATGATAGTGATGTGATTGGTTCATTGGGTAGATCATGGATTCATATTTTTTTGCATCATGAAGCTTCATGACCATTATGAGTAGTACCAAAACTTATAATACATCTGTAGGCATGTAAGGGTGAAAATTTATGAGACCTTGGATCTCTAGCCACAATGTATTGAAATGAACTAATAGTTCATAATATTTCCCTTTGCTTATCCATGCAATATTTATAAAGGTGGTTGCAAGTCAAAAATCTATGTCTGGTGTGATGGGATCCTCTGGGGACTTTTATAAGGTGAAAGAAAACAACAATACCATAAACTTGTATTAGAATGTCTACAAAGTACCAATGATGAAATTTTTAATATTTGTGATCATATCAATCACCAAGAACATAGGCCAATTTAAGTTCACATAAATTTAGATCATTTGATAGGCAATATCGATAACACCTTTTATTTCCATTGTGAACTCTTGGTTATTTTCTAGAATCTTTTAATGATGAATTCAAAGAGAACTTGTACTACAATATCATATATTAAACCAATGGGAATACTTTTGGATGCTTAGGTGTGTTGTCTTTTGTGTTTAAATGGATGTATGGATCTTGGTCTTGTACTCTAAAAGGAATTTTATCTTGTTAGAAGCCCTATTTCTTGAACTACTGTATTTGTGTTGATCTGGATGGTAAAATCCTTTAAAAAATTAATTTTTCCTTCATTGTACTAATTCATAAGATCAATCATTAATTCATTAAATTACCTAAAATTAGGGATCTTTATAATTTTTTATTTATCAACTCCTTGTAGTTGATATTGAATCACTAGGGCTCCTAGATACAAACCCACGACTTGATCTTTGGAAAATAAATTAACTTTTACCGAATTAATAAAACCAAAGGGGGTTTTGTCATGATATATTATCTACTATAATTCTATCCTAATTCCCATTTATTCCTTATGTAAGTTAGATAATGGTATCAAAATCTAGTATTAATCCATTGTAGTAATTTTATAGTTGTGGTGTTGATGATTTTTTCTCAATTAGATGACCCAAGATTAATTTAGAGAAGGCTTTTGGTCATTATAAATTACAATTACGTTTATATTTATATATACTCCCTTTTATATAATTACTTGATCCATGCATCTAACACTTCATTAATTTTTTGAGTTATTTTCACATTATTATGCTTTCTAGTTTGAATGGTATCGATTATTGTGATGTGACCTTGGAGTATTGATGGATAGGTGCATTACTTCATCTGATATAATTTGTCGACATGACATTCCATATTTTAATTTATAACTACTTTCTTTTATTGTTCATAAATTATATTTGATAAATCTATCTATTTTTAGAATGATGCAATGTTTGGAGTGCCTTATCATTAACCATCTTGGTAGTTATCAATATGTACCTTTCTATTGTACTATTTTGTTAGTGTCTCATTATTGGACTTAATTCATTGACTTAAATGTTGACTTGTCTATGCATTCTCATTGTTATACTAATTCCTTTTCATGCTATGAAACTTTAAATTTTTAATAATGATTTATATGTTTATTATATAGAGATAACACTATATACAACTACACTAAAAACCTATAAAAAGACAAGAAAACTTTAAGGTAAAAAAATCATAACTACATGGTGATACTCAACACCCACTCTATTTTTAAGTAGGATATTTATAGATATCATTGGTAGTAAATATTAATCATGCAACCATTTACTCACCCCAAAATTATGGTTCCTTGAGTATCCTTGAGCACTATATGTCCTTGTGACAATTTTTGGATGATATATGGTACTTTCCATTGAATATGTAGCTTCTCTGGATGTACCCAAAATCAGTTGTTATATAAAAACACTATCTATCCTAGATTAAATTATTTAGATTACAATTTGTGATCATGCCATGCCTTCTGACACTTATTATTTATTTCCTGTGTCAAACTTTCTCTCTACCAAGTTTCTTTCAACCAACTCAAATCTAAAACTCTTTCTCAAAGTGAATCATTATCTCCCAATGACATTATCAATGTAATTTTTAGACTAGGAACTATCTATTCCATTGGCATCTCTACTTCTATTTCATAAACTAGTGGAAAAGGAGTGAATCCTATAACAAGTTTATAATTGTTTTTTATGCCCATAGGATTATATGAATTTGATCCTCCCAGTCATCTCTCTACACATTACATATTTTTATAATCATATTATCAAGAACTTTGTTTGATGTTTATACTTGTCCATTATCTTGAGGGTGATAAGACATGATTTAATGGTGTGATATCATGAATTCCTCAATTAGAGTCTTGATTGTATTATTTAGGAAGTGTGTTCTAGTCATTGACTAGATTCAAAGAACATAAAAGTCTGATTATGATATTTTTGTATAAGAATTTGGTTGTGTATTTAGAACTCCAACTAGGTATCAAAGTAAATTCTACCCATTTTTTGAAGTGATTGGTCACAATGATTATATATCTAACATGACTTCACTTTCTAGGTAGATTAATAGACCCTAAAATATAAATACCCCATTGCTCAAATGGTTGCACCACTAACATTGGGTTTAAAAGCACCTCATCCCTTTGATTTGGCCTCCCTACCTATTGATAAATGTCATAGTGTTTTGTGAAGTTGTGTACATCCTAAAATAGAGTAGGCCACCACAAACCAATTTTTGTTAGATTAAAGCATATAAGCTTGTTTTGGGAGTTGTTTTATTGTTGGAGATGCTATTATATTTTGTGCACATATCTATTAAGTACACAATAATAATAGACACTTATTTTACAGGTTATTCATGCAATAAAATTTTATTGAATGAAACAAATTACCTTGCCTATTTAATAGGAACTCCCACAAACTTTTGATTTGTTTGTTTGCGAAGACCCACATGGAGATTGTGAATACATTTACAAAGACTTTATGGTGCATATTTACTATGTATGTGCAATGTTTATGTTATTAGAGTTGTGGTAATGGTGTGCAAGAGTGATCTTGTGGTTGCATGAGTGCATATAGCTCTCTATAATCTTGTGCATGCCTTTCACTCAAAATACACCAACATTGGATTTGTTTTGATATGTTGGAGATTTGAACTCTTCTATGCTAGGCAGCTCAACACACTCCACCTTTGGCACCATCTCAGATTCATTATGGGTAGATTGTTATTAGGTGTTGGTTTTCCCAAAAATCCACCACTGATTAGTTGACCACTCTATATCTACCATATTTTATTCAAAGTAATTTTTAATTCATATCCTCAAAACTTAAAGTTTTAAATATTGAATTACATTTTTATTATTATTTACATTATTGAAATTGGTGATTGCTAAACTGGTTATAAAAATTTCATTAAAACTTGTATCAGTGGGAAAGAATTGCTCTAAATGAGTGAATTTTTATATTGGGGGACCTTTATGAGTGGTAAATTATTTTATTGGGGATTTGTAACTTTTTTGGATGAATTTTTTATATTAGGGGACATCACTTTAAGTGGTGTTTTTTTTTTTGTAATTTGGTCTTTTTAATGGGGGTAATTCATTTAAAATGGGAATAATTTTTGGAGGAACAAGGGCCATATAGCATTTTTTAGATGATGATATTGGGACATTATGAAATGTGGTCATGATCACTTTTAAAGTGAAAATTTTAATATATATATATATATATATATATATTGTAAAGTGGGATATTTAAAAGGAGAGTCTCCTTATTTTGTTTTGTAACTTTCCAATCTCATTTGTCAAAGATTAGAGGGTGAGGTTTAGTTTGGTAGGAGGTTAAAACCCTTCATAGTAAAACAAACTTGTTCTCACTCCTCCTTACCTTCATTTCTTAGAGGTCATTGTTATTTCACTTGTACCCTCTTGGCCCAAATTGATGTCCTTGTCATCACACTTTACATGCCAATGGATGTTTTTTTGGGTAGAATTTGACATCTTGTTTTGAGTGTGTATTGTATTTTTGTGTCACTTTTTGTACTCATGGATGCATTTTAAGAAAATCCCAACATCTTACATTCTTGAGTATAGTTTTATGTTGCACACTGCTCCCTTGTTTTAGGATAAACTCTGTTATTCTTGATGGTGTCTTATATAGATTGATAACATTCTATGATTTCTTACATCATTTAGTATTTTATGTGTATGGGATATTTTGTACTCATAATGAGTTATAAAGTGCCATGGGGGGTTTGTTGATTCAACCTTGTCTACCTTCATGTAATTATGTTTTCTATTCTAGGCACATTTTCACTCTTTCAGTTGCTTAACTTTCCCATCACTACTAGGTCCATCTTCTTGAGAGATATTTGTTTTGTATCTTAGACACTTATTTTTATAGTTGATAGTCTCCTTTAGATTTTTTTTAGATATTTATATCATTATAAAGGGTATCTATTTTGTTTAATATAATGTCAATGTGTTAGCGTTCAAGTAATGGATTTATCCCACTCATATAGACATGTTTGCATCACTCCACCTAGTCAGCAGTATGTGGGGTATGGTGCAGATGTTGATTCTTCAGTTGTTGTATTTATTTCTAACCCTTGGTGCATAGTATATTATGATATTAGATCAAATTTAGTTGGTGAACATTTTTTTACTATCAACACCTATGGTAGTCTCTTTTTTGGTTAGAACTATTCTAGTGAATTTTAGTGTTAGTTTTTTTTGTGATCAAGCAGTGGATCTAGACCACTCATGTAGGTTGAGTTCATTTGTGACCTTAAATTCCATTGAGTGAATTTATATTTTATGGCCTTCATTCCATCCATTTCACCTTTTTATCATTATTTTTGAGTATTGAGATGTTTGATTTCTTGGGACACCTTGCAATATATTTTTTTTCTCTCTTGACTTTAGCTATCATTACTAGTTTTTGGGTACCTTACAATGATACATTTCATCCTTGGTAACTCTTTTTCTCTAATTTTTTGATATCAATGTTTTTATAGAGATATCCTCATATATATTACCAATTCCTATTTGAATTACTGCTTATAGTTACTTGAAATCCATGTATTTTGACAAGATGGATAGGTTACCATAGGGACATTTTGTATTTCACTGTGATTTGTACATGGCTACCTGATCAGGCCTAGTTTTTAGGACCCATTCAGTATCTTCACTTTCTCTATTCACTTTCTCTATTCACTTTTGGAGTTTTCTCATTGTTGGAGATGTTATTATATTTTGTGCATGTATTCATTGAGTGCATAATAATAATATACATTCTTATTTTATAGGTTATTCATGTAGAAATATTTTATTACACAAAAAAACCTACCTTTCCTATTTAATAGGTACTCCCATGTAACTTTGACTTGTTCAATTGTGGAGACCCACACAGATATTGTGAATACATTTACAGAGATTTTATTATGCATATTTACTATGTATGTGCAATGTCTGTGTTATTAAAATTTTGGTAATGGTGTGCAGGAGTGATCCTGTGGTTTCATGACTGCATATAGCTCTCCATATATTTTTATTATCTTCTTTTCATTGTATTCTCTTCAAACTGTCCTCCTATGACCCCCTAATGTGCCTCTTCTAACAACTATGGTCTTCAATGTTATAAGGCTACTTTACATAGTAAATTATCCTTAACAATATTATAAAGAACTCAATTTGTATTAATAAATGGTACTAATCTTGGGATTAACTAATTTTTATCTTTATCTACATAATTTGTAGGAAAAACACCTTTTTTAAATAAAATTAGCTATATCTTCCATAGTATTTGAAATCATAGATACCTAGAATAAATGAGCATTTGTTGACTCATCCTATAAATCCTATAGTTAATCACCATTTCTTATACAATTGAGATGGTATATCACTAAATTTTATTTTCAAAGTTTGACATTAATCTTAAATTAAAATTGTTGGAATAACATTAACCCTCTGGATATTTATCCTCTTAGCATGGGTTTATTCACTAGATATCAAAGAGATTGATGGTTTGTAAAGAATTAAAATGGTGTAGCCAAGAGATAATGCCTAAATTTATATAGTGAAAACACCATATCTATATATTCTTGTTATGTATTAATATATTTCTTCACAGTTGCTAAAAGTTTCATGATTGTAAAGTGAATGGGGTGATCTGAACCCCAATATCTAGGTTGGGCCAACACCACTCCTAATTTAATTCCTAAAGCATCTATATGGACATCAAATGGATTTATAATTTATAAATACCGATATTATAGTTGTTACCAGTATCTTATTTAAATATATGAAGGTTGCTTGATATTCATTGGTCCATTCAAACCTTATATCATTGCACAATAGTCTTTCCAATGGAGCAAATATAATTGTATACCCCTAATAAAATTGAGATAACACCCAATGTTTCTTTGGAATGATAACTCTTTAGAAGAACTTATAAGATGTGGCAGTCCCATAATAAATATGATTTTGTTCTTAATTAACCATAATACCATCTACATACTACATGTCCTAATAGAAAACTAAAAAGAGTATATAATAAACACTTCTTCAAATTTAGATTAATGAATAGAGATTGACATCTTTATAACATGATTCACAACTTGTAAATGTGATATTTGAACAAGGGAAACATAACTAATCATCCATATAAACTTATATAAATTCATGGATAATGTCTTTGAACAAAGTGAGTATAACTCTAGAAAAAACATCAAGGTCATTTTTCAGACCAAAAGGCATTACCTTATATGAAAATGAACCCACTCTATTGAAAAATTGGTATTTTTATGGTCTTATACTACAATCAAAATATTATGAGATCCACCAAAAACATCTATGAATTAATACACTTTATACCCTGAAACTAACTCAAAAACTTCATCTATGAAAGGAATTGGAAATGTATCATTAACACAGGTATGATTTAATGCCCTATAATCACCAAGAATCTATTTTATCTTGAATTCTTAGGATAAAATACCATCAAACTTGACTAATATATTTTATCTACTAGATATATGATCCCTACTTCTTTCATTTGATCAATTTTAGCCTAGACTTTGAGCTTTATATTGGGATTTATTATATATGGGCACTTATTTATAGGCCACGAACACTCTTTGAGTTATATGTGCATCTCCCATAATTAATGTTCTACACCCTTTAATTATGAAATATTCATGGGTACTACATATTGTTAGTCTTGAAATAATTAGACCTCATCTAAAAAAATTTATTTTATCCAATAATAGCTTATGGTCGCTAGTTCTAGTACAAATTATATACCAATGTTTTCCATTAATTTGCATATTGGTTCTTGATATATATTATTTGTTAATTCTATAAGATATTCCATTAACATATTTTCCTCTTCCTTATCTTGAAGATGTAGTTTTTTATCCTATATTTTCTCTAAGATGTTAGCTTTAGGCTTTTTTATCTATCATTCCAGTTCAAAGAATCCTTCTAAGTCTAGTTATTCCTCCTTATTAATAGACTCTACTTACTCTATGTCATCCATAATCATATTAATTTTTTTTAAAATATATATTATTTCTACTTATTGGCCTTGTAATTATTTATAGCTTTGTTCAAGTCCCTAGTTTTTGCCTCCTACGAACTTTGATCCTATGTAGGTAATATGTCTTCCTCATTTCCATGATCTAAGAACATCTTAAATTTTTGGAGTTAATTATAAAATATGGTATTCTCATAATTGAATACTTTTTTTTTATAAAATAATACTATACATGTGGTCAATTTTTGGTCTCACATGTGCACTCTTGTTGTATATGTTGGGGATCAACCAACAATTTGATTACACTTATGAAAGCAATAAACATAGAATTAAATTGTTGGTTGATCCCCAACAAGTTGTATCAGAGCCTGGTTGTAGGTTCAAGAGTCTGATACCCAAGTGGTATCAGAGCTCAGGTTCACTAACAGGTGGTTCAGATCTGTGTAGTGTGTATTGATTATAGATTACTCATAGGGGTTTCTGCAGGGATTTTTGTTTGAGTGGGAGAAGCAATGGCAGAAGAAAGTAAACTGAGAATGGAGAAGTTCAATGGCAAAAATTATCAACATTGGAGAATGCAAACAGAGGACTATCTGTATCAGAAAGATCTATACTTACCATTAGGTGGGATTTCAAAGAAGCCCACAAACATGGATGATGAAGAATGGGAAGTTCTTGATAGAAAGGCTCTGGGGTCTATAAGACTGAGTCTAGCATCTACTGTGATATCTAATTTATCATAGGCAAAGTCTACGGTAGAGTTAATGACTACTTTAGCAAATTTGTATGAAAAACCCTTAGCTTCTAATAAGGTATATCTTATGAAGCAGTTATTTAATTTGCGTATGCAAGAAGGTGGATCTGTATCTAATCACCTAAATGATTTCCATGGAATTGTAAATCAATTAAGTTCAGTCAAAATAGTGTTTGATGATGAAATTAAAGCTCTTTTAATATTATGTTCTTTGCCTCAAAGATGGCATAGATTAGTAATGGCAGTTAGTAATACTGCATCTGCATCAAATATTTTAAAAGTAGAGGATGTTATTAGTGTTATCTTGAATGAGGAAATTCATAGAAAAAGCACAGAGGAAACATCAGGGAACGCTTTAAGTTTTGAGAGTAGGGGAAGGCAAAAAGAGAAGATCAAGAGGAGATTAAGGTCTAAGTCAAAGGTGAGAGGTAGATCCAAATCCAGAAATGGCAGGAAGCCACAATGCTGGAATTGTGGAAAGATAGGGCACATAAGCAGAGATTGTTGGTCAAAGCCTAAAGAGGACAATTAGCACAAATGAAAAGAAAAAGCAAAGGTTGTAGGTATTACACAAGATGCTTTAATATTCTCTTTGCATAATAATATAGAATCTTGGGTGTTAGATTCTGGTGCATCTTTTCATGCTACCCCTAATAGAGAATATTTTAGTGACTATGTCCATGGAGATTTTGGAATAGTGTACTTAGGGGATGATGAGCCTTGTAAAATTATTGGCAAAGGTAAAGTGCAGCTGAAAATGTAGAATGGCAACACATGGGTGTTGAGAGATGTTATGCATGTTCCTAGCTTGAAGAGGAATTTGATTTCTATAGGAAAGTTAGGGGATGAGGGTTGCACAGTAACTCTCATAGCTGAATCGTGGAAGGTGACCAAGGGTGCACTTGTTATGGCCAGAGGTAAGAGAGTAGGTACTCTCTATTTATGTAATTATGTTACTAACAATTCTCCTTCTGTATTATCTACTTTAGATGTGGATGCAAAATTATGGCACTCTAGGCTCGGCCACATGAGTGAGAAGGGAATGTCAATTCTTTAGTCTAAAGGTAAGCTTTCAAATTTGAAAAGCATAGATCTAGATTTTTGTGAGCACTGTGTTTTTGGGTAATAGAAGAGAGTGAGTTTTCTCAAGACTGTGTCAACAAAGAAGAAGCATAAGTTGCAGCTTGTTCACATAGATGTGTGGGGACCAGCTCAAGTTGCTTCTATTAGAGGATCACAGTACTATCTTTCGTTCATAGATGATGCTACAAGAAAGGTATGGGTCTATTTTATTAAGAAGAAATCTGATGTATTTGAGACTTTTAACATTTGGAAATCTATGATTGAGAATGAAACAGGCAGAAGATTGAAGTGCCTGAGATCTGACAATGGCGATGAGTTCTGCAGCTATAAGTTCAACTGGTATTATTATATGTATGGAATCTATAGGCAAAGGATGGTTCCAAGGACACCTCAACAAAATGGAGTTGCTAAAAGGATGAACAAAACAATCATGGAGCGTGCAAGATGTATGAGATTGCATGCTGGTTTGCCCTTAGAGTTTTGGGCAGAAGCTGTTGACACTGCAGTGTACTTGATTAACAGAGGACCCTCTATAGCTCTGGATGGTGGAATTCTAGAAGAGGCATGGATAGGTAAAAAGGTAGATCTCTCATTTCTCAAAGTTTTTTGTTGTGAATCCTTTGTGCACGTTGATAAGGAAAATAGAAAGAAGCTGGATGCTAAGTCTATGAGGTGCACATTTATTGGCTATGGCTCAGATGATTTTGGTTTCAAATTTTGGAATCTAGGAACTAACAAGATAATTAGGAGTTGTGATGTTATTTTCAATGAAAAAGTGATGTATAGTGATCAGTTGAAGAAGCTGAATTAATCTGGGTAGATCAATGGAGAATTGGATGAGGTGACAGTCCAAAATGAGCTCACGGGAAGAAGAAATAATCACTTGCAGGAAAACATAGAGACAGACATCAGCAAGGTAGGAACCGACGTCGATAAAATAGAAACTGATGTCAGCAACATAGAGACCGATGTTGGTAGGTCGAGAACCGACATCAGTCAGGCATAACAGATGTCGGCCAGTTACAGGCCTGGAAGTGACCGAGGTCGGTCACTGTCAAAGAATTTGGGTAGACAGCATGTTGTGGATGAGTCTTAGATGCCCATCAAGAGGTCAAAAAGGGTAAGTAAGCCTCCAATTTGATATTCTCCTTCATTATTCTATTTATTTCTAACTGATGGTGGAAAACCAGAGAGTTTTCAAGAAGCAATATAGGTAGAATCTAAGGATCAGTGGGAGCATGGCATGGTTGAAGAAATGGAATCCTTAAAAGAGAACCAAACATGGGATTTGGTTGAGTTGCCAGCTGGTAAGAGGACACTAAAGAATAGATGGACCTACAAATTAAAGGAAGGTGAGAATGGTAAGATGAGATATAAGGCCAGGTTAGTAGTGAAAGGATTTGCACAAAAACCAGGTATTGATTTTGGTGAGATTTTTTCTCCTGTTGTTAAAATGACTTCTATACGGACTGTACTATCTTTAATTGATATTGAGGATTTGCATCTTGAGCAGCTTAATGTTAAGACAATGTTTCTTCATGGAGATTTGGATGAGGAAATATATATGGAACAACCGGAAGGATTTGAGGTCAAAGGTAAGGAGAAGTTAGTGTGCAGATTGAAGAAAAGCTTGTATGGTCTCAAGCAAGCTCCTAGACAATGGTATCTAAGATTTGACAAGTTTATGACTGAGCATGGCTACAGTAGGTGTCAATCTAACCATTGTGTGTATTTTGAGAGATTAGATAATGGTAGATATATTATTCTATTGTTGTATGTAGATGATATGCTCGTTGCAGGATCACACATGCAGGATATCTCTGAGCTTAAGGTGAAATTAGCTCAAACATTTGCCATGAAGGATTTGGGAGCAGCAAAGAAAATCCTTGGCATGAGCATTAAGAGAGACAGGAAAAATCATAGGTTGATTTTGTCTCAAGAGGATTATGTGAACAAAGTGTTGAAACGGTTCAATATGTAGGATGCAAAACCGGTAAGCACACCTTTGGCTGGACATTTTAAGTTGAGTAAAGAACAATGTCCTAATTCACATGATGAGGTAGAGTGCATGAGTAGAGTTCCATATTTTTCCACAGTAAGAAGTTTAATATATGCAATGGTGTGTACTAGACCAGATATTGCCCAAGCAATGGGAGTTGTAAGTAAGTATATGGCCAATCCAGGAAAGGAACACTGAAAAGTAGTTCAGTGGATCCTTAGATATCTGAGAGGAACCAGTAGTAGGCATTTGTGCTATGGAGGTTTGGATACTTCTCTACATGGTTATGTAGATTCAGATATGGTAGGTGATTTGGATGGTAGAAGGAGCACCACAGGATATGTTTTCACTGTTGGTGGAACGGCAGTTAGCTGGATATCAAAGTTGCAGAAGGTTGTTGCCTTGTCAACTACAGAAGCAGAGTATATTGCAGTCACAGAGGCTAGCAAAGAGATGATATGGATGAGACGGTTCATGGAAGAGTTAGGAAAGGACCAATAGAGTTGTAGATTGTATAGTGATAGTCGGAGTGCAATTCATTTAGCTAAGAAATCAACCTTTCACTCAAGAACCAAGCACATACAGCTTAGGTACCATTTCACATGACAAGTATTGGAGGATGGTGAGTTGAAGCTGGAGAAGATCCATATAGATAAGAATCCTGTTGATATGTTAACCAAGCTAGTTACAAAGGAGAAGTTGAATCTTCTTCAACTTCTGTTGGTCTTCATGATTGAGTTGAAGATGGAAGAGCTAGAAGATGTTGCTGTACAGGTATTGGTGCAGCTATTTATCTCCAAGTGGGAGATTGTTAAGGTGTGGAGCCTAAAAGCTTCACCAAGGAGCAGATTTTGTAGTTGCAAGTTTACACAGTCACCGACATCGGTTAGGAGTGACCGACGCCAGTCAGGTGTAGTTCAAGAGACACCGGTGTCAGCAGGGATCGATCGATGTCGGTCACAGGCAAGAAGGCAGAAACTGACGTCAGTTACCTGTGCATCTAGAGAGCTATTTTTGAGGACAGAACTGAGTGTTTGCATGATAGATTTAAGTCATAGTCTTAAGTCTACATCTCTATTATTAGTAAGACTATTTTAGAGCCCTTGTTTAAGTGGCATAACTATTGGTTGTAAATGCATGCTCAAGTTTCCTAATTCTATATGTAGGATTAGATCTTCTTAGCTTATTGTAATAGTATGTTGAAGAACAATACATAATTAAATCATTCCAGGTTGTTGGAGTTGATTGTACTTGAGAGAGAGAGCTCTTGAGGGAAAGAGATCTAGAGAGAGATCTGTACATCTGAGAGAGGTGTGGAAGAAAGAAGTTTCTTCAATTGTATTCCTTCTGTAAAGAGTTTAATACAAGTTTTTAGGGTGGTTTCTTGTATCTCTTGTTCTTTGTTATTATCTAATTTTAATTACTTATCATTTTGATTTAATTCTGCGTTTATTGCTTTCATAAGTGTAATCAAATTTTTGGTTGATCCCCATCTAAAAAAAATTATTTTATCTAATAATAGCTTATGGTCGCTAGTTCTAGTACAAATTATATACCAATGTTTTCCATTAATTTGCATATTGGTTCTTGATATATATTATTTGTTAATTCTATAAGATATTCCATTAACATATTTTCCTCTTCCTTATCTTGAAGATGTAGTTTTTTATCCTATATTTTCTCTAAGATGTTAGCTTTAGGCTTTTTTATCTATCATTCCAGTTCAAAGAATCCTTCTAAGTCTAGTTATTCCTCCTTATTAATAGACTCTACTTACTCTATGTCATCCATAATCATATTAATTTTTTTTTAAATATATATTATTTCTACTTATTGGCCTTGTAATTATTTATAGCTTTGTTTAAGTCCCTAGTTTTTGCCTCCTACGAACTTTGATCCTATGCAGGTAATATGTCTTCCTCATTTCCATGATCTAAGAACATCTTAAATTTTTGGAGTTAATTATAAAATATGGTATTCTCATAATTGAATAATATTTTTTTATAAAATAATACTATACATGTGGTCAATTTTTGGTCTCACGTGTGCACTCTTGTTGTATACACCATAATTATGGTAAAGGTGTTAGAGTATGTTGAAATACATGGACCCAGTATATTAGTTCCACACGTCATGAGGACCATATTTTGAGGCACCTATGAATGTTTAATTTAGTGTAATAATATTATTTTAATAATGTACACTAATTATAAATCATAGATGATACCTATAACTAAACTCACAATAATTCATAGGATTTTCCCCAATGTAATTGCTTGGAATGGTGAAGTACCCACCATGTCAAACAAACACCTTTGAGCACATATTTTATCATTATAGCCTAAAAATACACATTATGATCATGATTATATAATATATAAATTAATTTCACTAAATATTTTGTTGAAAATTAATGGGGTGATTATCGCTTGGTAGTAAAAACCATTGTCATTGGCCATACCTCATGGTCTCTCCGTGCCTAGTTCAACATGTGTAAATTTGAATTACCACTCATAAAAGACAAATATTACCATACTAGAGTACCCTCATGAGTAATCTATATATATCCCATTTTTATTTTGGTTACCTACTATAATAGATCCACTTCTGATCTTGTCATAGATTGCACTAATGGAGATGTGTACTCTTCTATTTAGAACTATGGAACTTGTTCCATAGTTTTTATAGGTATGCATATGAACTATTATATATATTTTAATTATGGATTTGGTTAATTTTTTTATGTGAATTTAACAAAACCAATGGTTCATAGATCCTACACTTTTAGTTCTATGTCAACTTTAAACTAGTTGTCATCTCCATAGGCATATGGTGAAACAAGCTCCTTAATAACGATGTATGGTTTTATCTCAACTTTTTTCAAGGTATAATTATGATATTATCTCCTTGGTGAACCTTTATTTGCTTATATATTGTATTTATGACCATTTAAACATCCTATGCCCACTTTTTCTTAATAAATATAGGGTAGTGTGTTTTATTGGCCTTTATGTCAATGACTTCAAAGTCACCTCACAAATTGAGATCAAAAACTTTGATTTATACATGTTCTAATTTTCCTATAGAGTCTACTTGCTGATGATATTTTATGATTATATAGCACCTCAGTCTTGTACACTTGGAAAACTTAAACCATGGTTGTTCCTCTTAGATCTTTACCTTTCCCACTTCTACAAGTATCACATTTGTTCTATCTTTATGCCCCTTGGCCTATATATCTTAGTCTCACCAATATTATGTTGATGACCTAGGCCTCCTATCTTGTAAAAAATGATTAAAACATACTTATATTACATCTCTGCAAGTTTAGAACCCATGCCTACTCTCCTACTTCTTGGACACTAATGTCAAAAATAGATAATAACCTCGACATTACTATCCTCTCCTAACACAATTGTCCAGTTCCTTAAAATCATCAAAATTTTAAATGAAATGTATCTTAATGGCTAACCTATGTGATTTAACAAATGGATTGATATATATACAAGATCAACTCTCATTCATTCCTCACCTATCTACACCCAACAAAAAGACCAAATAACATTCAAAGAGTATTTAATAAAACAAAGATTCCCTATTTATTCCTCTTTCCATACCAACCATAGGGACTACACATATATGTGTATAAAGTATTGAAGGAGCATATGAAGAGCCTAATTTTCCAAGTTACAAGTTAAGTAACTATTGTACTTGCTTTGCACATATTGTATGATTCACACACAAGTCAAGATGTAAGGGAGAACTACATTAGTCTGAGGACCTATTTAGAGTATTCACTATGTAGGTATCATCCATTAATATTGGGGTTATTGGGATCAACTCAACATCATGTACCCACTAACCTATTTTTTCCCAAGTTTAAATTAAAGATGGAAATCTAGGGTTTTCCTATTTCACAAGGATCAATTTCCATGATCCAAATCTTAATGCACTAGAGTGAAGGTGAATCAAAACACATAAGAATCTAGGTGGTTGCCTCATGTTTTAGTAGATATTTTGCACTATTATCAAACCCAAATAGTAGCATTTATGTAACCATATTAGGCTGACATTACTATCCATAGAGCTAGAGGTGTCAAATCCAAAATCTGATGATTGTTCCATAATCTCCTTCCCACCTGCTTTCAGCTTGTTCTAAATCCAAAATTGTATTAGAAATAAAACAAGTAAATTAAATCAATTATTTATCATTTATATATTTATCATAGTTGTGATTTTCATATTTATACTATCTCATCATAGTATATTTAATGTATGCTTATATCTAAGTTTAGCATCTATTTTTTATGCTCTAGCTAAAATTATCACACTTTTGACAATTCATTTCTATATACCCCTTTAATGATCTAGATAAAACTAATCTAGATCCATTTTAGGGTTAAAAATTTGGTAACCCTGATGTTTGAACATCAAACCTTAGGTCACTTAGAGTTTTATTTTTTATTTTTCTATTGTTGATCCCTAAATTTATATATATATTATAATCATGTTTCCCATGGATAGTTATATTAATTATTTCATGGTCCAATACCTTATAGTGGTTCTTAATTTTTATATTTCATGCCTAATTAACTCATTAATATCTATAAGGGATGTAAAACCTACATTCCTGCAAGCTCCTCCTAGTTCTAATGTTTACACTAAGAGGGTTTTAAAAATCAAACAACACTTGATTCATCCTCAAAATTCATTTTAAAATTCCACATAACTAGAACCTAAAGGAAATTACATTATTGACCAATTAATCAACATACATGCTAAAATTTCAATTCTTGATCTCCTAAATAAATACAATGTCTATAAGGATATCCTATACAAGGAATTACATGAGACATAAGTTCCAAGTGATATTTAACCTACGTATTTTTTGGATATCAAGAAATATCTCAAGAACTATAACAAGCTCATCACCTTTGATCCAACAAATTTTCCATCCAAAAACATTGTTGACCAAAATTTGCCTTTATTCATATAAGTAATAATACAAAGTAAATGTATCAAAAAATTGTTCATTGATAATTGATCAAACCTAAAAATTTGTAGCATACAACTCCTAACCACCATGGATGTTAACCTAAATCTTATTCAAAAAACTATCATGCACATAAAAAGGTTTGATAATTCACGAAGCCTTTATGGTTGGTAAAATTAGATTAAATATTACCATGGGTCCCTATACATTACCCACTTTATGCCAAATTATGATAAATGATTTGAACTATAAAAATATATTGGGATAGTCTTCTATACATAAAATTTATGTTGTTCCTTTTACATTGCATGCATGCTTAAAATTTTATCATCAGGGAACACTTTACACATGCCCAATGGATCCTAATCACTTCAAACACTATGAAATGGTTCAAAAAATAGATTTTCTTAAACCACAATATTTTGAATATGAGTCCCAAATTAACATACTAGTACAATAACCTAATAATACCATGTTACATAAGGTACCAAAAAGATAACTTACACATTTACCTAAGTCCCTAGCTTCATTACTTTGGTGGTTAATAGATTATGAGCTTATATCTCTCCATCATCCTATCGAGGTTGATATGAGTCAAAATTTACCCAAAGGATATGATGCGAATAATTATTCTTATTATCATAAAGTACCAATACATTCTATGAACCATTGCTTTAATTTAAAACACAAGATCCAAGATCTTCTCGATGATCAAAAGATTATATTCAAACATCCTCCAAAGGAATTAGGTTCACAATAAAAAAAACAACCATGCCAATATGATTTAATGATTACATTATACATGGGTGATGCTTATTATGGGCATATCCATAATGACCCTACACAAACCAAAACAATTTTCCATATAAAGCATTTTTAGCATCTTGGTTTTAATCTACAAGACTTGTAAAATAAGGTCACTTAGAAAGACTCATTGGGAAATATAATGTCACAAATTTATTGTGATCCTAAAGTGATTTAAACATGGGTTTGGGCTGTTCCTACCACATATCTATATGCATTTACATTAATAACTCTTTGTCTACACCAAATGGAATTAAAAATTGATCCAAATCAGCAAGGTATTTCCTTTCCTCATGAAGGGACATTAATATGTATTTAAAATGATAACATTACATCTTCTACTACACATGAAAAATGTGATTAGGAACATGCTATGTACCTTTTCAACCTATCCAATCATGATGTAAATAAGTTAAAAGATCCAACTTAAGGTTATAAGGTTTAAAAGTGGAGGAGATATCTATGACCATCCATTGGATGACATCATATAATGCTATTTCCTCTTCAAAATTCCAAAAATACCAAAAATAATACAAAAAATACAAAATCCAAAAACACTTTTTATCACCTACATGTTATATTGTATCCTTGGCATCCATGTGTTACTTACATATTGATGGATGACATACTTTGTTACTCTTATATACACATATTTATCATACTTCTCCTTGAGTGTGATACAAGAATACATAGATACATGATACATTCCCATTTCTAATGTTTAACCTTCTCTCTACTCATGTCATATGGAAATTAGAGGCATCTGATTCTTTGATCTTGATACAAATAGGTTATATGATTTGATTATCACTCTACATTATCATGTTTGAGATCACATATGTATTTACATATGTCTATTATCCATGATTATATATTACATAGGGTACTCCATATGCTATAATCTTGACATTATTTTCATAACACATTGGATCCATAGGCCAGTATGACATGCTTATGTTGGTTGCCTATGATTTAATTTATGCACTTCCTTAAGTGTATTACTTTTTCAAGTATTAGAATGTGTTCTTTTTCTTACATCCCCAGTGCCTACATATGCTTTCATTAACATTTGCATATGTCATTATTTATTGTATGGACATTTAAATATGTCATTTTGGTATTTATGGACATTTGACTAAGTCATGTCCGTTTGATTGTGCAAAATTTGAACATGCCCCTTGTTTATGGTCTCTTTGGACCATTGCCTTTTGTCTTGATTTTGAGTTCTCTTGTGTTTATGCTTATTTTCTTGTTGAACTTGTGTATAATTAATATCTAGATGTTACCATGATCCCTATCATTCATCTTAGGCCTTCATGTGATCACATCATTTATATGTACTTTAATGATATATTTACCTAGACATGTTATTTTAATATGTTACATGGTTACATTCATAAATTATATAGTTGTCTTATCCTTTTGAGGTGAGGTAGCAACTATTTACTATATTTACCTCACCTCAAAGGGGAGATATTAGTGGGGTCATGTCATAGAGACATGTTTTCCACACTTGGCATAGTTTCTAGATTACAGTGGGTGCATAATTTGGAAGCATGTTTTCCACACTCATTCAGTATGTGGTACTTATGTTAGTTTCTATATTATAGTGGGGGCATGATTTGGAGGCATGTTCTACACACTCATTTGGTATGTGGTACTTATATCAATTTAAATATTATAATTTGAGCATGCTTTAAAAGCATGTTCTCCACACTCATTTGATATGTGGGACTTATATTAGTTTTAAGATATAGTGGACACATGTCATATGGGGATGGCTTTCACACTTTCACAATTCTCAGATTTAGTGGGCACATGATTTGGAATCATGTTCTACACACCTATTTAGTATTCAACATCTCTAGTTTACAGTGGGGGAATGTTTGGAAACATGTCCTCTACATTATTAATTTGATAAATTTTTAGATTTCTCCATTTATAGTGATGGCATGATTTTTAATCATGTTATCCACACTTACACAATTATCCTAATTGGCCAAAGCACATAGTTATATGATTCAAATTCATAATTGTTGTATAATTCTATACATTATTACTATTCTTATATAGTTTCAACATGAGACATATCTAAGGTGCATATACTATGCAATATGTTCTTAATATTATTATATATATATATATATATATATATATATATATCTTTTTATATTTCAAAACTCTTTTATGGACTTTTATCATATCATAGACTTTTTCGTACCAATAACCCATAAAATTTTACTAACTTTTATTGATCCAATCTAATACAAAAGTTGGTTCACCTTTTGGTATGGTTGAGGTGATCAAATCATTGAGTCTTTCCAAGTTTTTTAGGTTGAACTTGATCATCCAACCTCATATGGTTATAAATATCATTAGGTTACATGATTGAGCTAATCTCAACTACCAAGTGGAAACTCAATTTTACTCCAAAGTTGGGAGCATGTGCCTTCCAATTTTTCTCTCTTTTTCTTTATATATCTCTTTGGATATGTGCACTTTAAATATTTGTCTATATTTATCATAATCTCAATTTTAGAGGCTTACAATGATAAATATTTTTTAAAATAACTTGTCAATAAGCATGGTGATTACATCAACACAAAGGTGTACTCCTAAACCTTATTCTTTCAATTTCAATATATTTCAAGTACTTTGAACCCAAATTATATTCACTAATTTTATACTATAACATGTTCTTAATTATATGTTGGTCACTAGTAAATCACTCAAGTTGGGCATATGTAAAGATAAGGTGTTTTCTACACACCTGAGTATGCATTTATTTCCTTTAAACTATCAATTTTATTACTAGATTAAAGGGTGGGAAATTTAGATGATATTTTATGATTATATAGCACCTCAATCTTGTACACTTGGAAAACTAGATCTTGTCTATTCCTCTCAGTTATTTACCTTTCCCACTTTTGTAAGTATCACATTTGATCTATCTTTGTGCCCTTTAGCCTATATCTCTTAGTTTAAATAGTAGTATGTTGATGACCTAGGCCTTTTATCTTGCCCAAAATGCTTAAAATATAATTATATTCCATCTCTCAAAGTTTAGAACCTGTCCCTGCTCTCCTGCTCCATATGCACTAATATTTAGGATAGATAGTAACATCGACATTACTGTCCTATCTTGATTCAATTATCTAGTGTCCTAAAGTCAACCAATTTACAAATGAAACATATCCCAATGGTCAGTGTAAGTGATTTAATGCAAGTTATTACTCTACAAAGATTGATATAAATATAAGGTCAACCCTCATTCATTCTCACCTAGCTACACCTATTAAAAACATCAAAGATCATTCAAAAAGCATTTAATTAAAAAAATCTTCCCTATTTATTATTATTTTCATACTAGTCATAGGGATTGTACATATATAGGTCTGAAGTATTGAAGGAGTATCCAAATATATTTATTTTCCAAGTTACAAGATAGGTCACTATTGTACTTGCTTTGCACACATTGTATGATTTACACACAAGCCAACATGTAAGGGAGAACTGCATTAGTCTAAGGAATTATTTATAATATAGGATATGTAGGAAGTGTCCTTTGATAATGAGGTCATCAAAATGATCTCAACACCATGTGCCCACTAACCCTTTTTCTCCAAGGTCACATTGAATATGGAAATTTAGGGTTTTACCATTTCACAAGGAGTGACTATCCATGACCTAGATCTGAATCCACTAGAGTGAAGGTAAAGAAAAACCTATAAGAATATAGGTGATCACATCCTATTTTAGTAGATATTATGAATAGAAAACTATCATCAAATCTAGATATTAACATTAATGTTATTATCCTAGGCTGACATTACTATCTAGAGAGTTGAAGGTGTCAAATCTAGAATCTAATGATTGTTATAGAATCTCCTTCCCACATTATTTCATCATGTTCTAGATCAAAAATGACATTAATAATAAAACAAGTTAAGTACTTCACTTATTTGTCATTTTTATATTTATCATAGTTGTACTTTCATATTTAGACTATCTTAGCATAATAAATTTAGTGTATGCTTATATCTGAGTTTAGCATCTGATTGGCTTGCTATAGATCTGATTATCACCCTTACACCTTTTCATTTTTATATACCTCTTCAACATATAGATAAGCCTAATATACATCCATTTTAGGGTTAAACACTACCCTTCCATAATTTACAAGACTAAGCATGATTTGGATGTAATGTAACACATGTCAACTAATGGCCTCCCATGTGGATTTATAAGAATCATATTCATCATCCTTACAAAATTAAAAATAGTATTTGAAAATTCATACCTCTTAAGTTCGATATCCATTTAGGAATCAATATCCCACCATTTTTTGGTTTTGACATACCAGACTACATTTTTGGTTCATTATTAACCTATTTTTGTGTGGTCTAATATACTATGAAATAAAGTATAAATGTTCTAAATATATCCCCATTGCATAGATTACTCACTATTTTTTAAAAATATATCAAATCTATAATGACTCCATCTTATTTTAGTATGCACACAATTACCCATACATTTGTGTATCTAAAACTACATCATGTCCTTTGGAAGCATTCTAGTTTTGTATATTTTTCAATAAATACACTACTTTAGACATTCAAACCTTCTTCTTGATGGGGTATAGGTACTTGTACTATCATATTTTACTGATTAGAGGCTCTTATGGTATTTTTGAAGGTGTAAATCCTTGTTCCCTATATTATTTTTGAGTGATAAATTATAGATACATTGGGTCTCTAGGTTTCACATTTACCATATTCACATTGTGCACTAGTTTTTCCTTTATCTACTTATCTAGGAATGGGAAATCCTTTGTATAATGTTTATTGGATACTCTATAATAAACACAATAGATTCATCTATGTGAATTTCATAGGGAAATTTCATTTGAAGTGGTTGTATTTACTCCATATATAGAAAACAATAGGTTGTCTTACCTATCTATTTTATTTTACTTAATTTTGATTTCTTCCCTGATATCCTCATATGTAGCCTCCTTAGTACACTTCTTTTCTCTATGGATAACTCCACCCTTGTTAGTATTGGCCATTTTTTTAACTTTTTAGAACATAGAAATTATAAATCCTATGTTGTTAAAGGGTCTAAGTATGCTAAATTAGGGTAATAATATGCAATAAATAAAACCATTGATTTGTTATAGAATTGACTAACTTTGACATTTCTAAAAATAATAATAAATAGTGTAAGTAATAACTTATGTAGAAAATGACTGAGATGGATGATCTAGGGGATAGAAAATTTATGAAGAGGCTGGTTTGATTATCAAAAATAGGATCCTGGCATTAGAACCACTCATGGATAGTAGCACTCTAATTGGACAATAGCACCATTATTGGGAATATGGTGTTAGTGTCCTTGTATTGGCACTAGTATCCTATATTTAGGACTATCCTAAGTTTTTGGGTGTACTTATGTTTGGATATGAGAGGTCTATTCCTAAAAGCACAATTTATGACTAAATTTGTGATGAAACCCTAATCCTCTATGTATCTAGGGCTTCTTGTTGATACAATCTAAAAGGTGTGTTTGATAGTGGGGTAGGATGGACATCCGCAACACCCCACTATGATGAGAATTACCTACATACCAATACTCAAGCCAAATGTAGTTCTCCACACTTAGTTCTAGTGCAAGTGCAAGTGAAGCTAGTATTATACGGACTATTTCATATAATTTGGACTCATACCCACTAAAGTGGAATGGAGAAATTTTTCTCCAAAATAATTTTCTTATGTTCCAAATAAAATGGATTGTTTCAAACCGTTTGGGCCATAGATCATTTTGAATGAATTGGACTATTTTTAATAATTTAGACTTATACCATGTAAAGTGGAGTGGAGAAATTTTTCTCCAAAAACTAAATTTCATATATTCTAAATAATTTGGAGTGTTTAAAACCATTTGGAAATAGATCATTTTGAAAAAAATGGGCCATTTTAAATAAAATGGAATTATACCCACTAAAGTGGAGTGAAGAGAATTTTCTCCAAAACTAAATTTATTATATTTGAAATAAATTATACTATTTCAAAGCATTTACACATGGATCATTTTGAGTAAATAGGGATATTTTGAATAATTTAGACCTGTACCTATAAAATGGAGTGATTTAGAAGAATATTTTCTCAAAAAATAAATTTTGTTTATTCCAAATAAATTAGACTATTTCAAACCATTTAAGCATAGATCATTTCAATTAGATTATGGGCTATTTTAAATAATTTAAAATTATACCCAATAAAGTGGAGTGGAGAATATTTTCTCCATAAATATGTTTTTTATATTCTAAACAAATTGAATTATTTCAAACTATTTGGTAGCAGATCATTTTGAATAGATTGGACTGTTTTAAAATCTTAGCACCCTTTTGGGTCTTCATACTGATAACTAATCCTTTGATTAGCTTATGTTGATAGGACACATGGCACCATTTGACTGGCCAAACTATGGATGAAAACATATTCATAAATCTAGTTCATCTACATAATAAAATACCCTGACAATTATTTGTTGTTCCTTAGGAAGATCTTCTAAATGAGTAAGTGTCAATATACTAATTCAATATTTTCAAGGAATATCCAATTATAAATCAAATTGCACTAATAACCAAAGAAAATTAATTATAAATTAGAATCAAATTTTTTGAAATTAATTGAACTATTTTTGAAATAATTTAGAATTGATTTGTATAAAATTGATAATAATGATATATATACTTAATAGAATTAGGTGAAGTTACATCTTTCTAAACATTGCTTCACAGCTGCTGGTATGGATTTTTTGCTTTCTCCCAAGAATGTGATGATTGACATCATTTTGATTATCCAATCTTTTTCATCTTTCTGACTTCCATTTCCACTATATCTACTTGATGTAACATAACTAATTTTCAATTTTTGATTTGTAACACAATTCTAAAAATTATAGTCAATGAACAATGTGTTGATAATTAAAAAAATGCCTCTAAAAGTCCATTTAAAAATAAGGTTCTTTATGTTTATGTTAAATGGCTTAGAATACTTTTTCCCCCAAACAAACATGAAATTTGAACTTGTGTAGCCCATGGCTTGAATGCGTATCCTCAAATGATTGTCCTCTATCATTGACCAAATCCCAACATGAGAAAAAAACTGTAGTGTTACCTTCAAAATTTCATTGGAATGATCTTGAATGTAGTATGACATATTTTCAATTTTATAATCTTCTTTTTTTCCCATATCATGCATTTGCATATCTTTTATTTTGTGCACAATAAATAATAAGTCATCCAACCCCAAAATCAATAGTTTTTTAGAAGTCAGTTTTATCTCCTCCTTTGAAATGTCTACAATTTGTTAAAAAAGAAATGAATCATTTATTATATTATAATTATAGATATAACATTAAAATTTTCTAAGAAAATTTTTTACATGTTACTAGACTGGTCCTTAAAGTGATTCTGATTTGCATTTCTTATTGTAACATAAAAACATAATGCATTTCACATAATTGTTTTTGAATTTATTTAAATATTATAAAAATCCATATAAACACATATAAAAATAGGTACATGCTTAGGCACATTCTAACTATAATACTCATTATACATGGATGTACCATTTCTATTACCAGTTTTGTAACACACATGCATATAAATGTTCATATTGAATCCTTATAACTTGAACATGAATGTATCATAATCTGAATCAGTCCACTTTTTCCATAACTCATTTCTAATAGATGTTTATATAAATTTAACATTAATCAACCAACATATATATTATTAAAATAATGAAAGTATGATCAACCAACATCTATATTATTACAGTAATGAAAGTATGATCAACCAACATCTATATTATTACAGTAATGAAAGTATGATCAACCAACAATATGTTTATGTAGCCCATCACAACAAACAAAATAGGCTTTAAATTAACTCTTCTAAGCCATAGTTCACTATCACTAAATTAAAATGAATATAATACACCTTAATAGTTGAAACCCCTTCATATACTTCTAATAAGACACATCAAATTAAAAACTATTTGAATTAATAGCAATATAATTGTTTCTAGCACAATATACTATATTATTTTTTTATTGATAAAGAACACATGGATACTTTGCATCAAAATTTGTTGTATTGAAGACATAGTATGGAACATATTGTGTTATTTTAAACTAGGTAAATTAAACATGTAAAAAACATTGTAATGGGTAAATTAAACTTGTAAACAACATTTTAAGGGGTAAATACAACCATATTCAGTCTACACAACAAAAAAATGAACCACACTTCCAAATTCCAAATTGATGCAAGTCTATATTTTATTGTCTTATACAATCTCCTATCCATGAAGAAAAATTCAATTGTAATATGTTTACATAAATAAATATAATTAATATTTCTAGACTTGTATGAAATTATATAATTATGCATTTATTGAAAGGGGTTTTCACTTCTTTTTTTTGCCTTCTTATAGTTTGTATGGATACACTCTTTCATTGAAGATTTGGTTCTTTATTCCTTGTAAGGTATTATATAATTTAGTAGCACAAAAATTCTCATTAATAATCAATTGATTTAATATTTATATTTTAAAAATGTGTCTTGTTGCAAAGTCTTACCTTGTGTTGTTTTTGTGGAGGCACCAACTTGCAAAGTTGTGTCATGGGTTGTTGTGTTGTAGACACAAAGTGCTTGAGCTACATTGTGAACTATTTTAATTGAGACATAAATACATGAAAAAATATTTTGTCAGTGATATGAATCATTGATAAATACAAAAATATATAATTAAAAAAATATCCATGATCTTAATATGTTACCTTATTCAGCTTGTGATGTGTCATGTTCATTTATATGATTTTTCATTATTATTTTTTCTTTACTTGCATGTAATGCCATTGGTGCTACACATTGAAATATTTCTAAGTTGTTAGGTTTGAAAAATAAAGCATACACACTGAAAGATTGTTAATTTTTAATATTTGGAAAATGAAGCATGTTTATAAAATAAATAAAAAATGCTATGCACTTGGTACTAATCGAAGCAGTTGTTCTTGTATTGATTGCTCTAAATTTGTCAAAAAAATTTGAAAATGAACATAAAAAATCATTTGTTCTTCATTTTTTATAATGCAAGATAAATTTCTTTTTAATTTTGTACAAGCATGCACCAATCCAACTCTTGTATATACCCCTAACATGTCACATGCATGCAGATTATGGAAAGTAGAGATAAGTGTCTCCCAATAGATGGTGTGTAGTTCATTTTTGAATGGTCTTCCTATTTTATGAGAACCAATCATTTGAAATGTTGGTACATCTTTGTAGATGTTAAAACCATCCTCTAATCTACTTTGTTGTGAATGCAGGTAGAAATATTGTAGTTGAAAATGAGTTGGATCTTGAAAAAAAATGATACCTGTAATATGTATCCAATCAAATCCATAACTATCTGGACCCCATAGTATAACACCTATATTTTGCATGTAACAAAAATCACCAACATGTAGATTCTTGAGAGAGGTCTGAATGACAAGATAATGTTCTATTTTATGGATGATGAATACATTAAAGTCCATGACAATAAATTTTTCATTCAATGCTTGAACAAATAGTCAAAGATGTTCTTCCTTAAAAAATTTAGTGAGATTTAGAAGATCAATAATCATCAAGTCAACATTCAGACCAAAAATGAATGTTTCACTAAAATATTCTAAAATAGATGGCCAAAGACAAGGGGGCTCCTAATGGCATCTAAATCTTTTTGTATCTATATCAAGAAGCTAACCTCCATCATCATGTAGATAAATTTTCAATATGCTTAATGAATCTTGAGATAATGCTTCCCAGCCTTTTTGGTTTTTTGAAATACCTTCATTCAAGACACAAATCATCAAACCTTTTCACAAAAATTCTATAATGTTCCATTACCCCTTCAGGTGTGATTGTTTGGTCTGGTAGAAGTGTCATATCATGATTATTAAAATAATATATAATTTTTGATATTATGTTACTTTCCATCTTCACCTTTTTACACCAATTATCCATGTTGTTGTACCCAGGGATTTTCAAGAAGGAAATAGACCCTTTTTTCCAATAAATTTGCTATTTCTACTTTTTATTTGTCTGAAATCCCTTGAATATTTTTGAGTATTGTTACACCAATAAGATTTAAATCTTGTTTATCAAAATGAATTAAATTACCACTTTCAAAAAAATCAAACACCTTATCAAAAAAATCCTAAACAGGTTATTCCATGAAAAGTAGGCATTTTCTCTCCTATAGTTGTTGTGTTGAACAGTTCATTTGTGTGAACAGTTTATTTATGTGAACAAGTATTTATCTTGTTCATGTATTTCTTCCATATTTTTCTTCCCTATTTCAAGATTTTTCTAACCTCTCAATTTGATAAGGTCACATACATATCAAACTCTTTCTATAAATGAATCCTTATAAATTGTTTCGTTGGCTTCATGATATTCATTACATATTTTGTGCACAATATGGAATGGAGTACAAGTCCTTAGAAATCTTTCCATTCTAACACAACATTTATTTCTCAATGATTATGAATTATATTCCTCCTTTGAAATAATTCTCTGTTATGTTTTAATTATGTGTTGTCCATTTATAATTTTGAACCTTATTGTTTTTTTCTCCATCATATCTTTTAGTACTTCCCTTGATTCAATAGAACAGTCAAGGTTCCTTGGATCAAAAGGAATTAACAAAGTATCATTCATTTGAACCTCATTATGTTTAACAAATGAATGAATTATATCATTCACCCCTCTTTCATTGAGATTTCTTATTTTGACATTTATGTCCCCTAATTCACAGAGCCCTACAAGAATGTTTAAGGCATAGTTGCTAGAGGAAATATATCATGTAGAGAATTCATGGTGTGTCTCATTATAAGTTTATGTCAACAAAAGTGTTCCAAATTTTTGTTTGATCTTCTTTTTCTCCACTAGTGTGAGTACTTGTATGGCCTCTTTTAAATCTACATACAAATATGTTGCCCTTGCTTGTCTTGTTTTTTTAATGTTTTTTTGTCATGTCTATAGGGTATCTTAAATACATGTTTGCATGGTGGAAAGTAGAAGAAGTTGTTTCCCCTTGTTCATGTTTTTCTTTCAACATGTTTTGTATTATAATGACTAAATTATCTCAGTCTATCAACCCAAACATTTCAAGGTTGTCATAGCTATTCAAATGAAACCTAAATGTTTCAAAAGAAGGAGAAATTTTAATTTTTGTCAACCCCATTTTACTGGGTGTAAATTTATTGAAATTAGTTGTAGCTCGATGGAGAATTCACTTATATCTATTCCATAATTCTAGTTGGAATTGAAGGGAATCTTCAATTTCATCCTTATCATAGGCCAAGATTATTCTAATTAGATAAGATTATTTCCCTGATGTAGTGCTAAACAAGTATATATCTAGATGCATGTTTGGCAGACTAAATAATTTAAAATACCAATTAGTAAGAGGAATTTTGTTACCATCATAAACTGGAAGATGTGTATGTGGACTTAATTTTAGTTTTGGTATTTTATACTGTACTCTATCCAAATTCTCTTAGAGTGAGTCCTAATTCTACCTTTTATCCAAATTATTTTTGAGTGAGGCCACCTTCTACCTTTTAAGTGTGGTAATTCTTTTTTTTTTGAAGACATTTTGCAATGTAATTGAAATGATTAAAATTGACGTTTTGTAAAATGTAAGTTACATATTGCATTGGTGAATGAATTTTTTTATGTTTTAGCAGTGATTAAATGTATGCTAATTATAAACTACAATACAAAATACATATACAATATTCATAATATATACATTAACTCAGACTTTAACTAATAAGGTATGACCAAATCAAAAATAGATTATGTGCACTAGCGAATATAATTTGATGGGCAAAGGAATCCACAAACATTTTTTTCAAAGGAGAAAGACGAGGGGAATAATGTTTCTAATATGTGTCAAAATACCCATTAATAGGTACATTCAAGGTATCTCCTAGGAGTTACCTTTCAATCATTCACAAGAGTGAATTTTTCTTACAAGAGTGAATTTTAAGTCCTCTTATAAACACGCTCTTTCCACCTCAATCTAGTTTAACAATTTTTTCCTTGATGGTCCTTTTAATATCTTCAAAGTATCTCTTAGGAGATACCTTCAAGTTATTCATGAAGGTATTATAACGCCCTTGAAGGAATCTCCTATTGGATACCTTGAGTATGAATTTGCTTAGAGTTATTGAGGTTTGTAATTTCTTCAAGGTATCTCCTAGGAGATAATTCAAGTTACCCATGAAGGAATCTCCTAGTCGATATTTTTGATGCCTAAAAATCTCACTCTTGATGAACAATTTTATATGAAAAGCTTTATAAATTCAAGATGAAATTATGATTGCTAAGGTTGTAGAATAGAAAAATGCTAACTATTACTATCCTAGTCTATTATAGTGGCTATCCATAAAAATGAGAATGTGAAGAAACAAAATCATCACCAATCACCACTTACAAAAGAAATGAGCTCTTAATAAATAAGATTTCCCATACTATAGAAGCAAAACCAAAGAAACAATAGATAAATATAATTTCCCACTCTAAATAACATAGAAAATCACATTCTCTTCATTGTAGATAAATACTAAATATAGAAGGGTGCAAGGGGGCACATACAAAGTGTGTTTTCTCAATCATGAGACATACAACTCCTTCGTGAGATTAAGTTTGAGGGTGGCATGTGTCAAACTGGTGCTTCTCTAGAGTGAGATGGAAGTCTCTTTGATTTAGATGAGCACCAAGCTACCATGCATTAGAAGCAGATGAGGGTTGGGACTTGGACAAAATTTCAAACCAAGATCAAAGAAGAAAGAGGCTAAAGGGGGGCATTGGAAGCTAATGAGGAACATCTAACCACATAGTAAGTTTAAATCTATAAATGAACTACTCCAAAATAAAAATGTGTATTTTTATTCCATAGTTCTTGGTGACTCACAAGGGTGTCCACAAAAGAATCTGACACTCAGACTATAAAATAGGAATGAAGTTTTTAGGGAAATGCCATTCTAGAATGTGAATGAAAAATGGGAATGGAGATAGCAATTTTGACACTTTGTAAAAAGAAAAAACAAGGAAAGGGGCCCAAAGATAGAAAAGAGGCTAAAAAGGGGGAAAGGCTAAGAGGCAATGAAGAACTACTTACTACTGAGTGAATCTGAGGTCGTAACTCAAACTACTCTAAAATTGCTAATTATGGATTTACGATCCATATTTCCTAGAGACTCATATGGGAGTCTACCTATGGATGTAAGAAACCAAAAAACTCTGGGTAGATTAACATTTATAACTTTTGCAAGGCTAACTGTAAGGGTACCCATTCTTCTTCCTTTTATTGGGTCTCTTTATTGAAAGTCTCAAAAGCTCTATCCAAGTCAAATATCTACTTAAAGGAGATGTTCCCCAGGCTTTCAACCACTACCAGCATTTAAAACTCTAGTTGGGCGAGTGGGTGAAAAATCTTCTCCACTTCAAAAATATTGGGTGTTTGACTGAGGGCCATGAAAATGGACTGGTCATTCTAATTTTTTTTGAGTAGTTCCTTGAATTAATCCTCAAAAAAAACATTATTGTCAATCAAGAAAGGAGAGGGGAGCCCCAACTGGGCCAATTTATATATTCTCCCTTCCTTTATTGGACCTCTTATTCTAAGGAATTAAAGAATGCCTTGTATTTGTTTGTTACCTTAGTATAGATTAGGAACTTATTCATATTTACCACCACCATCCTTCACTTGGACACACCTACTATTTGTAAAGCCTCAAGAGAGGTACTGTAAAGATTCAAGACTAGGCTTTATGAGTCTGGGACCTTATGGGTGATGAAGGTGATCACTTAGTTTATAGATGAGCTCACTTAGGCCATCAAATTTTGTGCATCAGTGATGAAATCAAGCATCACTTTTAGTATTTTTATTATGATCTTGATCCATTCCTAGTAAGACATGTATAGTTGTTGGATCACAGGAAGCATTTATATGCCCTAAGGGTGATCAGTGAGGTCATTCTCTAGTCTCTCAATCTCCTAGTCCTTGATCAAAGATTCTTGTTATGTCAAGTTATAGAGTAGTTAGAGTTCCCACTCTAAATTAGAGATATTCTCATAAACTTTAGCCAATTTACCTTCACCTCTTGTAGTCTCATCTTATTGACCATCTACTTCTCAGTTATGACCTAGAATATTTCCATTTTGATGTAAATTTGGAGGTCAATTCTTTCTTGGTTGAGGTCATTATCTTTGGCTTTAGCCTTAGCCTTGAGGCATTCAACCATGGCATTGACCTTGACAAGCTCCTACATGATTTTATCCAATTTACAAGCTACCTTGACAGAGTTCATAGCTACTAACCTCTATGTTTCTTCCATAAGCTCAACCCTATCAATGGGCTAGTCTTATCTAAGGTTAATCCCAATGGATTGGATGGTGTAATCCCTTGGTTTCATCTATTCTTAGGGCTTAATTACCTAAGGGGTTAGATTGAGGATTAGTTGGGATTGTTTTTCAGTGTCATAAAATAACTACATGTGGGGTTAGGCTTCATCTTTGGCCCATTTTCCCCTCTTATTTTCCATTTGGACCACATGGGCCATCCTTGCTACATCTATCTATTATTTAATTTGATCTGGTACTTTGATGATTTCACCCATGAAAGGGGTTCCTTGAGGTAGTGCAAATCGAATGATTTGTTGCTACTATGAAGTAGTGGACCCTGGTCCTATGAGAGCGAGTGAATGAATAATGAGGGATGAAGGTGAAAATTATGGGAGCCCATGGGGTGGGAAGAATGGTGACTATGTGATGAGTGAGGATGAGGGGGGTGAAAATGGTAGGGGAGTGAGCAAAGGCATGAGGGAAGACATGAGAAAGGCAAAAGATAATGGGTCAGATACGATAGTGGGCTTAGGGTATGAGGAGAATATTAGGGATAATGAAGTATCATGTTGAGTAGTGGGAATTATTGCAACCTAAATTAAGGTTATCAAATCTAAATAAGGGGTAATGGGAAGCATCAAATTACTTGATTGGGTGGTAGTTATTACCATAACTTATGTTGGAGCTATGGAGGGGAAGGAGGTAGAGGTAGAAAGGAGAGGACCGACAAGTCAAGTCTTCTATTATAGAGATTCCATTGGTGGGTTGAAAACATATGCCTCAATCCACTTGAGCTGAGATGACCTAATCATGAGGTGCCCAGGGGTGCCTATTGTTGTTATAATCCTATGGCATAGGGGGTAAGGATGATGGCCATGTTAATAGGGGCTAGGCAACCATGGATTTTTCTTATTCTAGGGTATCTTATTCTTTATCATCTTAAAATGCATCAATCTATAATGTGGACTCCCCTTCTATGATATATTTATTCTCTTTTGGGTGGGCTTCATCCCATAGCTCTTCAAATTTATCATCTGGGGTGTCTTCATATAAATTAGTGTGTGGTCATCTAAGCTTGTATTTATATTTTAAGAAGGTAGCCTTCTTATCTTCACTCTAGCCCATGGCATTTATCCACTACTTCATTATCTTGGATAACTTCTTTGTCGAGTTTAAATCTTGGACCTTATTAGAAAAAGACTCCCATAACTTGGGGATGTCTTAAGAGATTAGGGTTAGGTCCATGTAATTTTGAGGGAGATCTTCCATGGGTGACCTCCTTTGCTCTAAATATGGTTAGGTCTGATGCTCAAATGTTCTGGTGAGCTTTAATCTTTCTATATATCCCATTGGGTCATAATCCCATTAGTCATCTATTAGGTATAGGCCTATCTATACCAACTTAGCTATGGGGAGATGTTCTTGTTGCCTTTTCTATACCATGATACCATCCCTTGAAAATAAATTTCATATAGCCCCTTTTTATTCTTTCTTGCCTCCTAGAGGGAGTCCCATTATCAAGTTGTCATACCAACTTGAGGGTCAGGGTCTTATCAGTTAGCATATAGGGAAGTCAAAAAGGCTCCCCCATAAACCCATGCATTCGGATGAATGAGAAATGGTCCCCCCGAAACCAATTAGTCAAGACCCTACTACCTTTGAGCCATGTTTTTTGTAATTTTTTTGTCTAGGGGATGACATCTTGCTTGCTAAGATCCATGAGAACTAGAGCCATAAACCACTTTGAGAACTTGAAGTAGTATATCATGATTGATAGGCTATGGGTCTAGAAAATGACTGGGGTGACAATGTTGGGTAAAAAATCTATCTCTATGGTATTCAATTGAAGATATTTAAAGAAGAACTTGGATTTCTAGTATAATATTAAGTGCATGAGGTAAGATGGATACCATAAGGTACTTGTTATCAATAAATTTTGTAGCTCTTCTCTCATGGTGGAGGTGATAGCTTTGGTGAAATCCATTCAAAAAATTTCCACATTCTCTATTATGGTCATGAGAAAGATCATTCCCAACTAAAATTCTTTAATATTAGAATTGGCATCCATGCCTAAGATGAGCGCTAGCATGGATAAGGTATCCTTTACATGTTGTGCCTAAAAAGCCAATAGGTACAAGGGCATGGGAAGTACCTCTATGTTTTTTTGGTCGAGAAGGGATTTGAGGAAACATTCCCTATCTTCCAATTTGGAGTCCTAGACATTTTGGAGGCTCTCAATGCTATAGACAACAACATTGAGATCTTGTGGGAGTCAGAGCATTGCTTTGATATTTTTCACAATGATCTTGACCTTAAAGTAGGCACCTCTTATGATTATACCAGTCTGGGCATCATAATTTTTATCACATAAGGTGATGATCTTGGGGTAAGGGTTCATGTAGGGCACCATGTGTTGTGCTAAGGTGAAATCCTAAATTTTGCATCTAAATGAGGGATACTCTTTCTTAAAAAATTTGTTGAGCTTTCAGACATGAGCACCCTCCCTCAAATTTTTAAGGAAGTGGACCATGTCTAGATCAAAAATATCATATGTTGAGTCTATTACCAAATCTTTATCTTTGTAAGGTCCCTTCATGTCAGGTAAGGTATTGGGGACTTTATCTTTTACTTGGTTGGGGGTTTAAGCATAGGATTTGCTCATAGTGTATGTAGGAGGAGGGACTCCATCATTTTTTGATCCATGATCTCTCTACTTTTATGGGTGATTCCCACTTCCAAAAGAGGATGAAGAAGCTTATATTGCCCAAGAGGATGAAGATTAACTATCAAGATAATTCTCTACCTTTTTTGGGAAAATTGGGTTGATGATTTTGTTAGTTTCCTTTAGTTTTGAGGATACCTTTTAATTGCTTCAATTGTTTAATGTTCTCTTCAAACACAAAAAAATCAAAAGTGATTGCTTCTAGGTGGGAAGGGGTATATTTATGCATTGGTTCCATAAATGATAAGAGTGGCACAAGTGCTTGAAGCATTACCTTAAATATTTGTGATAATCCTTATGGGAAACCATGCATAACTGATCATCTTAACATTAATGATAGGATAAACATGTAGATAACCATATTTCAATGAGTGTTTCAAACATGTGGAAAAGATGCATGGCAATCCCAACAGCCATTTGTGTTAATGACACTTATTCATAAAAGAAACAAAAAATAAAGGAAAACAAGGGGGGGAAAATGATGAGGAGGGGAAACACAACAAAGGAGAAAGGAAACTATCTAACATATACAGGGAATGATGGAAAGTCAAATGAAATGTTTCAAGTCAATCTCATTAATACAGATCTCTAAGGCATTATCATCTAATTCTTCTAGTTTGAAATCATTTCCCCACTTATTACTGGTGATGCAAAATGGTTCTTTCCTTACAAAATTGATTTTTTCATGTTGTCTTGGTTTAGTGTCCATTTGGTCATATTTAAGGACTTGGTCCCCAGGTTTGAGACCTAGATTTGATGACTACGTCCACAAAATTAGTTATCAAAGTCTTGTATTTGCAAGGCCCCTTGGTTTCATTATTATTATTTGGTATGGGCATAGGATTTTATCATGTCATACTTAGGGGGAGGATTTCCCCTTCAAGGTATCTCATAAGAGATACCTTGAAAATAGGCATGAGAGTGGATTTCTCTTGCAATAAATAAGCAAAATTTTCCTTTGCATGTAAGGCACTACTGAGTGGTATTTTGGAATATTTTGTGATAACTTCAAGGTATCTCTTAGGGTATACCTTCCAAACATGCACAAGAGTGGATTTCCCCTTCAAGGTATCTCCTAGGTGATACATTCCAAATATGGACAAAAGTGGATTTTTCCTTCAAAGAACAAGTGTAATTTTATAATGAATAGAAGGCATTACTAGGTTATATTTTGAGGTATCTCCTAATAAATACCTTTCAAACATGCACAATAGTGGATTTTCCCTTTAAGATATCTCATATGAGATACCTTTCAAATAGGCATAATAGTGGATTTCTCCTTCAAGGAATAAATGGAATTTTCCTTTACACAGAATGCACTACTAGGTGATATTTTAAAGGTCTTTGTAATAACTTAAGGTATTTATTAGGGGATACCTTTCAAACATGCATAAGAGTATAGATACCAAAATTACACTAGAGCAGTTGGGCACTTGTCAAAAAAATGCTTTAGTTTAAATAGGGGTTCAACTAAAAAAATTTGTAGCAGAACAACACACAGTGAGAAGATGGAAGTATGGCCTCAGGTGAAATTGTCAGATTGCACCTTCAACATGTTTTGATGACTAACGTGAGGAATTTTCTAATGAACCAAATGAAGGACATGTGTTTGTCTCAGGGGAATCCTATGAACATTCTCATGGGTCAAGAGGATATGGCACCATTTCTTATTTGAAGAAATGTGGTACAAAGGTAAAAGGTGATCGAGAGTCTGATATTACATCTAGGGTTGGACATGTGATGTATTCTTGGGTATTTCTAAATTTTGGGACCTTTTTTAAGATTACCACACTTATCTTTAAGTGTTCCATGTGTAAAAAGTCTCCATAGCCTGAGTATCTGAAGCTGTAAAGAAAGTCATGCCATGTGGCAGCTCCTTAGGATCTTTTAGATTTTGGCCCCTTTTTGAAATTTTCCTCACTTACCTCTTAGTGGGAAAAGTTTAAAAGGTCCCTAAATACTTGAGTACCCTAAATTTGAAATTTAAATAATGACACATGGCATTCTTATGTCATGTAAAGAGTTTGAGACATTAAATTATTATACTAGAGGAAAAGTAATGAGTGAAAAAGGTGCAAAAGTCCTTGATGGCATGAAAATGTACCATGATGTATCCTTCACTCATATGTATCTATGTATTTCAAAGTGGATCACCTATCATAAAATAAATATTAGTACTTTCCCTCTTTTTTTTTAATGAAGCTTAAGCAATTAATTAGAGTAGGTGGTGAATAGTTGTTGTAAATCAAAGTATTGATGGCAACCCTAATCTCAAAATGCAAATGATTATAACTAAAGCATTTTTTTAATTTGCATCAACCATTTACATTCAAAGCTTAAATTTATGCCTTAGATTTATTTGTGAGCCCTAGTTACGTGCAACATGAGGATGTGATTACGGTAATTCCTTCACATATTTTCATCTTTTATTGTGTGACACCCTTCAAATTAACAGTAAGTGTTCTTTCAGCTTCCTATGTTGTGATTTTTTAGAGGATTTGAAAGGTGTTGTAAGGGTTGTTTGAGTGAAGAGATCATCAAAATTTCAAGTATTATAGTAGAAATCTAGGGTAGAATTGGTGGTATCATCAACTCCAATGAAGGGCATCATTGTCTCTATCTTGGATGGGATTAAGGATACAAATGTAATGGGACTATATTTTGAGGTCTTGTTAAATGCCTTACAGTGGCTAGACCTTGCTCAAGTAGTAGATAATGCTGGCATGAGCTACATTTCCCCTATGGCATCATTCCCTTTGGCTTCCCCATACCTAAAATTGATTATTACATGTGCTCAAGCATACCAACTAGACAACAAGACCATTGTCAATGGCAGCCATTTAGTTGTCTACTCTTTCACCCTTATGGAACTTAGCACTATGTTTTGGATTCCTCCCTATCCTGATGATATTACACTCACCATGGAGTAATTCCAAGAATACGTAGAGAAAAATGATAAGGAAATTTGGTACATTTTCAATACTTGTTGGCTGGTCAAGAAGAGACAAAAGGCCTCTAGGATGCCCAAGATTTTGAAGCTAGTGGAATTCAATGAATTGACCTCATATGTTATTTCCATGGCCACTAGGGTTTATGGGATACTCACCATAGAAAAATTTGAGGCATGGATGTTCCTCATCATAATATGCATATTAGAGAAGTAAAAGACATTGGACTAGGTCACTATCCTTAGTGACAATTTGCATAGGTAGATGATGTAGCTCCAAGCTACAATTATTTCAAAAGAGGCATTTATAGTTACATTCTACATGTCTTCTTATTTAATGTATATCTTGGTGCATAATAAAACATTCTAGTGGCTCACCAGGAACCCCAATGGAATGAGAATTTATGAAAAATACCCAAAAATCACCATAGATGGTTTCAAAAACTTTTTCAAGGTGTACAATTGCTTATTCAACATCATGATGAGTGTCTTATTTCCTTTAAGAAGCCTCAATAGAATTTCCAAAGAAGAAAAAGAGGTAATTAAGAATTATTTCATCTCTTATATTTAGTTTAGGACATTCACATATATCTAGGTGAGTGGTTACTCAGGGTACCTACACAAATTTCCAAGGTACCTAGATGATAAATTGGCAGTAATGGAGCTGAGTTGATAGATGGTGCCTCCACACAAAATGATAGTGACTAAGTATATAAATAATCCATTTAAGTTCTTAGTCAAAATTGGATATTATTCATGCCCTTCTATTACTAGGGTGAAGGGATTAGAATTGTAAATGGGCCAGTATGTAATTGATAAGATGTCACCACGTTCCAATTATGATATTAGGTGGTTGGTGAATATGGCAACCAATTTTATTCTACATCAATCACACTATGAAGACATCTGGTTTGACATCACCATTGATAAATGCATCATAAAATTGGACTACATGAGGTTGACAATGTAGGAGGTTATTGCATATGAAATCACCCCCATCCCTAAGGATATGGTGGATGAAAAGAAGACACTATGTCCACTATATAGTGAAAATAACATTGAAGCTCAGGCCATCTCATAAGTGGACTTCAATAAGGATCAAAATGATTCCATCCCCTACAAATTCTTTTAAATCATGAGAAGAACCTTTAGGTGGCTAAAGGAAAAAAGGGTTGATCTTAGTGCTTATGACACCCTTGCCCTCCAAGAGCTTAGGCAAGTTAAGGATTTGAGAGCTTTCCTTTCTAATTACAATGGTGATCCTGTAGCTCCACCACTAGTAGTTAAAGGTAAGGGTAAGCGCAAGCTTAGTGATGTTGATTTCACTAAGCTATTTTATATTGAATTAATAATAATAGTACAATCTAAGGATGGATTGTCTTTTTCAAAGATAACAAGCCTACCAAAAAATTAGAACCAAATTATTACTGGGGAGGTTACATGGGCTAGTGCCACCCCCATATCCATTGTAAGAGAGGAAGCCCCAATAATTCTAGCTATTCTAGTGGCCATCCCCATGGCCAATCCAATGAATGTTTTGTTTGCTCCACCAATGCTACAAGTAGTAGATACACCTACCCCAAAGATACACTTAAGGGAGAGAGGAGGGGAGGAAGGAGGAGAGCACCCCAAACAAAAGAGAGTAAATAAGGCTTTTCACCATCCAAGTGGGTTCTCAGTGAAGAGTAAGGATGACCAGACCTCATATGCCCAGAGAGTAAGGGATATGAGTGATGATGAGTATTAAAATGAAGTTAGGCCCATCACCAAGGTGGTGAAGCATAAGCATGCATTCACTCTTACATAGGTAAAAATTGGGTAGATAAATCCAAGGGAAAGGCCTCAAATCCTAGTGAAGGCCCTGATAATGGGCCTATTTACATAAGAGGGACCCTGATCAATACAAATCAAAGGTGATGAGGAAGACATTCTAACCTCAAATGATCCTTTATCTTTAGTTAATGTTGTATAGGATAGTTTTGAGCTGTTTATATATGTTTAGGCCCCTCAAGAGAAAGAAGTGGGTTCATTAGACATAAAGACATTCATTGATAATGTCATCACCCAACCACTAGTCCAAGGTAATCATGGTGGAACTGAAGAATTGAATAAGTCTGGTGAAAGATCTAGAGGAGAGTTAGAGTAGAACATTTAAGGTAACACCATTTCATAGGTGGTAGTTGAGAAAGGAGGCTCAAAGGTGGTTTTATAAGTACCACAAGATGTCCCTTCCCCTCCAAAGGTGTCAAGTCCAACATCAGAGGAATGGTGAGTGTGAAGGAAGGTGGGGGAGCAAACTTGAAAATGGGTACCCCCACCCACATAAAAGAAAATAAGGAATTAGATGATTCTAATAAGTATGTTGAGGAGGGTGCTTCAAGAGATGTTGCTTCAATTTAAGTGCCACAAAGCTTTCTCCCTCACATCAGGGTCCATGACCCAACACATAATGAAGGTCTTGAGGCCATGACTGGTGAAGAGTTTCTCAAAGGCAATAATGATGTCACCATAGCCTCATCTATGCTTGAGGCCCAAGAAAATAAATAAGGTGAAGATACCATGCAGCCTTCTAGCCAGTCAATAGAATAGGGAGGTTTGATTGAGAATTTGCTCATGGAATCTCATTAGCTTAGGTCAGAGTTTGATGTTTTTGAGCAGATAGAGCTGAGCTTGGAAAAGGAGAATGGCGTGGATAAGGGTGGTGAGGAGAAAGAGAGTGATGAAAAGATTAAACAATTTATGTTGAGCCCATTGCCAAAACTTGTAGCGCTCCCTACATATAGCACTCTAATGACAACACCCTTTACTATCTTAATTCCTTCACAATGTCTACCACTTCAATGGGATTCTAGACTAGACCCTTTCTCTATGTCATAGAGAAAATCAAGGAAAAAAGAGAGATTATGAGAAAAATAGGGGAGATAGATGTAATGAAGATCACTCAAGCACATAAGGCCAAGCCCCCTAAAAAGGCTCAAACACATTTTAGGACCACCGTTACCACTACAAGAGAAAGGAATGTAGAGATAAACATCCCTCCTCCTTATGCATTGAAGAAGGATGCTCCCCTTGAAATTTGCACCCTCTATAGCCATAGTTTAGTGGAGATATCTAGAAATGAGATGAAATATAGCTCACAAGTTTTGGCTAGCATGGTGGTCCATAGGATGGATAAAGACAAGGCCACCATGGAGGAGTTTAAGGTAGAGAACCAGGGTATGATCCAACACTTTCAAAAGTTACTGAGTGATTCTGAGGTAGTAACTCCAACTGCCACCATAGCTCTAAGTCCTCTCCATCTCTCCTTTGCATCTATCACTCTAGTCAAATTGATGATTTGAAGACCAAAGGATAGGAAACTGAAGACTAGCAATAAAACCTAGGCACTAGCGTGGAAGAAATAATCCACTCAACATTTAAATGTTTGAGTGATATAGTAGAAAATAAAAGAGAGTGTGATGTCTAGGCATTTTCCTATGAGATAGACACCAAGAAATAGGAGGAGGCTCAATAGAAGGAAGAAGAGATATGTAAGATGACCATGTATACCTTGATTGTAGATAAGATCATTGCTCTAAATGATCATAAAAGTCCTAGGGAATATCAAATAACAATCAAGCATCATTTGATGATGCTCAAAGATGGCATTTTTTATCTGAAAGGAGAAAAATAGTCTCTCGAGATTGCAACAAGCAAGATAAATGCCACACTGAGGAAGATGGTGAACCTTGATGGTGTAAATGACTTGGGGGAAGATACAATGTGTGTTACTCTAAAGAACCTCATTGATGCACCACAAGAATCCTTTGATGTCCATAAGATAAAATAACTGGTGTCACTAGATAAATCATGTGACCAACTCAAGGAGCTCATTGGAGAGAAGTAGACCATGATTTAGTATATTATCACCTAGTTTGAATAATATAGAGTCAAATTCAACTACCAAATAGGCCCAAACCAAGGGAGTCTCACCCTAATGCTCAAGGAATATATCAAATACAAAAATTGGTTGGTGAAGGATTCTTTATTTAGATCAATTATAGAACCTAATTGAATATTTTAGTTTCTTCCAAGCTGATGCCACCACTCTTTTCTTTTCACTTCCTTTTTCCCTTATTTTCCCTTTTCTTTTTTCATGGCACATCCCTTTCGAGGTAGTTTTTGTAATCATGTATATAGGAAAAGGATTTTTTGTTGGTTGTTCAAGAATACAAAGGTTTGTTTTGTCTCTTACAAGGTTATCCTCCATGTGGATAACAAAAAACATTCTGCCTGTTGATGGTGTAAAATTGTGCTAGATCCTAGCCAATCAAAAATGGGAAGTTTCAAGTTGTGGGACAATGCAACTTGAAATAACCTCTAGGTTTTAAAGAAGTTGGTCTCTTCTATTTTATGGTGTTGGGGAAAAGGGATAGGAGACTAAATAGAAACACAAAATGTAGGAATTAAAACCTAACTATGGTGATGCGCCTGAGTGTAATCCTAATCCTAACCTGAGCACAGAGTGACTATTATAGGATTCTATTACATTTAAGAGCAGACAAGTGCATGATCAATGTAAAAGATTGGAATAACAAAAATAGAGGCTCACAATAGGGGAGTCTTTTGCTGAGATACAGAAATTTTCAACAAAGGCATAGTGTTCTATCTTCTTAATAGAATCTTCCAATCACATTAGAGGCGCAGAAATCATGCATAGTTATGTAGAACTTCAGACTCCAAAAAATGGGACAGAAGCAAATAACATTTCCAATCACAACACTAGAAAATCTACAGCATAGACTACTTTATAAATGACACAAATAACATCAACAAGGGCATAATGTTCAATTTTCTTATTGAATCTTCCAGTCATACAAAAGATGCAGAAACACACATAATCATATAAACCTTTCAACTCAAGAAAATGTAACAAAAGCAAATGATATTATTAGTCAAAATATCTAAAAGTCTAAAACTATGAGAATTCCCCTACTTTTTTTGATTTTACAATCCTACTTATATAGTTTCAGATGTCTCCTTCGATCACTTTCTTTCCCATGAAATTCCACTCCATCCTTCACTCATAGGGGACAAAACAGATAGTGCATTCAATGCTTTGGATGCATCTTGGTCTTATCAGGAACTACCCTAATTACGACATGGCAATCCATGTCTAGTACCTCTCTTCACACTAAAAATTCTTCATTCCATCATCTATTTGGCCGCTCAACTATCTACTCTACCTCTACTATTAGGGGACAAACAGATGGCATCTTCAATTCTTGTAAGCCCAAAAATCTACCCAGTGCATTGTTCTATCTACTCATAGTAACTCTCACTAAATTTCCCCCCATTTTCACTGTAACAGGTAGACAGGCACTTTGAAACAAAAGAGGACACTTAGTCAATTTAAGAATTTTCCCTCTTGTTGTCTAGAAGGCACCAAAGGATGACACTTGGCCACTTCTGCTTTCCCTATATTTTGCTTAGGAACACTCTGCCATTGACACCTATCACAGCCTGATTCCTCGATACTTTGTAGCTTTATCAGACAAAACTTATGCTTTCCTTGCTTGGGCAACTTTTAGGAAAGGATGGATGCACATGGCAGTCTTCACTTGTTGACACTCAGTGCTTCCTCAGTCCTTTGAAATAATGTCCGAGAACCCACCACAATCTTTATTTGGCAATTAGGCTCAAAGATGGTCTCTTGAAAATTGCCACATGGTGATCTCTGCTACTCCTAGGAAGATACGTGGCATCTTTTGATTCTCTATCTGGGGAATGTGGCATCTTCCACTGCCTTCTTCAAAAAGGTCATTCAAGGTCTTTGTAATTGCCACCTGGCGCTTTCCACTCTCTATGATGATTGGTCTATTGAAAGTCTTTGTCAAAAGGTAGAATGAAACATGAGTGCCTCTATGAGACTCAAATGCTGACATGTGGTGTATTTCGCTTAGCCATTATTAGGTACGTGGCACATTCTGTGGCCTTCCCAAAAGTTACAAAAGGGTGTTCAGAGGATGCTAGCTATCCATCTTTGTCTCCCAAAAATGGACACATGGCAACTTCTACTTGAATTTGATACTTGGGCAAAATGAGATGAAGGAAATAAGAAGGGGAAAAATACTCATGCTCGAAGGGTGACACTTGGTAGCTTCTGCTGCACTTTGATACTTAGGCAAAATGAACTGGCCCTTTGCTTCAAAATTATGCTATGACATCCAAGGATACATAGGAACCAAAATTGTAGCGCTCAAATCAAAAAATAAAATAAATATGACGTAGAGTAGGAAATTACTCTATAGTTATTGGTGACCTCCAAGACTTTTGAGCCTGCTCAAAAAGAACCTGACTCCTACTTGATCAAAATTTACAACTTTAAAAGAGTTATTTGGTAGATAGACCACTCATGGTTAGATAATCCTTGCTTGCTCTACAGTTCCATGAAATCCAGATCAAGGTTGATAATAGCCTTATGTGAAAAGGTTTGCAAGATCTGGACCATGGCTTTTAGCTTGGATTCTAGCTAGAAAATAGGAATCAGAATAGTTTCAACCTCTGGGGTTGAGGAATCATCCCGTAAGCTCTAGAAAATTGTCTGATCCCTTTGTTTAGCCAACAACAATGGTTGAAGTTGATTGGCCATCAAGACTATCTTTGCATCTAGAAACAAGGAAGGCAGGCCTAGTTGCACCAAATCTTCAATGTGGTGTCTCATCTCACTGATGCCTTCTTTCATGACATCGAGATAGCTTCTACAACTGTTGGCTGTGGCATTGTGACTAAGCTCCTCATTGACCCATTTTGTGGTGGCCATTCTATTTGAGATTCTTGTGACTACTAATGTTGCATCCCTTGTGTCATATATCTTCTCTAGCAATGAATAGGAGTCTGTGACTCTTCTGGGGATCATGGCCAGAGTGTTTTGTACTAAATTTTCCACCCTTTCACATAGTTGTTATGCGTTGAGTAGGAAGGTGAAAAGTGGCCTGAGCTAGAGAATCTTTAAAGAGATTCTCACCCACACTGACTCGTAGAGCTCCTTCACTAGTTGCACTACTCTGATACCTCTTGGCCTATTGGTCAACTCAATTTTTAGTAGTTTTGTCCTCTGTTGCTTAGCCTGAAGCTGGGCTTGAAAAGCTGCAACCTTGTTCTATTCTTCCAGTAGCCCTTGCTGTGATTGGGTAACTTGTAATTGGAGTCCTTCAACTCTTCCCTGCAATGTTGCATTTTCCCATCTTAGAGCTGTTGCTACATCTTTTGTAAGTGCAAGCTCCATCTTCAATGAATCATTTTGGGCTTGAATTGCCCATTGAGTCTAGAGGGAAATAGTATCTTACAACTATTTATGTAGACTAGCTATCTCGTTATCTTTCCTATTTATTTGTTCAGCCAAACTATTATAGTTTGCCTTCTATTGGGCCAAATCAGCCTCCATCTTTTGTAGTCTCCTTGATTTCTTCAAGTAATCTTTTGTGACCGTAGAAGTGGATTCAGTCAGCAGCTCAACTCTATCTTGAGGCCTGAACAGGGACATGTCAATGGCCACTACATTTATAGTGTAGTCTTTTGGCTGCATTTGTTCCCTCAGCCTGGCAACATTGGGTGATAAATGGGTCACTGTCAGTTGCTATTGGATGGGGTCAAATTGTGACCTCAAATGTGGAACAACTAGCATTTTATTCTCCTTAATCCTCTTCCTCTTCTATCAGGCTTCTCTTGTCTTTTTAGCGGCATTAGCCTACATCTGAAAGGTGGAAGGGGATGTAATATGTCCCCCTCCGAAGGGAAATCCTTGTGGCAGGCCATATTAAAGAGCCATTGGCTGGCTAGGGGTGATTTTTAGGGGCATCTTTGTGGGAATGGAGGGGCAGAAATAGGGTAATGTTAAGGCTTGAGGCATCAAGGATGGGGTGAATTGTGAAATGGGAATGGCAGTAGTGGTGGGAGGTATCATTTGGCTGGGTGGAGGTACCACACTGATAGGGTGAGGAATGGATTGAGAGGGAGGAGGGGGAGTAATTCCTACCTAAGGAGAAGTTACAGTGCTCAACACTAGGTACTGTTAAGGCTCTTCTTCCTCTTTTGGGTCTAATTGGAACTGCACCCTTCTTCTCTTCCTGGGTGTTTCTGCCTTTGGCTGTGTTTGTTTCCCTTCCACCTCTATTGTTGCTAATGGCACATGTGGAGAATTAGGGACTTAAATTACTCCTGATGATGTGGAGGCTTGTGGTGATGAAGACACCACACTTCTTTGTTGCTCTGTGGTAGCTACAACTTGCTTTGAAGTCTGTGGTTGTTGGCTCAGTCCTATTCCAGTTGCTTGCCCCACCCCAAGTGTCGTTGTTTGGCTTGTTTTTGGGCTAGACACATGGGATGGATGCCATTCATCCTAGAGTTCTTCCCACCTTTCATCTGAGTCTATGCCTCCAAAGGCATGCATGGTCTGGGAAATTTCTTGCCTATATTTCCAATAGGCCTCAATTTTTTCTACATCCCATCCTTTATTCCTCAGCATCCTTCTCAAACCAAAGGTCATACTGACTTTGGGATCATAATCCCTCTATTTATCATAGAATGTCTCCCACGGCCTATTCTATGGGGGTGGCAAATTTGTTAGCTTAACTTAGAGACTAGGGGTGTCTTCAACAGGATTCTTCCTATTCTCCCAAAAAGGGCGGCCTTCATGCACAATCCTAGCTCTAATTCTATTTGTCTTCACTATGGAGGCTATGTAATTAGCTAGGTCATAAACCCACTTGTCCTCGACCAATAGGAAACTCAAGAAGGTCAATTTTCTTAGCAGCATGGTCTCAACTTCTTTAGCTTCTAGGCTCATGATGCCTACCATCCACAGGAGATTATACAATCTCCTCTTCTTCTTCCCTGAGCCATATTCATTATCAACCACTGACACCTACTTGGTGATTTCCAAGAATGCTAACTGAAGAGTCAAAACTTTTGGTAGCAACACTGGCTCCCCACAAAATCCATGGACCCCTAAGGTTGTGTGATGGGCTCCAAAATAGAAATCACATTGGATGGGACAACTAACCAGGAGGTTCGTAACACTTGGGAATAGCCTATTTATAATAGGCTCAGGGCTGAGGCAATGAAGAATAGGGGTGACAAATAGTTCCCAAAAATCATACGTGTCACTTGTTCTTAACAAAACATGTGTCCATGCAGACACAGGGATGGTCTTTTGGGGGTCAAAAGTTGGGTTATATAGGTTCAGACTCATGAATTAGGAGAAGAGGTCAGGGTTCTGGTGCAAAATGAGATGGAACAAAAAGGAGGAATACCTAAATATCCCCTTTGACTTGAATTGGGTCAGCTACTCGACCATCAAGAAGGCAATGTGCTTGGATAAATCAAGATGGTACTCTTACATCTTGTCAATTGTTTTTAGCCTCAAGAGAATGTCCATCTACTTAGCATATATCACTGTGTCATCCTTCATGTTGAAGATGAGAGCCATCATCGACAGTGCATCTTGGTTGGCGGGTGCGAACTGAGTCCTTGATGATGGGAATGTGGGTACTATTACGTCACCATCAGCTATTTGCAACTTAGACCTTAAAAACTTGGTCTGATTATTGACATTTGTCCATGTCCTTTATATCCTATCAATGGTGGGGAAGGTGGCAAAACGATCGTATTACAGGGAAAGCATATCCTTGATGGCCGGTGGGGTGATCTGTAGCATGAATGGGCCTTACTGAATGGTGTAAGACTGTGGATGGAGCAAGTCCACACATAATTCAATTATATTTGGGCATGGGTGCACATCTGGGACAATGAATTAAGCCAGTTGTGAGGTCCATATTATCATCTCAAATGTCTCATATTGCCTTGCCTAGGCTCTTTGTAGACACCTTTGGTGTGCCCTTTCTCTAAGGTTCTTGCCACTGGCTCTTTGTATAATCGGGTCCATGATTCCATCTGCATAGTCCCTTACTTTGGATGGGTCACTATTTTAACTGACTCCTAGGGCTTTTGTTCTCAGGTAGCTTCTTGGTGGTTGTGCAGGAGCTACCGCGTATGATTTACTTGCTAGTAATTTATCAAGATATCCAGGTGCCCCTATTCCTTGCTATGATGCTAATGTTCTCACCATCTCTAAATCTCTTGTATACTAACCTGGTATGAACCTTTTGCAAGATAACAACATGCTTGCTACAACAAATTTCACTAGGCACCACAATCACAATGAGCAAGATATTTTCACAAGAATGCTTGAGAGTTTTTAAACTTTAAAATTTGCTAAGGGATATTTATGGGCCTATCAAGTCCCAAATAGCATTAAATTAAGGTGACCATTAGCAAATCCTACTCAATCTTCAAGAAATAGTGAGGCAGACACATTATGCGGTGCAAGGTACCTTGGAGATTTCAAAATTTTTGGGGAAGAATTTATTGTGGCAAAATTTAAATAATTTAAAGCTTTTAAGACGCTAACTCTGCATTTAAAACACTTATTTTAAAAGAAAAGTGGGAAAGCAAAAAACAAAACAAAGCAATGTGGGAATGGAAACTACCTAACTACATTAATTACAAATCCTTATTTTCCTTTGGGATCAAAAATGAACTTTCCAACATCTTCTTTATGACAAGCCAACTTGTGTTGCTATACCAGTGATTGCAACGGGTATACCTTTGATGGGATGTTCTCTGCGCTGGCCACATGAATTTGCCTGCACTCAAATGAGTCTAAGCAAAATGTGTATTTGACACCTATGAACTCTTCTTATCCTTGAATGCCTATCAAATACTGGTTCTTCATGTTGTCGGGTGTCATCAAGAAATCATTGCCTATTGGTTCTTCACTCTGTGCCTTTTGATATCCATTATCTTTCAGCTCATCTTCTTCAAATTCCAACTTTATTGCATCAGTATGCTCTTTGATGATTTCATCTACTTGAAAGGATGAATCTGAAAACTGGCATTCCTTCTACATACTCAGCTGAGTCTTAATGCTATCTTCTCCATACTTGGCCAATCCATAGCCTTCTTGTGGGATAGTGTCATCTATCTCAATGACTTGGTTAAGGGAGTATCCATGTTCCTCTGTATCTTGCAAAGTAAGGAAAAAGTCAGAAATGATCTCCTCCTCATCTGAAGTGAAGGAAAAATCTTTTGGCTTATCTTCTTGCTCATCAAAAGGGGAATCTATGGTGATTTCCTCCTTATCCATACTTATGGAATCCTCTTGACTAGCCATAAATTGAGCATATTCTTCTGCATACTCAATTGCCTCTTTCAAAATATATTCTTCTTCAAAAGGGGATAAAGAAGAAGGCTGTGATGTAAAATAAGAAGCTTCTTGAGTAAGGAAGGGACTTGAGGGGAAAGTGAGAGTTTGGGGTTCTCTTGAGTTGTTGCTATCATAGACTCTACATTATTGGGGAAACGATCTTGACAAGTCTAACCTTGTTCATGAATAGGGGTGGCATATGTTTGATATGGGATTTGTGCTCTATCTAGGATTCCTAAGGATGGAGTAGTTGACTTTGAAAAGATCAATTTTTCTAACTTAATTTATATATTTGTTGAAGGAAATGAGCCACACCCTAGAATGGACAAATCCCCCCAAGGAGTAGCCAATGGAATTTTTAGAGAAAGTCTTCCTCAACCTTGGCAAAATGTTGATTTCTAAATAATGAAATATATCACTTGTGATGGTCAGTTTATAGTAGTGGGTAGAGATGATATGAGAATCCTTCATTTGAGGAAAGGAGCTATTTGATAAGAATATATGATCAATCTTCCCTTTTTCCTTAAATTTTTTTGATTAATGTTTCTTGCAAGATAAGATGAGGTACTAGGTCTACCCACCATCATGGGTTGGTTACACTCATTTTTCACCTTTATTTTCTTAGTAAAACCAGGGGTGAAAACGCTTGATCCTCTTTCCTTCAAAAGTTTTCTCTAGTTATTGCCAAAAAGACACCATGCTCTAACTCTCCTCCTTCCACTAAAATCTGGATTGAAGAACCCAAAAATTGAAATTATAGAATGACCATCTCTACCACCATTGGTTCTAAAGATACTATGCTGGAGATCAAAGTGACAAATGAGACTTTCTTCAATCACCCCTCTTCCTCTTCCAACTGAACTCTAGTGCATTCACCAACTTATCTTGAAGGAAGAAGAAGAAGATGTGTAGGTCATAAAAGAAGTTGTATTTGTAGAGAGAACCCTAGTAGAAGAAGTTATACCTCAAGAAGCAAAGCATCTTATGCCCTCTATTGTTGATAAGGGTAATGCACCCTTGATTGAAGAAGATCCATCTTCTCCACATTATGTCTATGAATAAAAATAATTGTGTCATGCCATGGATTTATCATGCCACAAGGAAACAATTAGAGTGCAACAAATAGACTTAGATGTTATCCATTTAACTTTGAAAGGTAAGGACTTGATGATTTCTAATTTGAAACAAAGGTGGGAAAAAAATATTACTAGAGTTAGTGACCAAGAAGTAATTCTTCAAGGAATATGAGTTGAATAGACTATGGTCCACGATGTAATGTTTTCATAGACCTAAGAGTTGAGTAATTTAAATAATTATCTTGTTATCAAGGACACTCAGATTATTGATTTGCAAAATTCTCTTGCTATCAAGGACACTAAGATTACTGATTTGCAAAATGTTAATCTTGATAAGAGTAATCTGATTAATAATCTAAAATAAAGTATTTATGATAGAAATACAATGATTGCTCGATATACTAATAGAATAAAAGAGGGTCCAACAAGCTCTGTTCCCTCTTTCTCTATTCCATTACATGAAATAATCTCTATTTGGCATATCACCCAGATGAAAATTCAAAAATTGAAGGATGAAAATGCTAAATTAAAAGATGAATATCAGAAGCAATTGATAAAATCCCAAATACAATTTCAAAAAGCATAGGCTTCTATCCAACACATTTGTGTTATTTATGGGAAACTATTAGCATATAGGTAGCCTTCATCAGTTATATTCTTTTTTTACATGAACAGTTTTATAAATGGTAGATTCAGTTAATTTCCCTTGGTTTTTCACGAATCATTAAAGATGAGCATGTATTTATGGACATTTTTCTAAAAAGCACTAAAAAAAAGTTAGGATGCCATTTGTGAGTTCTATACTTTCAATTTGTTGTTAGGATATCTATCTAGTTTTTTGATAAATTTATTTGTTGGAGAAACATAATTTCATGCCTTTCTCTACACTCTAAAGAACCAAATGGCATGGCAACATGCCAATAATAGATTTATAGAATTATAAAATCACCACTAGGTTATGCATGAGACCACAATTTCTAGAAGTAAAGAAACTTATTTATTCTTATCAACCGCTGTATCACATGCATATGAGAAACAAGTATCATGAGCTGTTGAGATCTAATAGTGTTTTATTTAGAAATTTTCTAAACCACTATTATGCTAGTGGTTTCAATGCAAGTCTTACTAGGTGGGAGACATTACCTATTAAGTTGAAGCACATAAAAGTCCTCAGCCCCACCAATATTAAATAGATTCTAAGAAGAGCCAAAGTAGTTTTCTAGATAATCACTCAATGCTTAGATGAAAGAGGTTCAAATGTCTAGATTGGGATGAGGTTTAGGCCTCATATCATTCTATGTCCTCTATCTCTATGATGGTGTTGGAATTCTCAAGCAGAAGTTGAATTTAAATCTTAGGTGCATGCAGTTCTTAGAAATCTTGGATTCTTGCTGAGGGGACACCATGACTGGGGTCATCATTTTGAAGTTTATGATTTGAGTTAGAGATTTGAATCTATAAGTTTGGATTAAGGATTAGTCATCCCACTTCTTTACGAGAGGACTTGCAAAAGGTAAAGTGTGGGGGGAAAATGATGAGCATTTCATATAGCTCGTCATAGTTATATAAACTATCCCTAAAGTGTTGCATTGGTTATATATTAGATTACATTTAATAGTTAAAGTCTGATCTAATTAGGATATGAATGCAATTTTTTCATTGTTTATATGTAATTTATTACTGATTCTTTACCTTTATTGTGTCTTACTTGGATGAATAACATAGGTTTGAGTACAACAACACATCCCATGGATGGAATATTTTTGAGTAAAGAAACACATCCCAAGGATAGGGTAATTTTGAGTACAAAAAAACATCCCAATGAGGGGTACTTTTGAGAAGGCAACACACAATTTTTACAACTCTTTCAGGGATTCAGCAAGCAAGCTCTGATGATTGAATGCGTAGAGGACACTCTAAAGATGCTCCATAATTACTCTAAATATACTCTAGGTGTGTTTTGAATACAAACACAAGATGCTTTGAATAAGTCTAAGAATGCTTTGAAGATCTATATAGGGTGATTAGAAGACCTGTACTAGATGCTTCAAAGATATCTAGATGTGCTCTGAAGACTACAAAAATTATGTGTAATACATGTTATTGAGAGAAATTAGGAGCATTTTACTACAAAACTTTTGTTTGAAAAAAAATAAAAAATTGAATGGATGTAAATGATATCTGGAAACCACAAAAAAAATGAGCATCCATACAAATCTTCAACCCCTATTGCTTCCCACCCCTCAAAAACTTATCCCTAAACTATAGCTGCTCATATATACTAGTTGTAGATATTTTTATAAGCAATTTTTTAATATAAAATGATGCATGGGACCCCTCTAACCAAGAATACCAACACACCACAGAAATTTTTTCCACTCCAAATAATAATGCTAGGTGTTATTCAATCATTCATTTATTAAATTTTATGACATGATATGAGGGAAAAGTTTACCACCCCAAAAAATGACTTTTCAACTCAGTCTAAAATGGAAACAATTCAACTCAAATAATAACTTGGAACATGCCAAAAAATGAATTTTCAACTCAGTCTAAAAATAATTTACACTATCTAAATAGAGGCCACAAACGAATGATGCGATGGGATAGAGATGATGGAACCATTGAAACCCTCTCGCATCACGTCACTTTTTTACTATGATTATTTGCTTATAGTTAATAAAAAAATGTCTACTTTCCCCTCACATTCACCATTTGGGTCCCTACTAAATACAAGTAATCACTAAACAATCTTAATCTTTGCCATTTCATTATCTTGGCCATTTCATAACAAAAATCCAAGTCTATCCAAATCTTAGTGATTTCATAACTTGAAACAGTAAACAATGAATAAAAGGTTCATGTCAAGCCAAACAAATCACACATTTTAGATATAGTAAAACAATATATTACATAGATTAGATACCTGAGAAGCACCTATAGAAATGATAGTGAAAAATGGGGTCAAAGCTTCCACTAGTAACACCACACCTACAGAAATGACAGTGAAAAATGGGGTCAACGCTTCCACTAGCAACACTATAGTTAACCTTTAAACAGTCAATAAAAGAATTTTTTTTGGCCTTCAAAAGGGAGAGATAAAAACTAAGAAAAAATAATGGAAAGAGAAAAAGATAAACTTAACCCTAATTTCAAAACATGCAAAAAAAATATTTTAAAGAAATATTTAATATATATCTAAACATATATATATATATATATATTTAAAATTTGTAATTAGTAATAGGTTCTTTTTTGACCAAGTGATTTAAAAAATAAATAATAAAATCAAATAAGTTTTTAATATAAAAATATTTACAATTTTTTATTGTTTATTATAATTATTCTAATTAAAAAGGTTTATTCATATTTATTCATTAAATTACATGATTAAATTGTGTAATAGGGATTTGACTCTTTAATGTTTAGCCCCCATAGAATACCTTTGAGATAATTTATTAAAATTACCAATTCAAATACCAATGAGAGTGAGTTGCCTTTCTTGAATTAACAAACTATTAATATTTGGAGACAAATTTGACCCCAAAATGGTAATTAAAATAAATGACATAAAGTCATACCTAGTAACTCAAAACCTAGACTTGGAAAAGGATTTTGTGAGGTTATCTAAATTATGGTTATGTGGGGCATAATAAGTATACACCATACCAATCTATAAATATTAAATTTTCATTCATGATAAGCCGTGTGATATCTCAATGCAGAGTAGGGTTAAATATTTCAGCTAACAACACATTGAGTATTTTAACTTTGAAGCCCAATATTGAGGTTGAAACCAAGAGAGTTTCAATTTTGACATAGATATTGTGCTAATGATTTAGAAATAATAGGCTCTTGCATAATAAGTGGAGTTTCATCCACATTTTTTGAAGATGTAACATAAGTAAATTGTCTTAAATAGGGATTTGACTCCTTAATTTTTATCCCCGACCCCTAGGAATTATACCTTTGAGATAATTTAATTCATCAATTTAAATACCTTTGAGGGTGAGTTGCCTTGCTTGAACATACAAAATAATATTTGGAGAGGAATTTGATCCCATAATGGTAATTAAAATAAGTGACACAATATCATACATAGTAACTCAAAGACCTCTTGGGAAAAGATTTTGTGTGCTTATCTAAATCATGGTTATGTGAGGGCATATTAAGAAGTCTACCTCAAAACACTTACTATATATAGTTTTTCTATATATAAACTTAATTGAATCCACTTATAGATATCTAAATGTAGATTTGTATAATTTAGGGAATTTCATTCCAATAAAATAGAAACAGACTCATCACAACAAATTACACTTGAGGGGTCTCCTCCCATGGGTTTTTGGATCACATCCAAAGGATCATCAAATTCAATTATAAAATGTTCAATAATACTCTACAAGACTATAGTACAGTGAAAATTATAGAAGTTCAAATATGGAAATAGAAATAAAATTATCATCATGAAACTTTGGAATTGATGGTAATGATTTAGAAATAAATTATTATTAGGTTCTTGCATAATAAGTTAAGTTTCATCCACATTTTTTGAAGATGTAACATGGTTAATTATTAGGAGAAACAAGTGGTGGTGCTATAATGGTAGGCATACACATTGCAATAGATGGTGTCTTTTGAACATGTATGTCCACTTCAAATTTTTATCGTATTTCTAAACCCAAAATTCTTCATGGTTGCTTATAATTTTTTTAATGCCATTGTAACAAAATAAATTTATCCATTGAAATCACCAAGACAAAACCTGATCACCCACAACTGTGCTCCTTATCTAGTGAATATAGATGTTCCATAATCGAAACCAAAGGAGTTGCAATTTTGACATTGAGATTGTGCTAATGATTTAGAAAAAATAGGGTCGTATAATAAGTGGAGTTTCATTCACATTTTTTGAACTTGATGTAACACAATAAAATTGTCTAAATTTAGGGATTTGACTCAATATTTATCCCCCCTCCCTCAGAATTATAGCTTTGAGATAATTTATTCACCAATTCAAATACATGTGAGGGTGAGTCATCTTTCTTGAACTTAAAAACTAATATTTGGAGACAAATTCAATCCCAAAATGGTAATTAAAATAAGTGACACAAAATCATACATAGTAACTCAAAAACCTCTTGAGAAAGGATTTTATGTGCTTATCTAAATTACATTTGATGGGTCTCCTACCATGGGTTTTTGGATCACATCTAGGGGATCATCAGAATTAGAAAATGTTCAATAATCTACTACAATACCATAGTACAATGAAAATTAAAGAAGTTCAAATATGGAAATAGAAGTAAAATTATCATCATGGAACTTTGGAACTAATGGTAATGATTTAGAAATAAATTATTATTAGGCTCTTGCATAATATTAAGTGGAGTTTCATCCACATTTTTTGAAGATGTAACATTATTAATTATTAGGAGAAACAAGTGGTGGTGGTATAATGGTAGGCATACACATGGGAATAGATGGTGTCATTCGAACATATATGTTCACTTCAAATTTTTATCATATTTCTAAACCCAAAATTCTTCTTGGTCACTTCTAATTTGTTTAACGTCATTGTAACAAAAGCAATTTCTTCATTGCAATCACCAAGATAAAAGCTAATCACCCATAACTGGTTTCCTTATCCAATGAATACAGATGCCCCCTGATCGAAACCAAAGGAGTTGCAATTTTGATGTAGAGATTGTGCTAATGATTTAGAAAAAATAGGCTCTTACATAATAAGTGGATTTTCATCCACATTTTTTGAAAATGTAACATAAGCAAATTTCCTAAATTTAGATATTTGACTCTTTAATATTTAGTTCCCCACCCCTAAATTATACTTTTGATATAATTTAATTCACCAATTCAAATACTTGTGAGGGTGAGTCACCTTTATTGAACTTAAAAACTAGTAACATTTGAAGATGAATTTAACCCCAAAATGGTAATTAAAATAAGTGACACAAAATCATACCTAGTAAATCAAAGACCTCTTGGGAAAGAATTTTGTGTTCTTATCTAAATTACACTTGATGGGTCTTCTACCATGGGTTTTTGGATCACATCCAGGGGATCATCAAAATTAGAAAATGTTTAATAATATGCTACAAGAGCATAGTACAATGAAAATTATAAAAGTTCAAATATGGAAATAGAAGTAAAATTATCATCATGGAACTTTGGAACTGATGATAATGATTTAGAAATAAATTATTATTAGGCTTTTACATAGTACTAAGTGGAGTTTCATCCACATTTTTTGAATATGTAACATTATTAATTATTAGGAGAAATAAATGGTGGTGGTATAATGGTAGGAATAAACATTGGAATAGATGGTGTCTTTCAAACATATATGTCCACTTCAAATTTGTATGGTATTTCTAAACCCAAAATTCTTCTTGGTCGCTTCTAATTTTTTTAACGCCATTGTAACAAAATTAATTTCTCCATTGTAATCACCAATACAAAACTTGATCACCCAAAAATATGCTTCTTATCCAGTGAATATAGATGCCACCTAATCAAAACCAAGGGAGATACAATTTTGACATAGAGATTGTGCTAATGATTTAGAAAAAATAAGATCTTGCATAATAAATGGAGTTTCATCCACATTTTTTGAAGATGTAACATAAGCAAATTATCTAAATTAAGGGATTTGACTCCTCAATATTTACCCCCACCCCCAAAATTATAATTTTAAGATAATTTAATTCACCAATTCAAATACATGTGAGGGTAAACCACCTTTCTTGAACTTACAAACTAGTAATATTTGGAGATGCATTCAACCCCAAAATGGTAATTAAAATAAGTGACTCAAAATCATACCTAGTAAATCAAAGACCTCTTGGGAAAAGATTTTGTGTGCTTATTTAAATTACACTTGATGGGTCTCCTACCATGGGTTTGTGGATCACATCCAAGGGATCATCAAAATTAGAAAATGTTCAATACTCCACTACAAAACCATAGTACAATTAAAATTATAGAAGTTCAAATATGGAAATAGAAGTAAAATTATCATCATGAAAATTTGAAACTGATGGTAATGATTTAGAAATAAATTATTATTAGGCTCTTGCATAATAAGTGGAGTTTCATCCACATTTTGTGAATATGTAACATTATTAATTATTAAGAGAAACAAGTGGTGGTGGTATAATGGTAGGCATACATATTGGAATAGATGATATCTTTCGAACATATATGTCTACTTCAAATTTTTGTCTTATTTCTAAACCCAAAATTCTTCTTGGTCACTTCTAATTTTTTTAATGCCATTGTAACAAAATAAATTTATCCATTACAATCACTAAGATAAAACTTGATCACCCACAACTATGCTCCTTATCCAGTGAATATAGATGCCCCTTGATTGAAACCAAGGGAGTTGCAATTTTGATGTAGAGATTATGCTAATGATTTAGAAAAAATAGGCTCTTTCATAATAAGTGGAGTTTCATCCACATTTTTTGAAGATGTAACATAAGAAAATTGTCTAAATTTAGGGATTTGACTTCTTACTATTTATCCCACCCCCCCCCCAAAATTACCAAAATCATACTTTTGAGATAATTTAATTCACCAATTCAAATACCTATGAGGGCGAGTCACCTTTATTAAACTTACAAACTAGTAATATTTGGAGATGAATTCAACCCAAAAATGGTAATTAAAATAAGTGACACAAAATCATACTTAGTAACTCAAAGATCTCTTGGAAAAGGATTTTGTGTGCTTATCTAAATTAATATGGTTATGTGATAGCATATTAAGTAGTCTACGTCATAACACTTACTATATATATATATATATATATATATATATATATATATATATATATATATATATATATATATATATATATATATATATATATATATATATATATATAATTTCATGAATCCACTTATAGATATCTAAATTTAGATTTGTATAATTTAGGGAATTTCATTCCAATAAAATAGCAATAGGCTCATCACAATAAATTGCACTTGATGGGTCTCCTAACATGGGTTTTTAGATCAAATCCAAGGGATCATTAGAATTAGAAAATGTTCAAAAATTTTCTACAAGACCATAGTACAATGAAAATTCTATAAGTTTCAATATGGAAATAGAAGTAAAATTATCATCATGGAATGTTGGAACCAATGGCAATGATTTAGAAATAATTATTAATAGGCTCTTCTGATGCATAATAAGTAGAGTTTCATCCACTTTGTTTATTCAAGATGTAACATTATTAATTATTAGGAGAACCAAGTGGTGGTGGTATAATAGTACGCATACACATCATTAGAATAAAATTGATTTCTTTTCAACATATATGTCCACTTCAAATTTTTATCATAATTCTAAACCCATAATTCTTCTTAGTCACTTCTAATTTTTTTAGCACCATTGTAACAAAAGCAATATCTTCATTGCATTCACCAAGACAAAACCTATTCATAACCAAGGGAGTTGTAATTTTGACATAGTGATTGTGATGGGAGGCTATCTCTTTACATGAAGAATGCAAGCCATCATAGACTAAAGCATTGCATGGTGATTCAGATCTTGATAAGTTTGCACCTATAATTATTTTAAAGATGAACTTATTTTGACATCAATATCATGGGTTTGGAGTAACTAGTAGGTTTAATTGATGATTTACAATCTTTCACTTCACATAACCCCTCTTATTGAATACCGAAGTGGAAGTAAACGTAAAGAGGTGTGAGGGAAGCTTCTAGGCTCCCTCATGCCATGGGATTCCATCAATCTAGCCAATAATACCATTGATACTTCATTAATGTCAATTCTCCATCCAAATCCCTTCATATATTTTAGTATTAATCAATATTATTATATCATATAATAAATATGTTAATATATATTATAAATCAATATTATATGTGCAACAAATCTAATGAAAATCATGTACATAGTAGATTACATCGAAGAGAAAATCTATCAAACATTAATAAGTAATAGGCATTAAATTAAAATAATCATGTATCCATGAAGGTTAAATCACGTATCCATTCATTATTATCAATTGGATATGTAGTGAAGTGATTTGAAAATCATCATTTATAGGGCCAAATCACATCAATATAGTAAAATCAAGAATCATAGAAACTTGATTTATTAAGATTATAGAAATTATAATATATCTATTTATTATTATTAATGATATGAAAATAATATTAAATTTTTAACAAAATTAAATGAATTTTTATGCCATGTAACATTAAAAAATGGGTAAATGCGATCATAGGCATAGATTTAAAACTCTATGGCACTTCACCATGTGCATAGTAGATGAGGTAGACTACTTCGAAGAGAAAATATATCAAACATTATTATGTTTGGAAGGAATTAAATTAAAATTTCCAATCACATATCACCATTGAAGTTATCACAAACATTAAATTTGATGTTGTAGATGACACTTATCATTCAGGATAGTTAGCAGTAAAGCATGTGAATTATTAATTTTGAGTAGCCCTTCAAACTTGGTTATAAAAAGTCTATAAACTATTAGATTACATAAAAATTATTTAAAGGAATTGAGTTTTTATACTTTTATACAAAATAACCATCAAATTTTAGTTAATGATCAAGTCTTTTGACCTCTAATTTAAATTAGTGATATGTAATTATTTTGTTCAAAATATTTAAATTAATATATAATGAAAATAAATATCTATCCCAGTGAGTTTATTTATCCACTCCAATCCTTTAGTTTATTTTTTGAGTTTATAAGACCAGAATGATAATTTTCTCACTAAATTCAATTTTGAAGTTTGATTGTGATATGTGTTTATTGGTGTTTCTAGCTACAAGTGTCATAAAGTAAGCTAAACATATGTTCATCAGTTCCCAAAGACAAGACTATTTGGTGATTTTTGACTCATGTATACCATGACCTTGTTCATAATTTTTTTATAATGTATAGTAACCACTAAGATTCATGTATTCGATGCATCTATTTACAAAATTAGGAATACAAATAAAATTTGATAACCACCCATTGTTATAGACTAGGAGTAGTGATGATTAGCATTTTTAATTTTTTAACCTTAGTAGGTGCATCTCACAGATGTGATTAGATGCTTTGTATGTGCCCTTTTGGCCTTCTATATTTTGTTATCCATCTACGAGGATGTGAATCATGTTCCATGTTATTTGTAATGGAAAATTATCTCTGTCTACTAAATTTTATTTTCTTTTGCTTCTATAATTTTGATCTTTGCTCACATAATAAACTATAGTTCATGCTTTATGCTCCTTTATGGTATGTGATGCTTCAATATCTAATCTATTTTAAGAAATAAAAAAGCTTTCGATAGGATAGGTTGAGTGCATATCTAATTATAGTGGTGTTTCTAATTGGATTCGATGTAAACCAATTATGGTGCTTTATGCTCTAATAATGCATTAGAATAGATGGTGTCGTTTGAACATATATGTCTACTACAATTACATGCTAAGAGTCTCTCACTTTACACATAGAATGAATGTCATCATAGACTAAGTCATTGCATGGTGATTTAGATCCTGATCGGTCTACACCCACAATTATCTTTAAAGATGAACTTGATTAATATTTGACATTGTCAAGGGTTTAGAATTAATAGGTTCAACTATCAATTATAATTTTACCCCTCTCACCAATACATATATAGATTCATTATATGCCATGATATGTGTGTGTGTGTGTGCGTGTGTGAAGAGATGTGCACATGGACAACTCCACCTTTTTTATCCCCTCCTGTGCACATGAGAAAAATAAACCAAGAAAAACTCTACATATTCCCTGGTTAAGTTGAAAGCATAAAAATTGATTTTATTTTATTGAAATCTATGTGGTTTGATAGAAGCTTAGGGCTAGCCTAGACAATAGTGAAGCCTACTAGGATGTTGAGTATGGTCAGGCCTAGGGTACCCTTGACCATGCTCTAAGAAGGCCTTTTTTATCATGTGTGTAGGGTATGAATGTGTGTGTGCATGTGTACATGCATGTGTATGTGTGTATCAAACTGAGTAATATTATATATTGTATTTTAAATATACTAGAAGAAAGGTCCCAATAGTTTTGCATGTTCCAATTACCAAATAGGGATTTTGTTAACATGTCCTCCATCGATGGATCATATTGGTGTGTATAAATATTAAAGTGCACTTAAAGTTGAAAATGTAGTATCTAATACTTGTTCAACATTTATTCTATAAAATTAAAAGTAACCAATTACATTTTGACAGTTAATACTCAAATATTGATACTCTTATGCACAACTATTGGTACTCCAAAGGTTAAGTTTTGGTCATAGGTTTAAAAAATGTAGTTTGTGACCTCGTGATAAAATCAGTTATATCATATTAAAAATTTGTATGATATGTTAGACCTTGAAACCTTAGTTATAAGTAGTTAAGACGACATATTAAAATTTTCAAAATCTAATGTGATGTTATGGCACCTTAATTCAATGTCCAAATTTAGGGTGCACATCTATTGGGACCTTTCTCAACATATTAACATATATATTATATAATAATAAAATATATTATATAATATATAATATTGTAATATTATATTACATTATATAATATATAAGTTAATATAATATATATAAAAATATCATTTTAATATATTAAATATATCACTCGCCTTCAATTCAACTTGACTACTTGAGGTGAATGTTCATTCAAAATTAGGTGGGAGTCCCCAATGAATTTGAAATTCAAATTTAAATTTCAAAATAGGGTCCATATAATTTTCACACATTTTTAAGAGGAACAAAAACTACCAAACATTTCTAACCACTTATATATTCCTAATCCTACATATTCTTAGTTTTTTTCCAAACATACACTGTAGAGCACTGATAGATCAGAACAAAGTAGGTTGTAGAGTGTCTAAAGCATTGACCATATTTGTTACTGTCATTTCTGTAGATCCTTATTTTTAGGTTTTAATCTTAATAGTGTTTAATATATTTTTTTACTCTATCTAAAATGGGTAGAAATCCTTATTTTCAGGTATTTAATCTTAATAGTGTTCAATATATTTTTTTACTGTATCTAAAATGTGTGATTTATCTCTATTTACTTGGCCCTTTTATTCATTGTTTAGCACCTTTATATGTTATGAAATCACTAAGATTCAGATAGTCTAGCTGGATTATTGTAATATTTTTTTCCCTGTTGGAGTGCTCCCAACTATGATGTCAGTGAGCCTTCTACTAAAGGAGCGTGCACATGTCTATTGTTCAAGAAAACAAGGTTTTCAAATTCTAACACTAAAATTTAATAAAATAACACAACAAATATTATTCCAAATGCTCTGCATATATATACTTCAATCAATTTTTAATAAAAAGTAGTAAAGTTTTTAAGAATGTATGTCAAGCTCAGGGAGGCCTTGGGTTAGCTTAATTAGCATTGAACCCTGCTATAAAGCCTATTTAAAAAGGAAAAGAGGTCAGAGTCAAGTGGGTGTATAAGACAAAAATGGGTAGACTCGAGTAGGTGTAATTCAATATGGGTAGACTTCTTGTTTGGTTTAAATTATATGGAAAATAGTTGTGAAAAATAACTAATTGCGTAGATTTAACCAATAAACCATGCAGTTCAAATGTCCTTCCTTCAAGACATGCAACCCAAAATTCAGAGAAACCATTCAAATTCAAGACATAAAACTAGTAATTGAGAGAAAAGCTATTTAGAAATTGACATATCAAATGTGGACAATCTTTGTAGAATTCTTTGATTATATTAATTTTTTCAAGCATACAAAATTTGCTCAAAATTCTCTCTCTTTTACAAATGGTAATGCTTGCCTTTATAAAAAGGTTAAGCAGTATACTAGTCAATTACAATGTATACGTGTATAAAAAATAAGGACAACTATCCTTACAAGTTATAGAATACACTTTTTCTTCACATTTAAACTGACCTAGGGGTAATATGATAAGATAATAGCATATGCCATACAAAATAATATTCCTATTCTAGATGTTATAATGTTTTTTACAAAAAGGAATGTTAGCCACTAGGTGGGCCCTGTTGATGCTTCTAAATGAACCACAGGTGCTCTTAATGTTCAAAGAACACTTCTCATTTTAGAATTTAATAAATTTAGGGCATGAGTAATAGGTTTTAGCAATCTAGTTTCCTGTGGTGAAATAGTAGCAGAGCAAAATGAACTATTCCAAAATATTTGTAAGACTTGATGGTTGGGAGCCACTTTGGTTAATTACTTTGTGAGCCCATGTTGATACTTGGTGAATTGCCCTAGATTTAAACTACAGACTAGACTAATCAGTTATGGACAATGTATTTAAGCTAAGATTAATTATTTAAATAAAAGAGCAAAAGCAAGGGTAAAGCAAGAAAGAAATAAGTGATTACTAGTCTTAATAATGAACATTATGAAAAAGTTTCAAGAACACTAAGCATATATTTAACTAGTATGTAGTGTAAAGTAGCTTATGCTCACATTTCATTACACACCAAGCAGAATTTTGAAGATAAGATGAAGATACAAGTAAGAACTAAATCCACTTTAAAATTTAGCTACCACATCTAATAGCTAATACACATCTTTGATGCAGAACAAATAAAACAAAGTAAATTTGAGATCCTTTTAACTAACTTAACATAGCACAAGTTAGTAACCCTGTAAATAATGATACAGCCTAGTATTTGAAGAAAATATTCATATTCAAAACCTAGACAAGCAATTGAGAGACTATCTATCTTAGTAATCAACACATCAAAATGCACAATCCTTACAGAATTCTTTGATTATATTAATTGCTTCAAGTGTACAAAAATGGCTCAAAATCCCTCCTTTTACAAAATGGTAATACATGTATTTATATAGGAGCTAGGTAGTATACCGGTTGGTTATAAAATACAGGTGTATAAAGATAAAGACAGTTGTCTTTATAAGTTCTAGAATACATGTGATTTTCACAATTATGCTGACCTAAAGGCAACCATGATAACAAACTAGCATGCACCTTTGTTATAGAATATTCTATTACAATATGTTACAAAATTTCTATTAGAATAAAATATTGCTTTAAATTGTTAGTGGGGCCCCTGTTTATTATTGGAGGATGCTCAAACCTTTATATGTTGTTTATCAACTAGCTCGAGGTCCATAGTAGGCTTCATGATGCACTCCTCCTCTTGGTCTTCTAGATCATTGAAATCCCTAATATTTAAGGCCAAGGCCTCCTTAATGCCTCTAGCTTCGTTGATCCTCTCACCTACATTGAATATCATATTAAATATTTTGCTATTATCCTACCTATATTGACCTTTACTTTTCCCTTGGATCTCTTAAGTCACCATAGTGGCTATATGCCTAAGCTCCTCATCACTGATGATACCAAGGGTAGTGGGCTATATAGGATTGGCAAGCATGGTCCCAATAAGTTGTCAATTCTATTGATGATCTTCTTGTCATCTTCTAAGAGCTTCTCCACCTTGGTGTGCCAGTCACTCAAGCTTTGAATCTTATCAATAATAATCCCCAATATTGTGCCTAAGTGTCCCATACTTATGGTTCTAAAGTTTGGGATCTACTTCTTTGCCTAAATGTTGAGGAGCTGAGTAATCTTGTCTTCTAAGGCCTGCCATTGGGTGACTAGGTCTTTAGCTAATGAAATATATTCCTCTAATGCACTCTACCTCAATTTCATTGACTTGAGTTCCTTAAACATGTCATAAAATTATTCATTAAGAATCTTGATCATGGCCTCTAAGACTAATACAATAGCCTACATTTTCAAATTCTCCCTTTCCCTCTGTAAATTATGGATCTTTTGTTTTAAACCTTAGACTCTAACCCTAGCCTATTGTGATTATTCTTCTATTAATATTTCCACATCTTCCTCATGTATGGTAGCCCCACCATGTTGTTGTCCTACAATAGGGGTCAAACCTACAAAAGGTTCCACCTTTTGAAAGGTGAATTATTCTATCCCAACCATGGTTGTCTTTGTTATAATCTTTTCTAATCCTATTGTCTTAGGATTGAAGTGCACTATTGTAATAGGCTCTTTGAATTTGGGAGTCTCTAGGATCTCTATACATGTACTAATTGATTCTCTTGAAGCATCCATCCTTTTGGCCTCTAGGTCTTAGATTCCTATAATTATTCTCTCCTCTTGTTCCTTTACAATGTCCTTCATCCAAGGTTGCATATCTTTATGAATTCCAAGGTCAGCAACTCTTGTTAAGGCCCAAGAGTGAGAAAGAGATGGGATATTTTGAAATTTCCCTTAAATGAACTAGTCAAGAATGACTGGTCCATGGATTTTAAATTCATCATTAAAGAGATTGACATCACTAGTGGGATGAGTGAAGGTCAACCTAGGCCTCTTTCTTGGCTACATAGGGACCAATGCTAATTTTGCCTTCCTTTTCTCTTATGGTGCCATATGGGCAAGCTCCTTTCCTGTATCCTTAGAGTGAGCCTCCTCCTTATCTAAACCACAAGCATCTATAAGATCCTTGAGGGCACCCTCAAGTGTTCCTTTAAGCCCCAAGTCAATCATGTCAATATACTGAACTAGGGAAGGTGGCCTTTATGGGAGTGTTGAAGGTGGTGGCCCCTCTCTAGGTCTCTCTTCTAGCTCTACCTCTCTGACCTTCTCCTTTCATTTATCTTATTCCACATGAACATACATTGCACCATTTCTTTGGGATTGTAGCTTAGATTTCTTTTCCATAGGTTTCTCATGAGATATTCTAGATGGATCAAGAAATAGGTGATATTGTAATGGATGTATCTATCATATTTCCCTAGATGGCTAATTATCTCTAGTCAATCTATGTTATAGTTTGATATTATGGTCCTAGATCCTGGCCAACACCTCCTCAAAGTTCTTGGCTTTGATGTAGATGGTATCATGTACCCAAATTTGATGCACATAGTCAATATTTGGGAGCTTCTTATCTTTTAAATGATCATCCAATTTATTCTTAGCATCTCACATTTTGAGTTCATCTAGTTGGAGACCAAATGAATCCCTATGTGTGGACATGTTTTCCACTTATTTCCATTCTTTGATCAATGTTTTCCCAATATTTAATAGGAAGGGGTGGAATGGACCCTTCCTCTTTTCCTTAAACATTTTGTCAATTCCTTGGATGAGCTGAGACATAATATTTTTCTCTACAAGCTTATTTGGTACATGCACCAACAACCTACAAGGTTGGGACATGATCCCCTTTATCCTTATAACTATGCAATTAGAATAACACCATACGTCCCCAATCATTTTGACATACCTCTTGATGAGGGGGTGGACCTTAGGCATAAGAACACCTATAATAGCTCCTACTAAAGATGGATAAACATAGTCATAAATGAACTACATATGATTCCTATACTTGAAGATGTGTAGCTTGTAATAGTAGTGTGAGATGGTTGTCCTACCTTTTGGGGACCATTTCTTAATACTATGGAAGGTAGTTGAAGTAATAAGTGCATCAATTAGGTACAATATCATGAATAAATGCTTGGAGGAGTTCCTCTTAATGGAATTGAATTGCTTGGCCAAGAAAATGTTGATTATATCTCCAATTATAGGGGTAAGCTTCTCTTCAACCATGAAGTGTATATAGGGGACCCAAATTTTGTTTACATAGGTGGTTGAAGAGAATCTAGAGGCTTAGTTTAATAGGGTCATTATTATCCTAATGCCATCTCTGTATTAGACCACATGGATTTAACCATCAAAGTTTCTAAAGACATGGGGTCTTTGGATGAGCCAAGGTCTTAGGACAGAGTCCAAGTCATGGTTACTAGCTCATTCTTTGATTTTTTAAAGATCCAAATGGGAAAGAGGGAGTTTATAATACTTTTCAAAGGCAATAAGGTAAATATAAGAAATCTATTTTTAACTTCCTTCCCTAATGATCCACTCATTGTCAATCCTATAATCAACAAAAATTGGGATAAGGATATCAATACAGTGTAGTACTTTTGGTTTAGTTGTGGCATGATGGAGGCTAGTCATCTGGACTATAATTAGATCATAGTACCTCTTACTAATGGTGGTGATCCTTTGTTCTTCCTTGGATATGGGATGTAACTCATTTATCATGAAGAAGAGTTCTAACCAATTATTGATACCTTGGATGTTCAATGCTACCAAGTCCAATTCAGTGTCTTTAAAGATCCAACCTTCAACATCCATAGATAAATAGAGCTCAGTCTCTTCTTTCAAATTTTTACATTTTTATCTAAGTTGACTACTAACTTGATTTTTGATGACTTTTTTGAAAGCTCTTTCATGCTTAAGAACATAATTGAGTTCTTCTTGGATCAAATTGTAATGAAATGAATTTGCTCAGATCACTTTTATGTAGGGTTTTGAGCTTTATTGGTATAAAATATCTAGGTCTTGACTTAATACGTGCCTTGGATTTGATTTGGACCTTTGCCTTTATACTTTTACATTTTCAAGCCCATAAGATCTTGTATTTTTTCCTTTTCTACTTACATGGTTCCTATGTAGCATTGGTCTAGACCCTCATGACATATTTCATAAATGCCTTTGAGCACTAGCCATTGGTATTTAAAATACCTTCTTTTATTTCTCACCATTAGATCAAAATCCTAGATTAGTGTAAGTCATTGATTATAATCTGGGTCTTTTCCTAGGATTGGCTCTTACTATTCCAAGCCTTGTGGTTATGACATTTGGTATTTTAACGTGCCTCTCTATGATCTATATCTTATGTTAGTCATCTATTTAAAATTCATGGGTGTCTTTGCATTATTGGATCATGCTTAACTGATAAAGTGTGAACCATTAGATCATTTGTTAGATCCCCTTCAAATGGGCTTTTGCCATACATCAAGCTCATGGGGTCTCAAGGATCTATTAAAAAGTCTTTAAGGCCCTCACACCGTTAGATCATCCTCTATTGATTAAGTGCATGTTGTTGATCTACATAGATACCCTAACTCTAAGTTAGTATCTTCATGATCGAATGGTCACACAAGTGTCAATTTCAAGCTCGTTAAATCTTCATGACCGAACACAAGGGTGAAACCTAGCACTTCCATGGGGCTTTTAAGGGTCTTCTACTTAATTTTCTCTATTGGATCAAGTCCTATGATGAAGTGAGTGTTTTATGATCATTATTCAGGATCTTGTTCATGATTGGTTATTTCTATCAAGGGAGCCCAATGCTTTTAATCCTCAAATGTGAGGGTGCCACTTATCAATTATTTGGGCCTTCCATAGTCATTTGATTTTTAAAATCCACCTAACTCTATTTGATTGAGTATTCATGATGAAAAAAAAACCATTGGATTAAAGCTAATGATGTAGCTTTGTCGATGCCTTCACACCATTAGATCATCCTCTGATGATGAAGCGTGAACTATTAGATCTTTCAAGATGCACACTAGTTGGATCCTTCAAGGGATCTCCTAGGAAATACCTTGAAAGAAAATTCCATATCATGTGCATGTTTAAGGTATCTCCAAATATATATCTTGAATGAATATTCCAATAATGTGCATGTTCAAGGTATCTCCTAAGAGATACCTCCAAAGAAAATTCCAATCTTTTGCATCACAGTTCTTGTCAAATAAAAAGGTGTTATGGTTATATCAAATCCATTTCAAGGACCTTTGAAATAAACATGAAAGGTATTGTAAGGCCCTTATAGGTATCTCCTAGGAGATACCTTGAAATAAAATTCCAATTGTGTGCATGTTCAAGGTATTTCCTAAGAGATATATAGAAAGAAAATTCTAATAGTGTAAATCAAGGTTATTGCCAAATGAAATGTTGTAATGGTCATATAAAATCCTTTGTAAGGACATTTTTAATCAACATGGAATGTATTCCAAGGCCCTTTGAGGTATCTCTTAGAAAATTCCAATCATGTGCATGTTTAAGGTATCTCCTAAGAGATACCTCATGTGCATCAAGGTTCTTGTCAAATAAAAAGGTGTCAAGATTATATCAAATCCTTTTCAACCTCTCCTAGGAGATACCTCATGTACATCAAGGTTATTTAAATCAACATAAAATGTATTCCAAGGGTCTCAAGCTAGTAGATCATCTTCTGGTGATGAAATGCATGCCATTGATCTATAGAGATATCCTAACTTTTAGTTAGTATCTTCATGACCAAATGGTCATGTGAGTATCAATTTTAAGCTTGTTAAATATTCATGACCAAATGTGAGGGTGCCACTTGGAACTTTCATAGGGATTCAAAGGGTCTTAGACTTAATTCAATCCTTTGGATTAAATTTTTTGATGAAGTGAGTGCCATAAGATCATTATCTAGGAGCTTTCTCATGATTGGTTATTTATATCACATGGGCCCATTACTTTTAATCCTCAAATGCGAGGGTGCCACTTGTTAATTATTCAAGCCTTCCATAATCCTTTGATTTTTCAACTATGCCTCACTCCATCTTATCGGGTCTTTAAAATAAGTGAGAACTGTTGGATGAAATCTAACGATGTAGCTTTGTCAGGGCCTTCGCATAGTTGGATCATTCTCCAGTGATGAATAGTGAACCATTAGATCCTTCAAGATGTATGCTATTTGGATATTTTTAGGGATATTCTAGGAGATACCTTGAAATAAAATTCCAAATCATGTTCATGTACAAGGTATCTCCTAATAAATATCTTGAATGAAAATTCCAATAGTGTGCATGTTCAAGGTATCTCCTAGGAGATACCTCCAAAGAAAATTTCAATCATTTACATCCTGGTTCTTATCAAATAAAAAGGTGTTATGGTTATATCAAATCCCTTAAAAGGACCTTTGAAATCAACATGAAATGTATTCTAAGGTCCTTAGAGGTATCTCTTAGTAGATACCTTGAAAGAAAATTCCAAACTAAGATGAGAAACCACTAATATGTCATCACAGTCAGGGAAAGGTTTAACATCTAAAATAGATTGAATAGAGAAAATGCCTATAAGGCACCTAAAAAAGGTATGTTTAATTCCCTACTACTTTTGGATCTACTTAAACCAAGGTGAGATGACCTTTAGGGTAGCTTTCTCACATGGAAGGGTTTTACACTTCAATCTCCATGAGGATTCTCTGCACAAAGGGGAAATATGACCAAAACATAACCAAACTTGCACACTTCACCCATGGAGGGTTATCACACAAAATACATAAATCCTTTATTTCATACACAAGCTATTAAAGATAGATGATGAGATGACTGGAATCTCCATATTTATGAAATATTTGGCAATAAGGGTCAAATGAAAAATTGCAGCACTAGGATTTCAAGCACAAAATGCAAGCACATTTCAAATACACAACATTTTTTGTCTGTAATGAAAATAACACTTATGATATGAAAAAAAACATGTTATCTATAAGTTAAAATAGGGTGAAACCATATTTATTCAAATGATAGATAAAGATGTGGATGGCTAGTAAGTGAGCATGGAAGAGTTCACAAAATAGCTATACTATCTTCATTAACAAATGTTCAGTTTAGAAAGTGGTAAAAATAAAATCATGCACAAATGATCCTCAAAAGTTTATAAGCAATACTACAAATCATCCTTCAAGAACTCCTTCTAGCTGAATTCATGAGCCCAGGACTACCCTTAAAAAGGCTATCAATGCTCTATTCCCAAATCTTGAATAAGAAAGGATTTTATATCTAGTTATAAACCTTATATGACTACCATAAAGAAGAATACATTAGATAACCAATCTATCGAACATGTAAAATAGAACATTGTACTTCAACAACAAGAAGGAATGATAAATCATGACAAATTTCATTTATCAACTAAATCAAAACTGAATACAATATGTCTTAAAAATTATATAATAGAAAACTATGCAAAACAATTCTATAAAAAGGGAAACATCATGAATGTTCTCAAAGTTTACCAATGATTTTACAACAAAAATTAATTTGGCACCAAAAATCACATAGGGAGGACTCTCCAAGATAGAGCTTCAAACTCAAAAACTAACTGACCTTTGTAAAGGGACAAACCCTCTTTACTTATACAATTTTAGCTAAGCTTTGTATATTCTTAAAGATGATCTAGCTGGAAAATTATTTCATAGGCCTGAAGTCTATTTCAACAAACATGGAGTCTGTTGCAACAAACATGATTCCTTAGATTTGTGCTCATACTTCCATGATGATGAAAACCACGATACTCGACTTTGGTAGAATATTTATAGTTATACATGTTGAGAATAATTTTGCGAAGGACAAAACAACCTTTATCTCTTTGTGCAACAAAAAAAAGACATCCCTTTCTTATACACATGATTATTCAAACTAAATTTGAAAGGGACATGCCACTAATGGGAAAATTACAATAGTTTCCTAGTGAGAAACAAGAAGAAAAGAAATAAAGGAAGAATAAGGAGAAATAGAAGGAAGAAGGAGTGGTGTCAGCTCATAAGGAACCAAAATACCTAATCATGCTCTAGAATCAATGTTGATAATTGAGTCCCTTGCCAACCTATTCTTATATTTTGTATATTCATCAATCATGGAGTCAAGGTCCTTTTGGTTTGAGTTAGCTTGGTACTTTAATTTAACTATGTATTCCTCAAGCTAAGTGGTAACCTTCTGGAGCATGACCTATTCCTACCCCATAAATATTTTGAGTTGGTCACAAGATTTCTCAAGTGATACCAACTTCCTTATTTTTTTATCATCAAAAGTTTCTTGTGGTTCATCAATGAGGATTTTCAATGCAACACTTATTGCCTCTTCCATCAAGTCACTGTACCACCAAGGTTCACCATTTGTTTAAGGGTAGCATCTATTTCCTTTATATCAGTCTTGAGAGTCTACCCTTCTCCTTTCAAATCAAAGACACCCTCTTTGAGAATCATCAAATGATTCTTTACTGCTAACTGGTATTCCCTAGGCCTTTTGTGATCATTAGAGGGGATGATATTCTCTACCACTAAAGTGTTTATGCCCATGTTGCATATTTCATCCAACTTGGGTTGGATCTTTTCTTAGTTCTTCATATTTGCATCATAAATGAATATATAGGCTTCACATTCTCCCTTTTTATCCACTATGTCATCCAAGAATTCTAGTGTTGAGTGGATTATCTCTTTAGCTCTGGTGCTTAAATCCTTTTGACATTCTTCTGTGGTGTATCCTCTAAATTTTAAATCATCAACTTGACCAAGGTCCAGTGATCCAAAGTAGAAAAGAAGAAGGTCTAGAGCCTTAATGGTAGTTAGAGTTACTACTTGAGGCTCACTCAATAAATTTTGTAAGTACTAAAACATATCCTAGTTTTCCACCTTCAATTATTCTATGGTGGCTTTATCTTTATCCATCTTTCGTGCCATCATGTTAGCCAAGACTTGTGAGTTATGATTCATCTCCTTTCATGATGGCTACCCAAGATTATAACTATAGATGGAGTAACTTTGTAGAGGAGCATATTTATTCAATGAATTAGATGGAGGGACAACTACCTCAACATTCCTTTCTCCTTAGTCAGTGTAGGTGGTTATAGAATGTGTTTTGGCCTTCTTTGGGGGCTTGGCCTTATGCTTCTTAATAATCTCCATTACATCAATATCCCCTACCTTTCTCATAATATATTCATTCTCTTTTACTTGGTCCAGAGAAGAGGCCTCGTTTGAAATCCCATTGAATTTGTAGACACTATGGATGGCCTTGAGACAACAAGGGGTGGTGGCAATGATGAGATAGCTACAGGGAGTGCCACAAGCTTGGGTGTTGGGCTCAATACAAATTATTCAATGTATTCATCACTCTCTTTCTCTTTTCCATCCCTCTTAGTTTCATGTTTCTTCTCCAATGTTGGTTCTATATATTCAAAAACTTTAAAATATGACCTAGGCTAGAGGGACTCCATAAGCAATTTATTGATGGAGCTCTCATGTTCCATGGGTTGGCTAAAAGGCCCTATAACCACTGCACCTTCCTTATTTAGCTGAGTTCCCAAGTTAGAAGAGGCTATGGTAACTTCCTTGTTGCACTTAGGCAACTCTTCACCAATCATGGCCTTGAGACCTATATTATGGATCAAATCATGAATCTTGATGAGAGGAAGGAAACCCTAGGGTACTTCAATAGGAGTAACACTCCTTGAGATACCTTCCTTAGCATATTTATTTAATATATCCAACTCCTTATATGCTTTTGAATGGGTAGGGGTATCCTTTTATAGGTTTATTCCCACACCTTCCTCTATATTTACCCTCTCCTCTATTAATGAGCTTGACACCTTTGGATAAGAAGGAATATCTGGTACCATTCTGACATCTACCTATTCTTATTTTTGTTTCTCCACTTCTACATTACTAGTGGAGACTTGGCCATCATGCTCTAGCTCACCCCCATTTTTTCCATCAATTTTATTAATGTTCTCAACTTCATGGGCCTTGTTCTGACTAAGTGACTAAAAAATGACATTTTGAACAAATACCTCTGTGTCTGGGGAAGTTGCCTCTTGCTTAAGAGGGACTTAAGCTTGGGTCATTGCCTCAACTCCAAACTATACAACATAATCAAAAGACAAAAGATTATCTAAGGTTAAGGTACCTTCCTCATCACCTTTACTTTCTACCATTAAAGGTCCTTCTATAATCAAACCCATTATCAGGACCTTTAGTGGGGTTTGGGGTTTCTCCCTATGAGTCCTTTGCCTAGTCATCATTTGAGGAGGAGTAAAGGTATGTTTTTTATTCATCACTTCAAAAATAGATCTACCTTTATTTGAATCCTCCTCTTCACTCATATCCCTTATTCTTTGGGTATGCATCACTTGGTCCTCTCTTCTCTTCATAAGGGTTTATTTGGCTAGTGGGTCTCTAAATACAACCTCCTTCTTCTTTATTGGCAACCTACTTGGAGATTGTAGAGCCTTCTTGACTCTCTTCTATTTTGGTTTCTCCTCCTAGTCCTCACCTCCTCTCTTTCTTAAATATATCATCAGGGGAGGATGAAATTTTGCTTGTTATATAGGTGAAGCATGTGGGACTGTGGCTAGGATAGCCATAGGAATGGCTACTAAAATGGATGGTATTGTTGGGGTTCCCTTTCCTAAAATGGATATAGGGGTGTCACTAACTAATGTGACATGCCTCGTAAGAATATTATCCTAGTTTTTTACCAAGCTTGTTAATTTTGAAAAGGCTAACTAGACCTTAGATTGTGCCACTATTATCTTCTCCACATCCACCAACATGGTAAACTCAGTATTCCCAAGCTTGCATTTTCCCTTACCTATTGTGGCTAATGGTGGATTCATAGGTTCACCACTATATGCTAGGAGGAAAGCCTTTAGTTCTTTAACATCCCTCATCTCTTGAAGGGTAGGAGTATCATATGTGCTAAGGTTGACCACATGCTCCTTAATCCATATAAAGGTTCTCTTAATGATTTATACTGATCTCCTAGGGATGGAATCATCCTCCTAAACACTAAAATCTAACTGAGTGATGGGTTGGGATTCAATGTTGTTTGTGTTGTAAAATGAAGACAATTTCAATTTATCATCTTCTATGTCTTTGGGGATGGGAGAAATGTTATATTTTATAACTTCCTACACTATCAACCTTATGAATTCCCATTTTTATACATCTTCATCAGTGGCACAATCAGACCAAAGGTCCTCATAATGTGATTTATTTAATTCCAAATTATTAGACATATTTACCACCCACTTGATGTCATAATTAGGTTGGGGTTTCATCTTATCAAGTGCATATAGGCTCATCTCCTGCTCTAGCCCCTTTGCCTTGGCAACTGAAAGACATGAATAAAACCCTATTACCACAAGAAATTTGAAAGGATTATTGATCTTCTTATCTGTAATCATTTCATGTGGTATAAACATTTGTCAACTTAGTTCCATAACCACCAGCTTATCATCTAGATACCTGAGTAACTTGTTTAGAGACCCTAAGTACCCACTGGCCCTAATGTATGTGAAAGTTTTGAATTGTATGTATGTGATGCAATACTTTTAAATTACTTGTTTGGCTATCACAGACATCCTATTGAGGCTCCTCAAGGGATAGAAGACACTCATCATGGGGTTGAATAAGTGATTATGAACTTTGTATAAATTTTTATTCAACCCATCCAGGGTAACTTTTGGGTATATTGCATATATTATCATTCCTGAAGGGTTCCTGGTGACCCCTTGGAAAGTCTTGTTATGCACTAGGTTGTACATAAAGTAAGAAGACATGTATAAATTACCTATGAATGCTTATTTAGAAATAATTATAGCTTGAAGATGCATCATTTACATATGCAAATTGTCACTGAGTATGGTCACCCAGTCTAGATTCTTCTTCCCTTATAACATGCACATCATAATCAAGAACATCCATGGTTTAAAATTTTCTATGGTAGGCATCCCATAGATCCTAGCCATCACAAAAATAATACACTGGGGTAGTTCATCAAACTCTACCAATTTTAAATTATTGGACATTCTAGAGACCTTTTGTCTCTTCTTGGCTAACCAAAAAGAATTGATGACATCTTAGATTGCCTTATCATCCTTTTTAGTATATTCCTAGCATTCCTCTAAGTAAAGTGTAATTATTTCTGGCTGGGGGAAATTTTGATCATGATACTAAGGGATGAAGGTGTGAAGGAGCACATAATTAAATTACTACCATCAATAATAGTCCTAAAATCTGATTGGTATGCTTGAGCACATGCAATAATGAGTTCTAGGTATGGAGTAGCCAGGGGGAATGTTGTCGTAGGTGTGATATAGCTCATGCTGATGTTAGAAACTACTTGGAGAGGGAAAGGATCTTGTAAAACATTCAATAGGCCCTCAAAATATAACCCCATAACATTTGTATCCTTAATCAAATCCAAAATTGAAACAACATTTCTCTTTACTAGGGTTGAAGATACCACCATCTTTCTCCATCCCTCTAATGCAATACCTTAATACCAAATGAAATTTTTTACTCGAACAACCATAAAGTTATCTCTTAACTCCTCTCAAAGAACACAACATAAGGAGAAAATGGTAAACTTATTGTTTATTCTAGAGGGATACACACAATAGAATTTAAAGGTGTATGAAGAATTAGCTGCAAACACGCTCTTGCACTGCACTCAACTAGGGCACACAAATAACTCAAAGGCATGAACACAAGATTTTAATGCAAAGGTTAAATTTAGAATGAAGATAAGTACCTAAGTTATAATCCATTATGTTTTAATATTAGGGTTGTCATTAATGCTTGAAATCCGAATAGCTAATCACCATCTAGTCTCATTAATTTTTTGCACCTTATTTAAAAAAGAGAGGGAAAACATGAGTGTTTCCCTTTTATGCTAAGTGATCTTTCTTATAACACGTGGAATGACATGAGTGGAACATACATCATGATACTTTTTTGGGCCCTCAAGGAATTTTTCCCTTTTTCACTTTTTACCTTCTAATGGTGTAGTGACGCAATAAGTGATGGGCCCCTTTTGAGACGAATAATGCCACATGTCATAATATTACTTTACAAGTCTAGGTGTTCAAGCCTTCGAGGACATTTTAGATTATGCTCGCCAAGAGGTAAGAGGGGCGATTTTCAAAAGGGGGCCTAAATTGAGAAAACCCTAATGAGCTACCATGTGGGATCACCTTTCTTATCAGTTTAGATATTTGGTCCCAGGGACTTTAAGCAACTTTCCCACCAAAAGGTAAGTGGGGAATTTTTCATGAAAAGCCTAAAATTCTTGAAGCACCAAGAATCTACTACGTGTCAAACTTAGACATGAGTTCAGACTCATAACCACTTTTACCTTTTACATTGGCTCTCTTTATTTAGGGAAGGGTGCAAGATCCATCTAACCCCTGACAACATTCATATAATTCCCTCAAGATAAACTTATGTCCTTCATTGGTTCATTGAGTTATTTCTCACCTTAATCATCAAAATACATCAAGTGTAAACTAGCAATTTCATTTGAGGCCCCAAAAACCTCCCTTTAGAATACAAAATAACAAATCCAAGCATAGAGAAAGGCTTGGATATACACTTAATATATTCTCACTACGAATTCTTTTATCATGGGATCTTTAATAAATATTTTGTGATTCCTTTAGAGTTATCAAGAATATCTTCTATCTTTAGATAATTCTCCTCAAGAACTCAAAAGGGAGTAGAAGAACACATCCCACTTGGCAAAATCAAGAAAAAGGACATGATTAATTGTTAACATGTATTTTGATCCTCTAAAGGACTGGGGAAAGTGCCTAAAACATTAACACTCATTCAGTTTGGCCACAAGAATTATGTTGACAGGGGCCCATTTGCTCTAGTGCAATTTTGGGCACTAACAAATTCTGATAGTGTGCATCAAGATTCTTGCCAAATAAAAATTTATCATGGTTATATCAAATCCTTTGTAAGGACCTTTTCAATAAACATGGAATGTATTCCAATTCTCTTCAAGGTATCTCCTAAGAGAGATACCTTGAAAGAAAATTCAATTATGTGCATGTTCAAGTTATCTCCCAGGAGATACCTTGAAAGAAAATTCCAATCATGTGCATCAAGGTTATTTCCAAATAAAAAGGTGTCATGGTCATATAAAATCCCTTGCAAGGACCTTTGAAATTAACAAGCCACTTTTATCTTTAAATAATTCCAATCATGTGCATTTTTAAGGTATCTACTAGGATACCCATTTGAAGCACTACAAATGCATGTTTGAAAATCTCTCCTTTGAGATACCTAATACCTTCCAAACATGAATTATGGTACACTTGAAGGTAATATAAATTCATTAAAAGTATCTCCTTAAAGATACCTTGAAATAAAATTCCAATCATGTGCATATTGAAGGAATGTTAGCAAATTATCATGGAAATTATAGGTACATCTTTCACAGTAGGAAGCGAAAAAGAATCATAATAGCATGAGAGAATTTACACAATCTTGAATTTTATACACCACAATAAATATAAAGATAAAATAACATGGTGTTAATAATTTCATATCATAAACAACATAATATAAGATAGAATAAGCTAAAATAAAATAAAATAAACACTACACACTATGAAAAATATAACATCAAAACAATATCTAGCTTTTTACATGGCTCAGTCTCTTCACATTGTAGATTTTCAACATAAAAAAGGAAAAAAGATGTGGTATTATTATATCTATCACTTACCTAACAAGGTTGAAGCCATCTAAAAGATACCCTTCACACATGTCCCTACTTCACGTCCAACACTTTCATGGACTTAAACTATTATTTCATCTCGAGATAAAATCTGAACTCTAATCTCAGCTAAAGTTGGAAAAGATTATCCTTTCATAGAAGTGTCAGTAATCACTCCAAGTTTTCTAGTTTTCCATACTTTACTACTACCCTTTGTAGTTCTTAAACTACAAAACTTGAACTGCACATTAACCTACTATGTAGGTTGTGGCTCCCCAGGTTGCACCTTTATATGTAGCTTTCTCTTTTGTAAAATTTATTGGAGCTCTTGTAGTGGAATTAAATTAGGTTCATCTATGATATGCACAATATTTGGTTCAACCTGTGAGAGTTCATGCTTGAGAATTTTCAAATTATCAAGTACTTCTCAGACCATGGTAAGAAAAATGTGTAGTGGAATCTTAATGACCATCAAATTGTGAACATCTACTTCTTCTGTGATGATAAGGAAGTCTTTGGCATTTGATATTTGAAGCTGGATATCTGACATAGTATCATCCAACCTATATGTAGTCCTTTGGGCTTGAAATACCATAAATGTGTTTCACATTATCTCATTCTACTAGACTTAGAGCTTCTTCATCATGGTATCCCTAGATTTTAAAAATTGTTAAAATGCATCATTCAATGTTTCCCTAGTAGCCATTCGATCATTCAGTACAACTTTAGCTTTATCTATCATTATGAACTTTGTTTTAGTAGAATCTAAGGATTTGTCAATATGTTGCCTCTAATGAAGAATTCCTTATGTAATATTATTAGCATGATGCACAAATATATCCAAGACCTACACATTTTCCTCTAAAAGTTTGTAAATGCCTTCCATCTCAATGTATATAACCTATCCTTGGGTGCATAGTTTATGTGTGCTCACCCAATCCTTTGGTAGATAAGTTAGAAACATAATGATTTGTTTATCCTCAGACATTACTTGATTTCCAAGGACTTATGAAACCAGAGCAAGACAAGATGCATTGATGAGCTTCCTAGCCTTAGTAATTTGATTTTATGCTTCCACTTTCTCCTTGTGTAGTAAAAAAAACCATCTGTTCCAAGTCCAAATCCTTTAGTGCAATGGATTTTTTGAATGAATATACTCCTTCAATTTCCTTGGATAGTGACCACTATAAAACATACAACAACATCTCCATGGAAGTTGAATCAAGCACAGTGGATCTCATTCAAACAATGGTATCTAGGGATACCTCTATTACATATACATCATCTATTTCCATATCAAATTGTGAGTGCTCCAAATATTTAGATTCGATAACAATGACACCTCTATGCATGAAAAACTTTCTCAACTTAGTCTAAAGGACAAGTGTATCCTTATGTCTCATTGTGCCCCTAGACTTCACTTTATGGGCACTACTTATTATGGTTAGATCTCCAAAATATACCAAATGCTCAAGTATGGTGGTTGAAGAACTCACCTGATGAAGACTACATTTTTTATGCATCAATGGTCATACTGGCTTCCCTTCCTCTAGTAGATCTATAAATTGTGTAGATGACGAACCAAATTCTAGATCTTTTTTGAAAATTTATGCTTCAAGTTCATGTAAAGCTTCTTCTTGACCTATAGCATCCATGATAATAGTGGGAGGGGGTTATGTAATGTTAACCAAATGATCACGACTTACCTTATTCTATACTTGGCAAGTATGCACTAATTTCCAAACAAAGAACTCCTCCTCCTCCTTATCATGGACCTTTTGATTGATGTCTTTGATCATGCATTAAATAACTTCTTATTCATCAACCCACAAAATTGCTAGATCATACTCCCAAACTATCCTTGGCACATGTAGGTTATCCAACCAATACTTGATTTGCCTTGATCTCTAAGGAGTTATAGACTATTTGGGTGAGGCATGTGGTTACACAATTGACTACATTTATTCTTGCTCATGTCAACCTTGTTGTGTGACTAGGGCTCTCTGCCTCCATATTTTGGCTTGTGCTTCAACCATTGTGATGAAAAAGGGCATTGAATTTGTAGTTGGTATGGCCAACTCATGCACCTTGATTTAAATAGCATTGTAAAAATTAGTTACCAATGCATGTTGCCCTAAATATTATATGACATCCTATGAAATTTAAGGGTGTGACCTAATCAAAGCTAGAGCCTCAAGCCACCATGTGTTAAATCACCCCAATTGTTCATAATATTGCCCTATCTTAGTCCATGTGATGCTTTTGAGGGTATTAGTAGGCCAAAAGTATGTATTAATTTTAACTTGGCCTAGTGGGGACTTTTATTTGGTGAAGCATAACAAAAAAACCAAAAACTAATATTGAAAATTTTGTGAACTACCTAAAAGTACCTTTTCAATATTAGTGGTAAGATCGGATATGAGAAACTCAGGCCAATTGAATTTCTCATTCTATTATATCATGTGATACACAATGTTAATTACTCATTTTGTTCCTTGTTTAGCCTGCTTCATTGTCTGCCAAAACCTCTTTGTAATACACTCTACCAAAACCTCTTTGTAACATCCTCAATGGATTCAATTGGGGTTATTCTACCTTCCCTATTGGGAAACTTGTCTCAAACATATAAATGAATTGACAGTATGGTGGAATTGTATTGCAATAACATTTTTTCATGATTTAGGAGGCTTGTGGCTCTCACCATGGTTTGTGCATTGATCCAAATGATGATATCTCCAGAAAAATAAATAGCCCCTTGGTTATATCTGCTTAACAAGGTATGCATGACCTCATCCAGTTTCTAAAATTTAGGTAACCTCATTATCTTCTCTACATCAAAAACCTAAAGTGGATGTTGAAGTCCAAGATCTCCTACTTGTGTACTTGGTTGTGTTGATAGGGCAAATAGAGTAAATTTAGCCATTTCCAAAAAATCAAAGGGATATAGGTCATTGAGTTTGGTTTGTTGAAGACCTAGCCCAATCCCAATTTTTTCCTTTTATGCAACTATGAGTGGCATCCATAACTTACTCCTATCCATGACTAAACCTATCATCTGCACTATTTGATTGCTTTATTCTACTAAAATCTGGGTATCAATTTTTCATCATTAGAGTATATCGAGAGTAGATAGTAGAATATTATTCTTCACCAAAGTATATAATATTTTTTCATTGTTTCTTTACTTTAGTTTATGGATTTTGGCATCCAATTTCTCTTGCCAACCTCTTTAAATGCACTGACTGCTTGGACATGAGTGTTCTTCCTCATATTTAATATTTTGGCTTTGATGGTGACCTTTTATGTCTCAAAAATCTTAAAATTACCCCATAGCCTATCACATCCCAACTTGATCTGCATTGAACAAGATGCAATCTTTCCAAATGCCATGTCATTAATGGTTTTTCATGACCATTAGTAGTCCATCTACCATACCTGTCTTGTCACTGCCATTGTCTTGAACTTAATTTAAGATTGATGAATTTTTTTTACTAGATTGATCCTTAATCTCCTTTATTTAGAAAACTATAAATAATAGCATTTTACATTTTAGACTAACTTATTAAATGCATTCAATAAGTTGTATTATGCATACCATAAGAACCTCTTGGACTCTACAAGTGTGCAATAACAGATGCAACTATAGATAGAAGAAGAAAGGACCAAAAAATCCAAAAGTTGAATAATGACCTCACCACCCACTCCAAAATTATAGTTATATTATTTGGGAGAGAATAAAGAACATGATCATAAACTTGAAGCCAGCACTTGGGTTCATTGTGGCCTCACAACGACTGAGTGCATAGGTGAGTGCTACAGTAAAATTGAAGTCTCAGTCCCTTCTACTGACATGTGTCATCATGGTACTCCTCAAGAAATAAGGGAGTTATTTAAAGAAGAGGTGAACCATTAGGCCAAAAAAGTGGGACCCATTTTTGGCATGGATTTTAGAGGCAGTTCAGAGGGAGACACTCATCACCATAGTGCTTCTTGCATATCCCTAAGATTTTGTACATGAAGTTCTATCTATTAATATCTAGGTAAATGGGATGGAGACACTTGGCATAATCATGGAGAGTCACTCACCCAATCAACTTGAAATATTTTTTGAGTGTCGAAATGTTTCAGGTTTATAGGTGTATGCCACATACCCTTAATCTTAATGTTGTGGGTACCCTTGAAGATATTACCCATTGCGACCTTCAAACCTTGAAGGGTTATTATACACCTATATGAATGGTATCTCTTAAGAGATACCATTTAAACTTTAAAGGCCATTCAAAGTATCACCTAATACTACCTTTAAAATTTAAAGGGTATCCATATGCTTATTTGAAAGGTATCTCCTAAGAGACACCTTCAAAATTTTGGGTTCACAACAAAGGTTAAAATCAAATACAGGATCCCAAAATATAAAAATCTAATTGTTTTTCATAATTTTGCCCAAAACCCCCATTGTTCATTATATTTTTGTATTATAATAAAATACATGGTTGAATATTGACTTAATTATCTATTTTTCTCTACGTGATTATTCCTCTCTAATGCATGTTTGAAATGTATCTCCTAGGAGATACCTTCAAAGTAGGATGAAGCAAAAATTGAAGTATGTAGTATATGATATTAAAATCTATTATGTTATTAGATTGACATAAATCATTTCATTAAAAAAAATGTTATACATTACCTTTTTAACATTTTTAGGTTTTAACATATCTCCATGCTTATGTTATGTTATAAATATAGCTTTATTTCCTACATACAGGTATAAATTGGACTAATTTTATAAATAACCTGATTAACAACTCCTATCATGTCTTTTGCAAATATCCAACTGAAAAATCATATTTCAATGTCTTTCTAATGTGGATACAATGTTTCTCTCATAATTAATGGTAAGGTCATTTGTGAAGGAAGAATACACAAAGTGGTAGGTTCAGATGTTGAATCTTCGGAACCCATAAATCTCACTTCCACATGCCACAATGAGGAAATATTTATTGGATGTGTAAGTGTTAATGTGACTAAAGATTTTTATCTGAATCTACTACTTCCATTTCTTATAGATTTTGTGGATAATTTAGGGGATGTAGTTTATAGTTTTACTCTATGGAGCACGAGAATGATCCAACATGACATAGACAAGTTTTCTATAGACAATGAGATGGAACAAAGTCAAAATAATTTATGTCTAGTTCTATATATACAACCATTGCAACAAGAAAACCCTTGCTTGGATTCATTTATTTGATATATCAATGATCCTACCACATTTCAAAGCCCATGAAAAAAAAAATTGGAAAAGGGTACATTTGTTGCACAAATATACAACTCTTGAAAATGATGAAAAAATGCTTATGGTTATGTTGAATTTGCACAACTAGGGGAGATTTTTGGTTGCATTCATGTCCCAATGTTAGAAAATGAATTAAACATTTAAATAAGGCATGTTATACAACATTGTGAGACTTGCAGTACAGCGGTAATTGAAACATCTATCGCTAGATGGCCTTCCAACAAAATAGTGGACACTGAGACTTGTAGAGCAATTAATTTACCATACATAACACCAAAGGAGAAATAAATTGGAAATGTTTGGGATGTAGTGGATAATGAAGTCACTCCTTGCCTAATATTCCTAACATATAGGCATCCAAAAAAATAGTTCATTCCTACAAATACTCAAGCCAAAAAAGAAGTTAACTAAATATTTCACTCAGCCAAATGGAGTTTGATGAAAGCATAGATAGTGAGATTACAACAATATATGCAGATAAATGTTGCACCAAAAAATGTTTTTAGTCAGGATTGTCATTTGAGATTCTAAAATTTGCAAAGATGAAGTTGTTTGATTCCACCACAACAAATAGGAGGCAACATGTCTTGGATACCCTTTTCATCGATTTGCTTAAGAAAAAAAAAACTAGCATTGATTTTCAAGTTACAAAGATCTATTTGGAAGCTTGGCTTAAAATATATGGATTGAAGAGAAGTAAATTTTTTGACATTCAAAATTATCACAAAAATGGGGAATGAAATGCATTCCATGCAAGGATATTTTGACAAAAGCCACAAAAGAAGACAATGGCAGATAAAGATTTGTTGGACCAATTGGTGGCTAATTTTGTAGATGTTTCTCCATGACTAACATGTTGAGTAGATATAGATGAATCATGAGAAAATGTTTGACATCTTCTAGTATCTTTCACTCAAGAATTTATGAGGCACCACATCAATACACAACTAGTATATATGGAATATGAGCCAATATCCTAACCAAAATTTAATAACATGTGGAGAACTAATTTTCATGATGTGACCATTACCACATCTAATGAATTCACTAGGTACAAAATATGCATCTTGTTAACTCAATAAAATTGCTCTGGGTCCCTCTCTAGAGATCAAGAAGAGTGTATCAATAAAGAATTCATGATGCACTCAAATCAAATACTTTCCACAAGACAAATATATTACACACATAAACAAATGTCAGAGCAATACCTTGAATAATGCCTCAGTGTCATTCATGACAAGGTGGAATGTCAAAAAACATTTGTGCCAAGGATAGTGATAAAAATCAAAGCAGTTATCGACATAATATTAGAGTTTTCAATGGTAGGGATTATAACACATGGTCATGGTGCAAGTGGATATGGCCATTTTTTTAATGTACATTCTTGGAGGGTCTAAATTTACTATCACCTCATTGAACAAGTACTTTAGGGATATGGAAATAATAGTGCCAGATACTTATGGATCTTTACTATATAAACTTAGATCTTCAAAATATCCATTGTATGGTGTACTTATGTCTAAGAATTGCTACCTTAAATGCAAGAATATAGAGAAGAAGCACAATTAATTGGTGCCTTCAAGAAACTTCCTTTTAGGCAATACCTTCAACTAGAAAATTATTGTGGGGGCAATAAGAATAGGTACTTCCATCCAAAATTATATTTTAAAAATGTCAAACCTTATATGAAACTAATGTTAATTTTATAAATTCATAAAATCATGTCTTTTTTTACAAGTATGTGTTGCAATATTTATCTCTCCTTGTCTATAAAGGTGTTTTCCTCAATGTCAAGGTCATATTTCTACCTATATGACATACCCATGAGGACATCGATGACACATTTGGAAACCTATCTGAATGTATTATGGAGTGTGGCAGAGATGATGGACACTTATAGGATGTGTAAAAATATAAGAAACTTCATGCCATATTTGATTGAGGAGGTAGCAAATTTCAAAGACTATGTTAATAGTTACTAGCTAAAGGGAAAAAATAAAATAGTAGGCTTGACAAAAGGTCAATACTTTCTTCTAAACATGGATCAAGGTCAGGCCATTATGCATTGTAAAAAATCTATAAGAGATAGAAATTAGTCCCCCCCATTACATTATGGGAACAAAATAAAATGGTGAGCCAAATGTTCCAGAAGGTAATATGAAAAAAAAATATTTCAAAGACTTAAAAAATAGAGAAATGTCTGAAGATTCCATTATTGCTAAAGATTCAGATAGAAGTAAAACAAAGAGTGAAAAATAAATTAAATATAACTTGAATAAGTATATACAGTAATTCAATGAATTTTATTTGACCAAAAATAGTAAGTGGAAGGATCTAACATATTACTTCCAAAACATCCATGACATAATGAAAGGAGACATGTTCCCTTCTAAAGTTGAGTGCATAGGAGAGTTTTGGCCTAGAACTTGTCATGACATACACCTGCATAGAGATCTGCACAAAATGGCTCATAATAGAACCCTTGATTTTGGAGTGTCATCTATAGATACATATGTTGGTCCAAGAAGGAAAAGAACAAGAATTGCATTTGATCCAACTCAAGATGTGCAAATAAGAGATATGTTATTTGTCAAACTTGACGATTCTATAGGAGTGAACTACACAGTTTGGGTTTCTAGAGCTAAAAATGATATTGAGATTGTAAAAAAAAATAGGGATATAGATGAAGGGTCAATGTAGCTTGGTTCATCCCAATTCATGAAGGGAAAAAAGATGTAGAAGAAGTGAAAATTTATTCAGGCTACTTGGACAAAAAATAGAAGCCAAACCCAACTGACACATCTTTAACATCCATACTCAAGATAGTACCATCTACGCTTGGAAACCAAATAAAAATTGGAGAGGTCATACACTTTTTCTCACTAATTTTTTGAAAGGCATTGTAATAGACTATTTGAATGCATCAACCCACTAGGCATTAACAAAAATAGTGATAAAAAGATTGTGAAATTTAAAATGGTGTTTCCTTAATTTTAGAATGAAAAATATGAATGTTTTTTTTCAAAATTTAGTCCATTTTTTTAGAATGTATAATGTTTTTTTGTTTTATTTATTTATATTTATTTCTAGTGGCACTTCGTATTTTGTGTCTTGGAAAATACACCTCGACATTTGAGTTTTATATTTTCTACTACAATAATTCAATATTTTGGTAACTGTGCATCTATTTAATAGAATTTGACTATTGGAACATCCAATTCACATTTTTGCATCCTTAAAAATGGTCTTCGATAAACGGTCTTCATACTTTACACATCTGAGAATTTAGTGCACTAAAACTTTTGTGTTTTTCAAAATATAATTTGGCATTTCCATGTATGTGTAAAGGTCTTCAGGGTTTATGCCTCAGAATGTCCCACTTGCACGTTAAGATTTGTTCTTTGGCTTTTGCATATCAATAAATGTTATTTAGCTTTTCACATGGCACTCAAGATTGGGCCACATGCCATAATCTCGATAATTTAGTTGTGTAGAAGGATGACCAGTCCAAAAAAAGTCTAGAATAATAAAGGTACCTAAGATCTCCACACACATCACAATCTTGATAACTTGACACAAATACAAGATAAACTTCGATGGTCAAGAAGATGTCACTCAAATCAAATTAAACAAATAGCTCATGATCCAATCAACTGATGACATGTGGCATCTTAATCATTCCAAGTGTTCTAAATCATATATGGGTTGAGCACATGATTGATGTATGAATTATTTTTATTTAAGAAATATATTGCCAAGTCTTATAATATATGTAAATGCATGGTAAGTGAACTAGTTTAAATGGTCACATAATTTGGACTTATTGAAAATATATAATATAGATGTGATTTATTTATCATAAGTCCAAATAATTCCTAATGAAGTCCAATTTATTTATGATAGTTTTCAACTACTAATAAATAAATTATTTATGATCATTTTAAATAATTTAGACTTATCACAAATACATTAGACAAATATGAGTTATTTGAAATTAGTCCAACTTAATTTCGATAAAGTCCAATTTAATCTGGATAGATTCCAATTTAATTTTGATAGTTTTTAAAAATTTGGATTGTTGATAAGTCAAAATTATTTGAAATAGTCCTTTTATAGTGGAATTGAGTGCTTTAAATGTGCTTGAGCTTAAAAATCTAGGTAATCTAAGATTAAGACTATTGTAGATGGTATTATGTAGAAGTAGGTAAGAATAGGGATTGATAACCTTAATTGTGTACAACTTGTTTTGAGTTTGATTATGTATTCTGCATCCACTTTCCATCTAATCACTAGAGGGCTAGAAGTCATGTATTTATATTGTTTTATTACTTATGCAGGTAATAAAAGAGGTCTAGGCCAACCCTAAGAGGTTTTAGATTTAAAAAGATATATATTTGTGAAAAATATAGGGAAAAGACATTAGTGTCATTATTAGGACACTAGCACCATTTGGTGTTATTGTCCTTATTATAGTACTAGTGTCCAAGTGGTAGAACACTAGGTACGAATGGCCAATATTAAGAAATGAGTGTTTGGGACTGCTTTAGGGATACCAGAGACCCACATGGCCCACATGAAGGCTAGATAAGTGTGATAATAAGATCTAGGATAGGTCTAGGGCTAAACCAAGGATAGGTAATATTAAGTAATACTCTTATCATTCAAATAACACTTTTAGGTGATTACATTTGTCCCCCTTTAATCTATAAATGCAACAAAGCAAAATGGATAATATAAATGAAAAAGAAGCAAAGTTAGACTTATCTAAGAGGTGAAGCCCATGAAGTTAGGTCTGAGTATGTGAAGCATGCTCCAATGCATGTCTTACAAGTGAAATGTGCATAAATCAATACTTAATAGATATCAAAATCAAAGACTAAACTAAGTAAAGAAGTAAAACTAAGTAAAAGGATAAGAGAGAGGAAAGGAATAAATACACCTAACTATGTACATGAACCAATGCTTAAACCTAGTGACAACTTGTGTGTGTGCATGTATATGGTGATCAATCTATGAATAGCTTGGACTGAGTTGATGTATTTCTCATTCCTTATGTGTGGGTGGATCAAGAAGTCAATTCAATTTTGATTCCATCATTGCCCAGCCCTACTTGGTGGACTATAACCAATGGATAGCTTGGATTGGACTAATAGTGTGTCTAACCATCTCATGTATATGGATCAATAACTCAATTAGGATATGAATCCATCATTTACCCTGCATGTATAGTATATGCATCTAAAAATAAAAATGTGCAATGTAACTACAAATATCTAATTGGGTATGTCAACTTTGTAATCACTCGAGAATGCCAACCACTACAGATGGAGTAAGACATGAAACTTGTGTGTAACCTAGAATATGATGTTGTATATATGAAACATAGAGAGTGATATAGAATTTGTCATCACATCTGCTCAACCAATGTGTAAGTGAGCATACATAAATAATGTGTCATGTACATGCCCCTAAATATGATATATGAGCATATAGGTTTTGGACCGAGTTGTAATAATATGTATTCAAATATCTGAACTAAATATGGGAGTGGCCATGCCACACATGATGCCCCCAATCTGAGTAAACTAGTATGAATTTGAGCTAAACTAGTATGAATATGACCAAAATTGGGCAAAAATGATAAGTCTATAATTGAACTTGTGCAAACCTATAATGTACTTGTACTTTTCTATCCAATCTAGTTTTTTCTAAAACTAATATTACTAGATTGTAGTGCCATATTTTGGATAGTAGATCCATTATTAGATATGTGGTGCTAGTATCCCAATTTAAGTACTAGTGTCCTTCTACTCTAATTTTTGTGCAACCGTACTGATCTTTGTATCATTATTTTCCCACTGTGTTTACCTGAGTCTAATTTATGTAATATGAATCTATGGGCTGAAAAATGTACTATGAATGCATTATAGGAGCTTGATCTCTATTACAAACCCATATGAATTCCCCCTCTTTTGAGGGGACTATTGAACCTATGCAATAACTATCCTTAAAATAAAATTCTCTATAAAATGTGTGTTATCTATAGTATATATTATATCTATATAATAATCCAATATAATGTGCATACATAACATTAGAATGTAAGATAATTTGAGCATAAGTTTGTAATGTGCAATTTATGTCATTTCAAACACTCACAAAGGTGTCAAGATAGATATAAAAATGTATGTAACAACAAATCTTACTAAAAATGAGTAGCTTCCTAGGGGTATAGGGCATGATGTTGATCACAACACCCAAGTATGAAGGGTAGATGTATGAGGTCCCTCATGAAATATAAAATTGGAGTGTGTAACAAGAAAGAGACAAGTATCATGTCCATGATACATACAAGAAATCATATATACAACACACATGAGGCACATAAATTAGTCTAAGGAGACACAATACAAGGGGCATGGGCACATGTCACTAAATCTAAGAAAACAAGACATACAAGGACATTTTGAAATGTACACATACACAAGAAACAAGCAATTTGGCTTAGATATGCATAAAAGGACATGTTCAAATGTCCCCATACACAATCAAGAAGGCACACATAAGGACATGGGCATATGTCCAAATCATACATATTATGAATAGAAGTGCTATTGAGCCAAAGATAAATGGCATATTCAAATGCCCTTGAATAAAAGAAGCATAGAGATACAATAAAATATAAACTAGGGAAGATAGAAATGAAAGCAGGCATGAATATGTAATACAAATCTGTGTAAGAGCTAGGATGTATATATGTTGAGTCTAAAGTAGTGATAGTTGATAATAAATATGAGTAAGTGTAGCATGATCAATATCAAGATATACCAATACTAAATCTATGATGTAGAGTATAGAAATATAAAACATGGTAATCAAAATCGTATATAGGGTGCCCCCAAATGGGCAAATGTCTCAAGTGAAGAGGTCATGCATCAATGTAATTCTCCCAATGGGTAGATAATAGAAAATATGGATCAGTGTAGTGGACCTGAGTCTTATATTAATCTATAAGCACTCAAAAAGAATAAGTGAAGCATGTATGTATGATAAAACTTACCATGATAAGATAGCTAGCATATGTAGTGTCTATAAAATATAAGAGATGTAAACATGGCAATGCATACAATCTATAATTTTATGTTTTCTGAGTAAATATTTGAATGTTTTTTTTTTTTTGACATATTATATAGTTTTTGTATTTTATAGGTATAAGCTATGTACAACCAACATGAAAATGAACTATGTAAAAGGATTAAGAGAGAAGGAAAGTATGTCTAATTAAATACTAAAAATAAAAGAGATAGTGTATAGTCAAAGTGAAATGTCTCTATAGACCCAAGAGCACATCCATGGCATGTGAATAATTAAATGGTGGATCAGGTGGGAGGTTACCCAATGCCACATACTAAATCTCTCTGAACTCAAATAAGTCATCATCATCATAATTATCATACCATTTTATGTGTATTAGTGGAGCCTTATCCTTGAAATTAGTATGGATTCTATGTATCCAAATAGAGTGCTACTCTACTTTGTAAAATTCCTCCTATGCAATCCCAAGGTAAACCACATTGGACTGTGGAGTACTTATATAAAACCTATGGTTCTCATTTATTCCAATCATGTAAAATGTAGACCATGTGTCCCTCATGACTAAATGTCAAACATCTATCTAATCAATCAACTATGGCATCCATCACTTATAACCATGTACTACCAAGTATAACCTAAAGATGATTTTCCCTACTCATGATATACAATAATTTGTTGTCTATCTTGGGGCCACATGCAAATAGTAGTGTGATATGTCCAATATAATCTTGACAATGTATGACATGCTATATCTTGTTATCCTGATAGCCTATGTGTTATAAGAATGCTAGAGTGGAAGTATTAGGATTAGAATCCTCATCTATAGCCACATGGGGGATGATTTGTCTTCAAAAAATATGGATAGTCAATGGATCATTCCATGAGTATTTGTGTTGATGATGACTCTATTATGGTGCTTGTATTTATGGAGGTTAAGGCTGTATAATTTGAATAGTGACCTGAACCTTGAATTTCTTCAACGTATGTTATAATGCTAAGCATTATTAGTATCATGTCTTGTAATTCTATGAAAACAAAAAAAGGTTAACCTTCCTACTATGATAATATACTGATGGATCTATGATGAGCTATGGGTAATACCATCAATCCTCGATCAAGTAATATCTATATAATTTGGTATGATCTATCATGTGAACTCCCCACCTAAATCCATAGATTTAACCATATTAACTAAATGAATGGAGGTATATTTCATTGACTTTAATTGAGTAAGGGAGCTTGTAATTATAGGATTATGAACTAGTGGTGTTTATGGTGTATAAAAAGGAATGAGTTCCTTAGAATCATATCTATACTCTCTTAGGCCCACTAATGCAAAACTTAATCCACAGAAATAGTCATCAATGTCAATAGGTGTTAGATTATCCTCTATGGTGGCCTAAGAATATGTATCATAGTTATGGATGTATTCTAAGTTAACAAGTAATGTTAATTTTGCTATGATAATCTCATCATCCACCCTAGGTGGGGATATCTATACTATGGGAGGGTGCTACTCCATCATGGGTGAAGGTAACTATGTTATGAGAATATTTAGAGGAGGTGTAAGAATAGTCTTGTTGGATTCCCCAACCTCATATGTATGCATATGCTCAACTAGAATCTTATGAAATGGGGATTCTATGATAACATGAGGTGTCTCATTTGTATATGTACTCAGGGTAGTAGGCTTGGTGAGTCTACAATATTTGAATGGTTTATTATCTACTGGATAAGTGTATAAGTATATGTCATGTAAAAACTTGATGCATTTGTGCAAAGTAGAGGATATGACCTCCATATCATGTATGCATGGTCTAAAAATTAAAAATTTATAGCGTAAATGATTAGGCATCACCTAAAAGTGTGTGGGTAGGGTTTTTGTCCCTACCATAATATCCAATTTAATAGAATTCAATGTGTATCTATGAATGTCATCAAAACCTCTGATATTCTTATGTCTTATGAATGGATGTTATATCAACCCTCATAGTTTATATAAATATGACTTTGCATATGTTAAGTCCTAAACCACTATCAATTAGAAAATCATTTAATAGTAGTGGTATTGATTTATGATTTAATGAAAAGTGGTAAATTTTGAGCAATAATTGAATGTGATGTCAAATCCTCATTGGAGAAAGATATAATGTCCTCAATGTTTGTGATAGTTTTCATCATAGATGAAAAGTAAGTTGGATTTATGTCATAGGGCAAAGATATATGATTGAGTGTCTGAAAAAGAATATCTTTGAAAATAGTGGCCTTTTTAAGTAATTCCAATATGGATATCTTAGATAGTGTGTTTCTCAACTGATCCATAAGGTTAAATGGTTTGTGATGAACTTTATGTCATGTTGTAGTGTGATGGGGATGAGGAGGGATGGTGGGATTATGTTGTTCCTATATAGGCTGAGGAGACACCCTGTTCCATCTAGTAAAAACTCAAACTATAGGATCTAATATTTGATGAGGGTGATTAGTAGAGATAGGATGGGAGTGAAGATAATCAACTGGTCTAGGTGGAAGTAAAACAAAAGAAGTTATCTGATCCCTTTGTCATCAAGTATTAAATAGAGGTAACTCAAAGTGAACCATGTATCAATGATCCTCATAAGTATTGGACTCATATGAGGGAGGGAAAATGTGTAAAATAAGCTTATCTTTGACATGATCCGTGAGAGGAGTGACATAGATGTGCACGTAATAAGCATGCTAAGGAAACCATAAGACTTTATACCATAAATTAAAAAATGTCATCCATAATGATAATCATGATAATAGGCTAAAAACTAAAATTGATTAGATGATAGAAATAAGAATGTAAACCCTATTGGTATGCTAGAGTTTTTTAAATAATGTGCTCAAAGTAAGTCAGGTTCACCAAATGTTTTAACCTTTTTAGGACTTATAAAGTATAAATCCTATGTTGTTAAAGGGTCTAATTATGCTAAATTAGGGTAATAATATGCAATAAATATATCCTATGATTTGTTATATAATTGACTAAATTTTACCTTTAGAAAAATAGCAATAAATTGTACAAGTAAAAACTTAATTGGAAAATGACTGAAACAGATGATATGGGGGCTAGAAATTGAGGCAAAGGCTAGTTTGAGTTTTTTAAATAAGATTATAGTATTATAACCCCTATTATATATTATTTCCCTAATTGGATAGTAGTACCATAATTTTAAATATGGTGTTAGTGTCCTTTGTGAAAGACTATCCCAATTTTATAGGTGTGCCTATGTCTAGGTCTGAGAGGTATGTTCTTATGTGCATGAGTTATGAAACCCTATGTATTACTTGTGTTGATTGAATTTGAGAGTAAACCATAATATTACATATAACCAAGGCTTCCAATTGATACAATATGAAAGGTGTGTTTTTTAGTGGGGTATACTAGACATCCTCAACACCTTATTGTGATGAGAGTTGCTTACATACCAATACTTCACTGAGGGATCAAGCCTGATGTAGTTCTCCCCACCTAAGTGGTGGTTCAAGTGAAACTGAGGATAGTATGATAGTGTACTTGAGTTTTTATAATGTGCTTGAGACTATAAATTTGGGTAATCTAATCTTAGGACTACTATATATGGTATTATGTAGAAGTAGGGAAGAATAGGGATTGATAACCTTAATTATGCACAACTTGTTCTAAGTTTGAATGTGTATTTTGCATATAATTTTGATTAAATTATTATAAGGCTAAAATTCATGTATTTATACTATTCCATTGCTTATGGGGGTGCTAAAATAGGTCTAGGCCAACCCTAGGAGGCTTTAAATTTGACAAGATATCTATTGTTAAAAAGAGCGAGAAAGGACATTAGTGCCATTATTGGGACACTAGCACCATGTGGTGATACTATCCTTATTATGTCACTAGTTTCCAAGTGGTAGAACACTAGGAAAAAAGGGTCAGGATAAAGAAATGAGGGTTTGAGACTACTTTCAAGATTATTAGAGATGCATATGGCCTGCATGAAGGCTAGATGAGTGTGATAATAGGCTCTAGAATAGGTCTAAGGATAATCAATGAATAAGTAGTATCAAGTAGCACTCTTATCACTCAAATACCTCTTTTAGGTAATTAATACCATCATATCCCCCATACTATATTTGAGGGGAAGGTGGATACCATTTTATCTATTATGGTGGTGACATAGAATTTCAAGGCTCTTAATACTATGGATAAGGAGGTGTTCATCCAACCTAATATTGAGATGACTACAATGTCCATCATGTGAGACCTTATGGCTTACATTTAGGATACTTCATTTATGGGTATTGAAAATATCAGGACATTTATCTAGGCTTAGCTTACATAGTTTAAGTTATCTCTACATCTAGGCTTGGCACTCTTGGTTTTGTAGTTAGAGTATATTGTAAAATGACTATGAAGAAATTTTTGGTGATGTCATCCTTTATCTACTAAAGTGATCTATAGTTAGTTTCATCATGATTATGGGATTTTCAAAAATTATAGTACATGTTATGTAGTTATTGTATGTATTTTTTTAACAAGTGACATATGGTAGTAGGATGTCCCACTATACAACAGATCTTGTATAACTATGTTATCTAATCATTCATATGGTGTCATTCCTTAACATACTCCATGCACCATATTGATATTTTATGTCAGTTTATCTTATGTAATTCATCCATCATTCATAGAATAAACTTTATCCTATCATCTATCTTTACAGTAGGTTGAAAACTTTCCCTATAATATTTTATCTATTCAATTTGAATCATATCTTATTGAGACTCAACATTATTAGGGAACTACATTTGTGTGATATAAAATTAGATCTCGAGTTACAAATATTCTACAAACCACACAATTTTATTTATGTTTATGAACTATAAACTCACTTATTTTATAACATCTGAGAACCTATGATCATAATTCCAAACTAATTCTCCAATTTTATGAGGATTTTATTTCAAATCCTTAATATTTTAACTTGAGAAAATTTTCATCTTGAATTATCAAATCATTTTATCCCTAACATCTTGCAAGGCTATTGAATTTGGATTATTTTGGTATATAAATTATAGAGCTCTTCATGTCATAGCTCCTATAAGCTTACACTTATTCACACCATCAGTATAAATACCTTTAGTTTTCCATTTCATTTCATAGGTCAAAGAACACTATTTTGGATTATTAAAACCATCATAATGTGTCAAACTTATGAAAATTCCTAGATTGAGAGCCATGATTCTTGTGATTGCTCTAGAAAAACTAGCTACTTAGGGTTAGACTTCACTAATGTCTTAATATTTGATGTAGCTCCCTTTAAATTACCAATATTCTTATTTTTAATTATTTTATATGTTTTATCACTTTCCTTTTTTTTAAAAAAATCATCAAACAATTTAGTACTCCTCTCAAGTTCATATGGCTTAATCTTATTAATAAATTAAGGGGGATGCATCCCCTTGGAATGAATGATCCATGTTTGAATTAATTTTCTCACTTGAACTTGAACCTAATTTTATTCTATTACTTTTAATTACATCTTTAAAATATTGTCCTTCCTCTTCTCCAAATAATATCCTCCCTTGTCACTACTTCCTAAAAATACCCTCTATTTATTCTATTTGCTTCTCTATAACTCCTCCACATTCCCTTTCTTTCATTTTCTCTAAATCACTTTCCTCATATCACCCATCCCCTTCAATCTATTTTTCACCCTTAAATCCTTTGTGTAATTTTATTTACCCCTCTTTTCAATCTCTAGTATCCCTTGAAGATTTATCTCCTCTTACAGTCTTCACACTTTTTTATTCTACATTTACTCACAGTTATATGAAGATCATTTTATTTATTCAATCATTTTGTTGTTGTAGTTATATTTTAAGTCTCATAATTATATTCTCTTTATTCTTCTCTATATCCTTAATATTATGGGTTCAAGTTCAAGTTCCATGTCTAAACTCCTCATCATTTAATCCCTTTAGTCCACATCCTTGTATGCCTTTGAAAACTACTCCATATATAATGGTATTGGCACCATGGCCTTCTCCATAATAAACATCTTCATAAGTATTGGTACTCACTACACAAACTTACATTTGATGCCTCTTATAAATAAATCATTTGTAACTCCAATCACAATGTACACAAAAAAAAACTCAATGATATACCTATCAATGGTGGTTTTAGGCAATGGTCTATTTTTTGCATCCATTAGATATCTAGGCTTTACATTATTTCTACATTTTATTTAGTCTAGATAAAATGCTCTATCTCACTCAATCTAAAGCAATAATTTTCTAGTTTTGACAACAAAGTGGATAATAATTTAGAAAACTCACACTAAAAAAATCATATATTTTTACATGAATATGATCAATTATAATTTCTTTCATCATAATTCTAATTCATTTAGATTATTATTCTATGAATTTATAAATTATTTCATCCAATCACCATTCCAAATATCTTGTACCCATATCCATTTCAACATGTTTCTAGTTCCATGCTCATTACACCATTATTAACATAGGTTCATGTGAATTCCCATTAGAATATGCTAAGGTTTGTGTGTGCAAAGTGAAAAATAAATTCAAAACACAAATGTGGATTTAAAAATTTAATTTATTCATTATATTCATACATAAGGAACATTCATGGAAACACAAAGTAAAGGCAAATAAAATCCATTAATTTTTATATTAATAAATAATTTCGAATGAAACATAGGATAAATGTCCATGAAAGAAGTACAAAAGAACCATCAACACATATCTATATTAATCTCTCATAATGTATAACACTTTTCCTTTATAACTTTATAATATTTATAGAGAAATAAGGATATGACGCTTTGCATTACAAACCTTTCTTTTCTCTCTCAAAGGGGTATTTACGTATTCCATATACTATTGATATACAACCATGTGTTGAATACATACAAAAATATATAAATTATATAAAATCTAACACATCATAAACTTGTCATTCATATATACTCTAAAATTTTGAGTTCTTATGTCTACTCCCAACAAGAGGACCTTATATGAACAAGATGCACAAAAAGGAAAACACATGCACTTACAATAAATCATTCATGCACAAACAATCAATGTAGAAATGTAAAAATCATAATTTAGAATATCCATATAATAAGAATTGTATAAAAAACTATAAAAATATGTAGTAATCTATCTCATATGATAAATAATATGTAATGATAAATATCAATGTGTAATAATCCACTAAAATGGCAATACCCCAATCTAGGACTTATTTTCTATGAAATTGTCCCATCCAAGATATGGGTGCACAATGTAAAATTTGGTATTATGTAACATGTGAATTCGTATAAAAATCACTGAATAAATACCATGAAAAGCATATAGTTATAAATAATGGAAAATTAAAAACATCTATAATAGATGAATATGTAGCATGTATAAATCAATGTTTTTTATTTTTTTGAATTTGGCCAATATTTTCAAAATTTTGAATTTTTCTAAGGTTTTTTTTATTTTGTAAATATTTTTTATTTTATTTTTAAATTTTTGACAATATCGGTATGTATCCATCTCTTGATGGGAAATATATGAGCTATTTAGTCATCAAGCATAATAAGCATAGTGTGACTAAATCCATGAAGATTGTAGTAAGTATCATGTTTTATGTAATAGTGTAGGTCAAATATGTAACATAGGTCCCAAAGTGTAGTATAAAATATAGATGTCATGACATATGATAAGGCCAAAAAATAAATTTTATTATAAGTTAAGAATATTAATGTTTACGGGAAAAATATCCAATACCACACCCCCTCCAAAAATATGAAAATTCTTAAGGAAAGTCAAATATAAAAATTCTAACCATCATGTGCCAAATGTATAATTTGAAGTTAACAATATGTTGTGTCAATTGTATATAGAAAAAATGTGTGGGTATAATGTGCCATATGGGTAAATGTGTCCTGTACACTAATGTGAAATATATATTCAAGTGAATAATGCATTTTAAAATCAAGTAATGCCAAGATGTAAATAATGATAATGATATGAAAAAAAACTAATTAATGAATAAAGCAAGGCATTGAAGTAATATGGTTTGTTTAATTGATACATGTATATTCCATAAAATATAGAATAAAATTTAAATGTCATGCCCCCATGGGTAGATTATGTTTAATTAATTAATAATAATAATATGTTAATGTGAAACATGCAATGGTGCAGTGGCCCCCAAATGAAAGCATGTGTACCTAGATGGGCAGATGTACAAATTTTGGGGGGACAAAAAACATGATAAACTTGAAAACATAAATTTTTATTTGAAAAGGGTGTATTCCCTTTTCAAAAGGGTGTACAATTTTTTTCAAAAAACTTGTGCCTTCATTTTCTTGGCATGATGCTAAAGCAATAGGGTGTATGCCATTTATGGAGCAAAGTGTGGACACCCTGTTACCCAAAAAGGGCATGCACCCATATCAAAAAGGGTGTACACCCTTTGTGGGTAAAAGGGCATAAACCCTTTCTAAAACATAATTTTATCCCCAACTTCCACAAACTTTCATTTCATTATATGGGCTTGGAGTTTTTACATTGTGGAAAAACAAGAAGAGGAAATGCATGCTTTAGATTTATTTACATCTCGACAACTTGATTCCAAAATTTGATCATGGTCTCAGATATGTTTTTATTGAATTTTGATTTTAGGGTTGCATTTATATTTATTTATGTTTAGGGTATTCACTTTCATTTTGTATTTCTCTCACATTGCTTGAAGAAATTTTTTATTTTATAAATCTAGATACAAAATTTGATGGACCCATTGCTTGAAGAAAACATTGAAAAATATCATGATCAAAATCCTCAACATTTTGAGTTCACAAAATAAGAAATTAAATTATATGAACAATATAATAAAATAAAAATAATTACAAATTATTATCAATAGTTTGTGTCACTCTTCAAGTAATAGTGCACATAAATTACTTTCTAGTACATTGGAGGCCATTTTTAATGAAGTGGGAAATGTCACTTCCTAACTTGATGTAATGTTGCATCAAAGAGAGGCATTAAAAAATATTATTTTGATAAATTGTCATATGAGGACGTTAATAAAAATATAACAAAAGAAGTGTGTGTTTTTTAAATCCTATAACTAACCAACCACCACCAATAAGTTGAAAACACTTTAGCATTGATTGGTGTGTTCATTCAGAGATTAAAAAATAACTTTTTGGATAGGTGTTAGATGGTGTCTGATGAGCCTCCATGTAATAATGAGGTTCCATTATGTTTTCTGAGAAAAAAATATTGTGAGTTTATTCTACAATAAATCCCAAGTTATTTTGACATGAAATCCTCCCAAAGTAGGGGAGGTGTGTTAGGTTATGGAGCTAAAAGCTTCACTGATGCAGACATGGAGGAAGTTGCAGAAGGGTTGCAAAGTGTTACTATCACTAGCATCAGTCAGGCCAACCGACGTCAGTAGGGAAGAGACAGGAAGGCAACTGACATCAGTCAAAAGTCAGCCGACATCGGCGACCCCCAGGCAGACAGGGACCGACGTCGGTCACCTGTGTGGTTTGACTGTGAGTATATGATGAATAGTTAGCTAACGAACCATGTGTTTGCATGTTGAGAACCAGTTTTAGACTGAGAGCTATGGATCTAATTATTGTAATTAGATGTCTAATTATTGTTTGGATGAGATCTATATAATAGACTCATGGATTGTATTGAAAGTTGTTCTAGTTTGAGTTGAGCAAAGTTTGCTTCTTCTGTGTGTGAGGTGAGCAAGGGTGTTCCTCCTAGTTCCACAGCAGTACCAAGGTGGGTGCTAGATTGGAGAATCAGAAGGGTTCTTCATGTATGTATGATCTTGGTCATCAAGTGAGCATGGCTACTTTAGGAGATCTACATGGTAAGTAATATCATTGATCTGTAGGTGTATGTGTGTGCAAGGTCAAGGTTCATAGGTGTGCAGAACCAGATTGATTTGTAGGTGTGCAAGATTAGAGAGGATAGCAACACAATAGGGAGCAAAATCAGGTGGGATCTACTTGGAGTATGTTGAGTACTTATGGAGTGCGTGGAGCACTTGTGGAGTGCATGGAGCACAGGTGTAAGGTGAACACCAACTCAGTGTTTGAGTTGGGTGTTGGGACCTAAGGGAGAGAGCTTTGAGGGAAGATTTACTGTTTATGCCCTAGAGGTGTGGGAGCCCTAGAGGTGTGTAAGGAAGAAGAATTGTGGCAGCCTTCTTTGTTGTATTTCCTTCTGAAAGATTTTTAATACAAGTGTATTATCTCTCATATCATGTGTTATTTCTGGATTCTAGTTACTTGTTGATTCTGGTTAATTCCACATATTAAGTTGCTTATATTTGGTAATCAATTGTGTGCTTTCGATTTGTTTATCCCAACATGTGGTATCAGAGCTAAGGTTGCAGGGAGCAGGTTTTGTGTTTGGTTACAGGTCACTCTCAGGGGTTTCTGATTGAGTGGGAGCAAAGTAATGGCAGATCAAAATAAGCTAAGAATTTAGGAGTTGAAAATCATAGATGGTCACTTACGGTCCTATGGAAAGAAAGAGTAGGTAAAATAAAATTATTGGTTTGTGGAAGATCAGCATGAAGGAACTAAAGAAGCAGATGTTGTAGGTGATGTGGCACAGGATGCTCTAGGAGGTTTCTTGGATAAAGTAAAATCTTATTTTATAGATTTGGTTGCCTCTTTCCATGTAGCCCCAGGGAGAGGAGCTGGTGAGCCTTGCCAAAGAATTGGCAAAGGGGAAGTGAAGCTGAAATTGCAGGTGGCCAACACATGGGTGTTGAAGGAGGTCATGCAGGTCCCAAGTTTGGAGATGTGGCTAATTTCTTTAGAAGATTTGGGTGATGAGAGATGCACAAGAACTCTCATAGTGGATGCACTTGAATTAGCTAGTGGTAAGAAAATAGGTACTCTTTATCTACTTGTTTATATTATTGATTCTTCTTTTGTTACGAAGACGTGGCTTTGTAGGCTTGGTCACATGAGCAGGAAGGAGATGCATGTTCTTAAGCGAAAGATAGATATATTTGATAGGCTTAAGAACTGGAAAGCCTTGGTGTTCTTAGAAGAGATGAAAAATAGAGTTCAGTGGATGAGGCTGGATACTTCTGAGTAGGGCAGTTTGGACATGGGTTTTGATTCAAAGGAGCTCACGAGTAAAAAGTCATCACTCACAAGAAAACACAAGTACCGGCATTGGTAGGAAAACTAGCATCGGCAGTAGGTAAGACCGACGTCAGTCAGGAGGACCGACATCAGCAGTAGGGGACACCGACGTTGGCAGGGTTGGTAGTTAGGACAGGCGCATGGAACTGACGTCGATTGGATGCAGACTATGTAGTGACCGAGGTCGGTCACTAAAACAGATTTTGGGTAGACAGCTAGCTGTCAAGGAGTCTCAAACGCCCATATGGAGGATTGAATATGTAAGTAGGCCTCAAATTCATTGTTCCTCTTCTTTATACTAGTTGTTGACTATAGAGTAGGAAGGATCCAAGAAATAGTGGGAGCATGGCAGGAATATGATGCAAAACCAAGCAGAGACTTGGTAGGGTTGCCAGCAAGTATAAAAGCATAGAGACAAATGGATACCTTAGTTGAAGAATAGAGAGAATGGACACATGAGATAGAAGACCAGGTCATATGGTCTTGAGGGAGCTATAGGACAGTGGTACAGGTTTGACAGGTGGATGACAAAGCATGGCTTCAGTCAATGTCAGGGTAACTACTATGGTTTATCTTACCAGGTGGATGATGAGTCATGACATCATTTTATTGTTGTATGTGGATGGTATTTTTGCTAGCAGGTTTGTACATATAGGGTTTTGTTGAGCTAAGGGTAAGATTAGTTCAGTGGTTTGCTATGAAGAATTTGGAGCAGCAAAATTCTTTGGCATGGGAGACATGGAGATCACAGGTTGATTTTGTCTCCAGGGGGAGCTGATGTGAATCAAGTGTTGGTGAGGTTCAGGATGCAGAGCCAGAGCACACTAAGGGCTAGACAATTCAGTGTCTGAAATCACATGAGGTCTGGTATAGACCTGAGTTTGCCCAAGTAGTGGGTGTTGTCAAAGAGTTAGGAGCCAATTAAGAGAAGTGGATTCTCAAGGATGTGAGAGGGACCAGTAGTAGAGATTCATGATATTCAGGGTTAGGACTTCACTACATGGGTTTGTAGGTTCGGATGTGGCAGGGTACTCAGATGACAGGGGGTGCACCACAGTGTGTGTGGTGGGTAGTCTTCAGGATTGATCTTGAAGAGGGATACAAGCTAAGAAATAGATTAGATGGGGTACAGGTATAGGTACAGTGCAGTTGTTTATCACCAAGTGGGAGATTGTTAGGTTATGGAGCTAAAAGCTTCACTGATGTAGACATGGAGGAGGTTGTAGAAGGGTTGCAGAGTGTTACTGTCACCGACATCGATCATGCCAACCGACGTCGGCAGGGAAGAGATAGGAAGGCAACCGATGTCGGTCAAAAGTCAACCGATGTCAGTGACCCCCAAGCAAATAGGGACCGACATCAGTCACCTGTGTGGTTCAACTGTGAGTATATTATGGGCAGTTAGCTAATGAACCATGTGTTTGCATGTTGAGAGCCAATTTTAGACTGAGAGCTACGGATCTAATTATTGTAATTGGATGTCTAATTATTGTTTGGATGAGATCTATATAATAGACTCATGGATTGTATTGAAAGTTGTTCTAGTTTGAGTTGAACAAAGTTTGCTTCTTCTATGTGTGAGGTGAACAAGGGTGTTCCTCATAGTTCCACAACAGTACCAAGGTGGGTGCTGGATTGGAGAATCAGTAGGGTTCTTCATGTATGTATGATCTTGGTCATCAGGTGAGCATGGCTACTTTAGGAGATCTACATGGTAAGTAAGATCATTGATCTGCAGGTGTATGTGTGTGCAAGGTCAAGGTTCACAGGTGTGTAGAACCAGATTGATTTATAGGTGTGCAAGATCAGAGAGGATAGTAACACAATAGGGAGCAGAATCAGGTGGGATCTACTTGGAGTATGTTGAGTACTTGTGGAGTGTGTGGAGCACTTGTGGAGTGCATGGAGCACAGGTGTAAGGTGAACACCAACTCATTATTTGAGTTGGGTGTTGGAACCTAAGGGAGAGAGCTTTGAGGGAAGATTTACTGTTTATGCCCTAGAGGTGTGGGAGCCCTAGAGGTGTGTAAGGAAGAAGAATTGTGGCAGCCTTCTTTGTTGTATTTCCTTCTGAAAGAGTTTTAATACAAGTTGTGTATTGTCTCTCATATCATGTGTTATTTTTGGATTCTAGTTGCTTGTTCATTCTGGTTAATTCCGCATATTAAGTTGCTTGTATTTGGTAATCAATTGTGTGCTTCCAATTATTCATATCCCAACAAGGTGGGTCCTCATTTGATAGAATTGGTGCCATGTGGGACCAAAACTACCATAACCAAGTTTAGATAAATAGAATGACAATAACACATACTATTATCCCTAAAATATTGCATATTATTACACACATCAACACCCCTGAGGTAATTATTAGTCTCACATAGGTTATGATTGACCATGGGATGCATACATTGAGGAGTTATACATAAGATACATGTGGTGGCACATTTAGTAGTGTCCCTCCTACTATTGGTGCTAGTTTCCATCCTATTATTGGTTCTAGTGTCCCTTCTACTAGTAGTGGCATAGCTATCAATCATCCTATAGTTATTGTACATTATTACACATCATGTGGGAGTAAGTGTAATTTAGCTCCTATTTATTTTAGACATACATGGGTTACACCAGTGGACATTAGATGTATATTTGTGTATCACACTAGTACCTAACATTCTATGCCATTTACAGTTACTTCAATATCTTTGGACAGGAGTACATAATAGTATATTAAATCTATAGTTTATTTAACACCTCTAGACACCATCAATCCTGAGTATATTTCATATGTAGTTGTTTCAAAACTTTAAGACACTAACATGAAATAATATACATCATTTGTAGTTGTTTCGGCATCTCATGACACTATCATGCCAGAGTATATGTCATTTGCAATTACTTCACCACCTCTTGTCAGCACACAACTAGTTATATAGGGATAATGTACTTCATATGTATTTGACACATGAGTTTAATTTTAATTATATTTCTTTATGTATGTAAAATGATATTAAGTTTATATTTTAGTATATGTTTACTTAAATGACTAATATTTGACTTCTTTCATTTGTTGCTTGTATAGATGATCATTGATATCATAGGTACCTTAGATGGATTTAATTCTATTATTGAGGTTATAATTAGCACTATTTTACCCTACATTCACATAAATTTGATATATATTATTTAAATATTTTTTATACATAATAGTTTTAGTACAGAAAGAATATGTTTTCTCTCTTTCTATTCCTATCTCACTCTCTCTTTATGTAAGAAGGAATAATATTAAGTTTGATTGATCTTAAATTAGGTTTATTTTTATTTTATTCACAATTAACCTTTTTATTTTTTGTTTTTATATATGATTAGAGGTGATATGGGTACCCCACATGAATTATAATAATTGTGATTTTAGCCCAACATCCACTATCTCCCCAACAACACATGATTCAAAGATAGAGACTAGTGAGAACACAAAGTAAAACTATTTTTTAACTAATTCTTAATGATACTCTATGGCATATTTATATTTATATGCACATTTATATCTAATCCTATATGTATGCTCCATAGGATTCTCCACCATATATATATTCATAGTCATGCATCATAAGACAGTCATTTAGGTGGCATGCGATGAATCTAGAATAACATTATTGTATAACTATTTTCTTGGAAACTCTATCATTTTCCATATATCACTTTAATAAATTAAAATTTATATTTCATATATTGTGTAGGTACAATAGTTTTCTGAGGTTGTAGAAGATATAGTTGGTTTTTCACAAGTAGGGAGGGGAGTATCTCCCTCTAATAAGTCATGCAACACCCCCAGTTCTACATCAATGGAAAGGAATCAAAATTTATTTAGAGCCAATGAGGAGTAGGAGACTTAGTTTTTATGTTATGGGTAGTTATAGGCACAATCTATTTTATATTCCAATATGGCCCATAATGTATGCCTATATAGCACATTTAATATATGGATATTATGGTCTAGATTGTATCTCCATATGTCTTATTTTTTATGACATTATGACATAATTTAGATACATATATACATATTATTTGACATATCTTAATGTGAATCATACATTTATATAATTTATGTATACATATTTAATTATTAAATGTCATTATTATTTGTTGAACATGTTGTTGTTAAATACATGATATCCATATTGAAAGTATTCATAAATGAATAAGTTTTCAAGAATGGTTGTGTGAATTTTCATGGATAGTTTAAATGTTTAACTTTACATGAAATTGGTGTACTGATGCTGTAATGAGTACAATATAGTTATTTTGTTGTGCACATTTATGTTATGATTGTTGACCTATGTGATGGTTTCTTAGCATTATCATATATTTCATTAAAAAAAGAAAGAAAGAATGAAATTATATTAATGTCAAAAAATGACCAAAAGCAAGTCAATGGGATTTAAAGAAACAACCATTAGAAATAGAAAGTTCTAAGAAAAGAGAACCAAAGAAATAAAGTATAAAGACATTTTGATTTTTTATATCTTTGGAATAACTTTCAATTATGCAATATACTATTCATATTTTCAATTGATCAATTTATTATAAGAAAGGCAAATGAAAATAATTATTAATTATTAAATAGAGACAAAAAAACTATGGCATTCAACAAGATTCAAATTGTGACACACATAATTAACAATAAGCCATATCTAAATAGTAAATGGTGATCTAAAGACGAAATGACAAATGCCATCATTCAAAGAATTAACGAAGTATAATTTTATTCCTCAATCAAATAAGGAGCTCTTTATATCATGGATTTCAAAAGAGATATTTCCCCTGTTAAAAGTTGCAATAAGATTGTATTATATATTATATAGACTTTCATAAGGTTCTTAGTCACATTAATTGAGAAATGGACCTATGTGCATGGTAAAAGGATATATTAGAGACTTGTCTCTTAAGAATAATTTTTTGGTAAGCATCCCAAAATAGAGTTGTGAGTCCTCTATGCTAATTATTCAAAGGAGGTGGCATAATGATGGAGTGTTTGATCATAGATAATTTCATGTGAAAACATAAAGTGGAGATTTCATCATGATTAATCACTTGAGGTGGTTAATTAATCATATCTCCTAGAACAAATACTTGTCTATTTAGAATAAGGTGGCCTTTCATTTCTCTTACTTATTTAGTTTTAATTATGGGAGAATTGAGGAGCAAACAAAATGGGAGGGTATATATGTCAGGTAAAACCATCCTCGATGGATATGTTGGCCATATACCTAGAGCTATGGGAGATCCTCCAAGATATAGGATTTATAAACTTCATTAAAAAAATTGAGGGTTATGACCCCCATGTTTCCAAGAAGTTTGTTGAGGGATGGGATGATAGTGTTGTCAAGATTAAAGAGATTTAATTTGAGTTTACTTAAGAAATTATTGGCCATGTTATTGACATGAAGATGGAAGGAAGAAATTTTTATAAAACTAATAGATATACCAAGGGATAAATCAAGAAATTTATGAATGAGGAGGAAATAATTCCATTCCAACATGGTTATCTCAAAAATTCCATCCCTTATCCCTATAATGTTATGGCCAAATAAATTATTAAATTCATCACCTTAGATGGAAGGTAAAACTTGATTCTAACCTTTCACTTTATTTTCAATGATATCTTAAGACACTATTTTTTATTTGATTGTTTAAAATGGGTTGAAGGGACTTGGACCCTATACAAAAGAGAGTAGAATGAGAAATGAGAAATGAGAAATAGAAAACAAGAAACCAAATGAGATAAGGGTAAAAACTTTATAACTGGCCTAACTTCCACTATATATCAGCCAAAAACTAGCTGAGAGTACAAAAAATATTCAACCCAAACAAATGGGAATAACCAGAGTTATTTTGATTTAGAGTAGGCAACCAATTTCTTGGCCATAGTATTATATTTCTTATGACATTTTTATTTGGTGTAGCTACTGATAAATTAATCCTCCACATTCTCTAGATTCTTCCTATTGAGGTCTGCATGAGGGGAATCCTTAATGATATCCTCATAAATCTAGACATCCTCCTCCCTATTGTCCTTCTGAAGAGAGTCTTCACCAAAGTTGTGGGTCTTGAGGGCCCTACCATCATGCATAACAAACTTTTTAAAACTAATAAATTTACTTAATTTGTCAAATTACTTAGAAATTTCACCAAAAAGGATATTTTGGATCATGATTTTCATATGGATTTTTAGAAGGGAGTCTTCAACACCCTTGTTATCATCAACCCCAAGGGCAGTTTTGCCTTTAGAGGTAAAAGAGGGCTTCTAAGATCAAATTTATCATTTTAAACCTAAGTGGTAGAAGCCCCCAATTATTTTCCTTGATATTACTCTTTAAAAGCTAATGAATGAGTGCCCTCCACATCCAACTCCTCCTTATCCCTATTGATATCGATAGCCTTGGAAATGTTCTTGGACTATAACAGTTCCCCCATTTTAATTAGTAGGAAAATGAGGCCCTAGTGGATAATATCTGTAGTAGGGTTATTCTTGAAATTTAAAACCAAAACCTCCAAAGATTGCAATAGAAAAAATGGGATACTGATGAGATGCCCCTTGAAGTGGTTCAAAAGTAGGAAGTGATGCAAAGAGAGAATGGTGTGTTTACCTTCCAACGTTATTTACCACATTATTTGGAGACAACCTCCAACCATTTCCTTGGCAAATATATGTGCATATAGCCTTTTTTGGATAGAGGTTTTGGCCTATATTTCTTTTCTTTCTTGAAGCAAATCTGCATGGGCTCCTCCTTGCGGTGCTTGTCTTTAAATAGTTTCACTTCATGACATTCCTTTCTAGTTGTCTCCCCAATCAACTCCTCAGTTATTTGAATTTTTAGCCCATGCATTCTTACCTCATGATCATTATAATTATGAGAAAAATCCCTTGAAAGTGATGTGCCATGCCCCACTAGCCTTTTCATGAATGGGACTAGACCCCCTTTAACAAATTTTTGCCAAATATGATCCTTTTTTTTATGCCAAAACAAGAAATTAGTTCAAAGCAATCTCTATCACCACCCATTTTCACTTTAGTATTGTTGTAATTTTTGTAGGTGTTTTGGGAAGCAATAGATGGTATTAAAAATAGACATAAGCAAAATAATGATTGGTCACAAGATGTGTGAGAGGGAATGATGATTGGCCCTCGTGCCATGACTTAAAAAAGGAGGCTTTGCATGTGTGGAAAGATTTTCACATAACCCATAGTCTAGTTTTTAAAAAAATTATCATCATAACTTTAAATGGTAAGTCCCTTTTCCTTCTCAATAATTTAGATGATGTCATTTGGAAATTCATCATCATACCAGGTGATGTAATCACTTCCATAGACCCCTATATTTATAAGGTAATTGGTACCCCTGTTTCCTTAAACATGATCAATAACAACACCATTGAAAAGGTTGAGAAGGGATTTAGCATCGTTGATGATTCCCAAAATATTCTAGGAAGATGGGGATAAGCTCTTAAGGTAATTAATGATATTCATTGAGTCCACTTCTATATGAATAAATTGAGAACCTAGTTTAACTACCTCTTCAATACCCCACAAGGATACCAAAGCTTTCACAACATAGCTAGTTTGAATACCAAAAGGCCCTATATATGTAATTTTGATATTTCCTAAAGAAGCCCTGATCAAACCCCCCACCCTAGATAGGCCAGGATTCCCCTTTACTACCCCATCAAAATTTAATTTGACCCATTGAGGAATGGGGAGAGACCATTTGACTAGAGATCTATCCACTATTTTAGCCTGGGCTTTGGTTGGGATGACCAAATTAAGATGTTTCAAAGTTAAAGAGGAAAGAAGGGATCTGGGTTGGTCAAAGGTGTGAGCTTAGATTGACCAATTGTCCCAGATGAAGGCCTTGATCCTTTTGAATGTAGACTCAGTATGAGGTAAGACCCTCAAATATGTAAGCATTCTTAGATTTCTAGATGCCCCAACAAATATGGGGTAGGGCCAAATTCCACTAGTGAGTTAATAAAGGTTCCTCCCAAGGGGGTTTCCATTAGGTTATTAAGTCCATAAAATATCTAGGGAAAACCCATGAAATGTTGGATTCACTAAAGAATCATTGAAAGATAGTCAACCCAAATGGGAAAAAAAAGGAAAATATGTTCCACTATTTCTGCTACCTATTTGCAAAGAGAGCATCTATTGGGGATGGTTAATCCTCTTTTGATAAGATTGTCCACTATTAAGATCTTATTTTGAGTAGCCAACTAGAAAAAAACAATGATTTTAAGGATGAGGTTTTTTATCCAAAGAGATTTCCAATTGAAATCCTCCTCATCCAAATTCTACATAGAAAAGAATCTTGATTTCACTAAGTAAATCCTACTAGAATTATGTTTTCAGACAAGTTTGTCTTCTCTAGGTGATCAATTAATATGAATGTGTTGCTTGGATTCATTCAAAGTTTGGAGCAAGAGGATTTGGTGCTGATCCTGTCCAAGTTTGGCCAAATTTTTTATAGCACATTCACCCATTTATAATTTTTCAATAATCCGTTACTTTAAGCCCATAGTTTTTTTTGAAAAAAACTATCAATTCAGGATCTTGGATAGTGGATTCCAGTGGGGTTGAGATCCATGAATCACTCTAAAAATCCACCCTATTACCTCTTCCAACATTCCATTTGAGTCTATTATTAAGGATATACTTACCCATTTGTAGCACTTTCCAAAAGGTAAAACTATTAACAAGACCTGGGTCTACTAAAAAATGAAAAATTTCATCTGAGGAGAAGTATTTAGCCCTAATGATTTTTGTCCACTAGTTTTCCTCTATAAGCACTCTCCAGCCTTGTTTCACTAGGAGAGATTAGTTCATGGTTGAAACCCTTCTTAGTCCTAGACCACCTGAGGAAATTGGATGATAGACATTATCCTAGGAAATGAGTGGAAATCTAAATTTGTCATCTGAACCTCTCCAAAGAAAAGTTTTTTGGATACTCTCCACCTTGTCAGTAATAGATTTTAGAATGATGAAAATGGACATGAAATAAACTAGAATACTTTGAAGGGAATTCTTTAGGAGTTGGACTTTACCATATTGAGTTAGGAGATTCCCTTTCCAATTAGACAACTTCATCTGAATCCTATCAATGAGAGTCATCCAAAAAGAAGATTTTAGTGAGCCATCAAATAGGGGAATGCCAAGATAATTAGATGGTAAATTTGAAATGTTGAAACCCAGAATATTAGTGACTTTAGACTAGAGATCCACTTGAGTGTTGATGAAGAAGATATAACTCTTATTGAAATTCACACTTTGACCACACACCCCTTTGTACATCTCAAAAATCTTCTTAAAACAGCTAACTTCATAAACTAAGGCTTCTCCCATCATTATAGTATCATCAAAAAATTATTGGTGAGTGACGAGGTTGGTGTTTGGGGCACAAGTGATACCCTTGATAATATTGGAAGATCTACCTACATAGATAAGTCAAATTAAGGCCTCCACTAGGATGATAAAAAGATAGGGGGAGAGAGGGTCCCCTTGTCTTAACCCTCTTTTAGTTGGAAAAAAACCTTGGGGCACCCCATTAACTAAAACTGAGAATAAAGGGTTTTGAATATAGGAAAAAACTATTATTTTTACATGAGCACTAAACCCAATTTTCCTCAGAATGTTATCCAGGAAAGACCAAGAAACCCGATCATAGGCTTTATTCATATCAAGTTTTTAAAACATGCCTTGCAAATCTAAGTGATAAATTGAGTGGATGGTTTCATGAACAATAATGATCCTATCAGTAATCTATCTACTGAAGATAAAAGCACCTTGTTGCTCTACTATAATTTTGTCTAGAACAAGCTAGATTTTGAGGTTGAGACTTTTGGAACAAATTTTATAAAAAGTGGAGCACAAGATAATGGGTCTAAAATCCAATGCCTTAGATGACCCTTGTTTTTTGGGAATTAGGACAATAAGTGTGTTATTTAAATCTTGAAGCATAGATCTTATTTTGAAGAATTTGGTTATAGCCAAATAAACGCCATGACAAATAGTTTCCCAAAAAACCTATAAAAAGAAAGGAGGGAAACCGTCAGGTCCATGGGCCTTGTCCCATTCTAGGGGTAAAATGAAAGTCTTGATCTCTTATTTTGAATGGGGTTTGAGGATTAAAACATTTTATTCTTGTGTAAGGACCTTGCTAAAGAGGTTGACCATTTGGTCCTCAAGGATATAATCTCAAGAAGAGGAATGGGAAAGCAAAGATTTAAAAAAAAATTACCAAATATTGAGTCATTTCATCCTCCTTCCTGAACCAAGTTTCATCTTCACCTTGAGTTTTTATGATGAGATTTCATTGACAATTTTTGGATGCTAATGTGTGAAAAAAATTGGTGTTTTTGTCTCCTTCTTTAAGCCAAAACTTTCTATATCTTTGGCACTAAAACATTTCTTCTTTGGCCTCCTGATTATGAAAACTACTAAGAAGATCCTTTTCCTTTGTGTGGAGCTCATCAGAATAGTCTATGTCCAAAATTTATAGCCCCACCTTATGGATTTATTCTTCAATAATTTTTTTTTGAAGAAATATATTCCCAAACACATTCTTATTCCCGATTTTAAGCATATTTTTGGCATGTCTTAGTTTCAATGCCAGAATGAACATGGATGATCCTTAGAAGATGGTACTCCACCACTCTTTGATATGATCTTCTAGAGTATGATTAGATGGCCACATTTTTTCAAATCTAAAAGGAATATCCTTTTTTCTAAATCTCTATCACTTTGGAACAAAAGGGGATTATGATCATAACCAATCCTTGAGAGGGTTGAGATGAAAGGGGAGAAAAAATGTATCTAATTCAAAGGAATTAGAAATATGTTTAGTCTTACTTGAATATGATTTTCTCCAATCCTTCTATTTGACCAAGTAAACTAGTTACCTTTGAGTTCAACATCATGGAGATTAGATCTAGAGATGAAATCATGCAAGTCTACCATATTGGCAAGGTCAAAATGGATCCCCCTTTTTTCCCATAGGAATAAAGGTGAGTTAAAATCTCTTTCAACCATCCAATATAATTTATTGAATTGTTTCTTAATATCAATCAAATATTCCCACAACTTCTTCCTTTTATATTTTGAATTCAGGGCATACACATTATTGATAATCCAAGATATCTTCTCTCGCACATCAAAAAAGAGTATAGAGATGTGTTTATCCTTTTTGAGGAGATGCACTCCCTTCAAGATAATAGGATTCCATAAAAATATTAGACCCATTAACGTACATTTGGCACTATTACAACTATAAGAAGCACTTTCCCAAATCTTTAACTTAACTTTCCCAAGTTTCTCAATAGACATCTTGGTTTCTTGCAGTAAAAAAATGTTTGGTTTATGTTTCAATATGAGGTTTCAAGTTAGTCTTTTTTTGGTAATATTATTTAATCCCCTTATATTCTAAGAGATAAATTTCATTTATTACTATTATGATAGTGACGTAGGGTCATCTATGTGCCCTTAGCCACCTGTCTGTCTATCTCCTCTCGATGAGATTTCTAGGAAGTGAGTCTGCCTTTTAACTTTTGTTCACTCCCAACTTTTGATTTCTTCCTACCCCTCTTATTTAGCATGTTATCCCATTTTTACTCATCCTAGTAAGGGATATCCCTTTCCCTCAAAGGAGCCATGGAACTTTGACCTTTTGAGAAATTGAGACATCTTGGTTCACATCAAGATCCCTGAGGAGAAAGGGGGATATGGACTTTGAGAAGGACTGGATCATTCCCTATTACATTCTATGTTTGATGGAAAGCTTAGTTTTATAGTGAAAAAAAGGAAAAGGGAGGTTTCATCTACACCAAGTGGTGATTATACTACTGTGGAAGTATGAGAAAACTGAAAAAGATGATTTTGAATCATATAAAATGTGTGGAACTAATAGAACTTTATAACATCAATGCTCTTAATAAGCAAATTCGTCATTCTTTTTAAAAAAACTACTCAAAAGAAGGAAGGGATGGGCCTAATAAAATATCCATGGGTAAAGCATTTAGTACTAAGGATGTAAATACTAAGGTTGATAATGATGGAATAGAAGAGGTAATTGAGGGTATTAACCTTTTGAAGATACAATAAGCCCTTACTGGAAATAGAGAAAAGGATCATGTCAATAGTAAAATAAAAATTAGGGAGGATGAGGGGGAGAAAGTTATTGTCAAGGAGCATAATAATCTCAAAGATATTTGAGAGGAAATTGAGTTACACAAATATTTCCTTAGATGGTTCCAAAAGTATCAATTCTTGATCAAAGAGTCCATTAAAAAAGTCTTGGGAATCAAATAAGAGGCTATTAACAAACAAGAATTTAGGATTTGGTTAACTAGGTGAAAGGGTTGGAAGAGAGCCTGTCAACAAACTAGAAGAGGACAACATATCTCTCAAACATAATCTCTAAGCCCTAATAGGTTATAATAAGGACACAATTAGTAATTGCCTTTCTAATAGGGGTACTTGTGTAGCTTATTAAAAATAATTCTAAGGATGAAGGCTTGAGTAAGAATCACAAAAAAGGAAAATAAATGTCCAACGATAGAGATCAAGAGCTTATCAGTATGGAACAAACTTGAAATAAATGTTGGACAATTGGAATGCATCCCTTAGAGGATAAGATCCACTATTTTCTAGTTTTTTATGTTAACCTTTTATTTTTGGCCTTTGTTCTATTTATTGTCATGTTTTTTTGAGATGACTATGACCCAACATTTGGTTTTTTTATGTTTCATTCTACAGTCCTCTTTTATTTATTCTAGAATTTTTGTCCTAGTATGTGGATTTAATATACAAGGGTAGATCCCCTTTCAAAACAATCCACTTTACCCTTAATAAAAAACAATAGAGCATATTAAATCATAACATAAACTTAGATTAGTCAAAATTATAGAGTTGTTATGTATTCATAACATGTGCATATAAAGATTACACTTTGCATTATAAGAACATTCATTAATAAATAATAACCAATTATCATATTCCATTCTCAAGAGATCTATATTATAAATGTCAATTAACGACATATATAACCATCTATCTCTAACTCTTAACAACATATATAATAAGGGGGAGGCAAAGGTGGAGTTTGGGTTTATATATAAATATATATCTATATCTATCCACTTCCCTTCCCTTCTACCATGTTTTTGGTTGGATAACTTATAAAAGACTATATAATATTTCCTTATTATTTTTGTGACTTGTGTATGAGTGAAGATGAGTGAAATTATCATGAGCACAAAATTATTTAGTGTAGATACATTCAAATAGGATTAGACTAGATACATTCTCAATTATTTTGCCTTCATATGTAGTCAAAATTTATATGAAATTGTTAAATATATTTATAAATACTTGATGATAACCTGAAGGATACATAATTCCTTTTAAATTATATTCATATTTCTTGAAAATGTGAAATAAATAAACTAATCCATCTATAAACATGGGGAAAATATATCCCTATGAACATGTGTCAATGAAGACTAAAGATAAATATCATCAAATGTTTTTGTTTATGCCTAAAGTGGAGGAATCATATCTTTTGATTCACTTTGTATATGCATATATTTTGATTCACTCTATTTTCCTCTCTCTAAGCTAAATTGAAATTGTTGTTAGTGTGTTTTCTTGTAGTTAAAAATCTCTCCTGCTAGCTTGCTTATTTCTCTAACTGACTTGGGTATATGTTTTAAGAGATCCATGAGAGGTAGATATGAGCCATTATCACTTATAGTTTCATGATTGAGTTCAATTAGAACCACCCATAGAATTCCATGCCACTTAAGATGAGTGATAAATGATGAAATTTTTATCTCGTATCCAAATGTCTCTTAAGGGACCAAAAATTGGTTAGTGGGAGGTGTATCTTTTGACTCACTAGCCTAATTAATGAACCATCTATGTGGATGCATCTAGATGTGTATATAAATAGATGAATGGCCTCTATCTACTCTCTAATGTGACTTAGGGTTAAAAGTTACAATCGGCCAAGTGAATCCCTAAAGAGAAGCTTCTCATCCATTAGTGATAAAATAGATCAAAATTTGAACATGTGTTACGAGAGATACATGAGGGGTATAGATGATATTTCAATGCCTAAAGTTTCATATACAATTCCTATGATCACCCTCTATAGGATTATGTTCCACTTAAAATGAGGGAGACATGATGGCACATTTTTTCTCATAGCCAAATATCTCTTAAGGGATAAAAAAATGGTTAGTGAGAGACATATCTTTTGAATTAATACCCCAATCAATGAACCATCTATGCAAACACATTAGAATGGGTGAATAAATGGTATAATGTCACCTTTATACTCTATTTCAGTCTCTAAGGTCTAAATTTATAGTCGGTCATATGAATCCATAAAGAGAATCTTTTTGCTTTGAGTGGGAAAATGGAGTGAACTTTAGGCACATATTTTAGGATAACCATGAGGGGTAGAGATGAGCTATCAATTCATATAGTTACATGATCAAGTTATCTAAGTACCACTTAGAGTATTTTATTCCACTTAGGATGAGGGATACATGGTGACATGTTTTCTTTCATGGTAAAATGTCTTTTAAGGAACTAAAATTTGGTTAGTGCAAGGCATATATTCATACTTGTTATTCCAATCAATGAACCATCTATGTGGACACATCTATATGGGTGAATAAATAGTGGAATGGTACCTCTCCACTCTCTATCAATCCTTGAGGTTGAATTTTTTAGATAGTTGGACAAATCCCTTAAAATAATCTGCTCCACCTTGAGTGTGAAAATAGAGAGAAATTATAATGTGTATTTTAGGAGATCCATGATGAACACATATAATTTCATGTGTTATTCCTCTGATTACCCCCATAGTATTTCTTGCCTCTAGGGATGAGAAAAACATGGCAACATGTATTCTGTTGCATCTAAATGTCTCTTAAGGACCAAAACTTGGTAAGTGGGAGGTGTATCTTCATACTTGATATACCAACCAATAAACTATATATGTGGATGAATTTAGATGGGCATATAAATGATATAATAGCCTCCACATTCTCTCTTTTTATGCCATGGTGTCAAAAAAATTATTTAGTCAGATGAATCCCTTAAGAGAATCTTTTCATCCCTAAGTGGGAAAATAGAGTGAAATTTGGGCACATGTTATAGGAGAACCATAAGGGGTAGAGATTATTTTTTAGTGCCTATGGTTTCACAATTCCTCTAAGCATCCTCCAAAGGATTCCATGTCACTCAATATGAGGGATACACATAGTCATGTTTTATCTCATAACCAAATCTCTCTTAAGGGACCAAAAATAGGTTAGTGGGAGGCATATATTTTAACTCACTAACCCAATTAATGAATCATATACATAGATGCATCTAGATAGGTGTATAAATATTGTAATGGGCCCCATTAACTCTTAGTTGGGCCTTGGGGTCTAAATTTGTAGTCAAAAAGATGAATCCCTTAAGAGAAGCTTCTCATCCTTGAGTGGGAAAATAGAAAGAAATTGAGGCACACCTTTCAAGAGATCCATGAGGGGTTGAGATGATCCATCAACACCTAAAATTTCATGGGTGAGTCCTTTGATCACCCTATGGAGTATTGTGTGCCAATCATGATGAGGGAGACATGGTGGTGTGTTTTTATCAACCAAATGTCACTTAAGGACTAAAAGTTAGTCAGTGAGAGTTATATATTTTAATTCACTAGCCCATTCAACAAACCATCTATATGGAAGCATCTACATGGGAGTATAAACACTATATTGGCCCCCACATGCTCTCTATTTAGCCTTAGGGTCTAAATTTATAGTCAACTAGATGAATCCCTAAAGAGAAGCTTCTTATCCTTGAGTGGGAAAATTGAGTAAAATTTAAAAACATGTTGTAGGAGAACCATGATGGGTAGAGATGATCTATCAGATCCTAAAATTACATAAATGAGTCATATAAGCATCTTTAGAGGATTCTCTACCACTCAGGGTGAGAGATACATGTCGATGTGTTTTATCTCATAGTTAATTATCTCTTAAGGGACTAAAAGTTGGTTAATGTAAAGTTTATCTTCATACTCACTAGCCCAATTGATGAAATATATATGTAAACACATTCAAGTTGGGCATATAAATGGTAGAATGGCCCACCTCTACTCTTCATCAGGCCTTAAAGTTGAAGTTGTAGTCAATTAGATGAATCCCTTATGATAATCTTCTTATCCCTGAGTGTGAAAATGGAGTGAACTTATAATATGAGTTACAAGAGAGCTATGAGAGATAGAGATGAGTTTTCAATGCCTAAAGTTACATAATAAAGTCCTATGATCACCCCATATAGGATTCTATGTCATTTGGGATGATTAAGACATGATAACATGTTTTTCCTCATATCTAAATGTATTTTAAGGGACCAAAAATTATTCAATAGGATGTGTATCTTCATACTCACTAACCCAATACACTAATTGACTATGTGGATGTGTCTGAATGGGTGTATAAATATTGGAATGGCCTCCACCTACTCTTTATCAAGCATCATGATCAAAATTTTCTATTGGTCTAATGAATCCCTTAAGATAATATTCTCATCCTTGAGTGTACAAATAGAGCAAACTTCAAACATTCAATTTAGAAGAACCATGAGGGTTAGAGATGAGTTTTTAGCTCTTATATTTTCATGGCTAAGTCCTCTGAGCAGTCCCTAGAGGATTCTCTCTAACTTAGGATGAGTGAGACTTGGTAACAAGGTTTTTCTCATAGCCATATAATATCTTCTTTTGGGATAATATCTTCTTAATCGCTAGACCAATTGATGAATTGTCTTTATAAACACATTTGGATGGGTGCATAAATGTTATAATGGCCTATATACACTCTTTATCAAGTTTCATGGCTGAAATTTGTAGGCAATTGGAGGCATTCCTAAATAAAAGCTTCTTGTTCTTGAGTGGTAAAATAGATCAAACTTCTAACTCATGTTACAGGAGAACCATAGGGGTAGACATGATCTATCAAAACCTACAGTCACATGGTTGAGCCCTATAAGCACCCCTTGGAGGATTCTATCCCAGTCAAGATGAGGAATACATTGTGGTTTATTTTATCTTATATACAAATGTCTCTTAAGAGACCAAAAGTTAGTCAGTAGGTAACGTACCTTTTGATTCACTAACCTAATGGATGAAACATCTTTTCTAACACATCTGGATGGGTTTATAAACACTATAATTTCCACCCTATACTCTCTTTTGGTCCCTAGAGTTGAAATTTAAAATTGTTTGGAGGTATCATTGAAGATAATATTCTTGTTCCTAAGTGGGAAAATAGATCAAAATTATGATGCACATTTTAGGGTAACCATGAGGGTTTGAAATGAGCCATCAACACCTATAATTGTATGGGTAAGTACTATATCACCCCATATAGGATTTCATGCCACTCAATATGAGGGAGATATGTTAGTGTGTTTTCTCTCATAGCCAAAATATCTCTTAAGAGACCAAAAATTGGCTAGTGGGTATCATATCTTTTGACTTGCTAGCCCAATTAATAAACATATTTATTGACACATCTAAATGGGAATATAAATGTTGGAATGGCCACCCTCCACTTTATTTTAGGACCTAAGGTTAAAATTTATAAGAATATAGAGCATCCCTAAAGAGAAATTTCTTGTTTCTAAGTGAAAAAATGGAGATATATTTCAATGCATTTTGCAGGATAACCATGAGGGGTAGAGATGAGTCATTAGCTCCTAGAGTTGCATGGGTGAGTCCTATAATCACCTTCCATGAGATTCCATATAACTTGGGATGAGAGAGACATATAAACACATTTTCTCTCATATTCAAATGTCTCTTAAGAGACCAAAAATTTGTCAGTGGGTAACGTATATTTTGACTCACTATCCCAATTGATGAACCATCTTTGTAAACACATCCATATGGGTAGATACAAATCATCATCTCATATAGTTTTATGAGTGAGTCCTCTGAGCCTCCCCCTAGATGATTCTCTACCACTCAAGATGAGGCAAAAAAGTATCTACTCAACATGTATTTTTTAGGCTTCTCTTTATTTCAAGAAGATAATATTCTCTACTAATAGCAAAAACCACGTGAAGGTGGAAACTCATCTAGTGCCACTAACCTGCATAAAAAAAATTAGTAAAAAATTCAAACATAAATAAACACAATGAAAAAATAAATAAAAATAAAAATGCACTAAATCAAATAATTTAAATTTAATAATTTTAAAATTCAAATGCATTGAATACTAACCTTACCAAGTTAATTCAATGTAACTTCAGATCATCTCTACTTTTAAGTGTTTTAAGAATCAATTCATGCTCAAATTCATGAACTTTCCACAAAACATTTTTTTGAGGCTTTCCATGAAATTAAATCATTTGAATATTTATAGCTATAACCAAATTTGAATAATGAATCGCTATCCTATATGTTTCAAAGTCTTTAAATAACCATCACTTTAATTTTTTATGAAAGTATCTATGAATCTAAGTTCTTATAACCACCACAGATCTAGTGGGATAAACCAAGTCTTCTCCATCTATGACATGTATGGTTAATTTGTTTGCCTCTACACAAAAACACAAGTAGTATTTTGTTCCCTCATCATTGTCCTAAGGTGAAATTATTTAAAATTAACTTACAATCAAATTTTTAGGACATGTAGGAAAAAATTAAGATATCACTAGTAGTTAAGGCTACAAAAAAATATAAATAAATTGTACTTGGTTGAAAAAAAATTGAGATGTGGTCAAAGTCAACTGATGATTCCATTCCATTATCCCCTAGTGGTTGAAATGAATCACTAGTCTCCATAGACATTATGGGTGTATAATACCATTTTTCAACCCATTCTTTTGACTCACATTCATTTCAATTAAATTCCATATAGCCCAAACAAAAACATGTCATATCCCTAGTATAAATAGTCCTTGAACTAGAATTTAAGATTTGAATGGTGTGAAAAATACTTGATCCGGGTATTGCACTACAATATTCATATATTGTCTTATCTTTTTCCTCCATTAACCAAAATAATCATCACACATGAGAATATTTATCTGATCTATGAGAAAAAATTCACTACACCAAGTCAGAATACTTGAAACATTGATCAAATTAGCACCATCTTTATGTTTTCTCTATTCTTTTTTAAGGTGTTTTTTTACACATGAACCTACACCATCATTTCCCCTTTTCATGCCTAACCTCAATGAAACTCCAAAAATGTTGAACCATGTTATTCTTATGAATCCTAATTAACCAGTAAAACATTTGATAATTATTAAACTATCTTTCATAATTATCTGAGCAAATGTAGTGTGTATTTAATATGATTTATCTTGCATTCATATTTATAGAAAATATCTCAATATAACCTTGGAAAAACTATGGAGAATACAATTTGTCATATCTCATATAAAAGTGGCACTCCCTAAAAATCATTTTGTTTTTATCTATGCTATCAGGTACATGTCTAAATATAATATACAAAAAAAATTAAACTTGAATTGAATTATATTATTGGGATTGAACCTAATTATTTGGTTTTAGTGTATAGTTTTCAACAAAGTCCATAACTGAAACAATGGTCTCAACTAGGAAGTTATCCTTACATAACTTGAATTAGTTATCTAATCATTTTTCATTGTGTGTGTGTCTTGAATATTGGTAGATAATATTGTTATTAAATTCAAACATGAAATCAAATACAGATACTTGGGTTGTAACCAACTCACATTTTGATGACTCATTTTTATATTTTAATGCATACTTTATAGATTTATACTTCCTAAATTTAACTAGTTATTTTCTAAATTCATGTGAATCTTATGTATGTATACAACTAGTCAAATGTCAAAAACCACCACAAGTGTTACATATTCCATCTAAACATTATTTTGAAAAAAACATTTCCCTCAAATATTTGATAGAAAATACTTGGGATTAACTCTCTTGATGTTTTAGGTGGGGAAGTTACCATACATTCTTGCATTATCTCATCAGTATGTAAAATAAAAGTATATGACAAAAAATATAAAAATGCATAGAAAATTTAACATGGATCCTAAAATAACACATGGTGAATATTTGATTTATTTTAATGTATAAATACTTGCACATCTCAAATGACCTTTGGATAATTATCAATTTCCCATTAATTGTTGTCAATGTTTTTTTTAAATTAAATTTTGTTTAGGTCATGTCCAAGTAATGTTTTATCTATGGCTCATGGTTTTTTGAACCTTTTATTATTTTAAAAACATCTTTTACATTATATGAGACCCTTGTTTTATTGTGCCAAAAAAATTTAATCAAATATCTTTTTCCTTCAACTAGCACCTTGTCTTTTCATAGGAGTCTACCACTAAATGCCCAACAATTTCTGAGTAAAGTTTCATCAAGCCTTGTTCTTATTTTATAACATTTATTAGAGTTTTCCTATTCAATTTTATAGTTGTACTTTTTAAACTAATAAAATGATATCTATATGTTGACTTACTCGCTAGAGATCCTATTATTACTCGTCTTGCCATATTATGATCTTTTTTTCATGTTATATTTCCTATTGCATTAAATAAATTAAATAGATTATTTACTATTACATTATTTCTTCACTCTATATTGCTTATTCCTAACCCTGAATTATTCAGTATAGGGTGCTTTTTTTATATTTTCATTAATTGAACAAATATCTGACATCATTTTATACAACTTTCTTCTCAAATTAATGGTCCTATACAAGTTAAGCATGACACTGAGTTGATCTTGTTGAAATTTTTACCTTTCATATGTTCTATTATTTTCTCATATATTTCAATAAAATATCTTGGTGTTCATAACTCTATCCTTAGATGCATGGGTCTAAGAGCTCTAGTTTTTCTTAAATCAGATGGTGTTAGCACTTGAACCATTAAATAGATATTAGAGTGTTGGTTAGATACATTAGACCCTATAGGTGAAGTGAATTCCACTTTATTATGAGAGATATTAATTTGGGTCATTACATGATGTTGATTATAACCATGCTCAAAAAATTCATTATGGATGAATTTTTTATTATATTATGTTTCTCCTTGTGTTTCATCACTCAATACAAATTCATTAGTTAGATGTTCTACATTTTGATATTCATCATTCAACAAGGATTTATTAAGTTCTCTTATCTCATCTAAAGACATATCTAAATTAAATTCCATGGAATTGCGCATGTTATTTTCATTTGAAATATTATCTAGTGAAGAGGAAGTACCTTCACCTTGTCCAGAAGCTCTTATGGATGTTCTCTTACTTCCTTATCTTTTCTTTATTTTTCTCTCTTGACTTCAATTTTCTCATTTGTTATCTCCTTAATTTGTCTTTTTTGGTGACTACTTGACCCCATTATTTATATTTACACAAATAAGTCCAAGTCTAGAATACAAATTGAAGAATTTATAGTAATCTAGACAAGGTAAATGGAGAATTTTTAGAGTGTCAGTAGTAAAAACTAGTTCTAAGTTTATAAAATTCAAAATGAATGGGTGAATTTAGTGGTTAAAGAATTAAAATTCATGAACTACAAAGGGTGTATACCCTTTTGAAAATAATACACACCCTATGTGGTGGTAGTTCCAAATGAACAATTCTATTTAATGACCTTTTTTGTCTATAAAGGGCATACACCCTTTTAAGATATCAATGATTTGAAATTTCCACTTTCCCTCCAAAACTAATTTGATTTTAGACTTGGGGGTATGAACCTAGCTGAAAACCTATTATGGACCAGCCCAAATGACTTTTAAGAAATTTATATCTTTTCCATATTTGGTGACACATCTTATTAGGTATCTTTTATTATTTAAAAAAAAAATATGGGTTTGTAGAGGGGAAATCATAGTTTTTGAATATGGACTTTTTTAAATGTTAAACTATTATTTTTAATTATTAATTTATTTCTACACAACATACCTCCTTATGGACTTTATACATATCATTAAAAATACCATTATAAAATTTTGATTGTTAATTGAAAGTTTATAAAATTTATATCTCAATAATATGCACATCATTGGCTATTCTTTACAAAAATTATTTTCATGAAGTTAAGGTTAAAAAGTTATGTTTAGACACTCATTGTAAAATATATATATATATATATATATATATATATATATATATATATATATATATATATATATATTAAAAATTAATAAAAAGATGGCTTGATAAAGGGCTTGATAAAATCAAGGGGAAGATGAAGAATCAATCATAGTGTTGGAGACCACCTAAAGTAGGTAAAATCAAATTAAATTTTGATAGGGCCTCTAAAGCTAAACCTAGTCTAGCAGAGGTAGGCAGTGTGTTCTATAATAGTGAAGGGTAACCTATTCTAATATATTCAAAAGCTCTAGGAGTTCAATATAATAACATGGTAGAAGTTAGAGTGAATCTATTAAGAATTAAAATTATAGAGAAGTGTAGATGGAAGGAGCTCATAATTGAAGGTGACTCAAAGGTAGTTATCAATGCTCTTAATTTAGGGGAAATAAAGACTTGGAGAATTAGTTTTGTCCATGAAGAGATTCAGATTGTAAACAATAGTTTTAGGTATGTTAGGTTTAGGCATATAAAAAGGGAAGGAAATATGATATTAGATTGGGCACCTAACGAATTGATGTTGCTCAAGGAGAATGATAAGGTTGGATATAATGAATGTGTCGCTAATTTTCCAAATGAGGTTCAAATTTTCTAACTAGAGATGTAATAATATTTATATAATCAAAAGAGGATGTTGTGTAATGTGGATAAGGTTTTAATAATTCATGGGAGGGATAGGGCCCATGAATTATATATTATTTATGTATAATTTTTTCTTGGTTGAAGCCTTCACTATCACCCACTCTCAGAGGTCCTATGATTAGCCAGGACACCTCTTCATATTTATTTAATTATTTAACAGAGGTATGGGACATTGGGATAAGATCCTAGTGTGAGGGGGTAGTCTTATTGAAGCAATCATGAGGAAGAGATATATGAAGGATGATGCATGTGAAGTATGTAAATAATGTGCATATAGAGGAGGGATTTATCATTTTAGAGAATATAATATGGAAATTGTGTGAGCCCAATTATCTAATAACAAGTTAGTGGCAAAGTAAGAGACGGTGTCAAGAATTGATAATAGGTGTGAGGAGTAGGCATAAATAGAGAAAAAATATGAATTAGGAGTAGGGTTGTCTAGTAAATAGGTAGTCAAGAGAGTGGGTAGAATCCTCAAATTATATGATAGGGGAGTAACGATATCCCAATTCTTTGAATATATAGATAAGGAAATAAAAATCTCTTTTATGAGGATCTAGCTATAAAATATGGGAAGTAACAGCTAGAATGGAGGAGGTTGAAGGATAAGACAACCAAATTAATGAAGGATTTTATGATTGACCCCAAGAAATCACTTGGTAGATAGAATGTGTTTGATGTTGCCCAAGCCATAAATAGTGAGAATTTACTCTCAAATGTTGTTGGTTCATTTTCTCTTCATAAATAACATCTAGACATCTAAACCATTATGCATTTAAAAAGGATGGAATTAGCTAAGTATGGCCTTCTTAGTGGAAATATTGGGGACCAATCTCCTAAAGGACCACATCTTTGTACCACTTGAGTTTTTTAACATTGAGGATGGAGAACTAGGTGGAGTAGGTCTAGGAGTAAGTAGTGGGGCTGGGGAGAGAGCAGTGGAGAATCCCTTGGTATCTAGAGTGGTGCCTAAGGGTTTGGAGGTGATAATCATCAACTAAAAAGATTGTAGGTTCCTAACCCTAGAGTAATAAATTTTTGATATGGATGGTTTAGGTTTTTTTTGTTATGGCATGTAGTTATCGCTACATGGATGTTGTATAAAATATTAAATATGATATAAATATAAAGTAATTTTTTGGTTTATTGGATGGTTTTATGATTTCAACCCCCCTCTAGCTGAGAGAATCTCACTATCAGTATCGAGGGATCTAAATAATTCTTTCCTAGTATGGTAGTACCTCAAGCTATTCTTCATTTTCAATTTTTTCTTTAGGGACATTCCCTAGTTACTGTAGCAAAAAAATATTCTAAATAATAATATCCATATATGAAATTTCATATAAAAATTCATTTGTTTGCTCAAAAGAGTGTGTTTTTACCATGTATTCTCCTTATCTTTTCATAAAAATTACTAAGCCATTGTTATAAATGCATCAATTTTACACACTTTTTTCATTTGGGTATTGAAAAAAAATATATTTAGAAACTAAATTTAGATTTACATAATTCATATTTTTACATTACTGTCAAATTTTTTTCTAAGTGTCTCTAAAATTCTCTCCAAGTTTAATTATTATTATTTTTAGAAAAAAAGTGTCAATTTAAGCCCCCCCCCTTTTGTTCCCCATTATCTTGCATCTACCTAGATGTAGTCAATAAATATCATGCTTGCATATGATGCCCCCATAGGCAAATATATATGATCATGTATGAAAACATGTTTTTTTATTTTTTGAATGGTAGATGCACAAATTTAGGGGACAAAAAACATGACACAATGAAAAATACAAACCATTTTCGATAAAGGGCGTACACCCTTTTCAAAAGGATGTACACCTTTTTAAAAAAAAAACAAAGTAAAATTATGAAAGGGTTAGTCCTGACCCTAAAGGGCATACACCCTTTCAAAAATTGTGTGTGTGTGTGTGTGTGTGTGTGTGTGTGTGTGTGTGTGTGTGTGTGTGTGTGTGTGCGCGCGCGCGCGTGCGCGCGCACGCGCGCGCGCGTGTGTGTGTGTGTGTGTGTGTGTGTTTTACAATTAGACTTCTGAAAGCAATGTATTTTTTTGTTTGTTTTGCAATTAGAGGCTTTTTTTTCAAGAATATATTTACTAAAATAAATGTTAATTATAATTAAATTTAAACTTATTCTTTAAATTTATTTAACTAAATATAACAAATTAGGGCCACTTAACATCTTCTAAAATTGATTATAGAGTTGTAGGAGTTACCATTTATAAGTTACTTTTTCAAATTCCATTCTAGTCAATACTTAGTTTTCAAAATTTTAGGATCATAAGATAGAATGAGAAACAAGGTTACAAATCATGTTATGTATGTAATAGATTTATACCATTGAGTATTGCATGTCTATTTTACCTACTTAAGTATTCCCTATCTACTTTATCTACTTGAGTATGCTCTACCTAATTAAATAACTAATCCATGGCTTGATCTCAAGGAGTATTCCCTACCTAAATACACAAGCCATATCGTGATATTTACTATTCCCTAATGGTGTCAAATTAAGTGTTTCACTTGCTCAACCTGGTCTACTTCAAGGTCCTCTAGAAACTTGCTTGCAATTAGGTCTCTTCCTAACCATAAATTATATCTTGGTCTATCACAAAAGGTCTTCTTAGTATTGGTATTGAAATACTAATGACCTTATTCTTTAGTATTATCCCTTGACTTGTTAGCCTATGTATTCATATCAAAATACACTTGCAATGACTTAAAATAGGGTACTCAGTCCCAATATAGTAATCTACCTTCAAGCAAAACCCTTCTTTGACTCCTAAATCACTCAATTATACATCCTCACTTATTTGAACAATATTATGAGGGTTTCATTCATTATTTGACTCAATATTATAAGTGCATGAAGGACATCAACTCAAAACTCAGATGAAAACAACTCTACCCTTTATAGGCCTATTAGGCCAAATTCTACCTCTTAAGGACTTGATACAAAGAGGTCTACAAATACCTTTTTTTTGTACTCATTAAATTCAAAAACTTAATGAAAATATCAAGATAATGATACAAGACTCATAAATGTCTTTACACAATCTCAAGATACCAATTAGATCACCAAAGCACCCAAAAAGTTGACTAAGTCCTAATCACCACTATAATATTATGTATAGACATGTTTGGTCTTGAAAAGGTGTTATAAATATAATTTCATCAAAGGATTATTATAAATATTTATTAAGATGTTTGGAGACTATCTCTAAGGATAAGAAACCAATTTCCTGTATTGCTTTCTTAAGAATTATAAATAAATGGAAATTCTACTCTTTAGGTACAGATGGCCTAATCTGTTTACTTGGAAGGATATTGACTTGGCTTAACTATCAAATTCTTTGAATTAATTTACTTATAAGTATTATATAGTGTTTACATAGTAATATTGGACCTTCATAAGAGGTTTATACTCAATCAACAAAGTTGGAGATGTGTTATACTTGGAGTTTGCTATCTTTGCCTTGGAATCTTCTTAACAACCTTGTTCTCAACTTATAAAATAAACTTTAACTAATAGGTCTATCAATATGCATAAATGAATAACCTATAACATGCAACCTATATCATCTATATAATAATTATATAGTCATTCATACATTACATCTATCACATGCATGGTACTACATGTAGGTAATCTATCACTCATACATGACATCTTCATGTGGTCATGATATGGTCACTCATATTAGACACAAATGTAGCTAATAAACCTAGTGCACTCCATTTCCACCTAAACCATTAACCCCAAACCCCTAACCCTAAACACTAAACCTTAAACCCTAAACATTGAAACCTCAACCCTAAAACCCAAACCCTAAACTATGAACATTAAATAATATACCTAAACCCTAAACCCTAAGCACTAAACCTTAAACCCTTAACCTTGATACATTAACCCTAAACCAAAAACAAAAATCCATAAACCCTAAACTATAGACCTTAAACATATAAACTTAAAACATTAAACCTTATACTTTATACCCTAGACCCTAAACCTAAAAACCTAAATTTAAGTTGTTAATCCTAAAACCCAAACCATAAACTTAAAATCTTAAATCCTAAACCCTAAAACCTAAATGTAAGCCCTTAACCCTAAACCCCAAGCCTAAAATGATAAACCATAAGTCATAAACCTTAAACAATAACTCCTAAACTAAAAATTCTAAACCCAAATTGAAAATCAAAAACCCAAAATCTTAAACTCTAAACCTAAATCCTTAAACCCTTAACCCTAAACTAAAAACCCAAATCCCAAACCATAAAATCTAAACCATAAACACTAAACCCCAAATCCTAAATCCTAAATCCTAAGCCCTAATCCCCAAACACTAAATCCTAAACCCTAAATACTAAACACTAAGTTTCAAACCCCAAACCCGTAATACCAAAACCCTAAACCTTACACCCTAAACCATAAGTGTGAAACCATAAACCCAAAACCCTAACCCCAAACACCAAGCCCAAAAATGTAAAAGTTTAACACTTGGTCCCTTGATCCATAAATAATAAATCCTAAACCTTTAAGCATAAAATATAAATTAAAAGCCCTAAATCTTAATACATAAGCCATAACACTGAAACTTGAACCCTAAATGCTAATCCCTATACACTAAACCCTAAGCTATGAATCTTGAACCATCAACCATTAACCTTAAACCCTAAATTTATAAATCCTAAACTTATATCCATAAACCATAATCTTGAGTTATCACTTATATATATAAAGGAGAGGGGGCATTGGCTAAGCCATATCTTGAAAGAATATGGGTCATTTTAACCTATATAGAGAAAGGAGTGACTAGGGACATTTGTGTAAATGGATTGAAGGTGGATTCAATATGAATTCCTAATAATTTGAGGGTTTTATAATCAATGGGTCTATCAATATGCATAAATGGCTAGCCTATAGCATTCAACCTATAACATACATATAATAATGATACAGTCATTCAAACATTACATCTACCCCATACCTAGTACTACATGTTGGTATGTTTTCACTCATACATGACATATTCCTGTATTCAAGATATAGTCACTCATATTTGACATAAATATATCTAATCACCCTAGTACACTTCATTTACACCTAAACCATTAACCTTAAAACCCAAACCCTAAACATTATAAACCTTGAATTTTAAGCCCTAAACACCATAAACCTTGAACACTTAACCCTAATACATTATCCCTAAACCCAAAACAATTATACCTAAACCCCAAAACCTAGACCCTAAACATATAACCTTAAAACCTTAAACGATAGACTTTATACCCTAGACCCTAATACCTAAAACCTAAACTTTAAGCCCTTAACCATAAATCCCAAACCATAAGCCTAAAATCCTAAAGCCTAAACACTAAATCATAAAATCTTAACCTTATAGGTCCTTAATATCAAACACTAAAACTTAAACAAAAAATTCAAAATCATGGACCTTAACCCTAAACATCAAACTCCAAAACATAAACCCAAAACCTTAGCCCCTAAACTCTTAACACAAACCCTAATCACTAAACCATAAACCTTGAAAGTTTAACCTAAACCACAAACCCATAACCATAAAACCATATACCCTAAATCCTAAAATTGGATAAACCCTAAACCTTAAAACCTAAAATTCCAAAACCCAAACAATCAACTCCAAACACCAAACTACAAATGTTGAACCCTAAACCCTTAACTTGAAACCCTAGAAATGAAACATAAATGGCAAACACTAAACATACATTATGGAGACCATGTTATATAGGAATGATGTAAGCATTGGTAGTTCAACTCAACCCCCTCTCCACTTTCCTATCATAATTCCTATAGAGGTGCAAATATTTTAATGCAAGGAGAAAACATGCCATAACAAAGTCAGTGGCACACATGCTAATAATTTATACTCATAACCCACATCATTTTTTGATAATAACTCATAAACATGAGAATATATAAAATGATCTGGCCTTTTCACTCAATGATTTAGAAATAACTATCTAGAAGAAGTATTTCACCTCATATGAAGTAAGTGTAAAGAGGTAATTTTTTACTATCACCATTTTTCATCATCCCTCATTATTCAAAATTAATTTTTTCCATGTAATTACAAAGATGATATTATTTTATTTCCACCATTTAAATCATTCAAAAATCTCCCTAGATTAATCCATCATGACCCTATCTAATCTACTAGACATGAATGAAAATAATCACCCTAGTACACTCCAATCAGAACAAAAGGAATTGAAACACCATTCAAGATTCATCTAAAAAAGATAGTGTTTAATTTGAAATAAATTTATACTAACTAATGGATTGAAACATACTCTACTAGGTGAGGTAATGACTAGGGATGATGATAGAGTGATTAAGTATGATGAGTGAAAATGAGGGAATAGTTAGGGATAATGAGGGATGAGGACAGATGAGGAGGGGGTTGATAGGAATTGGGTTCACAAAGCTCTAACACAACTTGTTAGAATTAAGAGCACACTTGATTACCTTTGTATTAGCAACTAAACATGAAATTTAACCAGAAGCAAAGAGTAACTAGAAATCAGAAATAGCACAGAATATGATAGGCAACACACAATTGTATTCAACTCATTCTAGAAGGAGATTACAATAAAGAGATCACACTCTTTCAACCACTTCATGGGCATACCAGTAATCTTCCCTCAAGATTTCTCTTCTCTCAATACAGGTCACAACAAACAACTCAAACATAGAGTTATTGTTCACCTCAACCAGTCAGTATCAATACTACCAGTACACAAGTATGCAATGTACTCCAAGTAGATCTCACTTGATCTTGCTCCCTATTGTGTTGTAGATCTCCTTTGATCATGCTACCCCACAAATCTCCTTTGACCTTACACACACACACACCTGCGGATCAACTAACCTCACTTACCCATGTAGATCTTCTCCTTGATCTTGCAACAACCTGCAGATCAACCTGAGATTACATACCATGGAAGAACCCTTGTGATTCCACCATGCAGAAGAACTCTTCTGGTTCTACACTTTACAATACAACCCCATAGGTCTATTATATAGATCCCATGAAAACAATAATTAGACAAGTGGCTCAAGACTAAAATTAGTCTTTACATGCAAACAATCAATTCAACAAACTAACTGTTCGTGCAACAAACTGTTCTAAAACTGCACAGGCGACCGACGTCAGTCCCTATTTATCTAGAGGTGACCACCGTCGACCGACTCCTGACCGATGTTGGTTGCTATCTATCCACCAATGACTGACACCAGTTGGCTTGTCGATGCCAATGACTGTGACACTTAGAAACCTCCATGTTTGCATTTGGGTGAAGCTTTTAGCTCCACAACCTAACAATCTCCCACTTAGAGATAAACAACCACACCTGTACCTGTACTAGTACATTGTCTAATATGTATCTTGGCTTGTATCCCTCTTCAAGATCAATCTTGAAGATCAACCACCACACACCCTATGGTGCTACACCTATGACTAAATTTCTCCATTCTTAGCTTACCTTCTTCTACCATTGTTATACTCTCACTCAATCAGAAACCCCTGAGAGTGACCTGTAATCAAAACACAATAAATAGATCTAAACCACCTATTAGTGAACCTCACTCTGAGAACCTCCAACCTTGCTCTAATACCAACTGATAGGAATTGGGTTCACAAAGCTCTGACACAATTTGTCAGAATTAAGAGCACACTTGATTACCTTTGTATTAGCAACTAAACATAGAATTTAACCAGAAGCAAAGAGTAACTAGAAATTAGAAATAGCACAGAATATGAGAGGCAACACACAATTGTATTCAACTCATTCCAGAAGGAAATTACAATAAAGATATCACACTCTTTCAACCACTTCATGGGCATACCAGTAATCTTCCCTCAAGAGTTCTCTTCTCTCAATACAGGTCACAGCAAACAACTCAAACACAGAGTTGTTCACCTCAACTAGTCAGTATGAGGAGGGGGTGATTAGGGATGATTGAAGATGATTAGGGTTGATGAAGGAGTGATTAGGAATGATGAGGGGTCAAATGAAATATGATGAATGATTGACTAGGGATAATAAAAATGATGATGGTTAATAAGGGAGTTATTAGGGATGATGAGGGGTGATGAGAGTGTGACCAGGGATGATTCTCTAGATGATAAGAGAGTGATAAGGTATGATTAGGGTTGATGAGGTTTAATGAGGTAGTGTTTATGGATGATCAATGACAATGAGGGATGATGAGGTAGAGACTAGGGATGATGAGGATTGATGAGGGTTGATGAGGGAGTGATTATCAATAATGAAGGATGATGATAGCTAATGAGGGACTAATTAGGGATAATGGGGGATAATGAGAACTGGTGAGGGAATGAATAGGGATGATAAGTGAATATTAGGGTTGATGTGGGAGTGATTAAGTATGATTAGGGTTAATAAGGGAGCGTCTTATGTGAATTTGGAGTGATAGAATATAACTTTAATCTACATGACTTTCAAATAATACATGAGATACAAATTGAAGAATGCATAGATTGACCATCTATCTGACATTTATTTTAGAGTGAATGGTATATTTTTAGAATGAATTTGAATGGTGTTTTTATTTATTATATTTCAAATGGAGTATATTAGGGTAATTAGCTACATTTATGTCTAGTATAAGCTATTGTATCATGATTACAGGTAGATGTCATGTATGAGTGAATGCATACATATATGTAATATGTATACAATAGATATCATGTATGAGTGACCATATCATGACTATAGGTATGTTACAAGTTACACGATATAGGGTAGCCATTTATGCATATTTATAAACCCATTGATTTAAAAATTGATAAATTATTTAAGAATCCACCTTCAAGCTCAAGTATTCAATCGGGTAGGACATACTCAAATAGGTAAAGTAGGTAGGGCATACTCAATTAGTTGAAATATGGGGTAGAATCAATGGTATATATATATTACATATGTAATATGATGTGTAACATCATTTCTCATTCTACCTTATGATTCCAAAATTTTGAAAACTAAGTATTGATTAAAATGGAATTTAAAAAACTAACTTCTAAATGGTAAATCCTACAGCTCTGTAATCAATTTTAGAATATGTTGAGTGGTCCTAATTTGTTATATTTAGTAAAATAAATTTAAATTATAAGAATAAATTATTCTTATAATTAACATTTATTTTACTAAATATATCCTTGTAAAACATCAAACATGGTACAAAAAATTGCATTCCAAAGTTCTTAACAACAACCTCTAGTTTCAAATATATATAATCTTTCAACAAACTCGAATTGGAAAAAAAATTGTAATCCACAAAGGGTGTACACCCTTTATAAAGGATGCACACCATTTTCAAAGGGCATCCAACCTTTAGAAAGCATGTACACCCTTTACAAAGGGTGTGTGTCCTCTATAAAGGGTGTATGCCCTTTACAAAGGGTGTGCATCCTTTGCATAGGGTGTATACCCTTTAAACATTTCAATTTTTTTACATTTTCCCTCTAAATATGCCTTAGATACAAGCTTGGGGAGGTCCGAACCTACCTTGAAACTAGTCATGGAGCAACCCACTTAGTTCCTAGTAAATTTAGGATTCTTTTTCATCTTTTTGACACATTTGATAAGGCAGCTTTTATTATTTTAAAAATATATATATATATGGGTTTGTATAAGAGAAAGTCTAATTTTAGAATATATAATTTTTTTAATGTTAGAATATTATTTATAATTATTACTTAATTTATACATAACATAATTCATTATGGACTACATATATATCATCACAAATTCCCTTATAATTTTTTGAATATTAATCTAAATTTTATAAAATTTATATCTCAACAATCTACACATTGTCAACTATGCTTTAAAAAAAAATGATTTTCATGAATTTAAGGTCAAAAATTTGTGTTCGTACACTTGCAATTTCAATTTTCCAGCTGTCTTGAGTTGTAAAATTATTTAAAAATTATATGTATAATAAAAAATTGATGAAAAATATTCACAAAAATCTTTGACATTTCACCTATCTATATATGAAATTTCATACAAAAATTCAATCATTTATTTAAAAAAAGTGTGTTCGTACACATGCACTCCTTGTCTTTTTACAAAAAATGACCAATCTATTGTCATAAATGCATCTATTTTGCACACTTTGATCATTTCGGTATTGGAAACAATTATATATTTAGAAACTACATTCAAAATTTCATAATTTATATTTTTGTCATTTTTAAATTCCTTTTAGAAGTATCTCTAACATTTTCTCTAAGTTCAACTATTATTATTTTTAGAAAAAAAGTGTCGCTTTATACCCCCTTTTGTCCCCCATTATCCTACATCTACCTAAGTACTTAGCTTTTTGATGGACTGCCTAACTCTAACTATGTTTATATAATGGAAAATAGATTAAATTAGGCCTATGATTCATTTAGCTTAAGAACTATATTTTTATCTACATAGGGTAGGTTCTATCAGATCTAGGTCATTATCAATTGCCATTAGTAACATTAGTGGTTAGTAGTGACCTATTTTGAATGATGGGTTTGTGACCATGTGGTCACCTTTGACTATCTTTGAAATCTCTATATGTGCCTTCACCTTAAAAACCTAGGTGTGATTGTGAGCACCAAAAACCTATAAAACCAAGAGAGTTTAATGGGATAAATTTATCTAAATCACTCATTTTTATTATTGACCACTACCTATGTATTTAATACTCCAAGGAGTGAAATTAAGCCACATGTAGTTCTCCCACCTAGAGTGATTGTGTTCCTTTTTTATATGAATGTAGATAATTATTTTGATTTAATAATTTAAAATGATTGATTTATCTTGGCTTTAGTATGCCTCATACTTAGTTTTTGATTTTTCTTAGTGATTGATTCACAATTTGAGAAGAATAAATTTTCTTAATGTGTACTAGTGTATATATGTGTACTAGGTAAGTTTGAAGTCCCATATCAAGTGAAACCTTAATTTTTATATATATAATTCCAATTAGATAATATGTTTCCAACATCATATGAAGATGAGCTAATCATAAGGATAGATTTGAATTTAAAAAGTATTCATTTCTATGAGAGGGTCGGTATCATCAGGATCGGGTAAGTATCGATTAGATACTGACCCAATCAGAATTACTAACCCATGAATAGGATATTTAAACTAAAGGTTTGGAGATGTTTGTTCAGGATAGTAAGTATGTTTGAAATAGATAGTGAGCTTCTTATAGGTGTGTAACAGTAGAATGAAACGATCAAACTTTTAAGGTAGCATTAGGTGTGAAATAATGGTAGATTAGAACCATATTTATTTGTGGAAGTCATGTGTGGTAAATATATGTCAATCTTGTCATTGTCAAGTAATTAATACCATATTTATTATCTACAATATAAAACATCTCTTTATATGAAATGGTAATCTATAAATATGTCACCATGTAAAATTCACCTATGTGAAGATACTACCATTGTATCATATATGTCCATTAATGATATATAACCTCTATAACATGCATCTCATTTAGTCATAGTGTACTAGAAAAAGAAAGTGTGGAATGCATGAATATATAAACCTATAACATAAGTAGATAAACATTATATGTATCATATGACCAAGATAAAGGAAAATATTTTTTTAATTTTGACATTTAGTGAATGTTTTTATATTTTTATAATTTTATAGTTATAAAACATAGGAATATATATACAATATGTCACAATAATGATGTATCAATGAAATAATATAATTAATAAAGAATGACTAATGTATAATGTAGATTAAATCATAATGTCATAATCATGAATAGTTTGATGCAACACACTAAGTGTTAAACTAGAAAACGATAGGAGAAGAGACCTAAAATCATCAAATGAGATAGTTAAGCCATGAATACAGGGATATTAAATATGATAACACTTACAAATACATGAAGAGACATAGTCCAAATATATCATACATAGTGGGACTTTGAATATTTAGTAACAATCTCTAAGGTATCAAGAGTCATAAACATGTATCAAAATAAAAATAAGTAAGGGTCATTAGTTGAAATAAGGAACATATAGTTTATAAAAAACTAAAATGTGTTGAATCAATAATATATGATTAAATTTCCTAAAAAATCTTTGTAGGTTGAATTTTCAAAAGCATAGGAATTTCCAAACCTAAAAGTTACATAACATAGTTGTGGAATAGGTACCTCATATGGTTTTTTGTTCACAAGTGATGATTGAGATTACCTAGATTTATAGTTAACTTTTCTCAAATAATGTGCATAGGTTGTGTAATTTGAAAAATGTTGTTGATTTGTTTTATATTTGATATTGAAATTGTTTCTTTGATGTAATGGATAAATATATACTAGAGCACTTTCACTTAATTCATTGGCATTTGTTTCTTTAAATTTACTAAAATCTAAGATGATTCATGTGAATCAATATTTATTTTATCCTTATATATATATATATATATATATATATATATATATATATATATATATATATATATATATATATATATATATATATATATATATATATATATATATATATATATATAATTTGTTATTTTCTATTTTTACATATATGAATCAAATGGTAGTTTTTTCATATTAAATGAGTGGATACAAATAGCCTGTATTGGTTGAGTAATATTCAAAAAATTGGTTTCCATAGGTTGTTCTTATTTATGAGTAAAAAGCATAGTTTCAATAGGTACAAAAGGTGGAAAAGGTTACCCATAATCTTGAGGCATAAAATATAAATGGTAAATACCAAATATCTTCATGTTATCTAGATATTCACCTAGTCCACATGTTATGACGCTAATAATTGATAATTTATTATCTATGTGATCAAGCTCATAACTATCACTTATATCATCATCATGGTCATGATTATTTTCATTTATCTTAATAGATTCATCCACAACATAAATCTTCATTATTTCTATGGGAATAGGTTTTTGAGGTGTTATGAATTTTAATTGAGGTATATGGAGGTCTGGTATAATAATCTCTATAGTTTTAGTATGATTATAATATCAAAAAGCAACATCACCCACCATAAATCTACTTACAAAACCCTCATCTAAAATGTTAATGCATCCATGTATCATGGAGGTTGTGGCATGCATAACATGAATCATGGTCTTCATAGTTAACTTCATTAGATATTACTTGGAACATCATGGGTAGAGGCTTACATCTAATAGCTATGTTGAATATGATCATTCCTAAGGGACCTTTTAATTTATTTTTGAATCCTTTGATAATTATATTTGAAGGTGAAAAAATTAAAATAATGCTTACTATATTAAGAAAATTAATACTATAAATATTCAATCTAGCACTATTTCACACTAGGACCCTCTTAACTCTTAACTGATTTGTTTGGGATTGAATGCATAGGTAAATTTTGATTAATAATGTCTCTAGGAGGTATATCTTCAATTTTGAAGGAAATAAGGTGCTCAATAATTTTTAAAGTGTTCACAATGGAAGTGGAATAGGTTGGATCAATGTTAGTTAGTAAAGTGGCATCATGTAAAGCATCCCTTAATATGCCTTTAAAAATAGGTGATCATATTTTTCATTTGGTTCACTGGTTCATATGGGTTGTTAAAATCAATATTATAATTAATAAGGGGAATTTGGATTTGAAGTATTTTAGTTAACCTCAGTTTAATAGTTATGAGGAATTATGGTGACATTATGTGTCCTATCCCTTCAGGTTTTTATAATATTAATTCATAAAGAGTCATCATACATTTAGTAATAGAGGAAACATTTCTAGAAGGAACAAAATTAAGTTTGTCAAGGGATATGGTATCATCATATACAACATGGAAAATAACATAGTTTACTAAATGCCAAATAAATGGTGTGTGTGTGTGTGTGTGTGTGTGTGTGTGTGTGTGTGTGTGTGTGTGTGTGTGTGTGTGTGTGTGTGTGTGTGTGTGTGTGTGTGTGTGTGTGTGTGTGTGTGTGTGTGTGTGTGTGTGTGTGTGTGTGTGTTGTGTGTGTGTGTGTGTGTGTGTGTGTGTGTGTGTGTGTTGCATAGTCATCATGGTCCAAGAAAGTGAGATCCTTGAAGATAGGTACAAATAATGCAAAGGGTTTATATGAAACCCTAATATCATAATTTAAAATGTATCTAAAAGTATTAAATCATAATGAGTAAGAGGGTAAAAGGGTGGAATCACAAAATTGTGTTCCACTTGGTGGCCAAAATTATGAATTTATGAGATTTATGTGGAGTATTTTAAGGTTTTTTAAGCAAAATAAGGTTTATGGTGAAAGGGTTTCACCCTAAACCCCCTTTAGGGTGAAAACCATAATGTTTCATATATGTGGCAGTGTATATAGTAAAATATATTAATTGATACTTGGTATTTTTAGTTTTGACCTACCTTCAACTTACATGACTTGTACACACACATGACTCCCATTTCCTATTTTCTCACCTCCACGTGCCTTCTACGAGCCTAAAATTCCTATGTTGATCTCAATCACCTTTAATAAATCTCATTTTTTATTTTAAATTGTTATTTATATTAATAATACATCTCCAAAGCAAAATTTTAGTGTTTTTATCTCCTAGATAGTAATGTTAGACTCAGAACATATGGTTTGATGGTATCATCTAAGCCTGACAATTTTGTCCCATGCTAAGAAATGGTCATATTTCAAATTTCAATATTTCTTATGTTTATACCCATATATCTAGTGGGTCAATGGCATGATAAATTAACCAAAGAGTCTCATATAGATACAAAATATGTGTAAGCCTATTATCTATATTGGAAAAATCTATCACTAATATTCAAACACTTACATATTTAAGACATTACCCTATTCTTCATAATTTACCAATTAGGCACAAGGATTAGATCTTATCCAATTCTAAATAACCTCAAGCCTAATCTAAATTTTTCATTTTTCAAGTATCAAGACATAAATTATAGGTTGCATATATTCAAGGAATACTATTGCATGCATTCACCTAATGAAGAGAATTACATGTAGTTTGATTTCCCTCTTTGAGTTATTGGATATGTAGGTAGCTCTCATCCATTTAATAGGTAGTGGTTTTGGGATAAACCAACCTTTATTTCCCTTTTATAGGTGTAAGTTTATCATTTCAAGTGGACTTAGGGTTTCTAATTAAGGAGATAAATTTATGGGTATTGTGTGCACCATCCAACCTTGGGATCACATGCATGCATAATGGAAACATATTTAGTGCCTTGCATTAGAGAAAAATTAAAATATTTACATTGATAAAACTATCAAAGTTAGAACATAGTGACAAAAATAGTGACTAAGACTAATCTTAGCATCCAAGTGAACTGAAAACTCTAACTTGTAATCTGAGTGACTCATAGTCCAGATTTCTACCTATCCTACCTCCTATGCGCATACTCGATCCCTCACAAAGTATTTTAATTCTAAGTATCTTATATTTATTTTTTTATTTTTATATTAAGTAAATTTTTTAAACCATCTTCAATGATTTTTATTCATATTCATGCTTAATTTTTATACATTAAAACATTAATTATATATATAGTTTCTATCTTATTAGAGTTAGAATGAATATAAAATAGGGTAAAACATATTGGTGAACCTGTATATTTATTGTACATATCCAAACCTTAGGTTTCCCTTAGGGTTTCATCCTTCTTTATAGGGTTTAATGTTTCTATAAATAATTTATGTTTTTCAAAGTTGATTTATGATTTTCCTTTGTGCATAAATTACACATGGCTATAATGGATAAACATAGTTTCTATTTTTTTTACTCAAGATATGATTATAATAATTACATGTTTTTTTATATGATATAAAAAATTATAATTATTTGGATCAAATATTTGTATTTTAATAATGGTAAAAATAATATTTAACAACCCTTAGCCTTCATTAACTCATATTATTTTAACCTCAAATATGAGTTGATTCATGTTATCACTAGGAACCAAAGGGCATGCATGAATATTTTTATTTCTTATCCTCCTCAACCAAAAGGTTATCTCAACTACCATCAGCCCCCATTATTCTCCCAAAGCTTATATTGGGTTTTTTGTTCCATGCAATCACTACTAGATGAGGTTAAATTCCCCACCATGTATCGTAGAATGGAGGTAGTCAACATGTTCCTCCTTAACCCTATCCACCTCCCATGAATCAAACCAATCAACCTAAGAGGTATGACATCATTTATAAAATAAATAATACCCATGCAAAATTTTATATCCTCAAATTACTAAATAGATAAATTGTTTAAAAGGACATATGAGGCATTACATGAGACAAATCTCCCTAATGTTACATAACTTGCATACTTTGCTTCTATCATAAATACATTAAAGGTTGGATATGAAGTGATATCCCTTGAAAAGGAAGAATGTCCCACCCAAAAATTAATATATCCAAATCTATCATTATGTATTCAACATCAAATTCAACTAAAGGAGTTAAATGTGTAATAATAGATAATGGATCAAGAATTCATATGTACATCATAGTTTTCTTACAAAAAATGGGTGTCCATGGGAATTATATTCAAAAATTAAGTCAAAATCTAAAATTATTTGATGACATCCCACATCATATATTTGGATCAATGTCATTAGATGTGATAGTATGACCCAAAACATTACCTAATATATTTCAAGTCATGCATGATAATCTATTTTAAAAAAATTTCTTAGGTTAACCTTAGATGCATGCTATGGAATTAATACCATAAACACTACAAGTGTGTGAAATTTATACATGATAGATATGTTCATACATGCCTAGTTGATAAGGACCCCTTCAAATATTTTAAAATGATGTAATCCAATAATGGGAGTCATTCATAATTATATTTTATGTAATACCCTATCATGCATCCATCATCCATACATATGAGGATATATAATGAATCAAACTAAATGAAAATGAACTAGTTATTCACATTAATGAATATATAAAGAAATAACCACAAGTTACTATAGATAAAAGGTAGATAATTATAGATCTCCCTCTTTTGGTTAATTTGGAAGATCATGATTTCATAGTGATAGATTGGTATGATAGTGATGATGATGATTATAGTATACAATAGAATATGGATGATTATCTATGCATAATAAATATCAAACCTATTAATCTAGATGGGTATTGTCTTATATTATTTTTACACTTTCTATTCTAAGAGAGTATTAAGATTATTCATATGCAAAGAGCATTTATAAGTCAAAATATCCTACTCAAAAGCAATGAAATATTCAAAATGGAAAGAAATTACTTCAAAATAGCCAAAATAATTAGAATAAAAACACTTGTTACATTGTTGGATCATAATAATAGTGAAATCAAATTCAAGTTTTATGTCTATGGGTTGCATCACTCGAGGATAATCTTGCACATGCCCATAATCTTGAGTATGCTAGTGTCAATTATACCTTTTCTTCTTCATTAAATATATTTGTGCCTCAAAATATTTTATCTCAAGTATGGGTTCAGAAAAAAATACATCTATAATCAATGGTTCAAACATTTTTCACAAGGTTAATAAGAATCCAAGTGAATTTATAAGAGATATGCATCGAAATAATTTAATCATTTCTCCTCCACTTCATCCTGTAAGTAAATCTAGATACTATTGTGTTTATCATATAATTTATGGACATCATATAAATAATTTTGGGCATTACAATAGTATAATTCAAAATAAATTAATGATTATAGTAAGCCAATCACCAACCAACCATGATACAAAAAAATGCCAATACAATTTCCAAATGAATAAAATTGATATTGATGTATCTAGGACCTTACATGGGTACATCCAATTAATTTTCTCCTTCAATAACATATGCATTTATTTGAAAAATACCAAAATACTAAAAACATTCAAATATTTAAATAGAAAAAATAGGACTTAATCATGACATGATTGATTATTTACATTGTTTTCATATGTAATTAATCACAAGTTTGTTAAATTACATATCATTTTTATATTCACATGCATTTCATGGTATAAATTAATGGCATGTAGGACATATAGATATAGATTGTATATGGATACATAGATGCTAGACTTTCCTATACCCAAGTGCATGCCAATGTTGGGGGCATCTTATTCCAAGGTTACACTATTAAAGGTTATATCTCCAATCATGTTGAGATATATTGATTGCATACATGTCATTCTATTACACATAATTTACACAGTGATAGGGTATTTTGATTTACTATGTTGTGACATTGATATATATTGATAGTGTAGACTAGAGTGACTTATTATATGCTTCATTGATGATGTTTTTATTTGATGATAGGCTAGCCATTATTTTTATATTTTCTATGGCCCCTTATCCTTGTTTGTTATGACATATTTATGTCCCTTTGTGTGTCCCCTTAGCCTTGTTTATCGTAACATCTTTATAACCCTTGTTTTTATCCCTTTGGCCTTGTTTATTGTGACATCTTCATGTCCTTTGTATACATCCCTTGGCCTTACATGTGTTACTATTTGTACTTTTATTGTGTGTTTCATGGCCATGACATTATATATTGATCTTGTTGAGCTTGTTGATTTTGTTGAGTTTATTGGTGTCATGATCCATATCACACACCTCCCTATTTATGTGTGGTGCCATTATTTATATCATGCATATTTTATTGTGGAGTCTTATTTAGTTAATTTATCAATGATAAGTATTATTGTGTGTCTAATGTCTATAATTGTCTAGACATGAAACTAGTATGCATTACATTACATATGTTTCATACTAGCCTTGATGCCAAATAAATTACTATGATGGCCTATTTTCCACATGTTGACATGATCCTACATGATATATATTTATATACACAACATGATATAACTAAAGATTTATTTTGATATTAATGACTCATATGTTACATCCCTCACCTCAAAGAGGGGTATATTAGTGGAATTTTCATAGATACATAAGCCTCAATGAGCAAAATATTCATATTTTGGGACATAATATATGCTTCATAAATTTTAAAGGGTTTAGATATCAGATTGGGACAAATATTTACAAATTTTAGACATAATTTGGGTCATATGTCATGTATATATACTTAATTTATAAGGACACAAGTAGAAATCCATATACATTAAGTGTATATACCATGTAGGTGCACATAGTTTTATAGGAAAATAAGTTACGTATTTTCAAATATTCACATATTCAGATACAATTGGGAGCATATGCACTCATTATTTAGAATCATGAAATATAGATTCTCATATTTAAAAAATATATCATATAGATGGATAATATTATAGATCATGATTAGCACCAATTAAATTAGATGTGGGGTATGAACATAAGTCATGTTATCACTCTTACAATTATTAATTGGCACCAATTCATGGGGCATGGAGAATGTTCATGCACATACACACTTTTACATTTATTCATTTGTAATCATAATTGATGGTACCTAAAAATGAGAAATCTTTAATCTATAAGTCTATTTGCATCGGTTGATTCATATTTTGTTAGGTAATGTGATTTAGGTTTAATTATTCTTATTAGCCTTATAGTTACTCATAGTGAGCCCAATATGTGTCTCCCACCTTCCATAGTGGGGTTATAAGATCAGTGTAATATTAGTTACATGAATTAGTGTGGTTAAGGTTCAGTGACACTCGATGACCTTAACACTACTCCCTCTTCATGATGGTTGGGAGAATTTATCTTCCCAACCCATGGCCTTTCCTTAGTTACATAAATTTATGGTATAATCACTCCATTTCTCCAAGTGTCAATAAGGAAGCATAGTTTTGCAATGATTTAACAAGGAAGCATCATCTCCAACAAGTTATAAGGAAATATAGTTTACTCACTTTTAAATATATTCCTTCTTTGTTCTTAAGTTTATAATTATCTAAAATAAGCATAAAAACCTAACTTATCAAGCCTACTCCCTTAATGGGAATTACTAATGACTTCAAAGAGATAATTAAGAAATGAGTACAATCAAACCTTCCAAGTAGCTATTATCTCTCAAAATTGGTCAAAAAGCATGTTTTTCCCTGGATTTGGTGCTCTAAGTCTTTATCATTGAAGATTAACATGAGCGTCCATCATATCCTAGTGTACCAATGGATTAGGCTCACAAGATTTGTTAATTTGTGTGAATAGGTAAAGCTTGTCTATAGCAATTTTTGCATAGTAAGTTTGTATATCTGAATCTTTGTGAAGATAATTCTACACAATAAGTTTACACAAAAAGAGCTTAAAAATGATGGATTTGGCTCACTTATTTATAGCTTTCCAAAAATGTTCAAGATCAGCCATGACCATCCATCTTGAGATCAAGATGTGTGGACATGGACTGATTCAATTTTGGAGAGATAAGCAATAAATAATGTTATTAATATTTGGAAGAATATGACATTGATGAAGCATGAGAGGGTTTAATTATAATATTTATCACATTAATGGCTTATGGATGCCACCCCATTAATGATTTCATGGGATGATGCATAATTGAATATTAAATTTGTAGTAATTAGATATTCAACAACTTTCATGGAATTTTTACTTAAGCTCTTGATTTTCTTTAATTTATTTAAGTGGCTTTACTTAATTTTCTATAATTATTTATAAATTTATTGCATGCTTAATCACCCTATTCTTAAACATCATTTTTTTAAAGTTATAATTTGATTGGAGTATAATTAGAAGAAGGTTTCAGTCATGTATAGGATAATACCCCAATTAGGGTATTATGGACATGAAATAACACATGCACATAACATGTGATGCTGAATTAGAAGACTTCAATGATATAGGAAATCATTTTGTATGGTTGAAATTTGACTCAAAATTATTTAAGAAAATATAGTAATCATAGAAAATGTATTACCCCATTCAGGGATACATTAGCACAAAGTAGCACCTGTACATGACATATTTGATTGATTTAGAGCATTTTAGTGATTTTGGTCCAGATTGTGCATTGTCATATAATATCATTTAGATTGATAATTTCAGCACAATAATGATAAGAATTGGATGTTTATATTTTTAACCTATTTGATAAGGCATAGTAAGACATTTAGTTGAAGAAACATATTTTCAAAGAATGAAAAGGAAACTATAATCAGAAGAAATAAATTTTGTTCCCATTTTTTGTTAAATTTTGCATGAGTTACGATAAAACAAGGTTATGAAAATACCCCAAACATAATTTGGATGGCCCATGATTACCCCTCGAGGGGACAAATAAAATTTTTAAACTTTTGATGGGATTTCCCTTGATCAAAAGAAATAATAATCACATTAATTTCAATAAAAGAGGTTAAAAATTGGAGCAATTAGAAGAAAGTGGGTGGAAAAATGGATAAACAAGGATAAAGTAATAGCCTAAGATAAATAAAATGGTTCAAATATAGGCCCAGTGGGTGAAAATTTTGAATAATTTACTATATTTTGACCCTTAGGGAGTAAAAAAGTTCATTTACACCCCTAGCTATAGTAAATCAGAGCTCTATGATTTGTGCATGAGAGAGCTTAGAAGGGTGGTGAATATCCCACACCACCATCACCTTGGAGAGTGCATGAGAGAGTATCATAGGCCAATGGGAAGTAGACCATTGATATGTATCTTTTTTATTTAATTTTTTCATTTATGGCATTTATTATGCATAAGTAGTATGTTTGGTGATCCTGCCGATTACCCAATTTGGCAATTGGTGAATTTACCTACAAAAATGGTGGAATAACCACAATATTAATGAATTTACTATCATTTTTAGTGGGATATTATGTCTAAATGGTGATTTCACCACTTCATTAGTGAATTCACAATTTTGAGAAAAAATCACCAAGTAAATGGCAAAATAGAAAATAGTAGTAGGATTACCTTGTACTTTGGCAAGAATGACCTACAATTTAATGGGTTCACTAGTAATAGTAAAAATTCCATGTTAAGATGTGGAATCACCCTATTAAGTGATAGAATCACCCTATAGAATGGTGAAATATCCATAAGAAGGAAGGATGGGGCCCATAAGAGATTAATATAGGCCCAAATTTAGAAGAAAAGAGTGTGGGGCCAATAGATGATTAGTCTAGGTCCTAAAATTAGAATAATCTAGGTAGACTTGATTAGTGAAAGGAAAATAATTGGTTTGGTTTTTTTATGTGACTTATAAGAGGGATTCGACATTATTACATCACTGGAGCAATGATCACAAGTTCTCTAGCAATAAGGAATCTAGATTGATGATCTCATGGGTGTTCTTGAGGCCATGGAGCTATAATACCTTTCATGATTGCTAGTGATTCAAGAAAATAGGGCCTACTTATCAACATTGACAAAGAAGTGGCACTCAGAGACCTTGACCTTTAATTTACTGAATGGGGAGGCCATGATGATATTGAAAGATGTGCACCATATATTACAGGTATTGATGTGAAGCCTTAAAATTACTTGGATGTTGGTGGGCCAACAAGTTATTCTATATGATTTTTTGGGTGTGATCATAGACTTGGAGGTGGTAGATGGTAGTATTGTCATTTATACACTAGAGAATTTGGCTTGGCATCCTATTGATGGAGTAGGAGTGGGATAGGGGATAGTTCTCCTAGAGGTTGTGATATTGAGGGCTCTTGTCAATGACTTCATGCTGTCTAAAAAGAGCATATAGTTTTTCCCCCTCAATCTTGTAGGGGTTATTCAAGAGATGTTTGATCACTTGACACATTTTGATTTGGGTATGATCATCTTAGGTTAGTTATATAAATACTTGTGTATGATAGCTTATCAGTGTGGGTGAAACATAGGCCATAGCACACTTGTCCAAGTTTATGTTTGGGAGCACATTACCATTGAGCAGCTAATGGGGTTGAGATACCATAATGTACCTAAGGATTTAGTGGCTTGGGGATGGTATGATAAGGCTAAGGTTATAGGGTCATATATGGGACTTGATTTATTATCAATGACCCATAGATGAGATGGAGGATGGGAACTTCATCTTATGCCCCTATATAGTGACATAGTGGTCTTAGATTAAGGATTTGTTCATGATCAGTTATATGATCACCCCTTTCTATATTACATGTCACCATGATTACATGGTGGAGTGGTATATGCCAAATTGAGACCAATGGCATTTTGGTATACAAGGTATCCTCAAGGGTGCACATTACTTTGCATATATGACCAAGGAAATTAGAGAGTGAGAACCACCATTTCCCAAGGCTAAGGTGATCATAGACTACAGTAGGGTTCTTCATGTGTGTTATGGGATTATGCTAAAGGGGTTGCAAATGTGGTGGTAATGAATGCATATATAACATGTTGGGATATGGTTAGACTGATCTAATTATCAATGCCACTACTACATCATCTAGTTTTACATCATAGGTAGGTTAGGTTGAGGAGAGACCGGGGTCCATCCCTAAGATAAGGATATTCCTCATGCAATTTCATTATAGGTGGTCCATGCTTAGGTGTAGTAGGATCCATTGGCTGATATAGAGATGATTGACTTGGATGGATAGGATATTAATATAGGGGATTCCCCATGTGGTGATGATGTTCATGGGGTAGACATAGGAGAGGCTATGACCTATGGGATAGGTGGAGGCATAAATTTAGGAGAGGTAGCGCCTTTTAACATAGGTATAGGAGAGGTGGGTCCCTCTATTATAGCGAGGTCCATAGAGGAATATGCACTCATTGATAAGCTTCAAAGAGTGATCACTACATTACTTTTAGAGATTGTAGGTTTATATAGTATTATGGCTAAATTACAGGCATAGTTGGCTACAGCTCAGGGAGAGACTACTAGGTTGCAAGGTCTCATTATAACCAGAGATGTAGATATTTCCACTCTAAGAGTGTAAGTAGTGAAGTTGATAAGGGTTCAGAAGTAGTTGGATACATGAGACATGGATCTATTGATAGTGGTTGGTGAGTGATATTTTTCTTAGGTGGATAGGGAGAGATTAGCCTCCTAGATAGAGAGGCTGGTGGAGGAGAGGGGTGAGACTCATAGAATCAGGATAGATAGTGGTTTAGGAGTATCTATAGCCTTAGATGACATTATTTTGGCTAATTATGATGCCCTTACACACTAATTATGATTTCCTACATGCTAAGGATGAGATAACTTATTGGAGGTAGGCATATGAGGTGGCAGTTCTTGTAGAGAGGAGGGTGGCATCCTATAGGGACTACATGAGATCATAGTGAACTAATAAAACCTCAAGGTCTAGACATGATACCAATCTAAAGTGGTTTTTTTCACAACCAATATCACATCAGGTAGTTATGGGGCCTTCACCACCATGGCCACTATCAGCACCAGCTTCAAGGATGGGTCAGAGTTTCCAACAAGTCCCCCTAGGGATGATCATGATCAGAGTTGATTTTGTATCTCTTCTTTTTATATTATGAGATGTATATATATTCTTATGTATAAGAAATTATTTTGAGACATATGTATGGTAGTCATTTTAGGTTTATTTCTACATGTACATGGACTCTTAATATTCTTTCATTGGCACATGATGTTTACATTTATGTTACTCTTGTTATGATATGATGATATATGCTAGTTTCAAGAGATACACTTCCTTAGTTATCATACGGATGTTGATGTTTTTTATGGTTTTATTGCTTGTATGACTAAATGCTAGAGGATAATTTAGGAGATACACATTCCTAATAAATTATTAAAATAGTTAACAAGAATCAAAGTTTATGCTAGAAGATGTACAACCTACATAGAGTATTGTTTGTTTCCAATGTTTGCTTAGGATATATCTTGGTTAGGTATTGGATTTGTAGGATGGTGTGTTTGAAGATGATCTTTGGTATTACATTGTCTGTTATAATTTGGAGCACTTGGTGTTTACTTTAGTAGTTAAAATTATGCATCATAAGTATGAATAACTTATAATAACATTGTGTTTAATTTTTCAATTGACCAATTCAAATGTGAATATTTATAACTAAAGATAATGATAAAAATTATCAAAATATGAGTTACAACTATTTATGTTTAAAAAGAAAAAATAAAATAAATAAAATAAAAACAAAATACAAAAATGTAGCCTAACTTAAAATCAAGATATGAATGATCAAGAGTTAAGTAGAAACAAAAATGTATTGAAACTCAAACTAACAATAATAAAATAAGAACAAATTGTTAAATAACCTAGAAACAAGATATGAATAATTAATATCCATGCATTTTAACAATGTGTAATCGAAAATTAACCAATAATAAAATAATTTAAATAAAATGTAAACAACTCCAGCCCAAGTGAAGGTCAAACTCAAAAATATTTACATAATGTATTCAAACACAATAGAACAAAATAATATAATAAAAAATATAAAATAGTAAAATTAAATACAATAAGAATGGCATAACAAAACACCAAGAAAATAAAGAAAGAAAAAACAAAACAACAATAGAGAGAAATAAAAAGCACAATAAAACACCAAAAAATAAATTTCAAAGCACTAATAAAAATGAATGGATAATAAAACCATAATAAATAAAATAACATAACAAAACAAAACACTAAGAAACAAAATAACTACATAACAAAACATGAATAAATACTAATGAATGAACAAAAAACACCAAAAAAAATAAACAAATAGGTGATATAATAAAAAAATAGAACTCAAATAAACACACATAAACAGCAGTTAATCACAATGTTAGTGTAGACAAAAAACAAATTGTTCATGCATATGTAATAGAGGCATTACACTCTATGACATGGTGACCCCTAATCTAATGACACCAACATAATGAAATAAGAATAATGGACACAAAGTTGCCCCCACATGATAGGGAAATAATGACACAAAACAAATAGAAATTACCCCTAGGCTATAAGAGGCAATGGAACAAACAAATAAAATGGGGAAGAGAAGAAAGGAAGGGGTAGCTGAGCTGACTCTAGATGCACAAGGCAAGTGGAAACTACCCAGATAGTTCCTTGGATGCAATATCAAACATGAACTTGAAGACAAATGTAGTTTTCCCAAGATATGGGATGGAAGAAAAGTGATGATAAGAAATGACTGATCAGTGTGTAGAGGAATATAGGAATGGTCTCACAAAATGGTGAGTGCGCAAAAATGGGAGTATGTTTTAGGTTAAAACCATACTAAAAATATAAGAGATAAGTAGGCATAAAGCAATTGGAAATTTAGAGTGGCTACTATATCTAAGGCTGAGAAAGATAAAAATCTTGTAAAATGGTGAGAGTGTAAGAGAATCCAAGAGTGTAGGAATAGATCTTGTTCAAATGAACAATGCAAACTAAAATCTCACAAAATGGTAAGAGTGTGGTTCTATTTATTTGAAAAATAATGAGAGTATTCAGGATCAGAATAAACAAAGGTACAATGTAAATGTTTTTGGTCTTTTTGTCACATCAGTTTTTAATGTTTTTGAGATAAGTAATAAAAACATAATATGAACAAAGGGTATAATTAACTACTTATAAAAGGATATGCACTTCCACAAGAGTTCAAATAATAGCTAATCCAACTACAATGGGGATTGTGAATATAAATAATGATATAGAAAATCACTTAGCTGAGGAGTTCACATCTACAAGAAAGTAGTAAATAAATCAACTACAATAGTACTATGATCCTATCAAGGTAACAATGTCTACCCAATAGTATTAAAAATATAATAGTACACAATAGTAAAGAAACCCAAGGAACTATTCAATAGGCAAAAAACCATGTGATGACATATCCTTGTACACTTGTCTAAAAGAGGCTACAAATACTTATCCAACTAAGGTACTTTGTAGAATGGGTGGCGAATGTGCCCAAAATGTCTTGAATCATAATTGGGTATTGGGTATAATGGTCTAGGTTATAATGGTCCAAAATGAAAATAAAATTGGTTTAATTGAATATAAATGATCTAAGTGACAATGTTTTAGGCTTACAATAGTCCAAAATAAAATGGTACAAAGTTGTAACAGTCTAAATGGTACAATGGTCTAGAGTGAAATGGTACAAAATATTACAATGGTCCAGAGTATAATGGTGGAATAAATGACTTTAGCACAAGTTTCCCCCAAGTAAGGTCCCTTGTAGACAATGGTTCAGAAAAGGTTTTCAAGCAAAAAACCACTTGAGTTGCACAATATTCATAAGTTCTTGGAGTTCTTTTCCATTTGGAGTAGCCAATCTATATGCCCCCAATCCATAGTTTCCCTATTAAAAACCTACTACTAATTTGGATCTAATGATAGATATAGGATAAATGGTTTAATTGGGAAATGGAATATTTATTCATAATGGAGTGACTAATGATTGGGTAATAAATGATGATCAAAACTTTCAATCACACACAATATTGTTGATTCCAAATTCAACCTAATTTTGGTTGTGGTAGGGCTAAAGACTTTTGTACATGCTCTTAATAAAATCACTAGATTTTTTCTATTGTTTGGGCTTGAGAGATGTCACCATCTGATTATGTTGTAAAATGGTAGATTTATTGATGCTAAATTTTAATAATGTCTTCATCAAGCCTTGAAGAACTATTTTGCTCAATGATTGGCACCTATAAGAGGTTTTCACCAATAGAGTTGTCTTGATTACCCCATCACACCTCTAAGAAGGTTTCACTAAGGAATGTTGACCTTTGTCTTTGGTTGTCATCTAGCACCATGAATAAGGTTTCACTAGAAGATTTTGAGTTCAGACTTTGATTACCCCCTATTACCTCTGAAAAAGTTTCACTAGGAGACTGCTCTTCTTCTGCATGAATGTGGTCTTCATCCCCCTAAAATTATGTACCTAATATGTCACCATGGATTAATTTCAACAAAGTGTGATTATATCAGTCCCAATAGACACTTATGGGAAGTTGAATGTCAGTATAAGTCTATGGGGCTTTTCAATGGAAGGACAAGAGGGTTTGGATAGTATAATGTTTAGCTTTGGATCAAAAGGCATAGTATTCATATTTAGTTTAGTATTGTAAAAAGAAGGCAAAGGGCCTTGTAGGAAACTCATGAGTGTCTAGTTATGATTGTGAAATTTTGAGTCGACATGGAGTCAATATAATTAGAGAAAGAGGATGGAGGTCTAGAGATATTAACCTGTAAAAACTAAGGCATGATGGGATTTCTTGAACCTAGTGCATCATTACCAAAAGAAGAGGGTGTTAACCCTATAATAGGGGATCCATTACTTCTAAAAGTGTTGGATAGTTCAAAAAATTTAATAGTGATGGTGGAAATGTTATTTCAAGAAACACATCCCATGATGTTATTTTAATCAGAAGGCACATAGTTGTAACCCAGGTTGTTAGTTTGGGCATTATAATCTTGATTATGATTATGTTGATTAGGCTTCTAGCCTTGATTCTATTGATGTTGACCCTACCTTTGGCCCTAATTTTTCCTTTGTTTCACTTTATTGTGCTTTGGAAATGGGTCTTTATATATTCCCATGTCTTGATTTATGTTTTGCATTGTTTGCTTTACTTCAATTTTGCCACTTCTGATCAAGTCCTCAATAAGATTTCTTAGTTACACACATCAGTAAATGGCATGAATGATAGCATGATGGAAATTTAAAAAATAATCTTCCTGATACCAATTAGTTTTGGGTTGATCTTGTAGGAATGGATTTGGTATAGGCCACATAATCAAATTAGCCACTACTAGCTTCCAGAATATGACCTCAATAGGGTCTCCTAGTTTTATAAATACTTTATACTTATTACATGCCCTTTGTGGAGGAGATTTTTACAAAGTGTTTGATGGATTAGATGGGGATGTTTGTACATTTGGATCCAATGGATCCTGTACCATTTGCATGTGGTTAGATTTTGTTACTTTATTTCCCACCATGTTTTTATTCTTATTAAAAACTTTTGGTTTCTCTACAGTAGTAGTCTGAACAAGTGGTTGGATCTGATTAGATGTTTGACCATGTAGATAAATCTTTACAAGGCCCCTGGTAATGAGTGCCTTCTAAATTTTCACACCATTTTCAATGATATCATTGAATGTGTTGGCACAATCAAGTCATAAATTATGAGCCACCTCAAGGTGTAGGTTTTATGCAAAGATATCAGCGAATTATTTATTTGACAAGTTGTGTTGAAAATGTTCAACTAATGCTCTCCACCACTATAATTATGTTGTGAATATTTCCCCATTCCTTTGTTTTGCATTGTATAAGTCAACGACTATTAATTCATGCTCAATGTTGTAATATAAATGGTTGACAAACTTCTCTAATAAATCATTCCAGTTTGTCACCGATCCCTTAGGCAATTTAAGGAGCCAATCTAGAGCTTGTCTAGCCAAACTACATGGAAACAAGCAAAGAAAACAAACACTATTATAGTCTAATTCTTGGCAAAGTACAAAAAAGGATTGGATATGCTATCGAAGGTTACCCTTCCATTTGTATTTATCAAATTTGGGAGCCTCAAAATGAGGTGGAAATGGGACTTGGAGAATGCTTAAATTGAATGGATATGGGCATATCTCATCAAACTTATATTTCATGATTTGGTTTCCCATATCAAGCCTTAAAATTATCTCCTTCATCAAATTATAATCCTACATGTTTGGTGCATTGGTTGGTAGAATATAATTTTTTTGGGGTGGAATGTGCCCCTGGTGGTCCTGGTAGGGATATGAAACCTATGTCCAGTAGTTTGGTTCGGGTTTACTCTTTGATTTGAGTAAGCTTGTTGTAGATTCTTAGGTGGTTGATATGAAGTCCCAAAAATTTATCATTATGCACTATATGAATATTGTAGGTTTTGGGGTGTCATTTATCAGTATACCAAAGTACATGTTGGTAGAGATAAACTTGCTAAAGTGTTTTAAACTATACCCCCAATATGTGGTGAGTATTTTTTTCCTTGCATTTTTTAAGGGGTGAGAGTCTCCTGATGGTTAAAAAAAGTATGCTTCATTTCAGGTGAAACATGTGGTGAAGCATATAAAGGTTTATTCTATTCAAGAGAAACTCTAGGATCTACCATAGACATAAGATCAACTTGGGTAAGTTGTGTTTGGTGGATCATATGTTATTTATATTTATAAGTGGTATTATCTATTTAAGTCATATTTAATGAGCTCTTTAGGTCTATGATAAGTTATTCTATGTATCATTAACTAATTTTTTGAATCTTGGTATCAATATCTTGATCATTTGGAGTATACTCTATAAGTGTTTCTTTCCCTTTACTAGAGGAAGCAATGTTGGAGTTTGTGATGTGAGTGAGAGGTTTCTCTTATTTTTTCTCCTCACAAGTGTGCACAATTTCTCTATTGGGAAATCTAACAACAATCTTGCTCTTAATTCTATCAATCTTAAAAGGGGTTAATATTTTTATTCTAAAGGTTGGTGTTCATAATAACTCTGTTCAGATCCTACTATTGTTGGGATATCATCAAACACAATTAAGTGTTCTTCTCCATCATAAAAATGTTCTTTCTTGTAACTAGGACCATAAGAGACCCCACTATGAGTATACCTTTGCATCATGATTGAAGATGGTTTTCTATGTTTTCTAAGATGTGTAATGTGTTTTACAAATGTTTAAAAGGTGTTTTAGGCTCTTCAATCAAACAAAGACAAGATAAAATGTGATTATAATATAAGGAAATGGCATAGTGCCAAAAAATTAGAAGAGAAAGGCTAAAAATTTACCCAAACTTGGTTGTTTAAAATCATCAATTATAAAAGGGTAAAATAATATTTTGAACCTAGGGTGCAAGTTAGCACACAAAAATATAAGTTAAAAGTATGTTAATACCATAAAATTATAGGCATAAATATGGCGAGTTGTGGCTAGAGAATCTAGAAGAAGTTTTTTCAGATCAAGAAGAATAAAATTCAATCTAAGAAGCTCAAGATGTGAACTAACACAAGAACTAATAAACGTAAATCCAAGACTAAATGGGAAGCACAATAGTGCCACATGGTAAAGAAGGTAAAATTGTCCATGAACATAGAGCATGTGTGAACATAAGATAATCTAAGTCTACATAATACTGGAATGAGGCAAGAGTCTAGACAAAATATCCTTCAATCCAAATGAAAAATATCATCCAAGTTACTCAAACCAAGTGCAAGAGGTAAATCCAATAGCATTTGGATTAGAACTGAGTGTAACAACCCTGCTAAGTTAGACATAGAAATACATGAATTTTTTTTAAAGTTAATACATATACCAACTATAGATTACACCATGAGAATATATAGAGACCATGTAAAATATGCAAGGTGATAATATAAACAAGCATAATACATCACATAATAT